>OY751314.1:1957353-3157353 GCA_963564615.1 Rhorus exstirpatorius | reverse complement strand
TCAGACGATCCAGTGATGCTGTAGGCTGGTCACTGCACAAAAACTTTTTTTCAAGGCACCTGCGGAGATCTACAATAAATCAGTTATTTCTGTCTATTTTTGAACAAAAATTTTTTAGAATATTCTTCAAATGTTGTACTTTTATATAATAATATGTCAAATAAACCTACAGAAATAATTTTTTCTAAAAAAATTCATGAAAAAAGGTATTTTTTCGACGAAACAAACCTTACCCCCCCCCCCCCCCCCCCCCAATTCCACATCCGAACATGGTAGAAGAGGACCGTGGTTCATCGAATAAAAGTCTACCGGTAGTGTGATAAAATTTTGTATCCCGTGTCCGAAGGAAATCACGTGTGAGACAACATGGCGAAAAATAATGACGCAGTTATACCGGTGTTTGATGGAGAAGATTACAGTATGTAGAAGAAACGTGTTACGCTATTTCTGAAATTAAAAAGTGCGACAAAGCTATTGAAACAGAAAGAACAGCCACAGATAATACAGAGTGGGATGAAAATCATTTGGAAGCTATGAATCCATCTACAGTGCTATTTCGAATAAGCAGCTGGAATTTGTAGCTGAGAAAACAACGGCGTACAAGATAATTAAAAAGCTTGATAGCTTATATTTGAAAGAATCAACGGCATTGCAAAATGTGTGTAAAAATAGATTAGAGAGATTGAGACTCAAAGTCTACAGTGATTCGGCAATATCTCTAACTATATCTGTCGCGATATCTGTCGCGATCTCTAACAGACAGAGTGCGGGCTACGTGTTAAATCTTTCTGTCACCTACGACGTTACCCTCTGCAGGGCTACCCTTGTAAATTTACGAGAAGGGATATGCTTGTCAAGACACGTTAATCTCAGTGTATCTTTTTCGCCTTGCCTTTGAAGGCAGCATTGGAATGTTGTCAAATCTATCGGCAGAGCGCAGTTTACGTAATCTTTACAATGGCAGAGGGCAATTTACGTAATCTTTACAATCTCATTGGAATGTCATCTAGCAGTTAGACTGGTACGTCTAGTCTTCTGTCACGTCCTCATTGCTCGTCATAAATAATTTCCGGTCACGTGCCAAGACCGCAGTCTGGCTGCTCCTTGGTACCTGAAAGAAAAGCGTTCAAGTGTCCCTAACAGGTATTCTTCTGACCGCATTTATATAAGCGTTCCCCTATCACTGACTGGTGCGTGAGCAGATGTAGCGCAGGATGCTGCGGCAGATCTTTTTTCAAACCGCGATGGAATTGGGACGAAGATCAGCTTAAAAATATGGAAAAGCACGTTCGATTCGATACTCGAGCTAAAATTCATGTAATGTATGCAGGGGATTATGCGTACAGAGCCGCTCACCGAGGTCGGTGGGAAGAAGTTGAGCGCGATCGTGAGCGATTTAGATTAAGAATTGAAAATTGCAGCAAACTGATTGAATCTGTATTGACGGAGAAAAAAATTTAACGGAAAATGGTATACTGATATGCGTCATCGACGTGTTTCGACCTGTTTCGAGCCACCCTCCCATTACCTTCGAGAGCGGATGATGCCATATTGCATGTCTGAACACGCTTGAGCCTGCACAGTGGTGGATATACGTGCAAAGTGCCGACTATGACGCCAGATATTTTGACAAACCGGCGGAAAATGAGGTTTTGCTGTTCATGGAATGTCGCTATGACGCGCTTAGTCGCGTTCTTGCTATCAACATGGACGGATTTCCTGATGGCGTTCTCGGAGCCAAATATCCGTGGGAATTATCAAGGGGCGATCTTAACCCGTAAAAACCACACCTCTATTGAGCATACATACATGCCACACTAGTGCGATTTGGGATTTTGCATTTTCAATGTACTATAACTCTCGTATAAATAATCTAAAACTATTCGATAACCAGTGTTTTTTAGGGTATTAGTTTCTCAGGAATCCGAAGGTCATAATTTCAAATGCGATAAATATTATTCATTCAGTGAAAATACGACAAAATCAAAACAAAAATGTTCAAAAATTCACAAAAAAGAAATTTTAGGTGGTGCAAATTTGCACTAGTGTGGCGTTTACGGGTTAAGAATATATCGAAGCCTATGCTTTTAAAATATTTTAGTCGATCAATTTATATGTTTTATGATCGCTTACCCGAAAATCTTCATGCAGACGCCGAAATGATGTCATATCTGCCTTGTATGGAACACTGGAATACGCCCCACATCATGACTCATATCGAGGGCCCTGCAGCCTCTGTACGGAATTGTGAAATGTGTCACTCTAAAGTGGGGGTGGAGGAATATGTGAAAAATTCTATTGGGTCCTAGAATTGAGAGTTGATAGGGGTTTGGAATTTGGAAGGCCTATATAATATCAGGATGCACGTTTGAAATGCAGCAGTTGGCATGCAAGACAGGCGACGTGAGCTAAAAGAACGATTGCTCTTGCTTTTAAAAAATATCGAAGAAGTAAAAAATCTTATACGTACGAGGTCTGACCTGAGCTTCATTATAAATACATTGAAGAATACATCAATAAGTCGAAATGGATTTCGCAAATATCAACAAGGTGGGAATAATGGCGGAATTTTTGCCAACAAAAAAATTGGCTGAACTCTCCGTTCAGACAGATTATATAATCTCTGACCTGAAAGTGCTCCAGACAAAATTCGGGAAGAGGATCGTGGCTGACATCAGCAACGAATTCGCCGTATTCTTACCTGCAAGATTCGTGAAGGCGTTCGACGAGAATAAGGAAACATTCGAGGCGACGATAGAAGCTGCCCACAGAAATCAACTCTACATGAATTATTTCGGTGGAAAATACAACAGCATAGAATTCAAACGCATCTGACGCCATCAAACCATCAATCCATCGCGACTACTATGGGGCGGTGACTCTACGCTATTGTGACTTTCGCTATTGTCCGTCGGTCAAGTCCGACTCTCAGCACCTCGAGAACAGGAGTTGTACGCCTAAAAGACCCTTCTTGGATGGGTAATTGGCAGTTCTCCACCCACAAGAAAAAGAATCACACCGCAACATTGTCACGTCACCAACGCTGCAACCACCGAAGATTTCGACCTGGAAAAATTTTGGAAAATAGAAGGATGTCCTGCCACGAGGAGATTCACCACCGATAAAGAAGAGTGTAAAGAGCACTTTCGAAAAAAGGTTTCGCGAGATCAAAGTGGTCGATATATTGTAGCACTACGTTTTAACCCAAGTTGCTCAAAATTAAGCAATTCCTATCATATGGCGTTGAAACGATTCGAAAATTCAGAAAGAAAGTTCATAGGAAACCCCGCGCTACATACTCAGTACGACAACGTTCTACGAGAATATCTAGAATTAAACGACATGAGTAGTATGTGGACCACTATGGCGACCCCCACTCCTATCACCACTCCTATCCCCTCCACTTTCCCCCCGCGTCGGAGCCTCTTTCCGAGCGTGGTGGGGGTCGTGGTGGGGAGAGGTGGTGGGGGGAAAGAGTTTTGAGGTATCGCCATAGTGGTCCGATTATTATCATTATTCAAATAATAATAATCCATACTTTTTTTCTCTTTATTTAATTTTATATACATTTTCACTTAATTATACGTAATGCTTTTATACAATGAGAATAGGATTTATCTTTTACGGGCTATAACAGTTTTAACTATGTGATCCAAATGATGCGTCAGTAGATTGTCAATTATCGTTGTTTTTGTACAAGTAGGTAATTCGTTATATGAATTATTCGGCGATGTTCGTTTTTGGGTAGCTCTCTCTCATATTTTCGCACGCTTCGTGCGAATATTACGGCGTATGCAGCTCGTTGTAAAAATGGATGTTTCTGATGTTATTGCATCTACAAGAGAGTCTCTGCACTGTGTTACCTCGTTGCAAACACGACGAAGCCACGAGATATTTCTGTTTATACTGGCTTGTAATAATGACAGTATAATGAATTGCTCTTTTGTAAAACAGAATATCGGTAAAGAGCGATGTGCAGGGTCTTCTTCATCCTCTATGTTGAAATGATTTTGAAAATCGTGCCAAGAACGACCGTCCATAGTTAAACAACCATGGATATAACATTTGAAGCTAATCACAGGCCGTAACGTACCGTTCCGACAAATATCAAGGCCCACCCACACAGATTTCGTCCCCAAATTATTTAGCTTATAGGCGAACGGTAGCAGTAGCGCACGTAGATTCTTAGCACGTTTCGCAAAGATCGCAGGACTTAATGATTTGTTGACGGTTTAAATTCCAGATTATTGAATTTTGTGCCGCGATATTCCATGGCCAAATTATTTTCACGGGCTGCGGCTATCATCTGCTGAAATAGCTGATCGTCTTTTTCGAACAGTTGGACGAATCTGGCTGGTAGGAAGCACGCAAATGTGTTTTCCACGTCGATGACGATACGCGTGCCCCATTTAGTTTGAACGGTTCTTATGTCGCCGATGCTGTAGTCTTTTTTGAGCTCTAGTTCCGATAACTTTTTCACAGGTAGAAACGCGGCCGTTTGTCCCACTTTGTTGATTCGTGCGAAATCCATCGTAAATATCGAGTTCGTCAAATTTTCGTGTTAAAGAGAGAAATTGCGATCTCGCTTGTATTACTGCTTTGATACTCGCAATGTCGTGTGAAAGTGCTTCTATTCGCCGCTTTAATTCGCGTCGTTTTCTCAGCATACACCTCAAATGACAGCAAATGAAAGTCTTTAAGAGTTTTTGAAGTTTACTTCGATATCTGACCACGGTTTGATCGCGAATGATGGTCGTTCTCCAGGGTCTAACTTATATCCTGCAGTCGCCCCTCCACTGGACCTCCCCCCACTATAAAGATTACTCATTTTATTAGAAATACCAAAGACAAAAAGAAATCTGATCGTCTACATATGATACCCTATAATGATGACTCATTTCCTTCGACATAACAAAGGCAAAAAGAACTTTTTTCCTACCGATTCGAAGAATCGATGGTTTGATGCACATTCCGCTTGAAATATGATAGTCGCTAAAAGTAACTTTTGTACCCAAAGAATGCTGACTCCAAGGCGCGTGATCGCAGTTCAAGGATAGGTAGAAAAAATAAAACGTGAAAAATTTCAATGTCGATTTTATTTCTTATATTAAAATTAGATTCATTATTGCCGTACACGGGAACAACAGTTCTGTATACAGTGTAAGTTTTTATGATAAAAATTATTTGTACCACAGCCACCACCAACCGCAGAGTCCATATTGAAAACTTTGCCCCGAGGTTTATACTTTTCGCGTTTTTTTATATACGCATTATAATAATCGTTCACTGTTTTATCGTTTCGGGATAAATCATCTGAAAATACGCTTCGAAACTTATTAATACGAAAGCCAGTAGACATATAATGAAGAAACATAATGCAATACTGTCCGCAACACTGCGAATCTGGACCCTGAAGCTGAGTAGCGTTGCATCGGAAAAGCTTGCAGTTTCTTCGGAGTCGGATGAGATGCTGCGGAACGATTGGAGGGATCCCGTAGCTGTCAAAGTATCGTCCTTCTCCAGTTCGATCGACGTACATGGCGACCCAGTGGGATCCGGGTAATTTGTGGCCATCGGTATTAACGACAAAAGCTGTCGGCCACGTCCACACCTTCGGGATACGATCGGCTGGGTATACGCCTATCGTGTGGTCTGGTATGTTCCGCAAGGCCTGCAGAATTTCTAGACTGTTCATAGCAGCCTGAAGCAGAATGTTTCTTTTTCTTTTCCTCGTGAGGCCCGTCTAAGCTCCAGCTCGTGGTCGTTCTATATTCCCATAAGGAGTCGATGCGATCTTTATGACAGAGCCAATCTTTTATTTGTTTCGCATTATTCAGCGCACATTTGTACGTGAGATTGTTATGTAGCGATCCGTGGTATATGCAACGAGTGCCGTCCGAATGAAGATAGCGGAATGAGGGAGCCTCCTCCTCCTCCTCTAAATTTATAATGAAGCAACCTGTAAGCTGCGCCAGGTACTCTGATTTAATTGAACCCCTTGTGAATATTCGATCAGATTGTTCCGCAATATTTTTCAAAATTGATTCCATATGTTGTGACGTTGTATCGCCCTCACGCCATTGTAAACCATGATGATTTCTAGTCAACCAGGAATTCTGACGCTTCAGCGCCGGTGATAGATCCTCATTATCGTGAGGTGAAGACACAAGCCAATGAGCGGTGTACGGCCCGTGTAGGCAAATGATCGCAACTTCTTTCGGCACAAAACGATTGTTTTTATCTCGCAAACCCTGTATATCGATTGAGATATTCATGATGCTTTCTCGTTGCTCTCTCTGATAATACTGTTCAGCTCTTTGTGTCACGGAGACCTAGCTCGGCGGATACAAATTCTGCTAACTATCCAGAAAAGTCAACGATTACTTGTCTGGATGAGTCAATCTCCAACACATTATCATACTCGGCGTACACAATACAATTTACCGTTGATGCGAGAGCCTTTTCGAATCGTACTTCTATTCTAACACTGCCGTGTTTTACCAAATTCCAATGAGTACTGCTGTTTGCTGATAAATCGGGCGTAAGATCAAACGCGAAAAGGCAATACCCTTCGGGGTAGGCCTCCCGTGAAATACAATTACCTTCATTGAGAAAGTGAATACCCGTTCCGGAGAACAGAGTATGATACGCGTCTACGTAAAGTTTCGATTTTGTAAAGTCGGGCTGCAGAGCCTTTGACGGAATTTGCATACCATCCACATACAACGATAGATAATTGATTTGATCATTTTTAAAATTAAACGGATTTTTATCGAGGCAGCCGTTGAACGCTTTATTATCGACGAAACCAATGATGATACGTTTTGGTAGCGGGCCGAGGATTACATTATCGAGAGTTTCGCCATGTACTCCGCTATGCATGGATATAGCCTTTACCTCCACGCGTGTCAGGGGGTATTTTGCCGTAGCTTTACACAGAGTTCTGCATGTGCTAAAAGTATACCAGGTGCTATCTTGGCGCGACGTACGAGAAGCGACGCTTCGACAATATGTATTTTATAGTCTGCCATCCCGCCCATAAGGCAAAATGAATTATTCGTGCGTACGAGTCGCAGACGCATTTCAACACCGTTCAATAAGAATTTCTCTTGATTAAAGACATCGCAGTGAAGATGACCGAGGAGATCAATAGTTTTTCCACTGCTAAGAAGGTCTCTGCGGCTAACAAGCCCACCGTTGGCTGTATCCGTATCCTCCATTTTTCCCGGTGTATCGGCGAACCAGAGCACACTCGTAAGATGAGAGTTTTTTGCGCCGTCTCCATAATTTAGCAGTGTTTCAATGTATGCTCTGTATGCATACACGTTGTTCGGGGGCGATACAAGTTTCTGATTGAAAAACACATCTACTTGATTAAACATTGAATGCATCAGATTATTGACGGGGCCTATTTTAATCGTTGAATCAGGCTTCTCAGCCAAACACTGTATTTAAACGCGCATGCTTAGCATGGTGTGAGCAAGATCAATGTATTCATCACCCTGACCAGGTACCACAAACTCAATTGGTGAATCATCCGTTAAAGATGAGATCGGTTTGTAGTACACCCATTGTGTTCCCTCGATGGTGGTTTGTGTAGGAGGCAGTGTAAATAGCTCGAGCTCTGACTTTAAACACTCGCAAGAGTGTGTGTGTAAGAAAGCCATATTTACCCTCTCTCTCTCTCTCTCTCTATGCGAAAATATCAGCCACCGTTCGTAGAGCCTACCTCTTCTTGGTTGTCCTTCTCTTATTTATCCTCCTCTTTGCCGTTGCCCGCTTTCTCGGTTTTCTCGACGAAGATGTAGCTTTCTTTCTTTTTTTCACACTATGGATACGTCGCACACCGCGGCCGGAAATGGAATGCCGAGATCGATTAATTTTTGCCATTTTATAGCCTGAACCCTTCATGAGCGTATCAATTTTTTCCTCCGCCTTTCGCTTCAGGATTTCGCCAGACTCGCGTAGATGCGTTTTGAACGCTTCTCTTGGTCGTACACCATTGTCCATTATATCGGAGGCAACATTAACGTCGGCACGCAGAGCCTCCTTGCCGACAGCCCGTGCTCCATTCTTCAAAAGAGGTATAATACGGCGGAAAAGACCCCCGAGAAAGCTGCCAATCCTGTGGCCCCTTTGATTCGGTGAGCCTATGTACACGTTACTGATACCACCATATCCGGTCCGAGCACCGCCCGTTTGCATATCAAAGTATTCATCGTAATAAGTCATTGCGATGACTTCTCTAATCCATACGCTTGAACTGTAATGTCACCGTCAGCGTCCCGTACTCAAATGGTATCGGCTGCCCAAACTCATCCCTTATATCGATATCGATCGATTGAAAGTTTGTATGAAGCAGAGGTACGTAGCGTGGTGGCGAAAAACCTCTAATCTTCACAGAGCCGTAATTGTTGCTATCCGCGGTATAAGATGGTACAACACGTAACAGAGGTGCATGCACATCACCGGTAATGTAGGGTTCACAAATATCCGTATAAACGAATAACATATCGGGGATAGCATTAGTTAGGCTGGCAGGTCGTGCACCTCTATAACCAACATCTCTGAATGCAGGCGGGAGCGCCACACTGCTGGGTGTGGTAAATCCTAAAATCTTGTTGAGCCTTGGTGAGAAATGGAAAGCATGAATTAAATTTTCGCAAGAATCGCAGATACGGGTCACTTGGACGTAGCCATTGCGAGCGCGCTGAAATAGTAAATGACCAGCAACGCCCTGTAGTTCATTTATTACTTCGAGCAATGAGTCTATACTCTTATATACACCGGGTGGAACATACACACAGCTCTTTTCAATGTCAATAGCAGAATCGTGAATACCCGATTGTACTTTATACGGTGCGGTCTTGATGAAGTTCTGCTCGTCTTCCTGAGGTATATGCAGAATCGTCATGGGTATATGTATTTCTGTAAGTCCAACGGCCCAATTGCCTTGCAAAGATACGCGCTGTGGCAATCGTGTGGTATAACGCGTTGTCGTATTTTCCGGGTAATATTTCATACTGCTGTTGCTCGGTAAAACGATATAAAATTCGTCTCTCATCGTGATTTTTTATTTTTTTCGGTAATAGTACGAACTCTCGATAACTCGGCCTCGTAAAAAATGCCGTCAATATCTTCGCCGTGAAGATCGCATAAAAAGTACACCGTCGGCCAACTAGTTGTCGATATGCGATGAATTTTGAACAGCTCGCTGCTCCAGCCGCTCTCGTAACCTTTTGCAAAGGCCGCTTTTGCACTACTGATTCGTACAACATCACCGATCCCGTATTTAGGGATGTGTTCTCGCTCCGAATCCTTGTAACGCTGCATCAAATTAGCACGAGCTTGAGCTGCAGTGGCAAGAGTCACCGTTACCGGGGCCATTTTTATGCTGCTATGCCGGGCATTATTATATGCAGACACTATATTTTGCAACACATTGATGTATCGCTTCGCGCGAGTATACGTAAAGTATCGCCACATTCTTTCTTTCAATGTTCGATTAAATCTTTCCACAATTGAGGCTTTTATATCAGGATTCCGTGCAGTTCGAAACTGAATATCTTTCTTCTTTAGGAGCTCTTGTAATGCAGCACCCATAAATTCTTTGCCTCGATCCGATTGCAGGCATACGGGTGATCGGCTATTAGTGGCTTTTTGCGTGAGTATCCGCGTAAAAGCCTTAGCTACAGACGCAGCAGTCTTGTCGCGTAAAGGTTCGACCCATGCATATTTACTAAGCACATCTATGACTACAAGGAGATAGGTATGACCATCGTTGTAATCTTTGATCGAGCGAAGATCTACGAGATCAGCCTCCCAGACATCGTCAATGTTTCGCACGCTGTAATGACGCCGTGGAAATCGATGTTTTACAGGACGATGTTTCGTGTAAGCATCCTGTGTCTCCAACCACTGCACGGTCTTTTCGTTAGAAATTTTTTTTCGCGTTGCGCGTAATAATTTTGCAGCGCCCGAGAACGATGCTTCGTGGGAGGGATTATAGTACAGCTTTTCCAATGTTTTCATGGTTTAGAGTTTTAGGTTAGCCCAAATTACACGATTCTTCTTCTTCTTTTTACACTGGCCAGCGCCTGTTTGCTCCCTCTCAGAGGTACTGAAGAGCTCATAAATACTGGGATCGGTGGATTCGTCGCTGCTGTGATTGGCTCCCGCGTCGCTCAACGACAAGTCGTGGGAGTGCACAGGTATTTTTCTTTTTTTCCGAAAAGGCGTCGAGGTGGGCACCTCGGACCTCCACAGATCCTGGTTCCGAACAAACTCGCGTGGAATTTTTGCCGCTTTTAAAAATCCTGCAAATGCATGACGACCCGCCGGCGTTGAGATTTTCCTCGCGCGCATAGCATCGTTTATAAGATCGACAATATTGGAGTCCTTGATTTCTTTGCCTGCGATGGAGACGGTGCCTGTAGGATCCCAGCAAAACTCTGTTACTGGTACAAGGCATAAACGACGGAGCAATAGTTTTGCTTTATTGCGATATTTTGTTGGGACACTCTCAACGATCATAGAGTCGTTTATGCGTGGAATTTCAGCGCCTTTTCCACTATTCCCCTCCTCCTCTATAGGTGTCGTGATGTAATCATCATTTTTTGCGAGTGCACGATGCTGCTGCGCTCGCTCATTATCGGCAAAATGAAGATAACGCTGCAACACCGCGAAATACGCCGACCACTTTTCCCTCTCATCCTTGTACGAATTAGAATTCAGAATATCGTTCATCTCAGTGTCCAATCTACTCAGTGTCGAACCAAGGGTTTGCACTGTTTGCTGCTGTTGCCGTTGAACAGATTCCGTTTGTCGATTATTCTGCACGCCTATATGCTGAAGATTCTCTTCAGGCACGAGCACCATTTTTCTCGCATGCTCCATTATCCACTGCCGCCGATCAAACGTGACAAGAGTGTACCCAGTACGGGGGCAAGCAGCAGCGGTAGGAATCCACCGTTTTGAACCACAAAACGTTTCTTGCTCTTCCAACTACCGCTTTTCGCAGCTAGTCGTCGAAGAATAGATGCGTGGCGACGCAACTTTTTTCTTTGTTCAGGCTTCAAAGGCACGTTACCACGTAGAATGTTTAACGCACACTCACAAATACAACGAATTATCCGTGGATCGGCTTTACGCAAAACGGCGTCTCGCTGCTCCTTGTTGAGATGCTGGAGTGCGTGCAATATTGCAACGTGCTTCTTGCAGAGAGAGGACCTGTTACCCGCCATCACAGCCGCAAGACTGGTACTTCTCCGGCTGTGTCGGTGCTTTTTAACTTTTTTCGCGGCACGTAAACGAAATGCTGTGGGTCATCGGGGAAAATACACGTTCGAAATCTACAGTTATCGGGAGTCGATTGTTTCAAGTCCAAGAGCAGATAACCGTGTGGTTTGCTCGTCGCGTCGTAATAAACTTCCTGCAGAAATCGGGGGTTTTCGGGGTAAACCTGACGCGCCAGGTGCTGTATTTGAGCGCGATCTCGCGGATTTTTAAAAACTACTATATAATTAGCGTTCAGCGATATATCCCGTTGCCCGTGACCCTGATGAAATAAATTTTGCGTTATAAAAAACACGCTCAAATTCTTATGATGACTCCCCTTGGTGAAGAGGTCGACAACGCTATTGTTCGATGCCTCGCGCATCAAATCGTCAATAATTATAAGTTTTGCACGCGGATCGTTTGCATAATCCGAGGCTTGTGGTAAACCTTCGCGAAACTCTATCGAAGAACCGTACTCCATATACGCTTGTTGCCACTCGGAATAATAGAAAATGATTCGTTAAAACGGTTCACTATTCAAATGCGAAATGAATTTTAAAAACTTTTTCACAAAGTATGTTTTACCGCAGCCCGTGGGCCCGCAAACCATCGCCGTCCAAGGATGTTTCCACCGCACATCCATTTTTGCGAATGAGCACAATCTTCGTATTAGCTGAAACATATATAGGGTTCGAAAAGACGAATATACATAAGAACATAAAGTTTTATTTATATACATTATTTACAAAGTAGTGCGAGGTCTATATCTATATACATTATTCTTTATAACCGTAAGGAAGAGTGCCATATTCGCCACCTCGTCTCCGTTTGACGCTCGATGGTTTGCATGATTTTGTTTCAGGACGTGTGACGACCTGATGAAATGCCGTGCGTCGTATAGCGTCATACTTTAGCACAACAGGCTCGTCTCTCTCACCGGTTATAAAGGAGCGCACTGAGTTATAATTAATTAATCCCTTGTTCGCAAAATTAAGCGTTATCCCTTTTACTTTACATACTTCTTTTTCCTCTCCATTGGGATCGCATACGATAAAAAAATAAAATTTTGGTCCGCCTGAAATGAAACTTCTAATATAACTACCTTCCCCATAAGAGCTCAGCTCGTCTGTGAGATCCCCTAAGAGTTGTCCCGTTGGAGGTTCGTACTCGTCTTTTTCTTCGTGCGATACGTAAATTACGGAATCGGTATCGCAGTACAAAGCACGACGACCCAGCCGCTCTAGGTAACTATAAAGTTTTAGGCGGGCCTGGGCTGTGGTGTATGCTGCTACTACGGCGTTCGCTATGCTGGATGGTATAACAGCGTCACTGATTTTCGTGTAGCTTACATACAATATTTCGTTATTTACGGGTAAAATACCCGTGATCTCGTGCTCAGGGCTAGTCAATAGTTCCATAAGTTTTTTACGCGTCGAAACTATTTCTGTCTGCGGTAGATTTTCCCGCTGCCCAAACTTCCCCCAAAATGAATTAAGGCACAACTTTGCGACAGATCGCAACCCCGGATTTTTAGCTATGGAGTCGCGATTTAGCTTGATTCCTTCCGATCGTTCGAAATCGACTATATAGAGGTCTTGCGCGGCGTTATCTTTGGAGCAATTTTCGGGCCACCCACTGGCTTCTTGTTTGATTTTTAAAAACGTGTTAATGTATTCGACAAAATGGCCCCCTGTCTGTGTATCGCGATTGAATTGCGTGGTTTCATATTGCCAGATTTCAGTCACGTCTATCACTCTGTACCCGCACGACACGGCTTTTCGCAACTCGTCGACCACCCATGTACCCTTGAACACGCGCTCTACAGGATCTTCGTGTGTACATACACCCTGATTCATAATCTCACAGCAGCTGCGGCATAGAGCAAATAATAACCGGTTATGCATACGCACTGGTAATACGGGGTGATAAAGATTACGAGGCGGCAATACGGTACATTTTACGAGACCCTCAACGAGAGTTAGATCGGTGTTATCAGGACCTGTCAATTCCATGCACTCGTTACCCACGTATACTTTCGGATGGCCCACGGGGTATTTACCGAATTTACAGATATATGGATACAGAGAGCAAACGTCTACGTAACGTATTTTTTCCGTAGCGTTAACGTCATAGAGCGTAACCATATTTTCTGTCCGTCCGCCGAAAAAAGCATCACGCGGATTGAGAGGCTCTGCTGTAGCTAAAGGGTTATCTTGCAGGAAAGTCCTCATCTCGGCTGTCGAATTTAACAAGCGATCGTAATCACACTCCCAAATTTCCGTGAGCAAATACCCTCCCGTTCGAATCCTCTCAGTTACAGCAGTAGTTCTCTCGAAACGCTCGTGCATGGATATTCCATCGCTTTGTCGGTTGTCTCTGTTTGTGGGATAGCAACGTGGGCAACCGTGCCAGTAGCAACCGTGAAACTGCAATACATGCGCCCCGTTAGGAGTCTCGTAGTACCCGTCTACCAAGAGATTTTGAGGTATTCTGAATTCGCGTGATCGGCCCGCATGAATAATACGAACGCCCAGCGAGTTCTCTATCCACGATAGCCATGAAACCGCTTTTTTCGATTGATTTTGCGCCCATCTGTATCCCCCCGTGGGTATAATGCCTATTGAATTATCTTTCAAGAAGTTTTTTCGAAAAACTCTGAAGCAGGCTGATGCTATTGTTGTACTTTCATCAAACGGGCAGACGCGACCGCTGGTAATGAACATATTGCGAAAAGCCATACACGCACGTCGTAAAATCGTGACATCTGTCTTACAATAGCTGATAAGCTCTTCCGAAAAAACAAATACGTAATTTTTGTCTTTTGTTTCGCGATACCAATCGAGAAATTTCCGGCGCTCATCGGCGCGCATCGTGTCCGGAGAATAATGCTCGAGAGGCGGCAATTCGCCTACGTAATTTTGATTTTCTGGCCGGTTAAACAAATGTGGAAAAGTGCCTTTAACGATAGCACCGGTAAGCCCGAAGGCTTTCGGTAAACCACTCAGAGGCATATGGAAATAATTTAGACTGTCGAGAAATACGAGCTTTCCGACGCGCATCGTAATAATTTTTGTACCGTTCATGATTAGTGTGGGGAGCTGAGTTTTTTTCTCTTCGATGAAATAACGCAGGATAAATTGAGCGTCGAAACCCCCTGCATTGTGAGCGATACAGATGGTACGCGAAAAACCTTCGAGCGGTTGCATGGCTAATTCGACAAGCTGGGCTACGGGGCTGTGGCTAAACACAAATTCGTGTTCCCCGCAATGCTCGCACGGTTCGTCTATAGAGTCGTTAACACAGCAAAACGTGCAAACTCGTTGAGCCACGCAAAGATTTGGCTCGTGTACATGAGTAGTCGCATCACCCTTCACTGGTGTGCTCTGCTGTGTTTCAAAATCATAAAAAATGAATAGTATTTTTTTCAAGTCCGGAGTACTACGAATCGGTTTCATGAAACACAGATGATTACTCGGCTGATGAGATTTGCACGTTTTGCAGAAGCCTACCCCGCATTTATGCTTCTCTTTTTTTTCTAAGGGCCTTATTGCTCGAAAGCAGTTACGGCATCGTTTGAGAGATTCGCAAACGCTAGCCTTTCTACGCCTCATGGTCACCAGCGGTGCCTTATGCCTCTGTAAACACGCCTCTCCGAAAAAATCGCGGTTGCATGCTTCGCATCTGATTATATTGCGCGATTGCGTATCGCACGTCTGTAGCCCCCAGCACCGAGGACATTTTTTTTTTTAACATCTATGACCGAATCGCCGATATGCTGTGTTACACGATGAACAGAAATCTCTACTGCCGACAGCTGCTCTGAGATTTAGAATAGGTTCGAAATGATGTGAACGCTCGTAATACAAAATGTACAGGGTGTGGTGAATTGTGCCTACGCTGTTCAGAACACCCTGTCTACCGTCAAATAGTGGCTCCTCCCCGCGACCCAAAGTTAAAAACTCGTAAACGACAATAGCAAAGCCGTCTCGTGCCAAATAATCTTGATAGCGCGTAATCTCGTATACACCACAGCCCTCTACAGGTACGCGAACATTTGCTTCTCTCGTAAGTTCGAGTGCCGCTTGTTTTTGTACAGACCCGTTAATTTGTCTAATACGCTGCCATTTATTATGTAGAGTACCCGACCGTATTTCACCTCGTTCTGCGTATGCTCGAGCCACCACCAGTGAGCGCGGTAAGCATAGATTGTCGGTGTTTCGGATCGAGAGAATAGATCGTTTTGCGACAGCCTCGTGTGTGAGACCTTTCCGACCGCGCCCTGCGACCCCCTTGACAGCGCACATTTTTATCGTGCACGAATCATTGATGTTCAAAGATGATGCACTTTGTGCCACGCTGCTTATTAATTTCCAAATATCTTCGAAAACATAATCTCGGGCCGGTCGGAAAGATAACCACACGGCCCCGTGCGGCAAGCTATTCGCTGTAAACGAAACGCCTACATAATCGCCGCCCTCACAGGAGCTCATGATGTGCGTTAAGAGATCACGAAATGCACCGTTGAGCCAATCTACCACACTAATGCCGGAGTCTGGCTGGCGAATTCTTAACGAGGTTTCACGCCCTCGTAGTTTAAATCGCTTAAAATATCGCGTGTAATCACTGATGATTTCGAAATGTTTTCCGGGTGGATGTATTTCTTCGAGAGGCCCGCTCCTTGGTACAGTACGTCGCCTGCCTGCTCCTTTTTGCACCTCTGGAAAAGAGTCTCGTATTAGATTCTAAAATGGTTAAATGCAAAAATTATTGTGTTTTATCAATATTTGTACCTCTCACGAGTCATAGCACTGCTTAAATAGTTCGATATCACCACTCAAACAAACATGCTGACGAATACCCTGTTACAAAAGGACCCACTTACTTACATGCTTAATTAATTTTTCATATATAAGAAAAATTATTTACCAGAGTCGTCATCAGTCACGAGCATTTGAAACCATTCGTCAGCTCTTTGAAATGCTATTCCTTCGTCTCTCTCGTTCTCGATCGGATATTCCCACAGTTGATTTTCGCGATGGTCAAAAACATCATGAGGGTCAGAGGCTGGGATTGTTCGTCGTCCAGAATGGCATAGACCTGACGGGCCTGGTACAGCAGCGTCTGTTACCCTCTCCCTATCTATACCCTCTGGATAAATTTATAATTTAAAATTGACGCCACACCAATTTTTTTTTATTCTTTATTTTTTTTGCACCTTAATTTCAACTTACGTTCGAAAATCGACGAATTAGTAAATATTTCCGAAGGATGCTCGATGCTGGAAACAGTACTCATAGGCTGCTCATCATTCAGCTCGGTGCATGACAGGTGCTGACTCGTTATGCTTCTCTGCTCGCATGCTAATTCCACAGCACAAGCCCCTTCTATAAGAGCTGCTTCTTCATCCGGCGATGCATCCAAGAGCTGTCGATATACTATATTAGGTGCACAACCATTAAAAATATTGCCCCTCTTTTAATAGAAGTACTGCTTTCAGCTCATAATTTTTTCCGGTAAACGAACCGTGTTAAAATTTCATAATATAAATGTTTTTCTTACGATGTTAATGTAAGGAGAGAGAGAGCTCATATCAATTTAATAAGACAGAGAAAGAGGAGATTGGTGAATAAGAATACATTTTTTAAATATATCATGTTGAAATTCGTAAAATATTTTTTCTAACGATAACAGGCTCTCTGTACCACTTTAATGAAAGAGAGAGACAGCGAGAGGTAGAGAGCACGGAACCACGCGAAGCATAGCACAAAGAGTAGAGCTCGATAAATAACGATTATCTCTGCTTACGCAAACAGGTGCTCTGCATCGTGCTCATGAAAAAAAGAGCGAGAGAGTGAGAGAATGGCAAAGAATGCGGAACCACGCGAAGCATATGGCACGAAGAGTAGAGCTCAATAAAAAGGGTTTGGCCGTACTATCGTAATAACAGCCGTGAAAATATTTTTTCAATACGCTTTAAGATCCATACCGCTTTAACGAGAGAGAGGAAATTGATCAATAAGAATACTTTTTGAACCCGTGAAAATATTTTTTCAATACGCTTTAAGATCCATACCGCTTTAACGAGAGAGAGAGAGAGAGAGAGAGAGAGGAAATTGATCAATAAGAATACTTTTTGAATATTTCGCGTTGAAATTCGTAAAAAATTTCTAACGATAACAGAAGTTCTGTATCGCTTTCATGAAAGAGAGCCAACGAGAGAGAGAGAGAGACAAGGAGCGGTAGAGAGCTCGGGACCACGCGAAGCATGGCACAAAGAGAAGAGCTCGATAAATAAGGCTTGCCCGTGCTAGCGCAATAATGGTATCGTGAAAAAATTTCAATACGTGCTGGCGTAATAATGGCGTCGTGAAAAAATTTTTTCAATGCAGTTTAAGTATTACAAATATACATGATTATTTTTTATGATAGAACAGAACTTACTTCTGATTTCATCGACAATACCGCGGACACATGGCGCGTTTTCCAATCCTCGACGCTGCAGCTCTTCAAACACACACGCTAGCACTTGTTGACCATTTAGTATGCCTCTGTTGTAGGCTGCCGCTATGATTCGCAAGGGCGCCCACCATACAATATATTTTAGGCGTCTTATAAGTCTATCGCCCGATAATCGATTTAATTCGTTGCACCATTGCTCGTTACACCGACGACGAAGCTGAGAACTATGTAATATGGCCAAACGCAAAAGATTTAATATACACTCGCGAAGTGCTCGATCTACCATGATTGATAACGATACGTGATAATACCCTGCTGGATTGAGACTGATTAACATTGCATCTTGTTCTTTCCATATAAATACTTAGCGCTAGCCTTCTGAGCGAGTTTACTCATTTACTTAAATTGCAGCGCCATCAAAAATCGATGCCCCTAACGGCACGAAAATGTGCATGATGAGGTATCAAGATATCAAGATATCAAGATATCAAGATCTCACCACATATGTATATAAGCATTCCAAATGCTCTTATTGTTTCAATGTAACATTATATAGCGAGACTCTGATCAAATTTTTTAGCGCTAGCCTTCTGAGCGAGTTTACTCATTTACTTAAATTGCAGAGCCATCAAAAATCGATGCCCCTTGCGACACAAAAATATGCATGATGAGGTATCAAGATATCAAGATATCAAGATTTCAAGATCTCACCACAAATGTATATAAGCATTCCAAATGCTCTTATTGTTTCAATGTAACATGATATAGTGAGACTCTGATCAAATTTTTTAAACAGCGACTTCTTCGAAAAGCGCAACGAAGCGGAGATCGCTTAGCTTTGATATGCATTTTAAAACTTAATATCATTTTTCAAAAAATATACTTTTACAAACGAGAAATAATTAGGTGGTCTCAATAATTTTCATAAGTCTTAATGGGTCTTGAGGCCTAAATATATTAAAATTATATTACTATAAAGAGCAATGAGCAAAGAAGGCATGCAGTCTGCTGATGCTCCGCTGATGGTGCGTTTCACGCACCTCGAGAAATCGAGAAATCTCGTAGTGTTATACCCGAATACTCGGTGTACATCGAAAAATATAAAAAAAGCCCGCTATTGTTGCGATAGAAAGATTCGAGGCATGGAAAAAGATATGCATAAGAAAAAGAGAGAGAGAGAGAGAGAGAAAGAGAGACAGAGTTAGCGAATAGCCGCACAAAGAGGAGAGCTCGATAACTATATGCTCGTGATCTCAGCCGTACCTCTTTGCTGACCCTCGAGCTCATATCTCTCTCCAATATTTTTTTCTTCAAGTCCGATCAAATTTGCTTATATACCTCTAATAGGTCTTATATCATTTTCATGAATCATTGTGATATTGATACTCGGTTTTCGTCAAAACAAAGTAAACTTTGGCGTGCGAAAACTAGCTGTCATCCTCTATTCCAAAGAATATGACTTATGGATTTGGCTTGCAAATTTTTTATAAAATATTATTCTTATGCATATGCTGCTCTTCGAAAGAAAGGGTTGTATATATAGTTCAGCAGTTCAGCATATTATATATATATATATGCTGAACTACGGTGCTCGCGAAAGACGCGAAATAAAAAAGATGCTGTATAGGCTAAACAGACAGTCGTGTCTCCGGGGGTCAGTTTACTCTTATATTTATTACAAAGGGGCTCATTTACACGGACCACGTGCATTTTTGCGGGCTATGCCTTTCTTGACGATCGCACCTTTAATACAGCCATAGCATCTTCTCTGCTGCTGTATATTATAGTACGTAGACTTCAGTCGCTATTAAGCAGGCAAAGAATTAAGATCGCGAGAAATTTTATTTCAAATTTAAAAAAAAAAAAAAAAAGTATCCGCGATACAAAGAGGCACTTCCGTCGGGCGCGTTTTGGTGTCGTGTGGTGGGGGTGCTGAGCGAACAATTTATAGCCATACGTACCGCCGAAATGGTGGATACGTATGAGCAATTGGCCCAGTTGTTGTGCGATTTTTATATCGCACAACAAAAAGGCGCTCGTATGTCGGCCAATGATGTGGTGGCGGGCGCGTCATGCGTTGCACGGTGCGACGCTATAATGTTACGCGGGGAGATAGTTTCTTCCGATGACGCCGGATTCACGGAGGTCCGCCTCATCGACGAGGGGCACAGAGAATATTTCGAGGTCGCGGACCTATACCAGCCGGAACCGTTGTTCGCCATGCTACCACCCCAGTGCGTGGTATGTCGATTGATGGGACTGGCTGGCGTGGACAACGCAGGCATCATCACCCTTTTGGAGAACCTGTGTCTCGGCGAGCCCCTCATGGAGGCTCGCATGGTGTACCGTAGTCACGATACACCATGTATACGTCTGCGGGGCCCTGATCGTCGGGATGTAGGCGGCATTTTGATAGATGCCCTCGGTGACAACATACCCTACGATCGGGGGTACCCCGATGAAGGGTTCGCCGAGGACGAAGAGGGTGGTGACGCGTAGCGCGTCCACTTGTGTGTGTGTGTGTGTGTGTGTGTGTGTGTGTGTGTGTGTGTGTGTGTGCCCCTCAGTGCATCGGCTGTAGGCGTCATCGGAGCGGCGTAAGGATCTCCCCACAGACACGTAAGTTTTTTCATATTTATTAATAAATAACAATAAAAATAAAAAATTATGAATTATTATTATTATTTAAATAATAATAATCGGGCCTCTCTGGCGAGGCCCTCAGAACTCTTTCCCTCCCACCACCTCTCCCGAGAAAGAGCGAGAGAGATAGAGAGAGAGAGAATAATAAAAATGAATAATAATAATAATAATCAGACCACTATGGCGAAACCTCAAAACTCTTTCCCCCACCACCTCTC
Organism: Rhorus exstirpatorius; assembly: GCA_963564615.1. NCBI lineage: Eukaryota > Metazoa > Arthropoda > Insecta > Hymenoptera > Ichneumonidae > Rhorus > Rhorus exstirpatorius. The sequence continues at coordinate 3,136,756 of OY751314.1, read as the reverse complement.
CCCACCACGACCCCCACCACGCTCGGAAAGAGGCTCCGACGCGGGGGGAAAGTGGAGGGGATAGGAGTGGGGATAGGAATGGGGGTCGCCATAGTGGTCCACATACTACTGACATGTCTCCTGTTCAAACCGATTCATCATCCTCCGATCTTGGAACCAGGCTGAACCGTCGTCGTTGGAGCTTGCTCGGCGGCCTCGGCGAGCAGGTTGTATAAATCGTCGAACTCGCTTTTTGCGTATGGAGAGGGAGACGGGATGTTAGTATTTGGAGGTGGCAAGGAGGGTACGTAGGGAGGGGTGTTGAAGAGAGGTGGAAGCGGAGAAGAATTTATCCTGCTGGTTACCGGGTAAGAGAACGTGGGGAGATCGAGAGGGCGAATGGAGGGGCAAGATTGAGGGTAAGATCGGAGTTGTAGGCGAGGGTCAGGGAGAGGGTGGATGACGACGATGTTTTCCCCCGGGTGGGTTTGGAGAGCTCGTCGCAATCGGCGATTTTGATAGGCACGGCTCTTTTTATTCCAGGTCATGGCGGGAATGGACGCTGTGTTTTTTCAAAGAATATTCTGGGGACATAATGAATTTTTTGTCCATTTTGATTTTTAACTGTTTTATTACAAAAATATAACGAGTTTTGGCCTTTTTAGTTGGCTAGAAAAATTATAATTATTATTTTTAGAGAAAGGAAAATTCGTATGTTTAATCTCTCTTTTATGAGCGCAAATTAATTTAATATAATTTCCTTAAAGAGTAGAATATAAAAATAGCAAGGGTAATATTTGATGGTATAGGAAACCCCCTTGATCAGTGTGTTTCACTTAAGCAGTGTGGGAGCACTTAAGCAGTGGGTGTTTCACTTAAGCAGTGGTCTGTTCCTCACCTGATCGGTGTCGAAGGATGAAGGAATGATTTTCTACGGCTAGCGCTCGCTTTTTTAATGCCACCCGGCGTCGCTCGGAAAGCGCGAGGTGGACGAACGTGGGGGGCCACGCCGGCGCGAGAATTCAAAAGTCCCGTGTCGCGACGCTTGGGGACTAAGGGGCGGGTTTTCATGAGTCGGGGAATTTTCCCTCTACCGGGCGGTAGTAAACTCCCTATAGGGAGTTATACTATATATGCGTGTGGGCTATTCATCCGGGTATAACCTTAAACTACGATCTGTCACATAAATGGAATTGTGTCCGTGTACACTAATTATAAGTATTAACTATTAAATCGTAATTAGAATTATAGCTTGTGTGAAATTTGAATATTAAATTAAAATCGTGTGTAATTCGTGAGATCGCGCGGTGGCGTATATTCCGAGGAAACGGCTAGTATTAACAATCTATGGTACGTATATTTATCTTAAATGCTATTCCTTATTTAATCTAGAATTGCCTGTTAATTGTAGTTATTAATTTTTTATGGATAATAATAGTATACGTCATATGTGACGAGTAATTTCTGACTTGACTCATAGGTATAAGGAATTTTTTCTTTCTCAAAATATATTCTATGCGTTACCTACCCAGTAAACACAGTAATATTGCAGCAATGTAACGGCAACATAACCGAATATTACAAGTAATATTACCCGGATGTTACATGTCAATTGCATGTAACTTGCCATTTCCGACTCAGCAATATAACATGTCATGTAACGTGTTATATACCCGGTATGTAATAGTTATATTACAAGGTGATGTAACAAAAGTCATAAAAGTTATATAAATGCAATATTCTAAAATAATATGATGAAATATAAGATTATTATTAAATAATTTTTGCATTTCATCATCTTATTTTGTCATTTTTATAGGTTATAGAAGAGTTACACTGGAAAAAAAAGAATCCTGCACGGATTTCTCGATAGGATTTTATTGTCCTCGGCGGGGATTCGAACCTGCGAGCTTCGTATCTATCCTACCTATCTACCTAACACGCTACCCACTACGCTATCGACTGTTTCTGAACTCTGATAATTCATATCATGTATTTGACACGCCGGAGAATTCTTGATCAGTTGTATGTTGGGAGCTACATGCCATAATATTATATGCATATGTTATTTCATATCAGGACATAAATAATCATATTATGATTATACAAACACATTAAACAATATATTTAACATTTGAAATGTATGTACATGATACTGCTTTTAAAATGAAAATTTGAATAGGGTCCAAAATGCTTTTGATTTTTTCATCCGTTACATGTTGATATGACCACCAAAAAAACCATGAATGGTGTACAAAAACTTGAGACAAGTACATTTCCTTGCGTCTTTTTTTTATGCTTACAAAAAGATGTCAAACCCAAATATTTGACAAATAAACCTTTACAAAAAGATGTCAAACACAAAAAGTTGTCAAATAAATTCAAATAATCTAAGTCACAGTTGCCAAGTACATCAAGCATTTTCATTGTTTACATTTTTATTAACCGTTTATAAGTAAGTAACAACGCTCGAAAACGTCTTGAAACGGGACTTAGGGACTTAATTTAAAAATTTAAGGTTTGAAAGATTGTATTGAAAAAAAATTCGCATTAAAAAAAAAATTCGAACGAAGTACTTGGCGAGTTATATAAAATGACTGTACGGACTACCTGTTACGAACTCGCCAAGTACTTCGTTCGAATTTTTTTTTTTAATGCGAATTTTTTTTCAATACAATCTTTCAAACCTTAAATTTTTAAATTAAGTCCTTAAGTCCCGTTTCAAGACGTTTTCGAGCGTTGTTACTTACTTATAAACGGTTAATAAAAATGTAAACAATGAAAATGCTTGATGTACTTGGCAACTGTGACTTAGATTATTTGAATTTATTTGACAACTTTTTGTGTTTGACATCTTTTTGTAAAGGTTTATTTGTCAAATATTTGGGTTTGACATCTTTTTGTAAGCATAAAAAAAAGACGCAAGGAAATGTACTTGTCTCAAGTTTTTGTACACCATTCATGGTGTTTTTGGTGGGATTTGGTTTCTTTTTGCAAAGCATTATATATGTCGATATATATTTACGATGTAACTTCTATGTAAAAGCTTTGAATGGTGACTGCTATGCTCAGGCTAGAATTGAACAATTTTTGACGGCATAAATTGTCTTGCCAAAACATTCCGTACAATTATGGAATGGTTTCATTATTTCACAACTTCAGAAGCCCCAATCTAGCACCTAGCACACGAATTATCATTTGCATTTTTTTTTTATTAGATCGTTAGCAAGTTTAGTGAACTCCAAAGTGTTCTATGCGTACAAAATCCTATCAATGAGGTCTCTCTATTCTTGAAAGTGCTCGCATAATCCATTCAAACAATTTTGAGTTTCGATTCTTGATACAAAGCACCATCGCTGAGTTGTAAAAATCACAAGCATTGCTTTTCTATAGTCGGTTCATAGTATTGAGCAGTATCTTTTTTTTCGCGATGGAATAGTAGAGCTTCGTTTGTAAGATATCAATTAAACGCAGACTCAACCCGACCGCGACCCACGTAATTCTACTCATAAAAGCCATCATAGTCAACTGAACACAGGAAAATTCGACAAATCATTGCACTACCAAAAAAAAAATGCCATGAAGCGATTTGATCCAGACAAACGCAGTCTATAACCGAATTGGTACAGAAAAATGAAGCATGTTGTCCGTATGCGCAGGTCCTTTGAAATTTGAATTGTCTGTACCGAACCGAGTTGTGAAAATTGTAATTAAACTTTGTTTACTTACAAATCACAAATGTAAATTGAAATTAAACTTTTTTCAATGGACTATTACAAATGTGATCTGTAATTGAACATTTTGTAATTGAAAATTAGAAATATAATCTGTAATTAAAATTTTTACTTTTTTCAATTACCCATTACAAATAAAATTTCTAATTACACTTCTTTTAATTTCAAATTACAAATGTAATTTGTAATTAAACTTCTGTGTAATTACACGTTATGAATGTAATTTGAAATCGACAAGAACTTAATTACAAATTAGAATTGTAATTGAACAACGTTTCATTATAAATTATGAAAGTAATATATTCAATCAATTATTTGTAATCGATTAGACGAGTACAAATTCGCAATAAACAGATCCTCCGGAACATCATTCATCACCCAGAGTTATCATTTTTTAATTAATTTTTACGTTGGATTATTTTTATGTTTTGCTCCCGATGGACATGTGGTGATGCGCTCCATAGCACCAGATCCCCAGATCATGGGATCTTTTTTCCTGCCGTCCAGGTATTACTTTCGGTAGTTCTTGAGCACAGGTCGACGGGCGTGCGTCACCTACCGTCCTGGAATAGCCCCGCGCTTTGTGATCTTTGAGCACCAGGTCGTCGGGAAGGCGTTATTTGCCGTCCAGGCTCTGCGCTCCGTCGTTCTTGACAACCAGGTCGACGGGAATGAGTTTTCATTCGTCCAGGTCTCACGCTTCGTAGTTCTTGAGTTCCAGGTCAACGGGATTGGGTTTTCCACCATCCAGGTCTACCGCTCGATTGTTCTCGAGTTCCAGGTTGACGGGAATGCGTTTTACGCTGTCCAGGTCTCGCGCTCTGTAGTTCTTAAGTTCCAGGTCAACGGCAAGGCATTACGCATATAAATGGCACGTAAGACCCGGACGCCAAGCACTATGGTGCGATCAAGCTGGACGCCAAGAAGTAACGCACGATCAACCTGGATGCTAAAAACTATGACGCGATTGACCTAGACACCAAGAACTATGGAGCGATTAACCTAGGCATCAAGAACTATGGCGCGATCGACCTGGACGCCAAGAACTATGACGCGATCGACCTGGACGCCAAAAACTACGATGCGATCGACCTGAACGCGAAGAACTATGGTGCGATCGACCTGGACGCCAAGAACTATGACGCGATCGACCTGGACGCCAAGAACTATGGCGCGATTAACCTTGACACCAAGAACTATTGCGTGATCGACCTGGACGCCTGGAACTATGACGCGATTGACTTAGGCACCAATAACTATGGCTTGGTCAACCTGGACGCCAATAACTACCGCGCGATCAACCTGGACGCCAAGAACTATGACGTGATCGACCTGGACGCCAAGAACTATGGTGCGATCGACCTGGACGCGAAGAACAATGGTGCGATCAGCCTGATCGCCAAGAACTATGACGCGATCGATCCGGACGCCAAGAACTATGGTGCGATCGACCTGAACGCCAAGAACTAATGCGCCATCAACCTGGATGACAATAACTATGACGCGATTGACCTAGACACCTAAAACTACGACGCGATTGACCTAGACACGAAGAAATATGGAGCGATCGACCTGGACGCCAAAAACTTATGACGCGATTAACTTAGACACCAAAAACTACGGTGCGATCAGCCTGGACGAAAAATGTGCGTGGTGATGTAGGATTAAGGGGAAAATTCGGAGATTGAACATCAAGATTTCTCGATTTCTCGGTCAACAATCTTGTCGGTCGCCTGGTCTTGTCTCGACTCATCAAAATGTTTCGAGACGAGAAAAGCCAAAATGTTCGAGACGAGAAATTTCTTGTTTCGTCTCGTGTTATGGAAAAGTTTCTCGTTTCGGTGGCATCACTATCGCGACTAAAAACATCCTGAATCGTGGAAAAATACAATTCTCAATTAATGTTTACTCTACACAATTAAATAACTATTTAATAAAATAATCGCGGAAACGACTTTTAGGAAAACGAATTTCGGGGCAATGCTGCACTACTCTAGAGAGATAGATACGGCACGTATGTGAGACGCACCAATCTGTCACCACCCGTGGACCTAACCTAATTGGTGCGACAGATTTTGGTGCGACAGATGCGAAAATTTCGTGTGAAGTGATTGTACGTCGAATATAATTAATAAAATGCGATATCTCTCATATATCAATAGCTACAGCATTCATTTGGGTACCGATCGAAAGAGAAAAAAAATAAAAAATATACGTGTTAATATCATTGCCGAAGTCCGTATAGTTAATAATAATTAGGAAAATAAGTTTCGTTATATAGATATGCTCCTATGTATAAGCAAGTTGTGCGGCGTATAAGAAGCTGTAGTACCTCTTGACATGTCGGCATAGGAGGAAATGTACTTGTCTCGAGGCACTACCGTGCCTCTTGATGAATGTTAGTTATATACAGATATAATGCTACAACGCATTATAACGTTCACATAACCTGCACGTTACGAATGTTATATAAAAAATGCATGGTACAAACATGTTGCGTAAACGTTACAAATCTTAGTTATACAGCTGCAACGCTAAAACGCGTTCATAACCTTCACATCACATGCTTATAACGAATGTTATATAAATGTCGTTACAAGTACGTTATGTCAATGTTACAAATTTCAGTTATACAACTGTAACGGAACAACACTTTGTAACGTTCACATAACCTGCACATTACGAATGTTATATAAAAAGTGTTGTAAGCCTGTTCTGTAAACGTTATAAATTTGAGTTATAAAACTGTAATGCAACAACGTTATATAACATTTACATTGCCTGCATATTACCAATAATATATAACATATTATTCTCATGTTACGTAGCAGTTACATCACACAGCTATTGCATTGTGACAATTACATGTAACTTCCATGTTATATTACTGTAATGAAACGTGTTCACTGGGTACTCTTTGACTTTATTGTTTATTATTCTTATATTTTCCCTCTTTTTGGGCATGGGAATGTTTCAGCAAGTATATCTTATTAATTCTTTATTTTCTTTCAGGTTTTCCTTTTCAGATTGATTTGGCGGCACCGGAATTCGTGATTCTACGTTATAGGCTGCGCACCAAGGATTTTATTTCTTTTCTTATAGGTATGAGATCTTTGAATATGGGACATTCCACGTCAACTCAGCCACCCCGGTTTTTTTATTGTCTCGAAAAAATTATTCAGTATCGGCATTTCAAAGGACAATATATCCATGACATTTTACCAAAATTGCATCCCCCCACTATTGTTGGTTCTCGAGATAATGATTAATGAAGTCTCAATTTTGTAAAAATCATAACTTCGTAACTACTGATCGGATTTAAACGATTAAAAAAAGAATCTTTTTAATTTTTTTTTACTCTTTTCGAAAAAAAATATGTCATCATCGGATAAAAGCTCATTAGACATTTTTCGGAGTAAATTAACAAAAAACAATTTTTCCCTCTTCACTGATGCTTTGTTCCATTTTGAAAAAATCCTGCGGAGTTGTGTATTGCCTCCCTCTATCAGAAAAAAAAATACTGAGTAGAATTCCGATTGGCCCTTTCGTGGAAAAAAAAAAAAATCGAAAAATTTACCCGAAAACTGTCTAATAAACTTTTTTCCAATGACGGCATATTTTTTTTCAAAAAGGGCAAAAAAAATAAAAAAGATTCGTTTTTTAATCGTGAAAATCCGATCAGCCGTTACGGAGTTATGATTTTGACAAAATTGAGAATTTATTAATCATTATATCGAGAACCAACAATAGTAGGGGGATGAAATTTTGGTAAAATGTCATGGATATATTGTACTTTGAAATGCCTATACTGAATAATTTTTTCGAGACAAAAAAAACGGGGTGGCTGATGAGTTAACGTGGAATACGACACGTCAACGCAGCCCCGTCAACTCAGCCACCCCGTTTTTTTTTTTGGTCTCGAAAAAATTATTCAGTATGGGCATTTCAAAGTACAATATATCCATGAAATTTTATCAAAATTTCGTCCCCCTACTATTGTTGGTTCTCGAGATAATGATTAATAAATTCTCAATTTTGTGAAAATCATAACTTCGTAACAGCTGATCGGATTTTAACGACTAAAAAAAGAATCTTTTTGATTTTTTTCGCCCTTTTTGAAAAAAAATATGCCGTCATTGGATAAAAGTTCATTAGACAGTTTTCGGGTAAATTTTTCGATTTTTTTTTTTCCACGAAAGGGCCAATCGGAATTCTACTCAGTATTTTTTTTTCTGATAGAGGGAGGCAATACACAGCTCCGCAGAATTTTTTCAAAATGGAACAACGCATCAGTGAAGAGGGAAAAATTGTTTTTTGTTAATTTACTCCGAAAAATGTCTAATGAGCTTTTATCCGATGATAACATATTTTTTTTCGAAAAGAGTAAAAAAAATTAAAAAGATTCTTTTTTTAATCGTTTAAATCCGATCAGTAGTTACGAAGTTATGATTTTTACAAAATTGAGACTTCATTAATCATTATCTCGAGAACCAACAATAGTAGGGGGATGAAATTTTGGTAAAATGTCATGGATATATTGTCCTTTAAAATGCCCATACTGAATAATTTTTTCGAGACAATAAAAAAAACGGGGTGGTTGAGTTGACGTGGAATGCGACATATATATCTTCTTTTTATATTATATTATATTATTATTCATTTAACGAATTGACTTTGGTTTCTTTTTTCATTTTATTTACAGGTTCTACCCATGCGAGGGCTTCCGCGTCTACGCTGGGCTGCGGTACACCGCTACGCAACCTGGCGAGCACAACTATTCTATGGTAAGTATTTTTCCCTGTTCTTGGCTCGTTTTTAATTTATATTTTCTCTTATTTTTGTTGCAGGTAAACTACATCGAGGGGGGTTTTTATTTTAGGAATGCGTGGGCAGATGGGCCTGCGCATAACAAACGGAGCAGGTGCAAAGCAAATAAACACACTTGGTTCGTTAAATTTTTCGTATTTATTTTCAATCTTCTTTTTAAATTTCTTTTTTGTTCGTTTACATTATCTTTGGTATTCGTAAATACTTGCAGAGTACTTATTAATGTGTTTTCTTTGTGAATTATTTTCCCTAAAAGGTTATGACTGAGAATACGTTTTTAGGAGTGATGAGCCCAGTTGCGGGATTCTAAGGTCTCCCGAGAAATCCGTCACTGGCGCTCGGAATAAATTTGGACGATTTTTAGGTAGAGCCCAGTTGCGGGATTCCAAGGTCTCCCGAGAAATCCGTTATTGGTGCTCGGAATAAATTTGGACGATTTTTGGGTAGAGCCCAGTTGCGGGATTCTAAGGTCTCCAGAGAAATCCGTCACTGGTGCTCGGAATAAATTCGGACTATTTTGGTAGAGCCCAGTTGTGGGATTCCAAGGTCTCCCGAGAAATTCGTCACTGGTGCTCGGAATAAGAATGGGATAATCGGAATCTTGCTTTTAATTAATTCTTTGTTTAATATGACTCGAAAATGTTATTTGTCGTGTGGATGTCGGGCAGAGTGACAGTCTTGCAGGGACTTTGTGGGTCTCTCCGAACTAGAGCAGAGTCGGCTGATTACAGCTCCGTCCTCTTCTCCGGTCTCGGAGCGAAGTGCCTCTTTAGTGGCCGAAATCCCTCCTTTTATACCCATCCAGGGCTGTCCCAGAATCCTCTGCGCTTCGCCCCTCTCCGCCGTTTAAAGCCGGATTCTCATGATGCGTCTGTTTAGCGCGCTCGACTTTGTCCCCTCTCTATTGCTAAGCCGGATCCTCACGACGCGTTGATTCGGTGCGCTCGACTTCGTCGCCGCAGCGCAGTGAAAGAAAGGGGGGGGGGGGGCTTTGCGATATCGTTACACTATCGAAAATTTATATCATAATCTTAAAATCTTCACTGAACGCTATCTTCGTATACCTGAAACATGTTCGTTCAAACATTTAATTAAAAAACGAGTTGATACTTTTAGTCGTAATAAAATAACCTTAGTAGAACGCATCTCGATCATCAGTGAAACGAGTCATCTATTTCTAGCGGGAGGGGATCAAGTAAGAGGGTGGGAGGCTTGAAAGTGAAGGAATACTTTATTTTATTTTATTATGTTCTCATTACAAATTGTTTCAAGATATTATCGATGTATTGCCTATCGTAGATGGCATATTAGCTTGGGTTTGTATAATTCCTATAACATCGGCACGGTACTTTCGGAACGCACCCCATAATTCGTGAGTCATCATCTGTTGTTCGGCAATTCCACTTGTGCCACCATCTCGGAATACAGAAGCAACATTTTGCCCGATAGTAACTACTTGGAATGTCGATTACCTTTTCGTAGCAATATCCATATCTAGCGCTGCAACAAAAAAACATATCAAGGTATCATTTCCTGCAGTTAATTGATGAATACAGACACAATAACTGTTATTACATTCGTTTTAATGAATATGGATATCAATGAGTTTCTGAGAATCACATTTTGAATCATTAATTGTATAGGTGTATCTGGCAATATGGATATTCTGCAAATACGAAATAAATTCTGGATCGTTGCCAATAAAGGATCGGAACCCAAGTTTGTGGATCAAATTACAAGATGGCGTTTATTTAATAGAGATGGATAAAGTTACAACTACGGAGTGCTCCACGAGACCCACCCAGAGCCGACTGATTGCTCACTCGATTAATGAGAATATTAAGTGCCTGCACTCTAATCCTTCTATACAGACAATAGAACAGTCACATTTCGAATTTGATGAAGAAATACAATAAGTAGTATGTAGTCCCCTACGGTGACCCCCACTCCTATTCCTCCCACTTTCCCCACTAATCGGCCTGGTTCAGTATATGACCACTATGGCGACCCCCGCTCCTATCGCCTCCACTATCCCCACACCGTCTGCCGCAATGATTGAAGCACGTCGGTGTTATTATTATTATTGTTACTATTCTTTCTATTATTGCACATATACACGCACATACTTTTACGTTTTTGATGAAATTAAATCTCTTGCGCGCTCTGTCTCTCTCTCTCTTTCTATTTTTTCTTTCTATTCTTTACGGCGAGATTTCTTGATTTCTCGAGGCGTATGTCACTATGCTAAATAAAGCTCAATCAAGCAATCTCATTCTCTCTCTCTCTCTCTCTCTCTCTCTCTCTCTCTCTCTCTCTCTTTCTCTCTCTCTCTCTCTCTTTGTTCCTCGGGGAGAGTGTTTGCAGCTATCGCTTTCAAGTTATCTCATCTGATTTCTTATATCATGTACATTGCGCTTCACTATTATTCACTATTATTCTTTGCTAATTATTCTGACTTATCTTATGTATACTCATCGCTACTATTACTTTATGTACATTAGTATTTTCACTGCTACGCTTGCTCTTGCAGCCTTGATAGCTATGCCTTTTGCCCAACTCCGGGCAATAATAAACACACATATCTATCTACTTATCTATCTCTCTCGCTCCTGCCTTTAATCGGTCGCGCCACAGCCAGCAAGGCGTTTTGGTCTCTTTCGATATACGGGGTGCTTATTTTAACTCTGGACATACTTCTTAGGTAGTGTATGTGCTGCCTAGGCAAGCATTTTAAGGCAAGACACCCATGGTCGGAATCTCATGTAAACGGCTGTGGAGGGCTTTGAAGGATTTGGTAGCGCACGCTTGTTCGTAGTGCTATGAATCAGATGTGATCACTCTCGACCCAACGTTTTATTCAGCCGTAGACAACAGTACAAAGTTCTTGTGTGAAATCAACAAAAAGAAACAGTGTATAGTGGACTCCTGCGGAACATAACAAATCAATGTTTAGTATTGCTGACAGAATTTCACGTTTGTAAGTACCCATTCAAATCATCAAATAAAATGGGAATGCTTCAAGCACATACTCTAAAGGTTCCATTTGAGAACATAAAATTCAGTTCAGAAATACGGAACATTTTTTTTCCGTCGATACGTCTGTGGTTTCATATTGGGGGTGATTAGCGAGAAATTCACGTGGCGCCTTTAGGTTTTCCGCCGCACCGACAGCGTTGTCCAGCTGACAGCCAATCGGAAGCAAGATTCGTCCCTCACAGGCTAGGCGTAGCGAAGAGAACCTTTAGCTTTCCTCTCCCCTTTTTTTCTTAGTTCGTAACGACTTTTACCTATCGACGTATTATTCCGACGTATTAAAATAAAAATGTGATTTCAATAAATACATGTGATATATTTTTAATACTGTGTGCATCTTAATTATTTCGAATAATCAGCGGTGATATTTGCCACATTCACCTATGCGCATACGCCATCTAGTGGCACATATTGGAGTTAGGATCACGGGCGATGCCAACCGATAAATAAGGTCCCGTAGTGACCCTCACGTCATTGAATGGCTTATTTCGCAATGTCATTTGTTGTATGTAAACAATTTTAGTCGTTGGCCTGAAAATTCGTTTTCAGTTAATTATTTCCCAGAGAATTCTGCAGTTTGAAAAATTCCATAGACGTATCCACGTTAAAATTCAACGCGAGTTTCAGCCGAGACAACGTCTGTCACACCAGTTTATTTTTTTCATTGCAAAGTGTGTGTGTATGTGTGTGTGTGTGTGTGTGTGTGTGTATGTGAATTTGTTTTGTAAGAATTCGTGTTTATACGCGCTTCATGCGAGGAGATTTCACAGCACGGTGACGTAATTTGCAGAGAAACGGTACCTACACATCGGTCATTTCCTGTTATCTGTTTCATAAAAGAATGATTAAAAAGCGCTTTGTGCCAAATAAAATAATTTTGATATTTATTTATAGGTCAGTTTGCCGATTTATCTTGTCTTATTCTTTGATATTTCTCTCTCAATCCCAATTGAGCCGTACAAAATTATTGTACCAATATTCATCCTTGATTATACTGTGAATTTAACATATTTAATTTTCAATAAATATTTCTGGTTGTTGAAAGTATATTTAAAAAAATTCGTATCAAATTTTTTTTTTTAATTCATATTAAGGTTACGTGCTCTCCAACTCGTTACGTTTTTTTTTAAGACGCCGCTGTTTGGAAAATTTGATCAAAGTCTCGCAATGTGATGCTATACGGAAACAATAAAAGCGTCTGGAATGATTATAGACATACGAGCTGAGACATTGATACCTCATAGTGTACGATTTTGCTCAACGAGGAGGCCTCGCTCTTTGACACCGTTGCAGTTTAAGTAAAAGGAGTAAACTCACTCACAAGTCTCGTGATAGATTGTTACATGGAAAGAAGGTACAATATTATTCAGTTTCAATTCAGCAGGGAATTATCACGCATCGCAACCGATAATGGCAGATCACGCCTTTCGAAAAGGTATATTGAATCTTTTGCGTTTATCAGTATTACATAATTCATAGCTTCGTCGTCGGTGTAACGAGCTAGATCGTTTTTCAGGAAATAGGCTCATAAGACGCCTGAAATACATTATATGGTGGGCACCCTTGCGAACTCTAATGACAGCTTACAACAGTGGTGTGCTAAATGGACAACAAATGGGTAGTGTGGGTGTTTGAAGAATTGCAGCATCGAGGAGTGGAAAAGGCACCGTGTGTCCGTGGTATTGCAGATGGAATCAGCAGTAAGTTCTGTTCTATTATTTAAAATAATTACACATAAATTTCAATACATAGTGTATGAAAAATATATTTTTACAATTATATTATTGAAAATGCTGAGTGGAGGGCTCGAACCATGGACAGTGTACAGACTGTTTATTACGATAGCATGGGCAAGCTAAATTTATCGAGCTCTCCTCTTTGGGCCGTGCTTCGCGCGGTCCCGCGTTTTCTACCTGGCTCATTATCTCTCTTTCATGAAGTTGAGGTTAACATTCTCTCTTTTTCTTGCACTTGGACGATCGTCGTACCAATTTAGCATTGTCTTAAATTGTTATAATGCTCCTATCATTAGAAATGACCTTTTCATAAAATTTTACTATGGAATATTTTATTTTAAAAGTATTATTAATTGAAATCCGGCACACTAACTGATTTAAATAAAGGGCATTCGAGAATATTTTTAGCGTCCTCACGAACCCGAACATTCGGACCTAATATTTTTTGCCGTGCCACCTTCATCAAAAAAATCTAAAAATTGTGTCTCAACTTAAAACACTTGTTTAAAAAAAATTGTAATCTACTGACATAATTTTACGTGCTATCTTTCCGAGTAACCATTTTAGCAAGTCGACAACACGGGGCGATGACCGTTGGATATTAACAGAAACTGTCTCAAAATTGCTTATATCAGATAATTACAATATTTCCACATAGCACATTTTGAATTTCGGTCCAACATCCTAAGAGTGCGAGTCAATGCTCGCGCAAGCAGGACTGTTGAATTGATAAAATTTGCCCCCGCTCTTTCACCTGGCGATCGACAGAACGCCAGTCGAGCGAGCGAGGACAATTCAGTCTCTGGAAGTACATGATAGCGTAAAGCTTCATTTCGGAGTAACTCTGCATAAACGCTTCACATAGCGGCAATAATTCTTGTACGGTAGTTTCCCGATCCCTACATATGGTCTTCGTTGTAAATTTACCTGGTTCGCAAAAAGGCCCTCGAGTTGCGCGCGTCGTGTTTATAAGTCGATTTGCGTTAGTTTAAGAAATTACAATCAACCTCCGCCACGAACATTCTGTTGTGTAGTTTAAAGTGTTTACTGTATGAGTGAGTCCAAGAGCTGTCAAGTAATCGAAGACAGAGTGTAAGGTGTGTAACGTGAGCGCAAAGAGCTGCTGTGGTTACTGCGCATGCCAACGACCGGGCCTGTACAGGACGGAGCTTCGCGAGCGTCGGTATACCACGGGAGAGCGAGCGAGTGAGGTAGCGAAATGTCGGTAGCGAATATTGTCAGCTGTGCCGATATCCGAGTGAGTAGCGTGTGTGTTTGTAGATATGATTGTGAGAGTTTTGTGGTCTTGTGATTCAGCGATTCACTCGAGCCGTTTAAATTATGACCTATTTATTTGTATCCTTGGATTATAGTATTTGAGACTCTTCTGAATTCCATTAATTAAATAAATATTGGACTATTCAGGGGAACGAAGTTATTTACAATCAATTAATTTTGACCAAAACTACCTTTTCCAATTATCTAAAGGAACGGGCCCGTATGGGACGTCGTCAGAAAACTTATCCTAAACAAAATCAAATATAAACTCTTGTGCCTCGCACTAGGGATTTACTTTGTTAGTCGTGCAATAACGCCCTGTACGTCACAATAAAACCGATTCTTGTATGTTATAAGCTATAAGTAGAATGTGCGCTTTATAAATGTGTAAATCCCTGGGCACATAAGCTCAGCAGAATGAGTTCTGTATAAATGTGTAATGTGTGCAAACTCCTGTGAATATTGTTATGATTTATCATAGCGAGACGTAACGATACGAAATTCGACAGTCACCAGACTGAATATAGATACTCGAGACACACAGATAACTACGATGACTTACGCTTGACAACGGTTATCATGAATTGGGATAACATAGCAACTGGAATAACTACAGATGAAGAGTCTTATTCAAGACCTCTAATAGATCAGACGTGTGTCACTTGATACAATAAAATCACTCGTGCTCCAATATTACATAATCAATTACTTATTCTTTCGTCGGATATTACAACGTCATTCAATACCAGAAATGACCTGGTTCATGAGCGGCAATCCGTCGGAAAATGAGTTTGAAATTGCGTAATCATGAAATTCTGGGTTCGGAGTGGTAAGACAATGTTTACTTGTTTCACCATTTTAATTGAGTAGCCCATACTACCGCAGCCATTCAGTCAGCGCATACCGAAACAAGTGAGCATCGTCTTACCACTCCAAACCCAGAATTTCACGATTACGCAATTTCGAACTCATTTTTCGACGGATTGCCGCTCATGAACCAGGTCATTTCTGATATTGAATGACCACGCATTTTCATCGTTGATACATCCGCTTTAACATCCGCCAACTCACGATTCTTGCACGAGACTCTTTCGATGCGAAAAACATCGATAAATGAGACCCTTCACTCGAGAATACCCTGGATCTCGTCCACGAGAAAAATTGTGGCACTATCACTCACATCAGGTTTTCTAACATGACGAAATACGGCTCCTCGATAAATTTCAACTGAATCAATTGAGGCGTTTTCAAGATATCGCCAAAAAACCATTTTCGCTTCCTGGGGCCACATCTTCTCCTGGAATTGACAGATCGAGCCAATTTTTTTTTTTATTCTTCACATTTTGAGATGCCCTTTTGATTGGTATCGGTTAGCACATGATTTGGTGTTGGCTAGTACCGTTTCACGGGGAGCTCGCACAACCTCGATTTACACGCCCCGACGCTATCGCCTCGCACTCGGCCAATTTTTAACCGATCGCAATAAAACTAGTTTTATTCAAAAGGTAACTGAATTTACTCGGATATATTTTTTTTTGTTTTTTTTTTAAATCGGCCAAAAAGACGTTGTCCCACTTCGAGTGTCTAGTACTGTATATATATATTGAAACGTTTGAGATTATCGTGCGAGAATATTATATAGCGTAATTGCGCAATACAATATTTCGCTCTTGATTTTACGACTTATCAAACAATATTATAGATTTATTTGTAAAATGTCGACTGTTGGTGATGAATTACCAGAGTTCGGGTACTGGACTCGACGAGGAAGCCGGGAATAAAATTGTGGAAGGTTTTTATTTCACTGAACGGGCAGAAGGCCTACGAAATTGTATTTGCTTTTCGAAATGGCCTCAGAGTCCTAACCACGACTGTGAGCTATAAAAGCTACGCGTTGGTTGACCCTTCATCATTGGCCATTGACAATGGATTTTGGGTCCAAGTTATTTTATAGTCGAGAAGCGAAAATAAAATGATTATTTCGAGTCGTGAAGCGACGCGAAATATTCAAGGAGCAAAATTTTACGATTGAAAGATTTCGTTTAGCAAAACGATTGACATTCATGAAAAAAGGAAGTTACGGGAAATTCATAGATGAGGTAATTAATTTAGGAATTGATTCGAAATTGAAGAGTTAATTAAAGTGTTAATTAAAGGTGAAGAAGGAGACTCTGTTACAACGTTATTTCGTATGCGTCATCGTCTCGTTCTTCTCGTGAAAAGTCTTCTCGATTGAATTTCTTATTCGCCCGAGCTACATCGGTACACGTCGCCACGTGATTTGAATTTAATCAATTTTGATCGGCGTACTCGAAGAGCACGTTGACGTTATTTGAACAACAGGAGTTTCTACCAAGAGGTACCTCTAGCTGTGGTCCAACATCCGGTCGCAGTGACCGGGGCTTTCCACAGTTCGAGGGGCCCTGCCTAGGGGTTATTAGGATGTTGAGAATAGCACCCACCTCGAGATCCAACTTCTGAGCGCAGTGCTCAGGGCTTCACTCTCGACGGGCTCCCTAGTATCTGGAATCTTTATTGAAACACGAGTTGTTCATTGATTTGTCTTTAAAAAGACAAATCAATTACGTTATAAGTGAATCGCCTTAAGAAAGGCGGTTCAATGGTGAATTTTTCTAATTGTCTTTAAAAAGACAAGTCGCGGGTGATGACTCGATGGAGATCGCGTCGTGGTCGGGTTGGCCTCGAAGTTGAGAAGACGTCCGGTCTGTCACACCTTCGAGCTGCGGTATGGTTGAAAGTCCTCGACTTTCGTGAAACGGCGAGAAGCGCCGGTAACAAATACGTTAAGCAAAAGCTTAACGTGGTATATGCTCACATTACGTTGATGGCAAAAATGAGAGCGAGACTTGCTCGCGAGGCTCTTAAATACTTTATCGCGATCCATCGGCGCCGCGATTTGATTGGCCGATGGATCCGTGGTAGGGCAATTTCACCGAGCTTTCGGTGCTTTTGCACCTGGTATGCTCGTGACGTATCTCAATTCCCCGAAGGATCAAATTATATTTCGATCCTTCGAGGAATTCCGATATTTGGTGAGAATGACAAGTCATTATGATTATTGGTCATGATCTCATTGTAACGTCCCGTTACAATATATATATAGTGTCCACTAACGTACGCAAAATATTATACTTGTCAGATAGAGCGTCTCAAACAAAGGAGAAAAGTCCTTTTCGAAACATTTTTTACGATCAAAGTTGGTGGAGTTATTGGCGATTTGCGTCGATCAATGAGCGCTCGATCGAAAAAAAAATTCAAGAGTTGAGATAGTGGTGGGGATGATAGCGGTAGAAGCGGGGCACGTGAAACAATCCTCGTAAATTCACACCGTTGAACGCCACACGGACGCGCGAGAGCGAAACAAATGAACAAGAGGCGTGCGGCAATGTTCATGCATGTCGCGATGGCCCAGCTGACGAGAATAAATAAGAAAATAATGTTTCAGCAATGATTAGTAAAAATCTACATTTCCCACTGTCCGAGATGAAATCCACATTTTCGAATGCACGATTCCGTTCTACTCGATATTTTATTATTTACGATGCCCTTGTCGCGTTTGACTTTATCTCTAGCGGAAATAATAAACACCCACGAAATTTGATTGCCACACGTGATAAAAAATATGATCAAATCTCCTACATTTCTGACTGATCCGATCGTAATTTTCATCACGTGTAGCAGTGCAACTACACGAGCGTTGGTAATTTGCGTTGGAGATGAAATCAGTCCCAAGTATGGAATCTAAAATAGTCAAATATTGAAAAGAATCGAAAGGTTCAATCGGGAACACGGGATTCATCTCTTGCAGTGAATTATGATGGTTGTCTTTTCGTCTTTTTTCTCGCGGTTAGCTATGAATGCTCAATGCTATCGCAAGAGATGAAATCAAACGCAACAAGTGCATCGTAAATAATGAAATATCGAGTAGAACGGAATCGTGCATTCGAAAATGTCGACTTCATCTCCGACAGTGGGACATGTAGATCCAATCGTAATTTTCATCACGTGTAGCAGTGCAACTGCATGGGCGTTCGTAATTTTTGCTGCAGATGAAATCTGATATCTCAAATCAAATCAAAAATCAAAAATCAAAAATCAAAAAAATCAAAAAATGAAATCTCAAATATGAAATCTGAAATACTCAAATATTGGAAAGAATCGAACGGTTTAATTGGGAACACGGGATTCATCTCTTGCAGTGAAATATGATGGTTGTCCTTTCGTCTTCTTTATCGCGGTTAGCCATGGATGCTTACTACTACCGGATGAGCTGATATCAAAGACGACAAGGGCATCGTAAATAATGATATTTTGATTAGAACGGAATTGTGTAATCGGAAATGTGGATTTCATCTCCGATAGTGAGAAATGTAGGAGATCCGATCGTAATTTTTATCACGCGTAGCAGCACAACCACATAGTTATGCGTAATTCCCGCTAGAGATGAAATATTCACAAGAGCGGGATCGAAAATAGCTGAACATTTAAGAGAACTGAACTATTCAGTGAATAACCCGTATCACATCTCTTGCAGGGACTTGTGGATTATTGAAACGTTTTTTCCTTCGCCTTGAACTGCACTACTAGTCGATCATTCACCATGACGCTAGAGTGAAATCCGTATTAAATATGGAATTTAAAAGAATTAAACATTCAAAAGAATTGAACGGTTCAATCGGGAACATGGGATTCATCTTATGCAGTGAAATATGAAGGATGTCCTTCCTCTTTTTTCTCGCGGCTAGCCTTGGATGCTCACTACTACCGGAGGAGATGAAATCAAAGATGAGAAGGGCATCGTAAATGATGAAATATAGAGTAGAATAGAATCGTGCACTTGGAAATGTGGATATCTTCTCCGACAGTGAGAAATGTAGATCTGATCGTAATTTCCATCACGTGTAGAGATACACATGGGCGTTCGTAATTTCCGCTACGTATGTAATCGTGATAGTTTTCTAAAAATTTAACAGTTTTAATAATGTTCGTATGGACTCGTAAAAGATTCGAATTTCTGTTTCAGAGTTACGGCAGCCCAGAATTCGGATATGGCGTGGGATAAATATCTTGATTTCACGAATGAATTACTCGCGTAAAGAGTCGTTGACCCACTTTGAAGTTTTGCAGGTGTTATCCTATAGACTTCTGCTACACCATATGAAATATTAAGATTTTCATCTGATTAAGTTCGTGCTTGTACTACCTCAAGGACCAGCTATTCTGGATTTGGAATGATTATTACACTTTCCTTATCAAGTCTTTGCGTATAAAAGTTTTCAGTTGCAGATGATGAGAAATAATCACTTTACCGAAGTATGGGAAAATTATTGATGTGTAAACATCTTAGCGCTCGGTTCACGGTAGGGGCTAGCTGGAGACTTCGAGCGTCAGACGCATAAGCGTCAGATGACGTCAGCGTAAGACGTTGTTGTGTGAATGCGTTAATGTCTGCGTGAGACTAGCACACGGTAGGGGCTAACTGAACTTCTATGTATACGACCGTGCGACAGAGCTTAGGTATCGGCGACGCGCATGCGTGAGCACCGTACATCGCGTCACCGTAAGGTCCATGTGAGAGCGCGGCAATGTGTGTGTTGGGACAGCTGACGGTACGGGCTTAGCTCCCGATTTCGCAATGTCGAAGGAAAGGCTTCACAGGAAAAAATCGCTTGAATCCACGGAGTTATCTTCGATATCAAATTTTATCTGCGTGGATGTAAATTTTGGAAAATTGTAAATCTATCTAGACCTTCGTACATAAATATAGATTTACGTACATTCTAGTCTATCTAATATTGTGTTCCAATACTTTTGCTTATTAGATCTTCGTTTACGTACTTAAATCACAGTAGATTTTCTCAGGTCCGGACAAATCTACGTAGATCCATACCTTGGTAAATCAACGGATTTTACGAAATCCAGATCTAGGCAGATCTAAAAAGTAACTTCGTTGATCTAAAACGTAATCGGGAACGAGCTAGAGCTTGCCGTGAAGTATATATGAGCCGTTCGTTCAAAGAATGACCTGAGTCAATTTAGGTCGTTTTTCGAATTTAGTTACCAGTGCATAGGTATTAGTCCTAAAAGTATGTTTGTTAAGTTTTGTAATATTTCAGCTATTATTGACCTTTTTGTGATTGAAACTGCGCGTCTACATTGCTTGCAATACAGTGGCTGAATCTTTAAACCACTTTTTCTTAAAACGACCAAATTTGACTTAGGTAATTCTTTGAGCGAACGGCTTATATATTTAACCTTTTGACCGCCAAGGTTTCCGTGACTTTTTTTCTCAGAAAGGTGATGAAACTTGTTCATATTTCTTGGGTTTGACCCTAATTTTACGCTATTTTTGCATTGTTTCATTACGAAATAAATTTTTATCAAAACCAGTGCATGACCTCAATTTTCCCAAACCTAACTGATACGAGCTCACATGTTTACACGTCAATTCTCGTGAGTACCTTGACACTCACACTCGTTTTTTTTTTCACTCGACTGCGTCATGACCAACTTTTGCCACCCCTGGTTGCTTGAAATCATCTTACGAGTTATCAAAACCATCCTCAATGCTCTAGTGGGACCATCTGAACATTCCTGTGGATTCAAAATTATTCTCAAAAATTGGAGTGAGGGACAATTTTCCCTTTCCAATTTCAATTTGTGAGAATTACAAATAATCAACTTTCTCGGAATATGTCGACATCTCTGGCAGTACGGAAATTTTACGAGTGGTCGATTCTTTCATCGACTAATAACTTCATAATTTTACAGTTTTGCTGTCCGTATCACGGTTATTAGCTTAATATAATACTGGAGATGCATCTCCATTCGAGTGAAAATATCAAATCGTAATTTTATCCATTAATAATAATTCTTATTACCATTGTACTCAAAGTACGGTGAATTATTTCACTCATTTTTTGATGCACAAATTTATAATGAATTAACTTTTTGTCAAAAAAATTTCCATTCAGAATTTAATTTAAAAATTTAAACTTTTTTTTTATACCTCTAAAAGTTTTTCGTGCAATTTTTTTGTTAATTGCAGTTCTCATTTTTTTGTGGCAAGTTTTTTCAAATGAACACAGTTTTTGAGAAAGGAATATTCATCTGCGTTCTAACAATGGTTTCTAATACTGATGAAATAATAATTATTTTTTGGTAATTATTCAGAATATTGGCTTTTCCGAATATCTGTTTTTTTTTTTTTTTTTTTTTTTTTGACAAAAGTGTTCGTTTTAGCACCATGAACAATAACCTGGCGATGGAACATGAAAAAGTTGCAAAAAAGTGGAGACCACAATTTTTTTCTATTTTTTCATTATTAGCTCCTTGCCTAATCATTATTGTCAGTGCGAAAATAAAGGCTTCGAGGATTTGGCTAATTGACTTTTCCGATCCGTTTTTTTTTAAAACAATTTGAGCCTTTCCTGGCCAGATATCCCCTTAAAAATATCAAGACAAAATGCGACCGTGCGACTGGCTAAATCGGATGCAAATCTTCTGAACTGGAATCATAAGCCGACTCTACGATAAGTTTTTTTTTTTTATAATTCGAAACTTTCCTGGACAGATACACCCTTAAGAATGTCGCGAAAAAATGTAGTCGGGCGACTTCCTACATGAGATGCAATTTTTCTTCAGCTTTCCACCTGTTTATTATTGTTTGTGCTAAAATAAAGGCTTCTGTCGAGAAAAAAATGAAAAAAAAACACGCACATTTGAAAAAGCCACCATTCTCAATAATTACTTATTTTTTCATCAATTTTTACTAATTATTGCTGAAAAATTATTTTGTTTTTTATTCTTGTCATTTCTCTCTATTTTCGTCAGCTGGGCCATCGCGACAAGCATGAACGTTGCCGCACGCCTAGCGTTCATTTGTTTCGATCTCGCGTGTCCATGTGGCGTTCAACGTAGTTAGTTTGCGAGCATTTTTTCACGAGCCCCGCTTTTACAGCTGCCATCCCCACCACTATCTCAACTGTTTTAATTCTTTTTCGATTGAACGGTCATTGGTCGACGCAAATCGCCAATAACTCCACCAATTTTGATCGTACAAAATTTTCGAAAAGGACTTTTCTCCTTCGTTTGAGACGCTCTATCCGGCAAGTATAATATTTTGCATGCGTTAGTGGACACCCTGTATATATGGGCGGAGTGAAAAAGGTCAATTTTCGAGGATCGTTTTTTAGTAGCTTGGGAAAGTTGCGCCTTCGAATCACTAAAAAGTGTGCCAAAGGAAAAAATTTACAATCGATATATTCTGTTCTGGCAAACGCAAAGTTTTGAATCTTATAACATGAGGTTTACATGGGAAAATAGCTCAGAAAGACCATCTAGCACTAAAAAATTCATAAAAACTTACCAGGTGATTCGTTTTTAGCCCCTCTGCGCTTTCTCGAAGCAAGAAGAATGTATTTTTCATTTGACATATTAAAATTTTAAATATCTCGCTTAGTTTTGGAGATATGAGCATGTGAAAAATAATTTTTTCCGGGAAAAAAATTAGAAAATTAAAAAAAAATTTAATTGAGAACAAAGAACCGCCGAAATGACTAGGTAGCACTAGAAAAAAGTTATGAAAGTTTGACAAAGAATCAAGCTGTAACTTTGGTTTCGATATTGGGGTCCAACCAGAGATGTCCAAATTTGCAACTGTTCGATACACGTTACTAGCTACATATGTAACGAGTAACGAAAATTTTCTAGTTACTTCGATCCAAATGTAACGACATGCCTCTCGTGGTCGCTACTTTTTGTATCGAGTAACGAAATTTTTTTCGCTACCCGCTACATTTGTATCAAGCATCGAAAATTTTTTCGCTACCCGCTACTTTTGTATCGAGTATCGACAATTTTTTCGCTACCCGCTACTTTTGTATCGAGTATCGAAAATTTTTTCGCTACCCGCTACTTTTGTATCGAGTAACGAAATTTTATTCGCTACTCGCTACAAAAGTAACGAGTAGCGAAGTATCGAACCAAATTTCGTTACTTTTTTTTTTTTTTTTTTCTGGAATCTAGTTCCTTGAACGTACAGCGATTAAAATTACCCATTATTTGAAACACTCAAAAAATTTTTAGAATGATTCTCAATTTTGTGGGAGTTCATCAAATCTTTTTTTTGGTTTTTAATTTTTTTTTTTCTTTTTTTTCTGGAATCTAGTTCCTTAAACATACAACGATTACAATTACCTATTATTTGGAACATTCAAAAAAAATTTAGAATGATTCTCGATTTTGTGGGAGTTTATCATATCTTTTTTTTGTTTTTTTGTTTTTTTCTTTTTCTGGAATCTAGTTCCTTAAACGTACAGCGATAACAATTACCCATTATTTAGAACATTCAAAAAATTTTTAGAATGATTCTCGATTTTGTGGGAATTCATCATATCTTTTTTTTTAATTTTTTTTTTTTTTTTTTCTGGAATCTAGTTGCTTAAATGTACAGCGGTTACAATGACCCATTATTTGAAACACTCAAACAATTTTTAGAATGACTCTCGATTTTGTGGGAGTTCATCATATTTTTTTTTTGTTTTTTAATTTTTTTTTCTGGAATCTAGTTCCTCAAACGTACAGCGATTACAATGACCTATTATTTGAAACACTCAAAAATTTTTTGGAATGATTCTCGATTTTATAGGAGTTCATCAAATCTTTTTTTTTTTTTTTTTAATTTTTTGTTCTTTTTTTTCTGGAATCTAGTTCCTTAGACGTACAGCGGTTACAATTACCCATTAATTGAAACACTCAAAAAATTTTTAGAATGATTCTCGATTTTGTGGGAGTTCATCATATCTTTTTTTTTTAAATTAATTAATTTATTCATTTATTCTTTTATTTTTTATTTTTTTTCTGGAATCTAGTTCCTTAAACGTACAGCGATTACTATTACTCATTATTTGAAACACTCAAAAAATTTTTAGAATGATTCTCGATTTTGTGGGAGTTCATCAAATCTTTTTTTTGTTTTTTAATTTTTTTGTTTTTCTGGAATGTAGTTCCTTAAGGTAGAACGCTACCCCTTTTGCGGGGCAGGCGGTGAGAGGGGTACTCCTATGCTTTAACATGGGAAGCCTTTTGTGTTACCAACTGCACGTGAATTAATTTTCTGGTTTTTAATTTACATGTAAGATGATGATTGTGTACTTTTTGAAGAAAAAATGACCGTTAATAATTATTTAAACATAATATTCCTGATTTTGGCGATAAAAAATGCTCCTCGTTGCATATATAAAAATATTAAACATTTCGCAATAGTAACTTTAACAGCGGCAACGCCGCATACTGGTTTCAGTTTATAACTGTTGGCTGCACTTCTCAAGCTCCAGAAGTGTACGTCAGACGTCAGATGTTTTTATCATGACGGAGAGGTTAAAAGGACGATTCGTAAAAGTGAAAAATAAAAGAAATCACGAAAGGCTCGTTGAAATTGGGAGGAAGTTTAAAAAGCAAAAAAACAATGAACAAGAACTACAGGAGGCAGAAAAGGTGGAAAACGAGGAAAAAAATGAATCGTGTCTCATTGAAGGACGCCGAATTGTCGATTTCGGAGTGATGTGTCAACATCTGCAATGCGTATCGTGTAACGAAGATTTGTCACTACGCTATATCGAACGAGAGAATCGTCAGGGTTTAGCATCAATATTAACCATAAGATGTTCCAAGTGTTTGTTACTAAACAATGCCCCAACGTCGAAGCAACATTTCGACGTGAATACTGAAAAGTTATTGTTCGACGTAAATGCTAAAGCTGCTCTGAGTAAGTATTCGTGCATAATGACTATATATACTAAATTGTTGAAAATCTGAGATTTGGAGATTTGTTTGTTAGATGTGCTTATAGATAACATTTTATTTAAAAAACTGGTTATATAATGTTTAATTGTATCATATAGGCACTTTGCATAGCGGGTTGGGGTACGCAAGCACCCGGAGATACCTCGAAACCATGAACATCCCAAATATGACCTGGAAAACCTACAAAAAATATGCGAGAGTGGCAGGGGCAGCAATAGAACTTTTCGTGAAAGAAAGCTGTTCAAAAGAAACGGCTATAGAGCGATCACTTACAGTACAGAATCACGCACAGATAGAAAAGCTTCTGTGAGTTTCTGCGACAATCGTATCATTTCTACACATTTTCGATAATCGTGTTCAATCAGTGTTTTCTGTTTTTAATAATGTATCTATTTTACAATTTAAACTATTACACTTTCTTTTACAAGCCCTTTTACACGCCCCTATACACATTTTATACGACTGCATACATTTTTTTTGCAAATTAAGGTTGCTGTGACGACACTTTAATATGTTATTACCATTCAGACCAAATTTTTCCACAACGTATATATGGTTATATTTGCCTACGTTCCTGTAAAACTTGGGTACAATTCACATTCCAATTATTGATACAGAAATAATATTAAGATGGAAAAAATTGATTATTATTCAACAGCACGTGAACACGACCGTGATGCGTACAGTCTACAAGTATAAACTATTTACTTGAATAAATAATTATTTTCTACATCCTTTTCTTTTTGATTCTTTATTATTCCTTCTAAGTCCTCAATCTTTTTGATCCTTCATTATTCCTTCAAAAAAGTTTTGGTTTATTTATATTAGGCCTGAAGATTTAAGAGAAGGGTTCATCGTACATTTTCCGAATATGCCTACTGCAATTAACCGAAGCCAAGAATTTTCGATGGAAACTCAGTCATTTGAAGATGAAAGTTCCGTCAAATTGACTGCCATAGAAGAATCGAGGACCGAGCCGACATGGACTTCGGCAGTAACTGCGTTTTCCGATAAGATGCTAATTCCTAATGTTCGATTGATGGCATCATACGACATGGGTTGGAGTACCCGGAGAAATAGCTACCAATACGATAGCTTGAACGGTTACGGAGCTCTCATTGGTACACAGTCGAATCTCGTCTTGGATTACGAAACGAGAAATCGAAAATGTCGTCTATGTGATCTTGGCCACCCTGTAGAGGATCACGATTGTAGGCTTACTTTTTATGGTAGCGCGAAAGCTATGGAGCCGGATGTTGCAGCTTCTTTAGCGACAAATAGCGAGATATTAAAAGCCCACAATGTTTCAGTTGGTGTGATGATAGGCGACAATGATAGCTTGAGTATTTGTGCTGTGCGCCAAAAAAGTTCGCATCGAGTTATTAAACATTCTGATATTAATCATACGTCAAAGGGGGTGAAAAATATGTTATATAAAATTGGCAAGGACAAAGATCCTGATGGAGAACTATATCCAGATGCCATAAAGTACCTACACCGTTGCTTCACTTATGCCGTAGCGCAGAACAAGGGTAATACAGATGCTGTAAAAAGTGCAATATTTAATATACCCTTTCACGCATTTAACATTCACGAAAAATGTGGAGTCTGGTGCAAATATGTACGTGATCCCGAGAATTACCATCATTCAGCCGTTGCTAACTTTAAGAATAAAATCCTATTCGAAGAGTTAAAACGATTATTCACAAACTTATCTGACAATGCTGAAAAATTTTCTGCGGGAGCTTCTAGTCAAGCCAACGAGAGCCTAAACAGTATAATGGCAAGAAAAGCCCCTAAAAATATTTGCTACAGTCGTAGTAAGTCAGCCGATATTCGATACGCTTGCGCTGTAGGCCAGAAAAATGAAGGTGAAAAATATATTCAAGACGCGATGACGAATGTATTAGAGTTGAGTCCAGGATCACGATTTTCCAAGTTCATCAAACAATGTGATAAGGCAAAAAAACGCAGAGTAACGAGAGCAAAGACACCTGCTGCTAAGTGGAAACGTCGATGCCTACAAAATCAACGATCTCAACTTCGACATAAGAGGCAAGAAACAGAAGGCCGAACATACGAAAGTCATATGGGGTTATTCGAGATAGCCGCCGTCGATGATTCATTATCAAACTCGATTATTCAGGATGATGAAAATTTGTTCGTATTTTTTTATTTGGAAACCGCGGGGCTGAAAGATACCTGTGATATTCTTCAAATAGCTTGCAAATCGGGTGATACTGAATTTAATAAATATATTAAACCTCGCCATGTCATTCCTTCAAGAGTATCCGAGATACATGGTATAACTAGCGCAGAAGGTGAGCTATATCACAACGGACAACAAGTGTTCTCGCAATCAGCAGGGGAGGTTCTTCAAGAATTATGTATTTATTTGAATAATTTCAAAAAACCATGTATTTTCGTTGCGCATAATTGTTCCTTCGACCCCCCTCGTCTGATGCGATTAATTGTCAATTGTTCTTTGACCGACAAATTTGAGCCACTTATTGTTGGTTTTTGTGATACGCTGTCTCTTTTTCGCAAAAAGTTCCCTGAGCGGAATGGTAAAGGACGAAATACTCTCACTACTTTGCCCAAAGAAACTCTCAGTAATGTAAATATAGAAAACGCGCACGATGCTTCGTATGACACATTTCTATTACAGCAATTAGTTCGTTGCCATGTCTCAGTGGATGAACTTGCGAAAGATTGTAAAAGTTTCGGGGACGTTTTAGAACTTACGCAAAGAAAACAAAATATTTCGAATACGATGCAAACTTTGGAACCACTAAGTAAAATAATTTCTGGTGCAATCAGAAAGAGAATGGCAATGGCAGGCGTTGATTGATCATTACTTTTAAGTACTTTTCATCGTAATGAGAAATAAGGTATTGAATTACTTGAGCAAAGAAAGGGTGGAAAACCCCAACTCATTAAAACAAAGAAAATTTTATTAAATATAGTAGATTTTTTAAAAAAACAGTTATAAACCGTTGTTCGGATTAAAGTTGTATATTAATAAAGAAAATTAAACAAATGTGCCAGTATTTTGCGTATTATTTTTACCGAATGGTATTTGCCTACATTTGAACGTTCTTATCTTGAACAAATTACACACAGAATCATATAAATGAAAAGAAAGAAAAATCAAACGTTCGTGTGTGTGCGTGAGCGAGAGAGAGATGGAGAGGGGGTAAGCATTGCTTCCAGGCAGTCTGTAAGCCGCACTGTATATAGGTATACAAGAGGGCCATGGTCGATGCGATGTTGCCGCGCTTGTAGCTATGTTCATCAGTAGAGAGAAAAAAACTGCGTTTATTGATTTTTTTTGCACATTACAGATGATCGGTACAGTGAAATTGCTGCAAATTTTGCAGGAGTGATCTTGAGAGTTGATTCATATCCTTGTGTTAGTTTTATCAAAAAGTGGCTTTTTTAAAGGTAGTTTTTCAATTTTTTTTTGCGATTTTTTACCGTTTTCCATAAGATCCAATGTAAAAAACTAACTCAATTTTCTCAAAAACGGTACGGTCAAACCCGTTGAAATTTTTTGAGCAAACATTTTACTAAGTTTCGAACGTTTCTACCAATTTTCATCAAATCCCTCTTTTTTGAGATATGGTATCGTTCTACCTTAAACGTACAACGATTAAAATTACCTATTATTTGGAACATTCAAAAAATTTTTAGAATAATTCTCGACTTTGTGGAAGTTCATCATATCATTTTTTTGTTGTTTTGTTTTTTTGTTTTTTTTTTCTGGAATCTAGTTCCTTAAACGTACAGCGATTACAATTGCCCATTATTTGAAACACTCAAAAAATTTTTAGAATGATTCTCGATTTTGTGGGAGTTCATCATGTCTTTTTTTTGTTTTTTTTTTGTTTTTTTTTTTTTTAAGTTCCTTCATATATTAGGAACATTCAAAATATTTTTACAACGATTCTCAATATATTGGAAGTTCATCAATCTTTCATTTTTTTTTGTTTTTGTTTTTTGTTTTTTTTTTTTTCGTTTTAGTAGTTCCTTAACAGTAGAAACATTCAAAACATTTTTAGAACGATTCTCAATATTTTGGGAGTTCATCATATCTTCTTTATTTTTTTAGTAGTAGTAAGGAACTACTGAAACGAAAAAAAAACAAATAACAAAAAACAAAAAACAAAAACAAAAAAAATGAAAGATATCGTGAAATCCCAAAATATTGCGAATCGTTGTAAAAATATTTTGAATGTTTCTGATATGAAGGAACTAAAAAAAAAAAGAAAAAAAAGATGA
The DNA here is from genome assembly GCA_963564615.1 of Rhorus exstirpatorius. NCBI lineage: Eukaryota > Metazoa > Arthropoda > Insecta > Hymenoptera > Ichneumonidae > Rhorus > Rhorus exstirpatorius. Next base: position 3,107,061 of record OY751314.1, on the reverse strand, counting down.
TGAACTCCCAAAATATTGAGAATCGTTCTAAAAATGTTTTGAATGTTTCTGATGTTAAGGAACTACAAAAACGAAAAAAACCAAACAAAAAACAAATACAAAAACAAAAAAAATGAAAGGTTGATGAACTTCCAAAATATTGAGAATCGTTGTAAAAATATTTTGAATGTTCCTAATATGAAGGAACAAAAAAAAAACAAAAAACAAAAAACAAAAAAAAAGATATGATGAACTCCCGCAAAATCGAGAATCATTCTAAAAATTTTTTGAATGTTCCAAATAATGGGTAATTGTAATCGCTGTACGTTTAAGGAACTATATTCCAGGAAAAAATTAAAAAATTAAAAAAAAATTAAGAAAAAAAAGATTTGATGAACTCCCACAAAATCGAGAATCATTCTAAAAATTGTTGGAGTGTTTCAAATAATGGGTAATTGTAACCGCTGTACGTTTAAGGAACTAGATTCCAGAAAAAAAAAAAAAAAAATTAAAAAAAAAAAAAAACGATTTGCTGAACTCCCACAAAATCGAGAATCATTCTAAAAATTTTTTGAATGTTCCAAATAATGGGTAATTGTAATCGCTGTACGTTTAAGGAACTAGTTTCCAGAAAAAAAAAAAAATAAAAAATAAAAAACAAAAAAAGATTTGATGAACTCCTACAAAATCGAGAATCATTCTAAAAATTTTTTGAGTGTTTCAAATAATGGGTCATTGTAATCGCTGTACGTTTGAGGAACTAGATTCCAGAAAAAAAAAAATTAAAAAACAAAAAAAAGATATCATGAACTTCCACAAAATCGAGAGTCATTCGAAAAATTGTTTGAGTGTTCCAAATAATGGGTTATAGTTATTGCTGTACGTTTACGGAACTAGATTCCGGGGGAAAAAAAAAAAAAAAAAAAAAAGTAACGAAATTTGGTTCGATACTTCGCTACTCGTTACTTTTGTAGCGGGTAGCGAAAAAGTTTTCGATACTCGATACAAAAGTAGCGGGTAGTGAAAACAATTTCGTTACTCGATACATAAGTAGCGGGTAGCAAAAAAATTTGCGATACTCGATACAAAAGTAGCGGGTAGCGAAAAAATTTTCGATACTCGATACAAATGTAGCGGGTAGCGAAAAAAATTTCGTTACTCGTTACAAAAAATAGCGACCACGAGAGGCATGTCGTTACATTTGGATCGAAGTAGCTAGAAAATTTTCGTTACCCGTTACAATGGTATACCGTGTAGCTTCGTCGTAGCTAGTTTCGAAAGTAGCTAGTTGTGCCCATCTCTGGATCTAACATAGGGAGACATGACATCTGGTGGCCGAAAGTAAAAACAGAAAGAGGAGGAATAAGAGCTGTCAGTTAATACGTATTCATATGGAGATTTGATCAATTGCAATACAAATTTTGTAAATTGCAATCATGCACCCCGCAAAATATTCGCCGCGTATACCACCAACGAAAAAAATTTTTTTTCTGTGTTGTGCAAGGGTGTGAAAGTTCATCCCAAAAAAATTTAGAGTTGAGTTTTCACGCTTTTCCAAAAATAGGTGAGCGCTCGGTGTATGTTAAAAATCATTTCGGCAGTGTTGAGACAATTGACCGTTTTAAAGCATGGACAAGGGCTTTAAAAATTAAGGAAATAAAGGGACAAATGAGAGTGTGTGCATTACACTTTGCAAAAGAGGATTATTTATTTCCTGGTAAGTAAGCAATAACAAGTGATTTGTTATTCTCAGTACAAAAAGTCTGAGACATTCAAAGTTATAACTGCAGTTACACCCGCAGGTAATATTTCATATATCTCAAAACCTTATGGCGGCAGAGTCTCTGACACAGATATTTTTGAGCAGTGCGATTTGAAAGACTTGTTAGAGCCAGAGGATGGCATTATGGTCGATCGTGGTTTTTTAATTGATAAAATGTGCGCAGAGCGTGGTTGGAATCTTATAAGACCACCATTTTTAAAGAAAAAGAAACAATTTTTCTGACATCTTTACTGACATGCAATATTGCAAAAGCTAGAGTTCATGTTGAGAGATCAAATCAGAGAATAAAAACTTTTAGTATTTTAGGCGACACAATGCCTGTCAGTCTCCTCCCAATCGCTGGAGAAATATTTACAATCATATGTGCCACAATCAATCTCGGCTCTCCAATTCTGGCAAACGATAAATTCATGAGAGACCAATGAAAATAATAATTCAATTAATTGCTGACATATAGATATTGTAAATGAAAAAATTGTATTGTAAATAAAAACAAATATTTCACTGAAAAAGGGTAAAAACACAAAGTATTTTGAGAAATAGAATAATTTATTTGCTTTCTTTGGTTTATATTAATTTGGCAGTCATATCACAAACAATTAAATTCTTGTATCACAAAATGTTAACTTTAAGTATTGTATTATAATTTTCCTTATCATATAATGAATTTTACTAATCACTCAAGTTGTTGTTTGTATCAATATTCTCATTATTTTCCTTGTTATCATCTGATTTAAAACAAATTTTGTGCACCATAATATTAAAATAAACTTTTTTCAGTGCTGTCAATATTTTCATCGTAAATTCTTCGTCGAAATTGATGGTCAATGAGAGGAAACTCTTATCGAAATCTGCATAAATAATAAATAAACATTTATCAATATTTAACACAGCCATTCCCATTTGTATTTGGCCATAATAACAATGTTTTTTTTTCAAGCTTAGTTCACTTTTGGCATTTTTGACAGGCACTTGTCAAATTGCGATTTCACAGCCTCGTCAATAGGCATCGATTTTCCTTTAAACGGACATTTAATTTCCACTAATATCTTTGGCTTTCCATCCTCGAAAATTACACCATCAGGTGAATATGCCAGCCAAGTATTTTGTACTGAAACAACTAGTCCAACCTCCACAACGTCTTCATTCGTCACTTTTTTAAATTGGCAACGTGCTTTGGCTTCTGTGACTTTACCATACTCAGTGTATTCGCTCTTAAAATCCTTTGGACTAAAAAATGTAGAACACTTTTTATCCCAATCCGGTTGTTTGTTGTTGGTATACGTAAATAAACCGTAGCAAGTACTCCCGGTGATGCGATATTTCCGCTCGTCCAGCCATTTCCCATACCACAGCTTCGTCTCTCTACAGACTTCACGACAGTCTGTTTGTAACAGCTGCAGTGTCTGTCGGCAGCAATCCTTCAATGGCTGTACAGTAGTTGTTTGAATTATTTCCACAAATTCACTTGGCTGATGGTCAAAGATTGACTCGATGCTTTTTAGCTCTGTTTCTGTCAAAACTTTGACATCGTTTGATTTGGAAACAATAGGATTGTGGCAGCCTTGCCTGTAAAATATAATTCGTTTATTCACTTGACTATGCACTCAGTAGAAATAAGTTAAAATTCATAAAATACGTTTGGACTTACTTGTGTTGTACGTAAGCCGAATTAGGGAGATTCTCAATTATCATTTTTTTTGCGGGCTTCATCCAAGCTCGCATTCGTCCTGATGTTTTTCTCTGGAGGCTGAAGGCACTGATGTTTATGCAAAGGGACTGGCTCATACGATTTCAAAGCAGCATCTTGCAAATCTCTCCATTTGCACGGTTTATCGGTGCAAGAGATGGTGCCAATTTTATCCATGTCATTTCTAAGATCAAATAAAATTTTTTTTATTAAAATTGCTTCTTCAAGTTCACTATTTTTCATACATTTTAAGCAGTAAACGTCAGTCGAAGAGAAATTCAATGGCTTGGCGTAAACATTTTGACGCTGTCATATTTTTAGGTTATATCTTACCGGTAGCAGTAGAGGAGTGTTGCGATGATGTGCTTGCACTTCTCACTTTGCCCTGCTTTACACGAGCACTTGACCGTAATAATTTTTCCATTTTTTTGCACTTTGCCATTTATTTCGTGTGGCGGACCACGTATGCACGATGTTTGTAGACATAGAGCGGCGAAACTGATCTCACTCAATCCAGTTTCACAGCTTAAACCACATTTTATTATGTGATTCGCGGCTAAAACTCTTTCGCCTTCTATGAAATTGCGTTGGGCAGGATTTGTACCGGCCCAATCGCATATATTTTCTATATTTAATAACATTTTGGTAAAAAACTAATAATCAACATAGGGTTTGTGTATATCACAGGAACTTTTCTGCGCCATATTGAATAAGCCCCGCCTACATGTTGGATCCCAATTCAAGTATCTCGTTTATTTCCTCAAATACGATCGCGTTGAAAGAAGTTTGCCGGAATATATCAGGACGAAATGAATATATAGAACCCAACGACTTTTAACCTATCAGTTTGACGTCTTTCGTCTTAAAGACCCTAGAGAGATTGGTAGACCGGGACATCAAAGCAACCTGGCTATTAGAGAGGCCTGTCTCGAAGGCCCAATACAATACAGGGAAGAAAGATCCAGACACGACCCTCCACCATCTGGTAGGCTTCGTGGAAGAAGAGCTAGGTGAAATTTTGCCGTCGGAACCTTCCTGGACATAGATGGAGCATTCGACTGCACGACCTATGGTACTATGGTAAGGCTAGTGAGGGTTGTGGATCTCAGAGACGATCACGGACTGGACGATAAGCATGCTGAGCAACAGAACTCTAGAAAACACACTTGGCTCAGAGGAGGTGATAGGCAGACCAGCGGACAGAAGTCCGCAAGCGGAAGTCTTTTCTCCTCTCTTGTGGTGCTTCGTGGTGGACAAACTGATAGAAAGACAGAACGTTTTTTTTGTAGCCAAATATGCAGACGATTCGAGGATGGCTGTCAGAGGCAACTTTCTCGAAGTCTTAAGGAACAGAATGTCCAGAGGCATGGAGGTGTTTGAAAAATAGTGCAGTGAAACGTAGCACCTTAAAAAAGCGACAGTGATGATCTTCACTAGAAACTACAAATACCAGCAGCCCGAGCCACTAAGGCTGGGAGGCCATGAGATAAAGTACGTAGATGAGATGAAATACTTGAAGGTTAAAATTGAGTCGAAGCTGGGCTGGAAGCTACACATTGACTACCACATAGGCCGAACATCTGCATCTCTCGGGGCAATCAGAGAAGCCATTGGAAAGAGCTGGGGACTTAAACCCAAAATCACTTTATGGGTCTTTAGAATGGTACTACTACCAAGACTCTTATATACAGCGACCCTATGATGGCCGAGGGTGAAACTGGTCGGGACGAGGAAACTCCTGAAAGGCCTAAAGGGAACATTCCTGAGGGCCGCCACGGGAGCTATGAAAACGATACCGACCAACGTACTAGAGACAGCGCTGTGTATGACCCCGCTGCATCTAAGAATTGTATATAGAGCTGAGCTGACAGCCTATAGACTAAAATGCTTAGGAGACCGGTGGGCGGATAAATCCGCACACTCCAAGCTAGGGCACTAAAGAGACAATTCCTTCTTGGGCAAGCAGGACATAATCCCCAAAAAGCACCTCTTTCGCAAGGCTTTAAAGCCCACATACAAGCACGAGAGGACCGGTGGTTGACGAAATCGACCTCCGGCGGAACAGTGGAACACTGGTACACTGACGGTTCAGGGTATAAAGGCAGATATGGAGCAGGACTGTATGGGCCAAGAGAGGACTATCACGAGAGTATCCCACTGGGACCTCACTCCACGGTCTCTATAGCAGAGGTCTCAGCTATAAAACCATATGCGGAACTGTTAAATAACAGATCAAGGCGGGTAAACACATTCACATCATGTCCAACAGTCAAGCGGCTGTAGAAGCACTGATCAAACCCACCACAGAATCAGAACTTGTGTGGGAGATCACGAAGGCGTTAAATATACTAGGAGGATGCCACGACGTCAAACTAGAATGGGTCCCGGGACACCAAGCTGTCGAAGGTAACGGAGTTGCAGACACTCTGGTGAAACGAGGGGCTGAAATGGGAGGGGGGGCTAGTTGAGCCGATAGTAAGCAAACCATTTGCGTCTGGCAAGCTCAGGCTGGCCTTTAGACTCCGGGAGAAACACCGGGAGGCGTGGAGCAGTTTGGAAACATGCAGACAGGTCAGGTACTTTACTGATCAGCCAATTACCAAAAAAAAAAAAACCATGGAGATGATGCCTACGTGCAGGACGGAACTGGGCGTTACTATTAGAACCCTCAATGGGCATTATAGTCTAAGAGCCCATGAGAAAAACTTCGGGCTAAATACCGATGATATTTGCCGGCTCTGTGAAGCGGGCAAAGAGGATTGTAAATACATTGTGTGTGACTGTCTGGCCCTGGCAACATGGAGGTATAACCACTGGGCTCTCGCATTTTCTAAGGCCCAGGACATTAAAGAGTCGAAGGTCAGGAAGGTAATAAACCTGGTCAAACGGTCAGGTCTGGGGATCTGATCCTCAGCTCCAATAACACAGCGGCGTTATAACAAATCCATAGGATTTAGGTAGCGACAGGGCCGTTCAGGATACATCTGCTTCTTGGTTATTATTATTATTGACTTTAAACTAGTAAGCCATAGTGAAATTGACGCCAGAAGTTACTCTGTAACCCACAAAGTTATTTCAATAACCAAAAAATGTGAAAATTGTAAAAGCACTTTTTCTAAATACCCCACCAGATCGGCCGAAGGCCCATTTTTTTTATAAACAGCTATTTTTTTATTGTTGAAGTTCAAAATGTGTTTCGACAGATCGTTTGTTAAGTAACTCGCTACGCCCGATGTCAACGCCCATTGTCAAGTGGAAAATACCGAAATGGAGAAAACAAATAAAAAGAAAAGAAATATACAAATCACATTTCACCAATCCCACTGGCGCCGTGTTGCTGAGTCACCAAAACGGTCACTCAGGAATAGGTTTATACTATGAACCACTTTATACCATGACCACTTTATGATATGGAAAAACGCATTTCTTATAAACCTATTTTTTTTTTCAAAATACGTAATTTACAATACTTTTAATCAATGTTCAACCTTGGTTTGATTTCGGTTTCAGCTGGTTCGTTCATGAAAAACCGTTCTCGACAAATTTTATTTTATTCATGACAATACTTACTCTTTCCATCACAGGCAACTATTTTCACTTTATCCACAATGGCAACTTCTTGAACCTCGCGAAATTCTACATCATTCAACATAAACGTCCACACGTTGTCACAAAATCGGTACGTATTCAGTTTTCCTGCCTAGAACAGAAAACCGATACAAATACGGGGTCAAATAACATAGAAATTAAACGGTTCCGATAACTGGAACAATAGAGGTTTAACAGGAATTCATAAACAAGCAAAATAATTTGTTTACGAACAACAATTTTCTATAGTTTCTACACCTGAAAATTCCATTTTTCGGATAGCATAAAATGCGATGGAGTAATATGTAATAAAATTAGTAGAAAATAATATAAATTAAGCATACAAATTAGAAGCCTGCATCTTGTTTTCTCGTTGCATGTTTTATCTGTTTACGCTCCCTCTACGAGCAAGTTAGTTTGTCGGTTTTATAGAAGCATAAACAAGCAAAATAATTTGTTTACGAACAACAATTTTCTATTGTTTCTGCACCTGAAAATTCCATTCTTCGGATGGCATAAAATGCGATGGAGTAATATGTAATAAAATTAGTAGCAAATAATATAAATTAAGCATACAAATTAGAAGCCTGCACCTTGTTTTCTCGTTGCATGTTTTATCTGTTTACGCTCCTTCTACGAGCAAGTTAGTTTGTCGGTTTTATAGGTTCCACGGCTCTGTTAGTCAAAAAAATTTCTAAGTTTCACGCTTTTTTGTTTCCTTTTAGAAGAAGCTTTGTAACCGTGAAAATTCCAGTAAATGAAATTCCAGTAATGTGTTAAAAATGTGCCAAAACATCCCGAAATCTCACGTAGAAAAACTGTACTGACCTTGAAAAATTTAAACCGCTATATCTCGAGAACGGCTCGACCGATTTTGTTGAAGCTTCGCACACGATTCGAGTTTTAATTGCTTTAATTTGCTGCTATTTTCGTTAAAATTTCTTAAGGGATCTACTTTTTACGGGACTTTGAAATAATTTCGGAAAATGTATGTGACCGCTCTAACTTTTGTAAATTTGAGATTATTGATCCGAATATTTTTGTATAAATAAGTTAGGGGCAAGCATGTTTGGTATTGAATTTGGCACGAATCGCTTAAGGGGTTCTGATTTTACCAAATCATGAAATATGCGAAAAATTACTGTGATCATTTTAACTTTTGTGAATTTCGAGTTCATGAAGCCAAAATTTTTTACATGAATAGCTTTGCGGATAAGCATGTTAGGTGTTAAAGTCGGGAAGAATCGTTTTAGGAGTTCAGATTTCATAAAATTGTGAGATTTTCGAAAAATCGCTGTAATCTCTCTAACTGTAGCAAATTTGAGGTTCTTGAGTCAAATATTTTTGCTCATAGTTTCGTAAATTTGAAACTGTCAAGCCAACTCTCCCACACGAATAAGCTACGAGATAACCATGTTCATTATGGAGCTTGAAAATAATCAGTAGAATCTTCATATCTTATAAATTTTGAATTTTTTTTTTAAATATTAATTTTTCAAAAAGTCTGTGAAAAGCACATTGCATTGTTGTTGAAATCGAATTTAGAAAACAAGCATGCAAATTCGAAATTTGCACATAGCTCTCCCATTATTTTATTCCGCTCACGAAGTTTTCTCTACGAGGAAGCTAAAAATGAAAAACCCACTTTGTGAGCCTAATAAAATAATTAGGAAACATGCCACGGGTAGCAATAGGTTTTAGCCTAATCAAATCTCGTCAATGACACCCTGGACCATTAACAGTCACATTTTCATCATTCAGAGTACTATCGAATAGTACTCTGTACCATTCAGAGTACTCAGTAGCAGTGTTGGGCAGCATCCAATTACATTTGTAATTAATTACATTTAAATTATAAATTACGATTGTAATTTGTAATTGAATGTGTTGGAAAAGTAGTTCTCGCACGTCGAAACTAATATAAGCGCATGCGCGCACAGATCTCATATAGAGAGACGAGCGTTCGAGCGTTCGCCTCTACCGTGTTCAGTTGTCTGTAGCCACCGTACAATAAACATATACGTCTACAGTTTCCGAGACTTTTATATTTCATTTCGTACCACTCATACACTCCTACATAAATCATCAACAGAATGTCAAATCAATTACAAGTTACAAATGTAATTAACATGATTTTTTCAGATCAATTACAAATTACAAATGTAATTGACAGCTTTTCGCGGATCAATTACAAATGACGAATGTAATTGAAATTTTTTTTTTTGAATCAATTGCAAATTACAAATGCAATTAAAACATTTTTTTGAATCAATTACAAATTACAAATGGACTTCCGTTTCTGGTGTGAAAGGAGTGTGACGGGTGTGTGAGGAGTGCGTGAAAAAAGTGTAGGAAAAGGCGTTAGAAGTGAAAAAAAAAGGCGGAAAGTGAAGGGAAGGGTAGGTGAAAGAGCGATAAGGGCAGGGTGAGGAAGGGAGGGAAAAGGATTGAGAAAAAAGCAGGGGGCAGAGAGAAAAAGGCAAGAAAAGGAGGTAAGGAAAAGGCGTTGGAAAGGGGCGAGGGGCAAGAAGGTGGGTAGGGACGACGTGAGTCGGAAAACGAGCGCGACAGCAGCGGCATCGGACGGGGGAAAGAGAGAGCAGGAGGACGGTAAGGAAGAGGGCGGTAAGAGAGAGTGGGACGGTAGAGACATCGGACGACGGAAAGAGGTAGCGAGTAGAAAGCGGGCTAGAGGGAAGGAGGCGACAGGTAGAAAGAGACAGGCAGTGGGACCGGGAAAGTTAGAATAGGAAAACGGGGCGAAAAGCGAATAGACGAGAAAAGGAAAGAATAATAGGAAAAAAAAGAGCACAGAAGGGTGGAAAAGAACAAGTGATGGAAGAGGGGGAGAATGGAGGGGAGGGGACGGGTAAGAGAGGTAAGAAGACACATGCGGAGAGGCTGGGGAGAGAGAGAAGCACGAGTCTAGGAGGATTGGTGCAAATAAATGAGATGTGGAAAAGGAAAAGGGAGCAATTAGAGGAGGCGGAAAAGGAGAAGGAAGAGGAAGAATGGATATTTCAGAAGAGTAGAAAGGTGCATAGATCGCCGTAAGAAAAGAAGAAGGAGGAGGAGAGAGGGGAAGCCATAGAGAGGATGATAAAAGAGATGAGGGAGGAAGTTAGATAAAAACGTGAACGCAACTCAAGAACTCTAGGGTTTAAGAGGAAATTGTCAAAGAAGTAAAAAGTCGGACAAGTTTATGCTAGATCGTCTGGATTTATTTTCCAATTTTCCTTTGAGATTTTTTTTTTACAATTTTCGATCGAAACTCCGATGAGTGGGATGGCTTATCTCGAAAAGCATGAGTTTATTTATCTTTATTTGTGTATAGTAGAACTACCTTTATCGCTCAAGATGCAGCGCAAGGTTTTTATTAGAACAATGACCAAGCAACTTTGCACTTATTTATTCATTTACTGTCGTAATGAAGGGAAGCTTGAACACCGAAGCATTTGCGTTCTTTCAGATTGTTTGAAATATGATAATACTGCGGTTTATTTATTTTTAAACGTACTAATTTAATATCTGAAAACCAATTTCGCTGCCGTTAAAAAAGTGCCTTATTACAGCGACGGAGCTCCGGAACAGTACAAAAACCGCAATAATTTTGTGAATTTGCATTATCATTTTGATGGCTATGGCGTTGTGGCTGAGTGGCATTTTTTTCGACAGCCCATAGCAAGGGTGCGCGTGATGGACTCGCTGGAAGTGTTAAAAGACTTGCGTGGCGTGCAAGTTTACAGCTTCCAGCAGACGAACAAATTTTGAATCCAAAACCATTATATGAATGGTGCAAATTACATATTCGCAATGTTGAGTTTTTCCATACAACGCAAACAGACTATGACAACACTGCTAATCACGTAACAACGAAGTTTAATAGCGCGCGAAAAATCCCACAAACGCAACAAATGCATTGCGTAATACCAGGGATCGAAAAAAAGTGATCACCCGTCGATTTTCTACTGTTGAGACGGCTTGTGAGATGATCAAATGACAAATTCGTCCAACACTAAACATCGCATGTATAATTTTATAAAATGCATCTACTGTTGAGACTAGTCGAAAAATAATGAAATGCTAATTCGTGAAACATTAAACATCACATATGTAATATTATGAGTTTGTAACATCAATAATAAATATTATAGTATATTCATTTCTCTGTAAGTCTCGAAATTTACTTTTTGGCCCTATAGCATATATAAGTTTTATGTTTATTTTTGTATCAAAAACGCAACTTTTATGTTACGTTTATTTTTTAAGGAAATTTCAATTTTTTTCTTCGGCAGGTGTAAAAGCTCCATCTTGTAATACGGTCCAAAAATTTTGTCATAATTTATAAGAATTTTGTGAATTTTTTCAGGCAAAACAACGAAAGTTTTTTTTAATTTCAAAAAATCATATCTCAATAAAAAAATGCCGAAAAATTCGAAAAAAAATGGTATGTGACGAACCAAGTTATCGCTACCTGCGGTCATTGCAACGCAAGAGTCATCAGATTCCAGAGAGTACGCCGACTCTTGCGACAGTCACTCTCTGGAAACTCGAGCAAACCGCGCGTCAGCAGATTCCTCTTTTCGTCCTCGGACTCTTGCTACCTTACCAAATGACCTAGATTATTCGACCCCTTGCATCACTTATAACCTGGATTATTGGATCCCTTGCATCAGATTTCGTAAACCCCTTGCATCACCAGATTTCGTAAATCATCGAGATTTCCATCCATCGATGATTTTTCAACTCATGGGTTTCGAAATCATCGAGACCTACATCGATTGATGATTTCTCAATCCACCCCCACGAGACCCTTGTAGCCGGACGCCCAAAGCTAACAAGGGTTCTCTCGACATATTATCAAATTAGTCTTAATACGACGCTCTTAGCAATCGGTCGAGAGATCCCGTTCCTTAGCGGCAAGTCCGTTCGCGTACTTAGGTTCTCGCGGGCGTGATTGACGTGATCTTCTTAAACCCTTGTTGTAGACAAGTGTATAAGAACTCATTAAGTGAAGGAACACCTTAGCGGCGCTTCACTACCTCTGTGATATAATTGTTCGTGCCAATTACCTTAGCGGCATTGCGCGTCAGTGTATCATAGAGTATAACATTTGTAACAACTTAAACTATTATTGTAAAAGTGACTGATCGATGTGTGTTCTTACTGAATAAATACATTCGTGTGAAACCAGCTGTACTCCTTCATTGCATCACAGCTCATCTGATCATCACGAACTACAAGCATATACAAGGCGAGGTGCTACCCAGCTTAAATAGGACAGAGAATCCATTCGCCAGGGCCTTTGACTTCAGCGAATAAAATAATAATAATAAGTTACCACGGGATAAATAACCCGTGTGTAACAGGTACTTGTTATTTTCGATGAGAACTTTCGTATAAAAAATGACGGAGTCAATCTGAGAAATAGTCGCCAGATCTTGATCGAGATGTCATGGAATGCCCCACGTATATATTAGGTGGCCCAAAAAAAATTTACTCCCACCCGTTGAAATCAGTTTTTATCGTCACATTGAACCTCGAAAAACGTCAAGTTAAGTTTTAACTTAAGTGAACGTTTGTTGTACGCACATTTAAATAATTCAGTCTCATAATATCATAAGTTTAAAACATAAATAAGGAATATAATTCACTCGCGATGCGCCGGTTAGAGTAATGCAGGGCGACTCACGCACATTCGACAGATTCTCCCGGGCTCCCGTTGCTGACAAGTACGGAAGCTTTCCCTCGACAAATCGATCTTTTCAGAACGCCTACAACTCTGTTTCGCTTCTCGAATATAATATTATAATTATATTTTTTAACTCGCCTCCTCTCGCTTCTCGAGAGTTTAAAAACTATCGTTGCTGGAAAGTACGACAGCTTTTGCGCTTACGATTGACTAGAATAATTCTCGTTCTCGCTTCCCGATATAGAATTGAAGTTTTCATTTCTTAATTTGCCCTCTCGCTTCTCGAGAGTTTGAAAAAACTATCGTTGCTGGAAAGTACGATAGTCTGGCGTTTCTAATTGACGCGAAAATTCTCGTTTTCACTTCTCTATTTAATATTAAAGTTTCACTTCTTAATTTGCTCTCTCGCTTCTCGAGAGGATGAAAAAAACTATCGTTGCTGGAAAGTGCGATAGTCGTTGCGTTTACGGTCAACTCGATAATTCTCGAGATAAAATATAGTTGTTGTCCAACCTGCACCAAAAGTATGTCTTTTCGTGCACGTAAAGTTGGCGCAAAGTGGCTTTTTCCCGCCCACAAACGAATGAGCAGGCGCAAAATGCTGGCAGACGCAAAGTGTGTATGGTAAGCGGGCGCAAAAGCGAACTTTGCGCCCACTTCAACGAATGCAAGGGCGAAATCGCGTAGGTGCCGGGCGATAGAGGACGACAGTAACGCCGCCACTCGCTAGAACTCTTGGCTGTCGCCAGTCGGTACTGCAGTTTACACAGATATCCTTGTGACTTGTGACGATCACGACGTACCGTGTTTATATTTAATTGTGGCATACAAAAATGGAAGAGTAAAGTAGTGATAATGAGCCATGAATGCCGCCTGAAATACGCCAAAAAATTGAAAGCGTGAAAGATAACTTCATGCCGAAGACTTCAAGAGACAAGTACAACGCCGTGTACATAACCTTCAAGAAGTGGAGAGAATCCCATAACGCGAAAATTGTCACGGAAAATGTGCTCATGGCTTATTTCATTGAGCTGTCGGAGAAATTCAAACCCCCGACTTTGTGGTCGAATTACTCGATGTTGAAAAGTACTTTGAAAAATAATGACAATCTAGACATCTCAAAGTACTTCAGATTGACAGCATTTCTGAAGAGAACTTCGGAAGGATATGCAGGAAAGAAATCGAAAGTTTGGTCGTCGACCGATGCAGAAAAGTTCCTTAGAGAAGCTCCAGACGAAAAATTATTGGCAATGAAGGTAAATAACGCTCATTATTCTTATTTATCATTCTCACTGAACCATAAAATATATTTGTCAAATTATGTATTACATTATAATTGTAATATGTCTAGGTCGCTCTGAATTTTGGGATCAGCGGGGCATGCAGGAGGGAAGAGTTGGCAAACGTCAAAGTTGCAGATATTGCACAAGGAGATGTTATGCTCATTTAAATTCCTCATACTAAAACCAGAATCCCACGATCTTTCACAGTTGACGGAGAATTCCGCAACATTGTGGCCAAATACGCAGCTCTGCGGCCTACGAATGCAAGTTCTGACCAATTCTTCTTAAATTATCAAAAAGGGAAGTGCACCACACAAGTCAATGGAAAGAACAAATTTGGAAAAATGCCAAGCGATATTGCAAACTATTTAAAATTGTCTGACGCAGCTCTGTACACTGGACACAGCTTCAGACGTACATCTGCGACCTTGCTAGCAAATTCTGGCGCATATCTCACCACGTTGAAACGACACGGTGGATGGAAATCTAGAACAGTCGCTGAAGGTAACATCAGAAATATAGATAACAAAAAAAAATTGTTCATGAGTGACTGTTGAACATTTTCTTGTTTTATAGGGTACATTGAGGATTCTACGGAATACAAAAGGAAGGTTGGAAACCAGATTGCTTCGGCAATCAACCTGAATGCATCCTCTTAAAAAGATAATGATGAAACCATACCAAAACCAGACAAAAGACCAAAGATTGAGGAAAAATAGAACAATTCCGCGGAAGGGAATACTGAAGATTCTGGCAGACGAGTGACAATAATTAATATAAATAATTCCACCATCACTATTACTAAATAAAGAAAAGCTCTACTAAATAAAAAAAAGAATAAATAACTATTGGTAAAAAAAAGAGTATATTGTGACGAACCGAGGTATCACTACCTGCGGTCATTGCAACACAACAGAGTCATCAGATTCCAGAGAGTACGCCGACTCTTGCGACAGTCACTTTCTGGAAACTCGAGCAAACCGCGCGTCAGCAGATTCCTCTTTTCGTCCTCGGACTCTTGCTACCTTACCAAATGACCTAGATTATTCGACCCCTTGCATCACTTATAACCTGGATTATTGGATCCCTTGCATCAGATTTCGTAAACCCCTTGCATCACCAGATTTCGTAAATCATCGAGATTTCCATCCATCGTTGATTTTTCAACTCATGGGTTTCGAAATCATCGAGACCTACATCGATTGATGATTTCTCAATCCACCCCCACGAGACCCTTGTAGCCGGACGCCCAAAGCTAACGAGGGTTCTCTCGACATATTATAAAATTAGTCTTAATACGACGCTCTTAGCAATCGGTCGAGAGATCCCGTTCCTTAGCGGCAAGTCCGTTCGCGTACTTAGGTTCTCGCGGGCGTGATTGACGTGATCTTCTCAAACCCTTGTTGTAGACAAGTGTATAAGAACTCATTAAGTGAAGGAACACCTTAGCGGCGCTTCACTACCTCTGTGATATAATTGTTCGTGCCAATTACCTTAGCGGCATTGCGCGTCAGTGTATCATAGAGTATAACATTTGTAACAACTTAAACTATTATTGTAAAAGTGACTGATCGATGTTTGTTCTCGAATAAATACATTCGTGTGAAACCAGCTGTACTCCTTCATTGCATCACAGCCCATCCGATCATCACGAACTACAAGCATATACAAGGTGAGGTGCTACCCAGCTTAAATAGGACAGAGAATCCATTCGCCGGGGCCTTTGACTTCAGCGAATAAAATAATAATAATAATAAGTTACCACGGGATAAATAACCCGTGTGTAACAATATAACTATTGATAAAAAAAGTAGAGATGAGAAACATTATGCCAAATCGTTTTATAAAGAGAAGACTAAATAGAGATAAAAAATGTTTCGATTAAGAACTTTTATATTTGCAATAGTACTATTGTAAAAAAAAAAGTAAACTATTATTGATAAAAAGTAAATAACTATGGATTAAAAAAAAATAGAAATAGAGATGATAAACAACATGCCAAAACGTATATAGAGTATAAGACTACTAAGATAAGACGCATCGTGCCAAAACGTACCACTATCGATAAAAAAAGTAAACTGCTAATTATAAAAAAAGTAAACTACTATTGATAAAAAGTAAATAACTATTATTTTTAAAAAAGTGCGAAACCGCATATAGAGATAAGACTACTAAGATAAGATAAAATTTTAGTTTTTTCATAGGTTGGGGGGCTTCGCCCCCCCCCCCCCCAGGGACTTCGCCCCTCGACCCCACCAGGGGCTCCGCCCCTGGACCCTATCACCACGCACAGTGGTCTGCCAAAACTCGACTATTCATGATTTATGCTCATTTTTCGGACTTCTAAACCGCATTGATGGTGGACGCGTTCTGCGTGCACTCAAAGACATACTTTTGATGCAGGTTACGAACAAAAATGTACGTGTGCACCACGGGTGGGAGACGATTGACGCTCGGCAAGTTTCGGCTGAGCCTCGGCGACCGGAAGCACCCTCGGCTCGCCTCGGGTCCCCTCAGCTTCAGCTGAAATTCGCCTTGCGTCAATCGGTTGCCTTCCGCCCTAGATACACTATGTACTATTATTAGTGGTTAGGTGAAAGGGCTCTGTTCGCAAATATGTAACGGCTCTGTCACACATAAACGACTCTGTTCGCAAATGGTAAGCAGTCTCATCATCCTTCTTCCTCGAAATCTCAGGCTCACCCCCCCCCCCCCCCCCCCCCTTCGCCACGACGAGAGGGGGGAGGATAACGGTCGGTCCCTGGCTATTTAAATCGGCTCCGGCAGAGTCGAGGCAGATTCTACGACGATCCATCGACCACGAGAGTTCTGACTCGGCTCGTGATCGAGCCGTGTAACATCAAGGACACCGGATGCCCAAGGCTCGGAACGCGGCCTAGCGCCGGAGACAGCAGCAGCGTAGGGAGTTATTTCGGAAGGTCGGTCCGGCTTCGGAGTGGGCAGGGCCAACGAGCGACGATCCCCGGATCGTTCAAAGACCCTAGAGGGAGTATCCGGTCAAAAAATCCCAGTTAAAAAAATTCCATGCACTATCCCAGTACAAAAATCGCAAGCAAAAAAAAACCCATGACAAAAAAATCCCATAACAAAACATCCCATTACTGCCACAGGTGTGCACGCGCGCACGTGGCCGTGGGTTTTGGTTTCGGTTTCGGTTTGGGTTCAGGTTTCGGTGTGTGTGTGTCTGTGCGCGTGCGCGAGTGTGTGTGTGTGTGTGTGTGTGTGTGTGTGTGTGTGTGTGTGCGCGCACGTGGGCGTGGGTTTGGGTTTTATTTTCGGTTTGGGTTTGGGTTTTGGTTTCGGTTTGGGTTTCGTTTTCGGTTTGGGTTCGGGATTCGTTTTCGGTATCGGTTTAGGTGTGTGTATGTGTGTCCGTACGCGCGCGCGCGCGCGTGCACGTGGGCGTGGGTTTAGGTTTCGGTTTGTTTTTTTGTATGTATATACACATACAATATGTTAATATGTCAGTATATGTTTAGTTATGGGATGATTTTGTTGTAGGATTTTTTTGTCGTGGGATTTTTTTGATGTGGGATTTTTTTGTTTGGGATTTTTTTGCATGGGATACTACTGCACGGGATTTCATTTGTGGGATTTTCTGACCGGGAACCCCCAGAGGGAAGCAGGGCAGCAACCTGGAGGCGAACTCACTCGCATCTCGTGGACCGCTTATCGTGACCCGCGAATTCGTAACAAATACGCGGGAGACTGCGAAGTCTCGAACCTCGCACTCGGCTGCGAAGACGACAAAGCCGACCCACCGGGAAGCTTCGAAGCTCTGGTAACGAATGGTCCCTCCACCTACCGGGCCACCCTCGATACCAGCGTGAATAAACGCGTCGCGATTCTCACAAGGAAGTCGCCTGCAAATCGATCCTCACAAGGAACCCGTTTAAATCCGAGGTGTTCCGAGGTTTCGCCTCGCACAAGCCTCCGCACCACCCGGACCGAGTTATCGGGTGTCCGACGATCCCCTCGAGACCTCGTAGCGTGCCACCAGCACCAAGAGCAGGGTCCCCGACTAGCCGAGCCGTACCCACCGTCCGCAGCATCATTCCCGCACGTGCGAGGACGGAGCCACCGAAGTCACACTGACGCCCGAGTTTTCCCTAGAGAAGTCGTTCAGCCAAGTCAAAACCCCTGGCCCTTTTCAGGGCCGCCAAGCGTTTGAAGCTAGCGCCACATGTGTCGTTTAACACGTTAAGTTTTGGAGGTGTCGAAACGCGTTTTTGTATTTCTCATTTTGTTGTGCCCCGATTTCATAATATAGAGTTGCGTTCGACTTAGCCGTCGATTGTGCAAAGGGTAATGAACGACGATTCAGCAATAGTGCAAACGTAGCAGTTTGAAGGTGACTTTAGCGACACACACGTCGTCGAGTGGACATCGTACGATTCCACTTCCTCGGAAATTGAGCAAAAGGCCATTAAACTTTTAGTACAAGAATAATATAAAAAGGCAGTCTTCGGTTGACAACACTACTGTTCAATTAAGCGAGCTATTCTTAGCGGAAGCTATGGTCGAATTGCAGTTAGTCAGTCAGTCTCAAGGCAAAATAATCAAGAACATTGTAACCAATACTTTATCATCATCGAATAAACTAGACCGTATTTTTGTAATACTCGAGTTGGAGATTTACTCAACCTTGACAATCACCCACAAACCCGTCCTCGACGATTTCATCCCCACGTGACGAAATTCGCGGGCACAACAATTTGATTAATACAAAAAAAAACCGAAATCTGCTAGCATCGCGTATAAAGTAGTTTTGCTTCCTCATATCAAAACTCATTTGACCATAACTTGTTTAAAATCACCTTTGTCGTGATGATTGTTTCTCGTTTCCGTAATCTATGCCATTTTATTGAAAATAGGCCCACACGTCGGAAAATATAATATACAAAAATGCCCGGATTCGTGTGTGCTGATCTTGAAAAATTAAAACGTTTTTAATGTTTATAATGGTTTAATTTTTTAAGGCCAGCAAAAACACACGTTTCGGGCATTGCTGTAAATGTGATTTTCCGATGTGCGGGCCTCTTTTTAATACATTGGCATAGATGACTGTTAGAAAAAAGAATCACCCTTACAAAGATTACCTGATGAGCAAGCAAAACTGCTTTACATGCTATTTTTATTACCTCGGGAAACATGTGGCCTAAAATGTTCTACCAAGTGCCGTTCGGAAGGAAACTGAATAACCTATCGAATTTCTTGATGCAGAATCTCACCGATTGTTAAATACATTTTTTTTAAATCCATCCACTGTAGATGCCTGGTTTTTGCGTAATAATCGAATGAAAAATGGAAAAATCTGTTTCGACACCTCTCAAATTTATCATACGAGGCTCAGCTTTTTCGAAGTTCAATGTCACGATAAAAGCTATGATTTCAACTGGTGGGAGCGAAATTAAATTTTTTTTTGGGCCACATTAATTCATATACACACGAGGGGAGTTTCACTACCTGCGCGCTTTGTGTGCCAACCCTCGGTTGATTCCCCCCCCCCCCCCCCCCCCCTGGACTCGACCCAACCCAGATCCGAACCCAACCAAAATGACCGCAAATGCACCCCTAAATTTGCCGTACCCAGATGAGAGCCCCTCAATTATTGTTCATTGCGGCGGTGGCAAAATCTGTATATAATACATAGAGATATATATTGTATTACCTTGAATGTCAGTCGGGATTTGACCCGAGTAGCCAGCGCTTGATTAATGGCTTTATCGAATTGCAATAAAACCTTGATGGCAAGTTGCGGTGTAATTTGGCCATACTGAAAAAATAGAAAACTATAAAAATATTGTTGTCAGCCGTGGTAAGCAAAACATAAAATAACTTTCGGCTTGAGAGAGTTTTATCCTTTTTTGAACCGAATAAACCTCGACTTTTCAGAATTTTCTGATAAGAAATATTATACACACAATACTGCAATTTGGTATGTTCACTTAGTGGTCTTCATAAAACACTGAAAAGTTTTTTACAGTTAAAAAAATCTTTCACGACAGGGGAGGAAGGGCTGCACCATCGGTTATTCGGTGCTCCTCCGATATTCTTCGTTTGCGGCAGTGCTCCAACGTATCCTATACTGCGTTCAACAAGAGAACGATGAAATTCCGAAACTAAATTCGTCCGGTACGGCACGTAAGAAAGTAGATTTTTGATGCAGGGCCCAAATGTTGATAATTGAGCTACAGTACTAAAAATCTACGCTATTACATGTCGGGTCTGGCCCTACCGGACAAATTTAGTTTCTGAATTGTATTGTTCTCTCGTTGAACGCAGAATAGATGAGCATGCATTATGAAAATTGGTAGACACATGCACCATAAACGTCTTTATCAGTTTAACAAAATTATATCACGTGTCGTGTCACCGAGTAGCCATTCGCGGTTCGGTGACACGGGACGACACCGGAAACTAATAATAACAATATAGGGCTAATCTTACATCGTGGCCTCAAGCGGCGATCTGAACGTGTGAAGCAACACTCGCTCGAGCAGGACCGCTGACTAGACTATATTCGCCCCTGCTTTTTCACCGGTCGATCGTGAGATCATCAGTAGAGGGAGCGAGGACGAGTTAGTCTCTGGAAGTACACGATAGCGTAAAGCTTGATTCCGGAGCAACTCCACCTAACGCATCACATAGCGGCTATAATTCTCAGACGGTAGTTCATCGATTCCTACAAAAAGTCACCGTTGTAAATCAACCAGGATCGCAAAGAGATCCCCGAGTTGCACGCGTCGTGTTAAAGAAGGTTCGTGTTAGCTTAACCGGTTCACTGGTGGACCCGAAATCAACGTTCTGTGCCAAAACTGGTAAGAGCAAATAATTTCGTATTCAAGATGAAACCTTTACAATAAGTGGTTTTTTGGATCGCTGTTTCGAATCTGAACTCGAAATTCGAAAATTGAAAATGGTGAATCCAATATGGCGGACCGAAATTCAAAAATTCACTAGATTCTAATGAAACTCGGTACTCGGGGGGGGGGGGGGGGGGGGGGGGGGGTTGAAGTCAACGATTACGAATCTCGACTCGAAATTTGAAAATTCAAAATTGCAGATCTAATGTGGTGGCATCGACTGACTAACGGTATTCCATTATGACCATCACCTCCGTTATTAGCTGGTGATAAATATGACTACGACCCCAGTGTGCCACAGGAAGACTGCGGTAGGATTATACACTTTATTCCTTCTCTTTTTTTTTCGACTTTGCAATTCGGAACAAAAAACTGCAATTAAAATTTTTTTTACCCGACGCCGATAAAATGACCATATTCCATCCAAAGTAATCAATTTTTAACCAGAGGGAAGAAAAAAAAATGATTTTTCGGGCAAAAAAGTGATTTTTTGCGGGAAGAAAAAACTCTCAACAGACAAAATGAGATGTAAATTACGTTTGCGCGAGTATTCTCGCGTCACAATCTCTCTATAGTAATTTAATACTTTTGTTTAAAGTTTACTTATTTACATTGTGTTTACTTATTTACATTGAATAGGATACCTAGTCCGAATAATAAGCCTCTGTGTACAAGATGTGAGTGAGTCAGTCGGCCTCGGACTTGTGACCGAGACGGAAATAAAAGGCTCTAAACTACACGGTCTATATTATTCAACACCTCGATTCCCCAAATCCAACAGTTATTTTAAAAATAGTCGACTAAGAAGTATTATAAGCCATACGGGAAGAGCATATTTTCATCTCGTGCTCGTGCTGCCCTTGCTTCGCTCGGGCAGTGGACCTCACACTCGACGAAAATCACGCACTTTCCTCCCTTGTAGCATAATGTACTATTTTCATTTTCTACAACGCGTGCACGAAAACCGCGGGTTTTCGACCCTGTGAAGCGGGACAAAAGTTGCACTTTGTTGGTAAGCGGGGAATAAACTCACCGCAGAGAAACAAACCCTCATCGCCGGGAAAAAAAAACCCTCATCGCAGGGAAAAAATGTGGGCTAGCTTGGTCGCTAGCAGGTTCGATGGAGCCGCAAGGAGTGGGAGAACGCAAAGATGTAGTTGACGCAATCCAGAATATCTGTATATCAAATTTCATTTATTGAGAATCTTAAATCTATATGTACAACGCCTTATTTAGGCGATCCTTTCTTTCCACGAGATTGTGGGCATGGACTTTGTCCAATTTAAGCGACTTTTCGTCGGTAAAGGCGGAGTGAAGCTCCGCGTGCTGAGTGAAATTGGCGGTGGCGTGTAGCTGCGTCCCGGTGTCGTGGGAGGAGTCGGAGGCGGTTGCTCGATCACGATCGATGCTTGTGGGTGTTCCCACTCGCTGTCGGAAGATGTAGTCTGGGTGCCGATGGTCGCCTTTCCTGCTGCGGTCTGAGTTGCGATGGAGGCGTGGCTGAGCGGAGATCTCAGCATGGGAGAGATGACCACTGGTAGAGTGCTGGAGTACGATGGTGACGTCAGTCGCGCTCTTCGGACGTCCCACAGCGAGAGTGTGGTTCGAGGTGGGCGTGTCCTCCGTATTGGAGGGAGCTCTGCCACGTGTAGCGTCCACGGAGTGGATACCCTGGAGGGATTTTCCTTTGATGTGCTGGCTTTCGCCAGCGTGAAAAATACTACTCGAGATATCGAGTAGGAGACTATGTCGTTGTCAGAGTGACGAGTGAGACGAGTCTGCTTGCTGAGAGCTTTCGTCGCTCTTATAATTCCGTTCCGTGCACGCTCCGTTTGCGAGAAAGGAGTTGAGCGGGCTTGCTGTGAGTTCTCGGTTCTCCCGAGAGTGGCGCCTTGCTCTCGCTTGCTCAGGCTCGTATCGCGTGACATGGGGGCCTGGCTCATGGCCAGGGCTGGTCATTTTTTGGGTTCACGCCCTTTCGTGAACATTCCGCCCGCCTCACTATAATCCTATAGTGATGATGCTCGGTGTTATCCTTCCTCCGTTGAGGCGATTGGAAGTATGACGAGTTTGGTGATTGGCCGCGTGAACGTCGTAGTTGCTGTTTTGACGATTACGACTCTGGTGAGACCGTCGTCTCCTGGGAGGATGTTGATTATTCGTCCCAGTGGCCATCTTGAAGGCGGAGTGTTCTCATTCCGTATAAGGCATAGCCGTCCCCTTTTGAATTCGTCTGATGCTTGTTGCCATTTTTTCCTCGGGATCAAGCTCTGTATGTACTCTCGTGACCATCGTGTCCAAAAATGATCTCGCATTTGCGTTAGCTGTTGCCAGCGAGACAATCGTGATGTAGCGGTGTCCAGAGCCATAGGTTCGGGGATTGCGTTGAGTGGAGCGCCAATGAGAAAATGGCCTGGTGTGAGGGCGGATAAGTCCTCTGGGTCGTCTGAGAGAGCTGTAAGTGGTCGGGAGTTGAGACATGCCTCGATTTGAATTATTACTGTACTCATCTCTTCGTATGTGAGTGTGGCGTCTCCGATGACTCGACGGAGGTGGAATTTGGTTGATTTAACCGCGGCTTCCCAGAGTCCACCGAAATGTGGAGCTGCAGGTGGATTGAATCGCCAGGTTATTCCTAGTAGACTCGCTTCATTGATGAAGGAGTTACGCTGAGTCGTGACGTCCTTGATTAGTTTTCGTAGTTCTGTGTCTGCCCCAACGAAGTTTGTTCCTTGGTCGCTGTACATTTCGGCGCATAGCCCTCTTCGTGAGATGAATCTTTTGAGAGCAGCGATAAATGCTTGGGTGGAGTAATCGGAGGCGATGTCGAGGTGTACTGCTTTGGTTGCCATGCAGACGAAGATGACGAGGAAGGCTTTCTTCGTTTTATGTCCTCGCCCTGGGGATGTCTTGATGTGGATTGGTCCGGCATAGTCTACGCCTGTGAATTGGAATGGTCGCGCCGGGGTCACTCTCGGTCGTGGTAAATCGGCCATGAGCTGCTGAGATGGTGCCGCCCGCCATCGAGTACAACGGACGCATTGATGGATGCGTGTTTTGATGAGGCTTCGCCCTTGAGGGATCCAGTATTGTTGTCGTAATGTTCCCAAACAAAGCTGTATTCCGCCATGCATAGTCGTTTGGTGGAGGTGATCTATCAGCAAGGCTGATAATTTTGATTTTTGTGGCAGGATGATTGGGTGCTTCGCGTCGGGGGCAAGTAAT
Source organism: Rhorus exstirpatorius (assembly GCA_963564615.1). Classification (NCBI taxonomy): domain Eukaryota; kingdom Metazoa; phylum Arthropoda; class Insecta; order Hymenoptera; family Ichneumonidae; genus Rhorus; species Rhorus exstirpatorius. The sequence continues at coordinate 3,082,934 of OY751314.1, read as the reverse complement.
GAATGCTTGAGTCGTCCCCCGACTCTTAGGAGTCCTTCTTCGTCCAGATAAGGAGTTAAGGGGATCAATGGACTCCCTTTTGGCAGCTTGTTGTTGGATTTGAGAGCTCGAAGCTCTCTTTTGAAATGTTGGCCTTGCACAAGTCGGCTCCATGTGATTTCGGCTCGCCTTTTTTCGTCGACTGAAATCGATTGACCTGAGTGTTGATGATGAGGTAGCCACCGGGTGCACCATGCTGTGATTCTGAGTAGTTTGGAGTAACTGGAAAATTGGTTGAGGAGATAGTGTTCTCCTGGCTCGTCCCTGGTGGTCGTTTTGTGCGCTGTTGTTCTTTCCTCTGGAAGCTCGTTTAGCTCGATTTTTGTTTTGTTCAGTGGCGGCTCTTCGTTGGTTGAAAGGAATTCGGGTCCGTGCCACCAGAGTTCGTGTGCCAGTAGTTCTTCAGGGGTCAATCCTCGTGAAGCGCAATCAGCTGGGTTGTGTTTTCCGGGGATGTGGCTCCAAGTGACGTCTGGGACTAATGATTGGATCTCTGAGACTCGGTTTGCCACGTAAGTTTTCCATTTTCTAGGTGGTGCTTGAATCCATCCCAGGGTCACGGTTGAGTCTGTCCATAGGAACGTATTGATGTTGTCCCACTTCATGATTTTTCGGGTGTGGTGAGTTATCTTTGCGAGGAGGTGAGCTGCGCAGAGTTCCAAGCGTGGCAATGACACTTGTTTGAGTGGTGCGACTCTACCCTTGGCGGTTACGAGTGAAACCCTTTGTTTTTTCTTGCTGGTTTTGGTTCGAATGTAGAGGACGGCTGCGTAGGCCTTTTCGGAGGCGTCCGCGAATCCGTGGAGTTCTGCGGAGTCCTTGGTTGAGAGCCAGCGAGGGATTTGGTCCTTCGAGCCGGATATAGAGGGCAGGCTGAGCGCGCCAACTCGTCAAAAGAGAGCGCCACACACGCTTCACCCTCGTATATAACCACCCCAAGCAACATGGATCACACATTCAACGAGCTGATCCGAAGCCAGACGGAGCTACTAGGACGAGCATCACGCATCGTAGAGAACCTAAGGAAAACTGGCCAGGCAAACATCACAGCCGGAGCCATCCAAACACGAATCTACAATCTCGACAAATATTGGGAAAAATTCGAGCTCCAGCACGAAACACTTCTCAACAAATTCGAAGACGAACTCAAAAACCACGAGTACGTAAAGTTCGCAGCAACGATGGAAGAAATCTACATGTCGCAACGAGGCAATCTCCTCGACCACATGACAAAATACACAGGAGAAAGCAACACCCCCTCGCACCCGACTCTCACAAGAAGCGAACAATCGACCCGATCTTCACTACCACGCATCCAACTGCCCACGTTCTCAGGAAATTATGAAGATTGGCCGTCATTCAGAGACCTCTTCCAATCACTCGTCATGAAAGACACATTCACAAGCGAAGTAGAGAAACTGCACTTCCTCAAGGGAAGCGTCAAGGGGGAGGCAAACCTGTTAATAAAAAACTTAAAAGTCACCACGGAAAACTATGCGGGAGCGGGTCGTCCCATTTGGAGTTTAACAACCATGTTGATTGTATGGTGATTTTTGAGCGAGTGGATATTGGTGTTAGCCACCCCAAGGGATCGAAGAGTTGTGCTGCTTGAGCGAGAATCGACCGTTTCGTCACGGTTTTTGCGTTGGTTGGTTGGACAGAGAACGAGAAATTGTCCGAGTGTTGATTCCATCGAAGGCCTAGAGTTGGATGAGTCTCGTCGGTGGGAGCCCATGATAGATTTTCTTTGACGAGCCGGTCTTCGTCTGGGATACCTTTGAGTGTTGTGTCGTCATTGGATATCCATTTCTTTAATGGGAATCCGCCCGCCATGGTTAATTGTCGCAATTCTTGTTGGATCTTGATCAGCTTTGCTGTCGTGTCGGCTCCTGTTAGTATGTCGTCTACATAGACGTCTTGGAGGAGTATGGGAGCCCCGATGGGAAATTTCGTTCCTTCATCGAGTGCGAGTTGGCGGATTGTTCTGATGGCGAGAAATGGTGCGCATGCGAGGCCATAAGTGACTGTGTTGAGGCGGAATTCGCTCGTTTTGTCGTCACTCTTGGCTCTCCACAGGATTCTCTGGTAGTCTCGGTCATCTGGATGAACTAAGATTTGTCGGTACATTTTTTCTATGTCGGTGGCGATTACGAACTGGTGGTTTCTCCACCGAAGGATCACGTCTGACAGCGCAGGAAGCAGATTCTCTCCTTTCAGGAGGAAGTCGTTGAGGGCGCTCCCTTGTTGGGTTCGCCATGAGCCGTTGAATACTACTCGTAGTCGTGTGGTGGAGCTTGAGGCGCGCCATACGCCATGATGAGGGAGGTAGCAGACGGCCTTCAGCTGATTCGGTGGTTCAGTCCTTTCCATGTGGTTCATGGCTTCGTATGTTGACATGAACTCTGTGTACAGTTGCTCGAGTTCGTGGTTTTTTGTGAAGCGTTGGAGCGTTTGGTCGAGTGTTCTTTTAGCGGCTCTGCGGGTGTCTGAGAGGTTTATCTCTTGTGTTGTTGTTGGGAGTCGTACTATGTACCGACCCGTGGGTGTTCTTGAATACCCGTTCATGAATATGTCTTCGCATCGCTGTTCTTCGGTTGTTCGTGGAGTGGGAGTTTGTGGTGGTTCTTCCTGCTCCCAGAATCGGTGAACGATGGAAGACAGCGCGTCGCTTGTCGCGCAGTGATGATTCGTGGTTGTGTCTCTCGGTAGGGTTGCCTTGGTGGCTCCTGACAGGATCCATCCGAAGATGGTTTTCTGTGCGATGGGTTGATCAGCTCTTCCTTTTCTTAGGCCAGGTTCCATTACTTGAGCGTATACGTCAGCTCCGAGGAGGACATCAATGGAGTCTGAGGAGTCGAATTCGGGGTCGGCTAAATCGAGCCCTTTGATGTGGCTCCATTCGAGGTGTGATGCTTCCACGTTGCTGGCATAGAGCGTGAGTTTTGGGAGGATCAATGCTGTTGTTGCCACCGCGTTGTTGTTATGACAAGCTGTAGTTTTTAGTGCGACTCTTCCCTTTGCGATTGCGGTTTGTACTCCGCCCACGCCACAGATGCTTACTGCGGCTTTTGAGCGGGTTAGGTGGAGTCGTTGTGCGAGTCTTTCGGTGATCATGCTCGTTTCCGACCCTTGATCGATAAGAGCTCGCGTGTGGTGTAAGTTCCCATGTCGGTCCGCTACTCGTACTCGAGCTGTGGCTAGGAGCACGGAGAAGCAGGTCTTATGGAGTTTGTTTGCCACGTGAGCGTTGGTCTCAGGTTTTGGGATTGCTAATGCTCCGTGTAGCGTGGTGTGGTGTTTCTCCGAACATGTGGAACACACCTTCTTGGATGGGCACTCGCTTGTCTTGTGTTTGCCTAGACAGTTTGTGCAACGGTGGTTTTGAGTGATTGTTTCTAATCGTTCTTTAGCGGTTTTGCCTTTGTAATCTGGGCAGAACATGGTGTAGTGATCCTTTTTGCAGACAACACAGCTTCCTGATTGCGGGCCGCGCTTTTTGTCTGAGGAAGGATCGCTGCTTCGCGTGGGTTTCTCGCTTGTATCATTGCCTTGGGAATGATGCGAGTTTTTTAGTCGTGATGAAGACTCAGGTTGTTTTGCCTCTCCCCTTGCTGGTTGAACTGCGTCGAGTGTTTGGAGTCGGCGCTCGAGGAAGTTCTTTAGCTGATTGTACGTGGGAGGCTCCGCTGCTTCGGTGATTGAGGTCTCCCAGTCGCGTCGGGTTCTGCAGTCGAACAATTCGGTAACTAGGAAGACGTACAGATCGTCATGTTGTCCGATGGGTCTCCCAATGGCGTCGAGTGAATCTCTCGCGGCTATCATGCCGTGGAAGATTTTTCGCAGTTCGCTGGCCGATTCGGTCTTTGCCTTTGGGATTGATGAAAATTTCGTCAGGCATGATCTTATCAGTGCCCGTTTATTCTCGTAGGCGTCGCTTAGTGTCTTCCATGCTTGTGCATAGTTTTCCGTGGTGACTTTTAAGTTTTTTATTAACAGGTTTGCCTCCCCCTTGACGCTTCCCTTGAGGAAGTGCAGTTTCTCTACTTCGCTTGTGAATGTGTCTTTCATGACGAGTGATTGGAAGAGGTCTCTGAATGACGGCCAATCTTCATAATTTCCTGAGAACGTGGGCAGTTGGATGCGTGGTAGTGAAGATCGGGTCGATTGTTCGCTTCTTGTGAGAGTCGGGTGCGAGGGGGTGTTGCTTTCTCCTGTGTATTTTGTCATGTGGTCGAGGAGATTGCCTCGTTGCGACATGTAGATTTCTTCCATCGTTGCTGCGAACTTTACGTACTCGTGGTTTTTGAGTTCGTCTTCGAATTTGTTGAGAAGTGTTTCGTGCTGGAGCTCGAATTTTTCCCAATATTTGTCGAGATTGTAGATTCGTGTTTGGATGGCTCCGGCTGTGATGTTTGCCTGGCCAGTTTTCCTTAGGTTCTCTACGATGCGTGATGCTCGTCCTAGTAGCTCCGTCTGGCTTCGGATCAGCTCGTTGAATGTGTGATCCATGTTGCTTGGGGTGGTTATATACGAGGGTGAAGCGTGTGTGGCGCTCTCTTTTGACGAGTTGGCGCGCTCAGCCTGCCCTCTATATCCGGCTCGAAGGACCAAAATGTGGGCTAGCTTGGTCGCTAGCAGGTTCGATGGAGCCGCAAGGAGTGGGAGAACGCAAAGATGTAGTTGACGCAATCCAGAATATCTGTATATCAAATTTCATTTATTGAGAATCTTAAATCTATATGTACAACGCCTTATTTAGGCGATCTTTTCTTTCCACGAGATTGTGGGCATGGACTTTGTCCAATTTAAGCGACTTTTCGTCGGTAAAGGCGGAGTGAAGCTCCGCGTGCTGAGTGAAATTGGCGGTGGCGTGTAGCTGCGTCCCGGTGTCGTGGGAGGAGTCGGAGGCGGTTGCTCGATCACGATCGATGCTTGTGGGTGTTCCCACTCGCTGTCGGAAGATGTAGTCTGGGTGCCGATGGTCGCCTTTCCTGCTGCGGTCTGAGTTGCGATGGAGGCGTGGCTGAGCGGAGATCTCAGCATGGGAGAGATGACCACTGGTAGAGTGCTGGAGTACGATGGTGACGTCAGTCGCGCTCTTCGGACGTCCCACAGCGAGAGTGTGGTTCGAGGTGGGCGTGTCCTCCGTATTGGAGGGAGCTCTGCCACGTGTAGCGTCCACGGAGTGGATACCCTGGAGGGATTTTCCTTTGATGTGCTGGCTATCGCCAGCGTGAAAAATACTACTCGAGATATCGAGTAGGAGACTATGTCGTTGTCAGAGTGACGAGTGAGACGAGTCTGCTTGCTGAGAGCTTTCGTCGCTCTTATAATTCCGTTCCGTGCACGCTCCGTTTGCGAGAAAGGAGTTGAGCGGGCTTGCTGTGAGTTCTCGGTTCTCCCGAGAGTGGCGCCTTGCTCTCGCTTGCTCAGGCTCGTATCGCGTGACATGGGGGCCTGGCTCATGGCCAGGGCTGGTCATTTTTAGGGTTCACGCCCTTTCGTGAACAGTAACAGTGAAAAAACTGAGAACGTGCTGCCTCTAGCGGCAAATTTCGGTGCTACGGTACGATGTTTTGACAGGTCAATCTAACCTCATCTCACAGTACTAAAAGTTTCATCCTGCTTCACACAGACTCGAAAACACGGTTATCGAACATGCGTTGTATAAAATATTGTATGCACCTTGAGAGGGAACCAGGTTTTTGTCTTGCGCGAATGCAGAACTCGTTTTCAGTCTAGGGCTTACGCCCTGGACTTACGACTCGTTCTACAACCCTCACGCTCGACAAAAACGTTTGGTTTCTTCCCGAGATGCGTACTATACTATTTTTCATTTATTTTTTGCTTTTTCCGTTCTTATTTCTATCAGTGATGGTTTTTCCAATTTTGTAATTTTTTTTTGCGTTTCCCATCTGATGTTCGAGATTTTTCATGCGTATTTTCCTGAAATATTGTTTTGTAATTGTTATTCTGTATGTATTGTAAGAAGTTTATGGTTTCGTGTGATAGTCCTTGAAACAAGGTATCACGCATAATGGGACTCCGCTACATTTCTTACAGATCGCATTCACTTCTTTTCTTTTATTCTGGTTTCGGCGTAGGATATACGTATTCCTAACACTCTTATTTTTATCAAATCGTCTTGGAAAATATCTTCTGAAATATCAGATCAGGTTTTCTAAATGACGTTCTCCGTAATGAATGAATGACATCTACCTGATCGGTCAGCACAGCATGTACGTGTAGGTATCATGCCACGGATACTTGAACGTAAACGTAGCATACCAGAGATTGGAAGTTGGTGCGCCGGGCCACACGTAGATTAGTACGGGAGGTTTTACTGCATGCACTAGAACCCGGTTAACTGCACGGTTTACGACAGGTAAGAGAGGAAATCGTGCAGTTAAAGTAGTTCTTGCGCGACCCGAGGCGGGGAATAAGCGGGAACGTAGGCGCGGCGGAGCACGGTGAGCGGGCACGCATAAAAAAAGCGAGAATCGGTCTGCTCCCGGGGCTAGAAAATGACGTTTTTTAATCATTACGGTACGGTAAATAAATTTGAAATTTCATCAGAATATTCAATAATGTTTATTGCATCGATCCAGCAAAGTTTCGTCCGCTCATCTAGTTTTTAAGTATTGGAATTTGATAAGAGTAAGCACTCTAGCTTCGTTTGTCTATTTGGGGCCTATACCCACGGTGTTAAATTGATGAAAAAGTTTACGCGCAGATATCTCCGGAACCAAACGGTGAAAAAATCTAAAACTTTGCAAGCATACTATAGGAACTTCAACCTTTACGTTTGCCGTATTTTTTATCAGTCTATCTAGATTTGATGACTTTGCAAGAACCACCTTAACCATGCCCCCCCCCCCCGCCCTCTGTCGCAGCGCTGTGCTCAGGGAGATGGGCGTGAACTCGTGTGCGGATAAGTTCGTAACGGAGTGGGGGGGGGGGGGGGGGCAGCAGTAGTGAGTGTGACATTGACAGGAACTTAACAGAATATTTTCGTATAATAAAGACCACTCAGTGCACATACCAAATTTCAGCATTCAATATTTCGACGACTCAGCAGAATAATCGGCTATCTCAGATATTGCTTGAAAAAGCGGCTATCTCAAAAGTCGCTCGAATAATCGGCTATCTCAAAAGTCGTTTGAAAAAGCGGCTATCTCAAAAGTCGCTTGAAAAAGCAGCTATCTCAAGCTTTACTTAAACAAGCGTCTATTTCACGATTGAAATTTTTTCGCCGCAAATTAAGTTGGTAGCACTGTCTCATGAATTTTAAAACTGAACGTCGTAAGCGCTTGCGAGTCTTGGAATCAACTTGGACATATAATTCAAGATGTTTCTGATCCAAATAAAAAGACAGAGAAACGGAAAATAAAATTGGGCTTTATTGAAGATAGAAATGTTGTATTTGTTGAAGTTTCCATGGAGCATTTCACAACAGTCTGTTGCATGAATAATATGCTTTCAACAAGAAAAGGTTGTGAACTACACCAATATTATTCGATAACGAGGGATTGAAATCATGATCGCATCAGTAAGAATTACCCCCTGAAAATTAATGCGGCACTTTCCATAAACATATACCTACCTACGTATATTCTTATTCGTTTTTGTGATAGAATCGAATATAATGTAATTAATAATAATATTGATTATATCATTGAATCGCATGAAAAAACAATAATGAACAATAAATAATAGTAATATATGTACGAAATAATAAATTTATGAATTACATCATATTAAAACATTTATATATCAGTTATTCTACGCCAAGTGGGCACGGCTCGGAATCTCACCCTCGTCGATTTTTTTGATAATTTTTTTTTTAACGTCAGCATATCAAGAGAACTCATGTGAATTATTTCAATTCTTTTTAAAAATACTTTTTGAGTTGTAATTTTGGAATTTTTGAAATGAAATAATTTTCAAGTGATTATAACTCTGCTCTGGTTGGTTTGATCAAAGAAAATTGGGACATAAAAATTATCGTCGAAAAGTGTACTTTCGGAATAAAATATTATCCAAATGCTATGACGTATTTTCCATCACTATTCCCAGATTTAAAGCTTGATTTTCGCCGAGCATGTCACTTTTGATCTTTTTTTAATCCTCGATCATTCTACATTTGAAGAAGAATATTGTAAGCCATCGCTCATTGTGAACCGATTTTTATTTCTATTTTGAATTCACTTTTAAACCAGGAACTTATTCCTCCAAATTGTCGTAAGTTTTATTAATCAATCCTAGAATAGAAGTACTCGTGGTTACTGGTTAGAATACTGAGTTAAATAATGTCTTTTCTGAATTTTAACCCTAGAATGGTACACTTATTTGTTTTACCCCTTAACTAGACTGTGACGATCCCGCATTACATCCAAGTAGACGACACAAATGAGAGAGATTAATCGGTGGCCGTAGCGCAGTGGTTAGCGCTCCCGCTTGCAAGTCGAAGAGTCCCGGGTTCGAATCCACGGGCGGCACACTTGATTCTTTTTCTCGTCGTCTTGGATCGTCACCACTTATTACCCCGTTCGACCATCACAAGACACTGGGGCACAAACGTACCCCACGCGTTCGATCACGATTATCATTGTTATAAATGAGGAAAAATTTTTTGTTCTTTTATTATATTCATTTTTTAATGAGGAAAACGATAGTACCATTTAAAAATTTTGGAAAATTTAAAAAGTGTGTCAATTATGGTTCGGTTCCCGGTTTAATTCCGAACGATCCCTGCTTTGGCGGAAGATTTGAAATCTCCGTGGGGTACAAACGTACCCCAGTGTACCATCCTATGGTTAAAAGAATACTATTCATCGAACAAACTGTTGTGTAAAACTCGATGGAAACCTCATCAAGTACAACATTTGTGTTCAATAAATACTAATTTCATTTTCCGTTTATCTGCCTTTTTATTTGGATCAGAAACATCTTGAATTAGATACCTAAGTTGGTTCCAAGACTCGCAAGCGCTAACAACGTTAAAGTTTTAAAATTCGTGCGACAGTGTTACCAACATAGTTTTCGGCGTAAAAGTTTCAATTGTAAGATAGACGCTTCTTGAAATAAAACTTTAGTTGGCTGCTTTTTCAAGAAAAACTTAAGGTATCCGGTTATTCAACCGACTTTTGAGATAACCAATTATTCAAGCAAAGCTCGAGATAGCCGCTTTTTCAAGCGACTTTTGAGATAGCCGGTTGTTGAAGCGATTTCTGACATAGCCAGTTATTCAAGCAAAACTCGAGATAGCCGCTTTTTCAAGCAAAACTTGAGATAGCCGCTTTTTCATCCAACTTCGGAGATGGTCGCTTTTTCAAGCAACTTCTGAGATAGCCGGTTATTCCACTGAGCCGTCAATTTAATGTTTTTCTCATCACAAATTCCTGAAAAATTGAGGATTTATCGGCCTAACAAAGTATAAAATCCCTCGAATTTTGAAACACAAATGTAATAGCAAACAAAATTGGAAACTACTTTGTATACCACTGATTTTTTGAAAAACCGTCGCTTTCTCATTTGAAATTTTTTTAAACGTCAGGATACGTTAACATCAAGGAAACGTACGTATTTCTTGTTAGATTTTTAAACGTACTCTTATGGCTATGGCGCATAGTGATTGTTCGTAAAATTTTCAAAGACACCAATAAGAATTACTAAAAACAATTTTTAGCCGTGAGGATATGCTCCTACCCCTACATATTTTTTTTAATTCATCGAAATTTTTACGCACTAGAGTTTTGCAGACTGAGCTAAGCCGTGTTTCAAATGTAAAAATTAATTAATTTTTTTAACTTTTATAATATTTATATAATCTTCATTTGATATACGTATTTGATGTGTATATTAATTTTCGGTACTGAGTAGAGCCTCTATACATCCAAAAACCTTGAAAACTATCACAGAGAAACGAAGATTCGACCTACACATAAAAAAGACTGAAAGTAGAAACTTGCTAATTGCTTCCTCCGAATTTCGCACAATGCTCAACGCTCCCTTTATAGGGAACTACGTTTGTAAATTTTGGCTTCCTCAGAGCGAGCATTAAGCATTGTGGGAAATTTGGAGGAAGCAATTAGCAAGTTTCAACGTGCATCTTTTTTCGTCCATTCGGTCATATGTGGTTTCATTTTTTGAGATTCAAGTTACTAAAATTTTTCTAGATATTAAATCTTTGACATGATAGTCGTATGTTTATGTATTAGCTAGATATCTTATAATTCGGCGAAGATAAAGCTGTCGGAAACTTTTTTTTTGAAAATTCTCCACCGATTTTCGCTAAAATTCGATATCAATCTTTCATTAATAATACTGTATGCATGGAAAACGAAACTAGTCAAATATATTAAGATTTTGGGAAATTAGAGCTGTCAGAGACTTTTTTCAAAAATTAGAAATTTCATAAAACCTGAACCCTCCAAGCGATTTTCACCAAATTTAATACCAACCATCCTTCGATAATACTCCAGTTATGTTTACAAGATAGGTCAAATTAATACGATACCTCAATATTTACGAAAGTTAGAGCGATCACAGACATTTTTCGAAAACTTCATCGAAACCCGGCAGATCGCGCTCCTGTGGTCACCAGATTTTCGACTGGCTCGCATGAGCGATTGAGGCATATCATCGTTCAGATTTCTCGTTAGGTATACCGTTACAGTTTATAATTTTATTATTTTTTTTATTTAGTCCCATGGACTGAATAACAAGCTTTTCTGTTGTCATTGAAATACTGTTTTTCATATTTGAGAATACTGTGTCAATTGACGTTGGATTTCAACAGCAAAGACAATCCTCAATTGGATAAGGCAAATGTCTCAAAGAGGGTGTATAATATAACCTCTGTCACAGGATAATACAGATATGGACTAAGACTTATCTGTCAAGCTGCGCCGATGGTCCTCGCACTCACAAGGAGAGTATCAGGGCTCCGGGTCGTGGATTCTGCTTAAACTTGCAGGTGTATATTATTAGCCCTAAAAATCAAGCCTCTTATGGGTAGTCCTATTTAATAGGCCTTTTGTCTCTCACTTTATTACTTAAAATACAATTTTTAAGCAATTTATCAGTCCTTCGTTACTGCTCTGTGCTAATTCAGCCAACTTGGATATGTTATTGAAACTTTATCAGCCGATCATAGAAATGAATATACCAGGCGTTAATTTATCGTATTCGATGTTGGTTGCTGCAGCTAGACCGATACACACGACGCACAAACGAAGAGAAGTGAAGCGATGCAACCCAAAGTTAAGATTTATATTACAATTCGTCTTATGGGAATATGCATAGTATTCATGGTTGGAAATACTATGCGTATTTCCATAAGACGAATTTTAATATAAATCTTCACTTCAGCTTGCATCACATTATTTTTCTTAGCTATACCGATACGCACTACACAGTACACACAGTAAACAGTACTAGACATACACTAGACAGGTACCCACAACGCACAAGCGAAGAAAACTGAAGCGACGATTAATATGACTATTTGTCTTATAGGGATAGGCATAGTATTCACGCTTGCAAATACTATGCGTATTCCCATAAGATGTATTGTAATATAAATCTTCGCTTTCGTTTTATTCGCTTGTGCTTCATTTTATTCACTGCGCTAGTGCACAGTGACCAACATTGAATATTCAATGTTGGCCACTGCCGCTAAACGGATACACACTACGCACATACGAAGAAAAGTGAAGCAATGCAAACCAAAGTGAAGATTTATGTTACAATTCGTCTTATGGGAATACGCATGGTATTCGTGCTTGCAAATACTATGGGTATTCCCATAAGACGAATGTTATTTATTTATTTATTCGATATAAAAGGGGAAGATCCCCAATGACAGGCCGGTGGATGCCCACCAACCACACAATTCAGACAGTATAGACAGTATAGACAATCGCCCACATGGTATAACAATGCCCAAGCAATAATTACAAGATGATGCAAGAGAGAGTTAAGACTAGAATTAGAGTACGACCAATCAGGCAACACAAAGAGTGGGCAAACAGGAATCGCAGTACTTCTAGGTGAGTGAGCGATCAGTCGACCCAATCAGCCAGAAATGTACGGTTGAGCGATGCTTTAAACCGGGGAAGGGACCCACCGAGGAGTGTCAAGTCCCCTGCGTGCCGGTTGCCCAGCCTCAAGATACGCGGAAGCCAATTGTGGTAGGCATAGTTTGCTCTGTAGAAAAGGACCACAAAGATATCGGGATTCCTGGTTGCCCCTCCCATAAGTCGAGGCCAGACGAGTGAGCGCAGGCCAGGCACCCTAAATAGATTATTGAGGATACTGTACAAAAGACAAGGTCGGCCATATATCTCCTACTCTCGAGTGAATTAAGGTCTAAAGTTACACTAATTCCCGTGCAGTCGTCATCAAAATGCTCCATAGGAAGACCGAGACGAAACGCAGAAATTAATGCTGCACCCTCTCGATGAGTGAACAATAGACTCGGGTGTGAGGCACCCAGATAACCAAGGCATACTCGAGGTGAGGCCGAACAAGAGCTGTATACAATGTTAGAAGAACTCTCCTGACATAAACCAACATTCTGAGAGACGTTTAAATAACTGACTTGATATGGTCGGTAAAGCAAAACGAGCTGTCTATGACGACTCCAAGGTCACGATTTGATGAAACGACACTAAGAGGCGCTCCGTCAATAAGGTAGACCGTGCGTATAAAAGTACACTTTCGGGTGAAATGAACGATGTTACACGTCGAGACGTTCAACAACATCTCGTTATTGGGACACCACTCCACCGCCCTATCTAATTATAAGTCAGTCTGCAAACTTTGCGCATCTTTAACGGAGGTAATCGTGCGAAATATCTTCATGTCGTCTGCAAAACGAACTACTTCCGAGCATTAAATCACCTCGAGAATATTATTGATAAATACATTGAATAGGAGAGACCCCAAGTGGAAACCCTGCGGAACACCTGACTGTGCGCGTATGCTTCTAGAAACAACTCGTTTGATTTTCACGACTTGCGAGCGACCCGTCAGGTAACTTTCAAACCACCTGAGGAGTTCACCCGAAAATCGTAGAGCCTCAAGTTTAGCACATAAAATACGATGGTTAACCCGATCGAAGACCTTATAAAAGTCGGTGTACGCAGAATCCACCTGAAGACCCCTCCCAAACGCCTCAACAACATAGTTCGAGAATAGTGCAAGATTAGTAACGGTGGACTTACCCCGGCAAAATCTGTGCTGCTAAGCAACAGTGATCCTCTCAAACTCCGGGGTTAATTTTTTTGTGACAATTGCTTCAAACAGCTTCGGTATCGAATTCAAGACGGAGATAGGCCTGTAGTTGGTAACACAGGACATATCGCCAGATTTAAAAATAGGCGTGACCGAACTTACTTTCCATGAATCCGGGAAGGAACCCCAGGCAAGCAACCTTGAAAAGATTATATGGATAGGCCGGGCTAGAACAAACCTGCACTCCTTGAGCAGCACAGGCGGAATGCTATCGGAACCAGAGCCACTCGAAGGATCCAAATTGGTAAGAGCCTCAAAAACTTCCTCAATATAAACGGTCAGGTGCGCAATCCGGACGAGGGGATCCCTAAGCAGTGGCGGCAACACGCCCTGATCACGTGTATAGACGAATTCAAAGTGAGACGCGAAATACGCGATGTCGCCAAGAGCAGTAGCAACTCTGTCATTAAGTGACATAGAGTTTGGAATAGAGTTATCCCCTCGATCGGAGTTCGCAAAGTTCCAAAAAGCCTTAATATTGCTGCAAACATTCGCCTGAGCCCTGTTGATAAACCGGTTATGGCACTCATTCACCATAGCTTTACAACGCGTTCTGAGCTCCGAGAAAATACGGTGGCTCTCTGGATAATTATCTGACTTAAATCTAGCGTGAGCGAGTTTCTTCTGGGCAACCATCCTCTTCAGTTTAGAGGAAAACTACTGTGGAAAAGTCGACACCGCCTGATTTTTCCACGGGATGAACAGGTCAATACCTCGCCGAATAGTATCTGAGAGAAAGAAAACTCACGTATCGAGAGAGGAAGAAAACCTACGTATCGAGAGAGTTGAAATGCTGCTCTTGCCAGATCGTCTTTCGGAGGGTGGTAGCCAAAAAGTTACTCAGACCTTGGCAATCAGCTCTTCTGAAGTCATGACCCCCCCACCAAGGTCCGACCTGGTCGACTAAAATTATGCTCCAAGAGAATGATGCCCAGTATAGCATGATGCACATCACACCGAAGGAAGCTTTCATTGGGTAGACCCACCGATGTACTCACGTTTGAGAATACCAAGTCAAGCATGACATCGCGATCGTTATACACGGTATTTAGTTCTCGAAGATTAAAGGTATTGAAGTCAGCGGCAATAATAGAGACCGACTCCAGCTCGTTAAGGAGAGCACCGCGGGAGACGCTGACAGTTAACAATAGGCCATCTGTCTGCCATGACACATTCGGGAGATTGTAGTCGCCAAAAATGTGCAGGTTATTGCCTGGACACCGCGTACTAAGGACCGACTGGACACTATCACTGTGAGCTTGGTACAAAGCAGGCGCAGATAAAGGTGGTAAATAGAGTGCCCCAATGACAGTTACCCGGCCCACGCCCGTCACACTACAGCGTTGCCGCGCTGGTTCAATTGTACCATACGTGGTACATTTTAGAACACAGTAGTACGCAGGCACGACGTTGAAATTTCTGGTACTTTTTCATATTTGTGGTACGATTTCAGATTTCGAACCAGATTTGGGTACATTGCGCCAAACTTTCGATTTGGCAATTAGGCGAAATTATAACTTTTTTAGTCTTATGCTTATTATTTTTTACGGCGCTAAGATAATTGATGGCAAGAGGAAACCAAAAACCCACTTAATCTGGTGCCTAATGCTGGATTCACACGGCGCGACCTCCCGAGTCATGTCGCTCGCAGAGTTGAACTTTCAACTAATTGTGAGCGAAAGTAGCAATGGCCGCGTTTAGAAATAACGACGAACGCGCCCACGCAGTGTTTTATACATAGCGACGCTTGTCGCTTGCGTCGCTCGTTGCTCGTCACTTGCTGTGTGAACATACGGGAAAAAAATTTCACGAGTGCGTCGTTCTCGTTCATCACTAGTAGTATATGGACCACTATGGCCACCCCCACTCCTATCCCCTCCACTTTCCCCCCGCGTCGGAGCCACTTTCCGAGCGTGGTGGGGTTTGTGGTGGGGGGAAAGAGTTCTGAGGGTTCGCCATAGTGGTCCGATTATTATCATTATTCAAATAAGAATAATCCATACTTTTTTCTCCTTATTTAATTTTATATACATTTTCACTTAATTATACGTAATGCTTTTATACAATGAGAAAAGGATTTATCTTTTACGGGCTATAACAGTTTTAACGATGTGATCCAAATGATGCGTCAGTAGATTGTCAATTATCGTTGTTTTTGTACAAGTAGGTAATTCGTTATATGAATTATGCGGTGATGTTCGTTTTTGGGTAGCTCTCTCTCGTATTTTCGCACGCTTCGTGCGAATATTACGGCGTATGCAGCTCGTTGTGAAAAGGGATGTTTCTGATGTTATTGCATATACAAGAGAGTCTCTGCAATTTGTTACCTCGTTGCAAACACGACGAAGCCACGAGATATTTCTGTTTATACTGGCTTGTAATAATGACAGTATAATGAATTGCTCTTTTGTAAAACAGAATATCGGTAACAAGCGATGTGCAGGGTCTTCTTCATCCTCTATGTTGAAATGATTTTGAAAATCGTGCCAAGAACGACCATCCATAGTTAAACAACCATGGATATAACATTTGAAGCTAGTCACAGGCCGTAACGTACCGTTCCGACAAATATCAAGGCCCACCCACACAGATTTTGTCCCCAAATTATTTAGCTTATAGGCGAACGGTAGCAATAGCGCACGTAGATTCTTAGCACGTTTCGCATACATCGCAGGACTTAATGATTTGTTGACGGTTTGAATTCCAGATTATTGAATTTTGTTCCACGATATTCCATGGCCAAATTATTTTCACGGGCTGCGGCTATCATCTGCTGAAATAGCTGATCGTCTTTTTCGAACAGTTGGACGAATCTGGCTGGTAGGAAGCACGCAAATGTGTTTTCCACGTCGATGACGATACGCTTGCCCCATTTAGTTTGAACGGTTCTTATGTCGCTGATGCTGTAGTCTTTTTTGAGCTCTAGTTCCGATAACTTTTTCACAGTGTAAACGCAGCCGTTTGTCCCACTTTGTTGATTCGTGCGAAATCCATCGTAAATATCGAGTTCGTCAAATTTTCGTGTTGAAGAGAGAAATTGCGATCTCGCTTGTATTACTGCTTTGATACTCGCAATGGCGTGTGAAAGTGCTTCTATTCACCGCTTTAATTCGCGTCGTTTTCTCAGCATACACTTCAAATTACAGCAAATGAAAGTCTTTAAGAGTTTTTGAAGTTTACTTCGATATCTGACCACGGTTTGATCGCGAATGATGGTCGTTCTCCAGGGTCTAACTTATACTCTGCAGTCGCCCCTCCACTAGACCTCCCCCCACTATAAAGATCACTCATTTTATTAGAAATACCAAAGACAAAAAGAAACCTGATCGTCTACATATGATACCCGATAATGATGACTCATTTCCTTAGACATAAAAAAGGCAAAAAGAATTTTTTTCCTACCGATTCGAAGAATCGATGGTTTGATGCACATTCCGCTTGAAATATGATAGTCGCTAAAAGTGACTTTTGTATCCAAAGAATGCTGACTCCAAGGCGCGTGATCGCAGTTCAAGGATAGGTAGAAAAAATAAAACGTGAAAAATTTCAATGTCAATTTTATTTCTTATATTAAAATTAGATTCATTATTGCCGTACACGGGAACAACAGTTCTGTATACAGTGTAAGTTTTTATGATTAAAATTATTTGTACCACAGCCACCACCAACCGCAGAGTCCATATTGAAAACTTTGCCCCGAGGCTTTGACTTTTCGCGTTTTTTTATATACGCATTATAATAATCGTTCACTGTTTTATCGTTTCGGGATAAATCATCTGAAAATACGCTTCGAAACTTATTAATACCAAAGCCAGTAGACATATAATGAAGAAACATAATGCAATACTGTCTGCAACACTGCGAATCTGGACCCTGAAGCTGAGTAGCGTTGCATCGGAAAAGCTTGCAGTTTCTTCGGAGTCGAATGAGATGCTGCGGAACGATTGGAGGGATCCCGTAGCTGTCAAAGTATCGTCCTTCTCCAATTCGATCGACGTACATGGCGACCCAGTGGGATCCGGGTAATTTGTGGCCATCGGTATTAACGACAAAAGCTGTCGGCCACGTCCACACCTTCGGGATACGATCGGCTGGGTATACGCCTATCGTGTGGTCTGGTATGTTCCGCAAGGCCTGCAGAATTTCTAGACTGTTCATAGCAGCCTGAAGCAGAAGGTTTCTTTTTCTTTTCCTCGCGAGGCCCGTCTAAGCTCCAGCTCGTGGTCGGTCTATATTCCCATAAGGAGTCGATGCGATCTTTATGACAAAGCCAATCTTTTATTTGTTTCGCATTATTCAGGGCACATTTGTACGTTTGATTGTTATGTAGCGATCCGTGGTATATGCAACGAGTGTCGTCCTGATGAAGATAGCGGAATGAAGGAGCCTCCTCCTCCTCCTCTAAATTTATAATGAAGCAACTTGTCAGTTGCGCCAGGTACTCTGATTTTATTGAACCCCTTGTGAATATTCGATCAGATTGTTCCGCAATATTTTTCAAAATTGATTCCATATGTTGCGACGTTGTATCGCCCTCACGCCATTGTAAACCATGATGATTTCTAGTCAACCAGGAATTCTGACGCTTTAGCGCCGGTGATAGATCCTCATTATCGTGAGGTGAAGACACAAGCCAATGAGCGGTGTACGGTCCGTGTAGGCAAATGATCGCAACTTCTTTCGGCACAAAACGATTGTTTTTATCTCGCAAACCCTGTATATCGATTGCGATATTCATGATGCTTTCTCGTTGCTCACTCTGATAATACTGTTCAGCTCTTTGCGTCACGGAGACCTAGCTCGGCGGATACAAATTCTGCTGACTATCCAGAAAAGTCAACGATTACTTGTCTGGATGAGTCAATCTCCAGCACATTATCATACTCGGCGTACACAATACAATTTACCGTTGATGCGAGAGCCTTTTCGAATCGTACTTCTATTCTAACACTGCCGTGTTTTACCAAATTCCAATGAGTACTGCTGTTTGCTGATAAATCGGGCGTAAGATCAAACGCGAAAAGGCAATACCCTTCGGGGTAGGCCTCCCGTGAAATACAATTACCTTCATTGAGAAAGTGAATACCCGTTCCGGAGAACAGAGTATGATACGCGTCTACGTAAAGCTTCGATTTTGTAAAGTCGGGCTGCAGAGCCTTTGACGGTATTTGCATACCATCCACATACAACGATAGATAATTGATTTGATAATTTTTAAAATTACACGGGTTTTTATCGAGGCAGCCGTTGAACGCTTTATTATCGACGAAACCGATGATGATACGTTTTGGTAGCTGGCCGAGGATTACATTATCGAGAGTTTCGCCATGTACTCCGCTATGCATGGATATAGCCTTTACCTCCACGCGTGTCAGGGGATATTTTGCCGTAGCTTTACACAGAGTTCTTGCATGTGCTAAAAGTATACCAGGTGCTATCTTGGCGCGACGTACGAGAAGCGACGCTTCGACAATATGTATTTTATAGTCTGCCGTCCCGCCCATAAGGCAAAATGAATTATTCGTGCGTACGAGTCGCAGACGCATTTCAACACCGTTCAATAAGAATCTCTCTTGATTAAAGACATCGCAGTGAAGATGACCGAGGAGATCAATAGTTTTTCCACTGCTAAGAAGGTCTCTGCGGCTAACAAGCCCACCGTTGGCTGTATCTGTATCCTCCATTTTTCCCGGTGTATCGGCGAACCAGAGCACACTCGTAAGATGAGAGATTTTTGCGCCGTCTCCATAATTTAGCAGTGTTTCAATGTATGCTCTGTATGCATACGCGTTATTCGGGGGCGATACAAGTTTCTGATTGAAAAACACATCTACTTGATTAAACATTGAATGCATCAGATTATTGACGGGGCCTATTTTAATCGTTGAATCAGGCTTCTCAGCCAAACACTGTATTTGAACGCGCATGCTCATGGTGTGAGCAAGATCAATGTATTCATCACCCTGACCAGGTACCACAAACTCAATTGGTGAATCATCCGTTAAAGATGAGATCGGTTTGTAGTACACCCATTGTGTTCCCTCGATGGTGGTTTGTGTATGAGGCAGTGTAAATAGCTCGAGCTCTGACTTTAAACACTCGCAAGAGTGTGTGTGTAAGAAAGCCATATTTACCCTCTCTCTCTCTCTCTCTATCCGAAAATATCAGCCACCGTTCGTAGAGCCTTCCTCTTCTTGGTTGTCCTTCTCTTATTTATCCTCCTCTTTGACGTTGCCCGCTGTCTCGGTTTTCTCGACGAAGACGTAGCTTTCTTTCTTTTTATCACACTATGGATACGTCGCACACCGCGGCCGGGAATGGAATGCCGAGATCGATTAATTTTTGCCATTTTATAGCCAGAACCCTTCATGAGCGTATTAATTTTTTCCTCCGCCTTTCGCTTCAGATTTTCGCCAGGCGTAGACGCGTTTTGAACGCTTCTCTTGGTCGTACACCATTGTCCATTATATCGGTAGCAACATTAACACCGGCACGCAGAGCCTCCTTGCCGACAGCCCGTGCTCGATTCTTCAAAAGAGGTATAATACGGCGGAAGAGACCCCCGAGAAAACTGCCAATCCCGTGGCCCTTACGATTCGGTGAGCCTATCTACACGTTACTGATACCCCCATATCCGGTCCGAGCACCGCCCGTTTGCATATCAAAGTATTCATCGTAATAAGTCATTGCGACGACTTCTCTAATCAGTACGCTTGAACTGTAATGTCACCGTCAGCGTCCCGTACTCAAATGGTATAGGCTGTCCAAACTCATCCCTTATATCGATATCGATCGATTGAAAGTTTGTATGAAGCAGAGGTACGTAGCGTGGTGGCGAGAAACCTCTAATCTTTACAGAGCCGTAATTGTTGCTATCCGCGGTATAAGATGGTACAACACGTAACAGAGGTGCATGCACATCGCCGGTAATGTAGGGTTCAGCAATATCCGTATAAACGAATAACATATCGGGAATAGCATTAGTTAGGCTGGCAGGTCGTGCGCCTGTATAGCCAACATCTCTTAATGCAGGCGGGAGCGCCACACTGCTGGGTGTGGTAAATCCTAAAATCTTGTTGAGCCTTGGTGAGAAATGGAAAGCATGAATGAAATTTTCGCAAGAATCACAGATACGGGTCACTTGGACGTAGCCATTGCGAGTGCGCTGAAATAGTAAATGACCAGCAACGCCCTGTAGTTCATTTATTACTTCGAGCAATGAGTCTATACTCTTATATACACCGGGTGGAACATACACGCAGCTCTTTTCAAAGTCAATAGCAGAATCGTGAATACCCGATTGTACTTTATACGGTGCGGTCTTGATGAAGTTCTGCTCGTCTTCCTGAGGTATATGCAGAATCGTCATGGGTATATGTATTTCTGTAAGTCCAACGGCCCAATTGCCTTGCAAAGATACGCGCTGTGGCAATCGTGTGGTATAACGCGTTGTCGTATTTTCCGGGTAATATTTCATACTGCTATTGCTCGGTAAAACGATATAAAACTCGTCTCTCATCGTGATTTTTTATTTTTTTCGGTAATAATACGAACTCTCGATAACTCGGCCTCGTAAAAAGTACCGTCAATATCTTCGCCGTGAAGATCGCGTAAAAAGTACACCGTCGGCCAACTAGTCGTCGATATGCGATGAATTTTGAACAGCTCGCTGCTCCAGCCGCTCTCGTAACCTTTTGCAAAGGCCGTTTTTGCACTACTGATTCGTACAACATCACCGATCCCGTATTTAGGGATGGGTTCTCGCTCCGAATCCTTGTAACGCTGCATCAAATTAGCACGAGCTTGAGCTGCAGTGGCAAGAGTCACCGTTACCGGGGCCATTTTTATGCTGCTATGCCGGACATTATTATATGCAGACACTATATTTTGCAACACATTGATGTATCGCTTCGCGCGAGTATACGTGAAGTATCGCCACATTCTTTCTTTCAATGTTCGATTAAATCTTTCCACAATTGCGGCTTTTATATCAGGATTCCGTGCAGCTCGAAACTGAATATCTTTCTTCTTTAGGAGCTCTTGAAATGCAGCACCCATGAATTCTTTGCCTCGATCCGATTGCAGGCATACGGGTGATCGGCTATCAGTGGCTTTTTGCGTGAGTATCCGCGTAAAAGCCTTAGCTACAGACGCAGCAGTCTTGTCGCGTAGAGGTTCGACCCATGCATATTTACTGAGCACATCTACGACTACGAGGAGATAGGTATGACCATCGTTGTAATCTTTGATCAAGCGAAGATCTACGAGATCAGCCTCCCAGACATCGTCAATGTTTCGCACGCCGTAATGACGTCGTGGAAATCGATGTTTTACAGGACGATGTTTCGTGTGAGCATCCTGTGTCTCCAACCACTGCACGGTCTTTTCGTTAGAAATTTTTTTTCGCGTTGCACGTAATAATTTTGCAGCGCCCGAGAACGATGCTTCGTGGGAGGTATTATAGTACAGCTTTTCCAATGTTTGCATGGTTTGGAGTTTTAGGTTAGCCCAAATTACACGATTCTTCTTCTTTTTTTTACACTGGCCAGCGCCTGTTTGTTCCCTCTCAGAGGTACTGAAGAGCTCATAAATAGTGGGATCGGTGGATTCGTCGCTGCTGTGATTGGCTCCCGCGTCGCTCATCGACAAGTCGTGGGAGTGCACACGTATTTTTCTTTTTTTCCGAAAAGGCGTCGAGGTGGGCACATCGGACCTCCACAGATCCTGGTTTCCAACAAACTCGCGTGGAATTTTTGCCGCTTTTAAAAATCCTGCAAATGCATGACGACCCGCCGGCGTTGAGATTTTCCTCGCGCGCATAGCATCGTTTATAAGATCGACAATAATGGAGTCCTTGATTTCTTTGCCTGCGATGGAGACGGTGCCTGTAGGATCCCAGCAAAACTCTGTTACTGGTACAAGGCGTAAACGACGGAGCAATAGTTTTGCTTTGTTGCGATATTTTGTCGGGACACTCTCAACGATCATAGAGTCGTTTATGCGTGGAATTTCAGCGCCTTTTCCACTATTCCCCTCCTCCTCTATAGGTGTCGTGATGTAATCATCATTTTTTGCGAGTGCACGATGCTGCTGCGCTCGCTCATTATCGGCAAAATGGAGATAACGCTGCAACACCGCGAAATACGCCGACCACTTTTCCCTCTCATCCTTGTACGAATTAGAATTCAGAATACCGTTCATCTCAGTGTCCAATCTACTCAGTGTCGTACCAAGGGTTTGCACTGTTTGCTGCTGTTGCCGTTGAACAGATTCCGTTTGTCGATTATTCTGCACACCTATATGCTGAAGATTCTCTTTAGGCACGAGCACCATTTTTCTCGCATGCTCCATTATCCACTACCGCCGATCAAACGTGACAAGAGCGTACCCAGTACGGGGGCGAGCAGCAGCGGTAGGAACCCACCGTTTTGAACCACAAAACGTTTCTTGCTCTTCCAACTACCGCTTTTCGCAGCTAGTTGTCGAAGAATAGATGCGTGGCGACGCAACTTTTTTCTTTGTTCAGGCTTCAAAGGCACGTTACCACGTAGAATGTTTAACGCACACTCACAAATACAACGAATTATTCGTGGATCGGCTTTACGCAAAACGGCGTCTCGCTGCTCCTTGTTGAGATGCTGGAGTGCGTGCAATATTGCAACGTGCTTCTTGCAGAGAGAGGACCTGTTACCCGTCATCACAGCCGCAAGACTGGTACTTCTCCGGCTGTGTCGGTGCTTTTTAACTTTTTTCGCGGCACGTAAACGAAATGCTGTTGATCATCGGGGAAAATACACGTTCGAAATCTACAGTTATCGGGAGTCGATTGTTTCAAGTCCAAGAGCAGATAACCGTGTGGTTTGCTCGTCGCGTCGCAATAAACTTCCTGCAGAAATCGGGGGTTTTCGGGGTAAACCTGACGCGCCAAGTGCTGTATTTGAGCGCGATCTCGCGGATTTTTGAAAACTACTATATAATTAGCGTTCAGCGATATATCCCGTTGCCCGTGGCCCTGATGAAATCAATTTTGCGTTATAAAAAACACGCTCAAATTCTTATGATGACTACCCTTGGTGAAGAGGTCGACAACGCTATTGTTCGATGCCTCGCGCATCAAATCGTCAATAATTATAAGTTTTGCACGCGGATCGTTTGCATAATCCGAGGATTGCGGCAAACCTTCGCGAAACTCTATCGAAGAACCGTACTCCATATACGCTTGTTGCCACTCGGAATAATAGAAAATAATTCGTTGAAACGGTTCACTATTCAAATGCGAAATGAATTTCAAAAACTTTTTCACAAAGTATGTTTTACCGCAGCCCGTGGGCCCGCAAACCATCGCCGTCCAAGGATGTTTCCACCGCACATCCATTTTTGCGAATGAGCACAATCTTCGTATTAGCTTAAACATATATAGGGTTCGATAAGACGAATATACGTAAGAATATAAAGTTTTATTTATATACATTATTCACAAAGTAGTGCGAGGTCTATATCTATATACATTATTCTTTATAACCGTAAGGAAGAGTGCCATATTCGCCATCTCGTCTCCGTTTGACGCTCGATGGTTTGCATGATTTGGTTTCAGGACGTGTGACGACCTGATGAAACGCCGTGCGCCGTATAGCGTCATACTTTAGAACAACAGGCTCGTCTCTCTCACCGGTTAGACAGGAGCGCACTGAGTTATAATTAATTAATCCCTTGTTCGCAAAATTAAGCGTTATCCCTTTTACTTTACATACTTCTTTTTCCTCTCCATTGGGAGTGCATACGATAAAAGAATAAAATTTTGGTCCGCCTGAAATGAAACTTCTAATATAACTACTTTCCCCATAAGAGCTCAGCTCATCTGTGAGATCCCCTAAGAGCTGTCCCGTTGGAGGCTCGTACTCGTCTTTTTCTTCGTGCGATACGTAAATTACGGAATCGGTATCGCAGTACAAAGCACGATGACCCAGACACTCTAGGTAACTATAAAGTTTCAGGCGGGCCTGGGCTGTGGTGTATGCTGCTACTACGGCGTTCGCTATGCTGGATGGTATAACAGCGTCACTGATTTTCGTGTAGCTTACATACAATATGTCGTTATTTACGGGTAAAATCCCCGTGATTTCGTACTCAGGGCTAGTCAATAGTTCCATAAGCTTTTTACGCGTCGAAACTATTTCTGTCTGCGGTAGATTTTCCCGCTGCCCAAACTTTCCCCAAAATGAGTTGAGGCATAGCTTTGCGACAGATCGCAGCCCCGGATTTTTAGCTATGGAGTCGCGATTTAGCTTGATTCCTTCCGATCGTTCAAAATCGGCTATAGAGAGGTCTTGCGCAGCGTTATCTTCGGAGCAATTGTCGGGCCACCCACTGGTTTCTTGTTTGATTTTCAAATTAATGTATTCGACAAATAAACGTTAATGTATTCGACAAAATGGCCCCCTGTCTGTGTATCGCGATTGAATTGTGTCGTTTCATATTGCCAGATTTCAGTCACGTCTGTCACTCTGTACCCGCATGACACGGCTTTTCGCAACTCGTCGACAACCCATGTACCGTTGAACACGCGCTCTACAGGGTCTTCATGTGTGCATACGTCCTGATTCATAACCTAACAACAGCTTCGGCATAGAGCAAATAATAAGCGGTTATGCATACGCACTGGTAATACAGGATGGTAAAGATTACGAGGCGGCAATACGGTGCATTTTACGAGACCCTCAACGAGAGTTAGATCGGTGTTATCAGGACCTGTCAATTCCAAGCACTCGTTACCCACGTATACTTTCGGGTGGCCCACGGGGTATTTACCGAATTTACAAATATATGGGTACAAAGAGCAAACATCTACGTAACGTAGCGTCAACATCATAGAGCGTAACCATGTTTTCTGTCCGTCCGCCGAAAAAAGCATCACGCGGATTGAGAGGTTCTGCTGTAGCTAAAGGATTATCTTGCAGGAAAGTCCTCATCTCGGCTGTCGAATTTAATAAGCGGTCATATTCACACTCCCAAATTTCCGTGAGCAAATACCCTCCCGCTCGAATCCTCTCAGTTACAGCAGTAGTTCTCTCGAAACGTTCGTGCATGGATATTCCGTCGCTTTGTCGACTGTCTCTGTTTGTGGGATAGCAACGTGGGCAACCGTGCCAGTAGGAGCCGTGAAACTGCAATACATGCGCCCCGTTAGGAATCTCGTAGCACCCGTCTACCAAGAGATTTTGAGGTATTCTGGATTCGCGTGATCGGCCCGCATGAATAATACGAACACCCAGCGAGTTCTCTATCCACGATAGCCATGAAACCGCTTTTTTCGATTGATTTTGCGCCCATCTGTATCCCCCCGTGGGTATAATGCCTATTGAATTATCGTTCAAGAAATTTTTTCGAAAAACTCTGAAGCAGGCCGATGCTGTTGTTGTACTTTCATTAAACGGGCAGACGCGACCACTGATAATGAACACATTCCGAATAGCCATACACGCACGTCGTAAAATCGTGACATCTGTCTTACAATAGCTGATCAGCTCTTCCGAAAAAATGAATACGTAATTGTTGTCTTTTGTTTCGCGATACCAATCGAGAAATTTTCGGCGCTCATCGGCGCGCATCGTGTCCGGAGAATAATGCTCGAGAGGCGGTAATTCGCCTACGTAATTTTGATTTTCCGGTCGGTTAAACAAGTGCGGAAAAGTGCCTTTAACGATAGCACCGGTAAGCCCAAAGGCTTTCGGTAAACCACTCAGAGGCATGTGAAAGTAATTCAGACTATCGAGAAATACGAGCTTTCCGATGCGTATCGTAATAATTTTCGTATCGTTCATGATTAGTGTGGGGAACTGAGTTTTTTTCTCTCCGATGAAATAACGCAGGATGAATTGAGCGTCGAAACCCCCTGCATTATGAGCGATACAGATGGTACGCGAAAAACCTTCGAGCGGCTGCATGGCTAGTTCGACAAGCTGGGCTACGGGGCTGTGACTAAACACAAATTCGTGTTCCCCGCAATGCTCGCACGGTTCGGTTATAGAGTCGTTAACGCAGCAAAACGTGCAAACGCGCTGTGCCACGCAAAGATTTGGTTCGTGTACAAGAGTAGTCGCATCACCCTTCACAGGTGTGCTCTGCTGTGTTTCAAAATCATAAAAAATGAATGGTATTTTTTTCAAGTCTGGAGTACTACGAATCGGTTTCATGAAACACAAATGGTTATTTGGTTGATCGGATTTGCACGTTTTGCAGTACCCTACTCCGCATTTATGCTTCTCTGATTTTTCCAAAGGCCTTATTGCTCGAAAGCAGTTCCGGCATCGTTTCAGAGCTTCACACACGCTAGGCTTTCTACGCCTCATGGTCACGATCGGTACCTTATGTCTCTGAAAGCAGTCCTATCCAAAAAAATCGCGATTGCACGCCTCACATCTGATTATATCGCGCGAGCGCGTATTGCACGCCTGCAGCCCCCAGCATCGAGGAAATTTTTTCTTAAAACATCTATGACCGAGTCGACGATAAGCCATATTACACGAGGAACAAAAATCTCTACTACCGACAGCTGCTCTGAGATTTAGAATAGGTTCGAAATGATGTGAACGCTCGTAATACAAAATGTACAGGGTGTGGTGAATTGTGCCTACGCTGTTCAGAACACCCTGTCTACCGTCAAATAGTGGCTCCTCCCCGCGACCCAGAGTTAAAAACTCGTAAACGACAATAGCAAAGCCGTCTCGTGCCAAATAATCTTGATAGCGCGTAATCTCGTATACACCACAGCCCTCTACAGGTACGCGGACATCTGCTTCTCTTGTAAGTTCGAGTGCCGCTTGTTTTTGTGCAACCCCATTAATTCGTCTAATACGCTGCCATTTATCATGAAGGCTACCCGACCGTATTTCACCTCGTTCTGCGTATGCTCGGGCTGCTGCCAGCGAACGCGGTAAACACAGATTGTCGGTGTTTCGGATCGAGAGAATAGATCGTTTTGCGACAGCCTCGTGTGTGAGACCTTTCCGACCGCGCCCTTCGACCCCCTTGACAGCGCACATTTTTATCGTGCACGAATCATTGATGTTCAAAGATGATGCACTTTGTGCCACGCTGCTTATTAATTTCCATATATCTTCGAATACATAATCTCGGGCCGGTCGGAAAGATAACCACACGGGCCCGTGCGGCAAGCTATTTGCTGTAAACGAAACGCCTACATAATCGCCGCCCTCGCAGGAGCTCATGATGTGCGTTAAGAGATCACGAAACGCACCGTTGAGCCAGTCCACCACGCTAACTCCGGAGACTGGCTGCCGAATTCGCAACGACGTTTCACGCCCCCGTATTTTGAAGCGCTTGAAGTACCTCGTGTAATCACCGATGATCTCAAAATGCTTTCCCGGCGGGTGTATTTCATGGAGCGGCTCGCTCCTTGCTGCAGTACGTTGCCTGCCTGACCCACTTTGCAACTCTGGAAAAAGAGGCATGTATTAGATTCTAGAGCTGATTAATATGAAATTATTAAATTTTATCAATATTTGTACCTCTCGCGCATCATAGTATTGCTTAAAAAGACCGATATCACCACTCAAACAAAGATGTTGACGAATACCCTGTTACAAAAGGACCCACTTACTTACATGCTTAATTAATTTTTTCATGTGTAAGAAAAATTATTTACCAGAGTCGTCATCAGTCACGAGCATTTGAAGCCAATTGTCAGCTCTTTGAAATGCTATTTCCTCGTCTCTCTCGTTCTCGATCGGATATTCCTACAGCTGATTTTCGCGATGGTCAAAAACATCATCAGGGTCAGAGGTTGGGGTTGCTCGTCGTCCAGAATGGCATAGGCCTGATGGGCCTGTTACAGCAGCGTCTGTTACCCTCTCCCTATCTAGGCCCTCTGGATAAATTTATAATTTATAATTGACGCCACACCAATTTTTTTTTTTTTTTTTTTTTTTGCACCTTAATTTTAACTTACGTTCGAAAATCGACGAATTAGAAAATATGTCCAAAGGATGCTCGATACTTGAAATCGTACTCGTAGGTCGCTCATCATTCAGCTCGGTGCATGACAGGTGCTGACTCGTTGCGCTCCTCTGCTGGCATGCTAATTCCACAGCACAAGCCCCTTCTATAAGAGCTGCTTCTTTATTCGGCGATGCATCCAAGAGCTGTCGATATACTATATTAGGTGCACAACCATTAAAAATACTATCCCTTTTTTAATAGAAGTAGTGCTTTCAACTCATAATTTTTCCAGTAAACGAACCGTGTTAAAATTTCATATAAATGTTTTTCTTACGATAATAATGTAAGGAGAGAGAAAAAGAGGAGATTGGTGAATAAGAATACATTTTTTAAATATATCATATTGAAATTCGTAAAATATTTTTTCTAACAATAACAGGCGCTCTGTACCCCTTTAATGAAAGAGAGAGAGA
The DNA here is from genome assembly GCA_963564615.1 of Rhorus exstirpatorius. Classification (NCBI taxonomy): domain Eukaryota; kingdom Metazoa; phylum Arthropoda; class Insecta; order Hymenoptera; family Ichneumonidae; genus Rhorus; species Rhorus exstirpatorius. The sequence goes on along the minus strand of OY751314.1, from coordinate 3,054,165 downwards.
CAGCGAGAGGTAGAGAGCACGGAACCACGCGAAGCATAGCACAAAGAGTAGAGCTCGATAAATAACGATTATCTCTGCTTACGCAAACAGGTGCTCTGCATCGTGCTCATGAAAAAAGAGCGAGAGAGTGAGAGAATGGCAAAGAATGCGGAACCACGCGAAGCATGGCACAAAGAGTAGAGCTCGATAAATAGGGTTTGACCATACTATCGTAATAACAGCCGTGAAAATATTTTTTCAATACGCTTTAAGATCCATACCGCTTTAACGAGAGAGAGAGAGAAAGAGGAAATTGATTAATAAGAATACTTTTTGAATATTTCGCGTTGAAATTCGTAAAAATTTTCTAACGATAACAGAAGCTCTGTATCGCTTTCATGAAAGAGAGCCAGCGAGAGGTAGAGAGAGAGAGAGAGAGAGAGAGAGACAAGGAGCGGTAGAGAGCTCGGGACCACGCGAAGCATGGCACAAAGAGAAGAGCTCGATAAATAAGGCTTGCCCGTGCTAGCGTAATAATGGCAGCGTGAAAAAAATTTCAATACGTGCTGGCGTAATAATAGCGTCGTGAAAAAATTTTTCAATACAGTTTAAGTATTACAAATATACATGATTATTTTTTATGATAGAACAGAACTTACTTCTGATTTCATCGACAATACCGCGGACACATGGCACGTTTTCCAATCCCCGACGCTGCAGCTCTTCAAACACACACGCTAGCACTTGTTGACCATTTAGTATGCCTCTGTTGTAGGCTGCCGCTATGATTCGCAAGGGCACCCACCATACAATATATTTTAGGCGTCTTATAAGTCGATCGCCCGATAATCGATTTAATTCGTTGCACCATTGCTCGTTACACCGACGACGAAGCTGAGAACTATGTAATACGGCCAAACGCAAAAGATTTAATATACACTCGCGAAGTGCTCGATCTGCCATGATTGATAATGATACGTGATAATTCCCTGCTGGATTGAGACTGATTAACATTGCATCTTGTTCTGGCCATATAAATACTTAGCGCTAGCGCTAGCCTTCTGAGCGAATTTACTCATTTACTTAAATTGCAGCGCCATCAAAAATCGATGCCCCTTACGGCACAAAAACATGCATGATGAGGTATACTCTTATTGTTTCAATGTAACATTATATAGCGAGACTCTGATCAAATTTTTTAGCGCTAGCCTTCTGAGCGAGTTTACTCATTTACTTAAATTGCAGCGCCATCAAAAATCGATGCCCCTTGCGACACAAAAATATGCATGATGAGCTATCAAGATATCAAGATTCCAAGATCTCGCCACATATGTATATAAGCATTCCAAATGCTCTTATTGTTTCAATGTAACATGATATAGTGAGACTCTGATCGAATTTTTTAAACAGCGACTTCTTCGAAAAGCGCAACGACGTAGAGATCGCTTAGCTTTGATATACATTTTAAAACTTAATATAATTTTTCAAAAAATATACTTTTACAAGCGAGAAATAAGTAGGTGGTCTCAATAATTTTCATAAGTCTTAATGGGTCTTGAGGCCTAAATATATTAAAATTATATTACTATAAAGAGCATGAAGTACGAAAACACATTAAATGAAGAATAAGGAGAGATTCGCAGCAATGAGCAAAGAAGGCATGCAGTCTGCTGATGCTCCGCTGATGGTGCGTTTCACGCACCTCGAGAAATCGAGAAATCTCGTAGTGTTATACCCGAATACTCGGTGTACATCGAAAAATATAAATAAAAAGCCCCGCTATTGCTGCGATAGAAAGATTCGAGGCATGGAAAAAGATATGCATCAGAAAAGAAGAAGAAGAAGAAGTAGAACGTATTTTTATTACACCAGGGTGAATACCCCAAAGTATAAATGATAACATGGAAGAGTAATATAAACTTACAAAATAGTCTTACAAAAGCAGAGAAGTGAGCAGTGTAATGCACGTTGAGTGAGTAGAAATAACTATACAAATCCAGGTAGATCGAGTAAAAATAATTATAATTATATTATAGTTGAGTTAAATTGAAGTGAGCATTGCGAAAATTCGGTGTGGTGAGGTACAGGCGATTGAGTGTTGATGTGACAGATCTGGAGTTTCGGTGAGATAAAGCTGGACGTAGGTGGCAGAGGGCGCGTTCGATCTAGTTAAATCAGGGATTCGAGCCGGTCAACATTGGTGATACGTATAATGGGAGCATCTGAGGACTTCTTGATGTTAACGACCCCATCTCGAGTCCAGACGTATTGATAACGTTTTTCCTTGGCGACCGTCTTAGCACGCATGAGCAGGTGATAAAGCGCAGAGGGGAGAAACTCGTTGATGTGAATGCGTTGGGTCTCCGCGAATGAGATGTGGACTTCCTTAGCCTTAACCGTGCCTTTCGAGCGCCTTGCAGCGAGTATCGAGTTTCGCAGGGCTGAGGAATTGAGCGTGAGGAAGAGCGAGCGTGGAGCGGTAGTGTTCTTGGTAGTCCGCATACGTCTGATCTGTACGATTTGTAAGTTACCGATGGGGACATTTAGCAACGTGCAGAGTGCTGTAACGTGAACACGATCGTCGATGTCCGACTCGGGTAGCCCTGCAATCACAATATCGCAGGCGTGACTCGCACACTCTAGTTGCCGAACTCGGTCCAAGACATGGTGATCCAGGGAAGGGGCATGGGGCATGGGGTGCTTTTCAATTTCGTCAACTCGCCGAGATAGGTTATGATGTGCGCGAGACAGCGTCGAAGTGGTCACCTCGTAAGCGTCAAGTCGTGCCGAGACGTTAGTCAACTTATCAAAACAGTCCCGAACTTCGCTCCGAAGGTCATCAAGCCCAGCCACCCTCTGTTTAATCGCCGCAACATCATGCATCACGTGGTCGAGCTTGTCAAGCTTTTCGGACAGTTTAGGCATGGACTTCATGGCCATTTCGACACCGTCGAGTTTGGCAGCAAAAGAAGCGATGAGTGACGAGAGACCAGATATTTGGTCACCAAGAGAGAATTGAGCTTGATCAAGACGTGTAACGGTGGAGTAGCTCACCGCGCTAGAGACTGTCGGAGGATATTTGCAACACGCGAAGCAGCGGATCGCCTGGCCTGAAGACAGTTCGGCCATGGTATTTATATTAAGCTGACTCTTAATACACTCGCTGTGAAAACCATGGGCTTCGGCACCACAGAGACGCACAATGTCGTCGTCAACCACGACAATTCTCGAGCACAGACCACAGTTAATCGCCGGCATATTATGAAATGAAGCACAGCAGACGACGGCGAGAGGTACCAGATAAGAGGGAGAGAAGGAAAGCAAGATAATTGCCGATGGTACACTCTTATAGAATATAAGGTGCTGTGTGTGTAAATGTACACACCCGGAGGGAAGCACACACCAGAGAAGCACTACGGTGGAAAATGCCACACACACACACCCGAAAAACTATAGAGTCCAAAATCCACACCAAGAATCACTCCTGAGAAAGTATAGAGTCCAAAGTCCAAAAGAAAAGTCAGTGAAGAGTATGTTGAGAGAGCGTATACACCCGTAACCGTAAACAGCCCGATACACAAATACAAGTTCACATATATACACATACGAGTCTACGATGCGCAGTAGACCGTCGCGATAGCCATAATGGGCCGTTTGCGTAAGCAACGCAAAATCACGAGACGAAAAATGTGAAATACTGCAATTGTAAGAGTCACTGACACTGCACGGTTAATGGTGGAGAGATCGCGGCAGCCAAAACATACAACTTTTTCCCATCCAATGGTACACTCCAAAACTTTTTACGATTGGTACGATTAGTATATAAGATAAGGCACAGAGCTCATTTTGACACTACTCACTACCAGGAGATTTCACAGAGAGGAAAGAGAAGAGAGAGGAAAGAGAGAGAGAGAAAGAGAGACAGAGTTAGCGAATATTCGCACAAAGAGGAGAGCTCGATAACTATGCTCGTGATCTCAGCCGTACCTCTTTGCTGACCCTCGAGCTCATATCTCTCTCCAATATTTTTTTCTTCAAGTCCGATCAAATTTTCTTACATACCTCTAATAGGTCTTATATCATTTTCATGAATCATTGTGATATTGATACTCGGTTTTCGTCAAAACAAAGTAAACCTTGGCGTGCGCAAACTAGCTGTCATCCTCTATTCCAAAGAATATGACTTATAGATTTGGCTTGCAAATTTTTTATAATATATTATTCTTATGCATATGCTGCTCTTCGAAAGAAAGGGTTGTATATATAGTTCAGCAGTTCAGCATATTATATATATATATATGCTGAACTACGGTGCTCGCGAAAGACGCGAAATAAAAAAGATGCTGTATAGGCTAAACAGACAGTCGTGTCTCCGGGGCTCAGTTTACTCTTATATTAATTACAAAGGGGCTCATTTACACGGACCACGTGCATTTTTGCGGGCCATGCATTTCTTGACGATCGCACCTTTAATACAGCCGAAGCATCTTCTCTGCTGCTGTATATTATAGTGCGTAGACTTCAGTCGCCATTAAGCAGGCAAAGAATTAAGATCGCGAGCGAGAAATTTTATTTCAAATTAAAAAAAAAAAAAAAATGTATCCGCGATACAAAGAGGCCATTCCATCGGGCGCGTTTTGGTGTCGTGTGGTGGGAGTGCTGAGCGAGCAGTTCATAGCCATACGTACCGCCGAAATGGTGGATACGTATGAGCAATTGGCCCAGTTGTTGTGCGATTTTTATACCGCACAACAAAAAGGCGCTCGTATGACGGCCAATGATGTGGTGGCGGGCGCGTCGTGCGTTGCACGGTGCGACGCGATAATGTTACGCGGGGAGATAATTTCTTCCGATGACGCGGGATTCACGGAGGTACGCCTCATCGACGAGGGGCACAGAGAATATTTCGAGGTCGCGGACCTATACCAGCCGGAACCGTTGTTCGCCATGCTACCACCCCAGTGCGTGGTATGTCGATTGATGGGTCTGGCTGGCGTGGACAACGCAGGCATCATCACCCTTTTGGAGAACCTGTGTCTCGGCGAGCCCCTCATGGAGGCTCGCATGGTGTACCGTAGTCACGATACACCATGTATACGCCTGCGGGGCCTTGATCGTCGGGATGTAGGGGGCATTTTGATAGATGCCCTCGGTGACAACATACCCTACGATCGGGGGTACCCCGATGAAGGGTTCGCCGAGGACGAAGAGGGTGGTGACGCGTAGCGCGTCCACTTGTGTGTGTGTGTGTGTATGTGTGTGTGTGTGTGTGTGTGTGTCCCTCAGTGCATCGGCTGTAGGCGTCATCGGAGCGGCGTAAGGATCTCCCCACAGACACGTAAGTTTTTCATATTTATTAATAAATAACAATAAAAATAATGATAATAATCGGGCCGCTCTGGCGAGGCCCTCAGAACTCTTTTCCCCCACCACCTCTCCCGAGAGAGAGCGAGAGAGATAGAGAGAATAATTTAAAAAAAATGAATAATAATAATAATAATTGGACCACTCTGGCGAACCCTCAGAACTCTTTCCCCCCACCACCTCTCCCCACCGCAAACCCCACCACGCTCGGAAAGAGGCTCCGACGCGGGGGGAAAGTGGAGGGGATAGAAGTGGGGGTGGCCATAGTGGTCCATATACTACTATCGCTCATCGCCCATGCCCATCGCTCATCGGACGAGTTGAAGAGGTTGAAGTAAAACCTTTGGTTAACGAATTTTAAAGCTATGATCTTCATTTTATAATTCATGTAACTCATACTATTGATACTAATATGGACCGGTAAGTAATGAAATATGTACATGAATGAATGTGTTCAACCTCTTGAATACATTCATGTAAGTAGTAAGTGCACCACTCTGGGGCACCCCCACTCCTATCCCCACTCCTCCCCCCACCACTCGATTTTTTCCCACCATGCGGCTGGGTGAGTCGAGTGTAGAGGTGGCGTTGTGTGTGTGGGTGGTCACACAGACAAAAAGTTATTCGATATCCTCGTTGGGAGAGGGGATAATACGACTGCTTAATGCGACGGTGACTGCAATGAGTACCTCTCCTCCCGTTGTGCAAGAGCTCGTTCTTTCACTCCTATCACACCTGAAGACATTGAAACCGAGAAAGCCAAGTTCTGCGCTATGAATACTACTATCCAGCCAGGTCTCCGACAAAATAAATACATCGTGAGTAACCGACCACGAAACCAGCGACGATCTCAAGACCTGCAGCTTCGTTCTTAATCCACGAATGTTCTGGTAGTGAAGCCGGATACTACCCCCGGGTATCAGTTTTTTCACGCCGAGGCCGACTTTGGAACTACCGTGGGAATACCCCCTTGAAATTTAATCGTCCACTCGCCACCTTCATCCTTCTTCTTTAACTCTTCCAAGTGGGCTCTAGCCTCGTCAAGCTGCTTGCGTTGCATCGCTGTTTGATCACACTTAACCTGTATGGTCCGACCTCGCAATAGAAGTTTGAATCTGTTCTTAAGTACGTGTGAAGTGCATCGGCTCTAGTTGAGAGTAACAATCAAAGGGCGAATTTTTGTATTCCTCTCCCCCCCCCCCCCCCCCCCCCCGAGCTTTGGATCCTAATCTGCTGACTCGAAGCAATGATGTAAAGACCCCGAGCGGTTCAAGAATGAGGGTGGCATCCTGAAGAGGAAAATCGGGCTCCTCTGGAACGTCGAGCATTAATTATGTTAGCTACCCTCCTATTCCTATCCTTAAGCTCACCAAGGGTACTATGCTCCGAGAACCCCGATTGACGTAACTCTGCAACCTCCGATTGCAGACCTGCAAGCACTGACTCAATCGAGTCGACCCTTTTATCGGTTTTTTTTTCAAATAGGCAGTAACCACAGCTGCGGACAGTTCGACGGATACCCGGAGGCGAGTTTGCTCGTTGGCCAGCTCCTTGAGAGATGCATTAAGTTCTTCTTTTTTCGTTTGAAACCTTTAAAAATACAAGAAGAGGATAGGGTTCAAATCCTCCTTGGTCAGAGAGAGGCACCCTTGACAAGGCGACGGATGAGGTCTCCGTGACGCCAGGAGAAGTTGGACGAGAACCACAACATCGCGCAAAGCCCATATTCTCGCATTTAGGAAGCCTTTCAGCGCAAGAGTTGTGAAATTGGGCTTTACAAGTGGGGCAAAAGGCTGGTTTATCCCTTAACGGACCCTTGCCACAACTACGACAAGTATTCTGTTGACCTAGGTTCACATTGAGCGTGTACCCCCCCCCCCCCCCCGCTTGCTTACTCATAACGAATATGGACAACGAGAAACACGACGAAAATTTTTGAAAACTCGCGGGCCGCTCGATGTACCACATGCGTAGTAACAGACACAACAGTGGTACCGTGAACCGAGCAGTATCGCGAGTGTATAGCACGACGCGAGGAGAGTGAACTGGCTGACTCCACAACCACAGCCAACGCCCTTCTACCCCTATCACCCCGGTGAGGCAAGGAAAGACCAACTTCACAGTTAAAAAAGAGGGCTCCACGACACAGCACCTCCCCACACTATTACCCCGACTGAGAAACACCACTCCACACACCCGACTAACCGCTGCAACAGTATGCAGTTTACGCAATAAGAGAGACAGAACGATAAAACGGTCGCGCTAACGAAACGACAACTATATAAACCGCCATATTGGACATGAATAATGCTTTCACTTCTCTTCGCTAGACTGATACACACTACGCACAAGCAAATAAAAGTGAAGCAAAGCAAACCGAAGATTCATATTACAAGTTATATCATGGCGATACGTATCCACTCCGTGCGTCCGCTGGGAGGGGATAAATAGATCGGCGGTAGGGCTCATGGTGGCGAACAGCGAAACCTCCTCCCGGAAAGTTTATCAATGCTAGCATTGCAATTAATTACAAAAAATGGGTCATACTACTTGTTGTGTAGTGAATTGCAAAAATAATGGCGTGAATAGCAAGTGTATATTTTATTCATTTCCAACAGCAAAACATAGAATAGATCAAAGAAACAAATGGATCACAGATGTTAAAAGAATCAAGTGAGTAACGTAACCTTACTTTTTGATCTAATAGTGCAGCTTGAACTGTGCCAGGTGGTACATAAATACTATGTGTCTTGTGACGCAACTTTTTAATTTTCGCGTCACGGGTCGTTCCGACCTTCGTTTTCTAGACGATATTCGTATAATCCGGTTAATTCTTAAGATTTTGCGTATGGATTCGTTATCGTTTTTTTTGTTTTCGCGTTATCGTACGTTTTAGTTTGCGAGTTTTGTTTAATGGGGTCAATAGTATGGAAGTTACCGAGTTACCGTGAGACAGGGCCGAAATAACGAGCCATCCGGTATATTCGGTCTTTCTGGACAAGTTATCGAGGGAAGTATAAAGGATCGAGTGGGAATCTCGACGCTTCAAGATAAAGGGTATGAGAAGAGAAGGGCGATTTTTGAGTTACCTATGGGAGGTCGTTGCCGGCTGGGAATGCGATTGCCCAGCCGTCATGGATTGCCCGATCGCTGTTATCGTAGGTTTAGTTACGTTTACGTATGGAAGGCCGTTGCCGGCTGGGATTGCGATCACCCAGCCGTCGCGGATTGCCCGATCGCTGTTATCTTAGGTTTAGTTTACGTAGTCCCAGATCTTCCCCATACTTGAAGAATACCCCTTGGAGGACCATCCTCAAAGTAAAAAGTACCCCCACGCCATAACACCTGGGCATTTTTCCGTTATCGATTATTAAGAAATATTTTCGTTCGAATTCGTGTTACCGTTCGAATTTCATCGTTTCCTGTCTGTGTTAGGGCTTTATGTGTGTGCGTGAGGTAAGCAGAAGAGTGGGCTTGTAATCTTATTACGCGTGCGCGTAATCATCCCCTCTTTTCGCGTTACCTTTTCGATCAAGCTATCGATCCAATACTCGCTCTCTTGCGGCGCGACTCTCGACCCGAGCGGTTCACCACTCGGGGAGCTCCCGAAATGCAACCGTTTCTGCTCTCGTTTTGGTAATGTTACGCTACCGTTTGTTCTCGAGCTATTGTTTTGATACCGTTTGTTACCGAGCTATCGTTTCGACGTTCTCGTTTTGATATCGTTTGTTACCGAGCCATCGTTTCGACGTTCACGTTTTTTGCTATCGTTTGTTCTCGCCTAATTTTGATCTGGCGTTACCGTTCCGTTACCGTGCTCCGTTCCCGTTATCGACGTTATCGTTAAGAATTGTCGAATTTCTCTTCAGCGTTACCGAATGTATTTTTTTTGCTACCGACGTTCTCGCCGTTCTCGAATTTGTTTTATTCGTTATCGCTCCCGTTATCGTGCTATCGTTCCGTTTGATTCGTTATCGAGATCTCGTTTTGTTTTTTTTACGTTATCGAAATTTGGGTTATGGTCTTGATATGTAATGTAAGCTATCGAATCATAAATAAATTAGCCTGAACCAAGGCCCCCTACGTTATTTTTTGTATTGAGTTCATTTATATCAGGTTACGTTTTTGAAGGCACTCGAGAGTTAGCCAGCCGTCCACGCCCTCTCTCCACAACCTACACACTGAGCGAATCGGGTATACCGTCACCGATCTCGCCATCCAACACGCCGGCGTCCCTTTTTCGTGTTACGTTTACGTCTTTATAAAGTTCCGGTTAAGTTTCGCGGGTTTGGTAATTCCCGCCGTTCAATTAAAAAGATTACCTGGCGCTCAACGGCTCTCCCGGCGTCGAGGATGGTGAGATGGGCCGGAGGTGACGCGAATCGCGAGATTCCCGTCACAGTCTATAATATTTATTTAACTTCTTTTTAGTCCCGATGGCTTGCCATGGAATCCCAAGAGATCAGAATAAATTTGCAGTGCACATTTTATTGGAAATCAGAGGTCAAACGATCCATTAAGCCCCAGTCATGTTCCAACAATATTTCCTTCTACATGCAAAGTGAGGGCAGCGAATGAAAAAAGCAGAATAGCTAGGTAAAATGAAAAGTCAAAAAGAAAATTTAGTTCATAAGTAATCTATCACTTGTCGTTTTGTTACATTTAAAATTGTTTCCCTCCAATGCAGGCATTCACGTTTCATGGAGCGAAGAAAAAAAAAGTGCTTCCTTTATCAAGCACAATCAAAGCAGATCAACTCATAACTAGAGCTGAGGAGGAACCATTACTTATGCCAGCAATAACTCAAACGGAGCTGCAAATGACTGATGAACCAATCAATTTTAAACAGTGCAAGAGAATAGTTTGAAATGTGCAGATAAAGAGTGCCAAGTACAAATCTGTATTTATTGGTTCATTGCAGCCAGAAAAAACATTCATATGTAATCGATACATTAATAACACTCCTCACAACGATGTTGAGATTCCAACAGAACAGAAGATACTCGTGTCATAATAGTGCCAAGTCAGAGAATGTTTAAGGATAAAAAGTGTGGATCAGCCCAGAAAATATACGTGGATCAGTTAGTTGGACCCAATACAGCAGATCAAGTTACAGCTGCATCAAATTTTGCTGGTTTTTCATCAGTAAAAAAGGATCAACAACTTTTAGATCTTGCAGCAGTGAAATTTGCTAATCTTAAATTTCTATTAAAAAGATTATCCAAGAATCCAGCTGACTATTCTAAAATTTAAAAAGAAGATAGACTTTTTATATTTTTAGTTCAAATAAAAACCGGATTGACATTTTCAGCTATAAGTGTACTATTTTCTGTGCACAGGGTTACAATAACAAGAATTTTCTTTTTAACACTACAAGAATTAAGTAGTGCGACAGCAAATTTAGTATTTTGGCCAGAAAAGGACGCAGTACAAGGGACAATGCCATAGTGTTTTCATCCCAATTATAGTGATACTCGAGTAATAATTGATTGCACAGAGTTTAAAATTGAAGTGCCATCAACTGTGGATACTCGGGTGTATACTTATTCACATTACAAAAAAGGTTTCACTGCTAAAGTTCTTGTTGGCATTACCCCAGGAGGATTCATTAGTTTCAAATCCAAAGTTGCTGGTGGAAGGAAGAGCGACTCTCAAATAACAATAGAATCTGGATTGATTGATCTTTTAGAAGATGGAGATACAGTTTTAGCTGATAAAGGTTTCCCAGATATCCGACGAACCATGGATGCAACAGGCAAACAAGTGGTATTAGTTATGCCACCGTTCCTACAAAAAAAATAAATTTGATAAAGAAGAAACTGAAACCACTTACAACATAGCGAAGGTTCGCATACATGTAGAAAGAATTATGCAACGTTTAAGGACTCATCAAATTTTAAACAAAATACCTACAACCTTGTTTCATTGCATAGATGATATATTACATGTTTGTTGTATTTTAGTTAACTTACAACCACCTATAATTAGTGAAAGAACAGATATCCTGGAATAAAACAAATGTATACAGTTTGAAATTTATGTATTTTTAAAAAACACTTTTTTCAAACAACACTTTTTTCAAACAACACTTTTTTTCAAAAAACACTTTTTTCAAACAAGATCTACATTGCAATTCATCTTGTGGAAATACGCATAGTATTTCCAAGCATGAAGACTAGGCGTATTCCCATGAGACGAATTGTAATATAAATCTTTGCTTTGCTTTTCTTTGCTTGTGCGTAGTGTGTATCGGCCTAGTGGCAGTGACCAACATTGAATACGGTTTATGAAACCGTGGAATATTAATTTTTATGATCGGCTAATAAATTTTCAATAACACATCCAAGTCGATCAGATCAGTACAGTGCGGTAGGGAAGAACTGGTAAATTGGTTAAAAATGGTATTTTGTCATGAAGCGAGCGACAAAAGGTCTATGGGATGAAACTACGAATGAGAGGCTTGATTCTTAGGGTAACAAAACACATCTGCAATTTTAAGCAGAATCCATGAGCCGAAGGCCTGATACTCTCCTTGTCAGAGATACATGAATAACCTCAAAATGCATAGTAAACTCATAAAATTAAACATATTTACTATCATATACTTACGTGTTTGTCTGCACTAAATGATGTATGTTGATATTTTACACGATAATACGAGAGATAAACCGAAAGAGGAGCTTTTTTTTAATATTTTCAATAATTCAAAGATTCTCCATATAAACCAATGCAATTTATTCCGGGAGGAACTCTCTACTCGAAACCGCGAGGAGTCGCCACCAGGTATGCACGGAGCGAATAGTATTCATTCTTGCAAATACTATGTATGCGTATTCCCATAAGACAAATTGTAATGTAAATCTTCGCTTCATTACATTTGCTTGTACGTAGTGTGTATCGTTATAGCGAAGAAAAGTGAAGCGATGCAAACTGAAGCAAAGATTTATATTAAAATTCGTCTTATTGGAATAAGTCTTGCAAGCATGAATACTATACGTATTCCCATAAGACGAATTTTAATATAAATATTCGCTTCAGTTTGTTTCGCTTCACTTTTCTTCACTTGTGCGTAGTGTGTATCGGTCTAGCTGCAACTACCAACATTGAATATGTTAAATTATCGCCTAGTATATTTATTTTTATGATCGGCTGACAAAGTTTCAATAAGATATCCAAGTTAGTTGGATTAGTACATAGCAGTAGCTAAGGACTGATAAATTGCTCAAAAATTGTATTTTATGTAATGAATCGAGCGACAAAATTCCTATTAGATCAAACTACGCATAAGAGGCTTGGTTTTTAGGGCTAAGGAAACACCTGCAAGTTTAAGCAGAATTTATGATCTGGAGGCTTGATACTCTCCTTGTCAATTCCATCGCAGGGGAGAGAATCAAGAGTCGTCGGAGAGTGTTTTCTCTTCCATCAAGCTGAGGCGTCGGTCCTCGCACTCAGTTCTAAAACACTCTCCAACGACTCTCGATTCTCTCCGCTGTAATGCAACAGTGCGAGGAACGTCGTCGCAGCTTGACGGAGAAGCTAGGCCTTGGTCTATATCTACGTTAACCTGTGACTGAGGCCATACACACTCTTTGAGACATTTGCCTTATCCAATTGCTGATTTTCTTTGCCGTTGAAATCCAACGTCAGTTGTCGCAGTCTTCTCAGATATGAAAAACAATATTTAAACGTCAACAGAGAAGCTTGTTATCCAGTCATGAGGTGTAACGCCGCGCTTGCCTGGTCGGACCAGCCCGCGTCCACGTTTACTCACGGTATAAACCATTTTTACCTGGGCCGTTTATTTTATTCTATTGTTTTTTACTTCACATTGTTGGTGAAGACTTTTTTGCAAAAAAAAAAAAAAATGCCTGATAAAGTATAAAAAGGCCACATCGACTCACTTGCTTATGTCAGTCTCCACAATCTCCACATTAGATGTTTTAAATACCTTAAAAATTTTCTTTGGCAGATAATGATATTAACGACTCAGAGACGCTAGGCGAATTACTGTCCAACAACACTGAACTAACAAAAATGATCAGAAGTGCTGGTGTGCGCATGAAGTTACAGAAAAGTTATCGACAACACGTATGATTCCATGTTTCTGATATTCCATATCCTAATAACATTTTCATCCTGCATATTTCATTCACCGCGCATGATTCCGTTAATTCTAGAAATTACGTATTTTGAGAGTAGATGTCTATATTTTTAGACTAATAACATTTTCGAACACTCCAACGGCCAACAAAAGGATCCGGAGGTATCTTTCAATATCGAAGATGCACTCAAATCAGTGCAGAGGATCAGCGTCAACCTCAGACGCAATTAATACAACCATTGGCAATTTGACAGAGTTATCAGACCTTTCTTCTCTGAATGACCAGCCAGGGTCATCTCAGTTATTAATCTATCTGTAATAGGACTAGACGATATTGCCGTAAGAACTCATAAGGCTACGGATGGCGAAGGAAAAAAAAGTAGGATAGAAACCGAGGAGCACAAGAGGGAAGTGAATGTGGAGATCGTTAGAAAATAAAACGAAAGCACGTGCGGAAACAGAATGTGGAGCACGTTAGAAAAGAGAACGAGGAGCACGAAGAAGAGCCTCCAAGAAAGAAACAGAAATATGGTACTACGGATGCTTTCGATTTGAGGAAACTTTTAAAACAAACCGTCATCCGGCAATCAATAATATTAACGTTCGAGAAGCTTAATGAATTATATACAGTGTGTCAGTCGTACTTAAGGAGGAACATCAGGATTGCCGGGCGCGGCAAGAGGAAAGTAAGGCAGAACGCGGGTGACGTGTGGGGCATGTTGCGTTTGGAATTTGTATCGCCGTGCTGCCATTTTGAATTACACGCGCGTTTTCCGATCAGCTGATAAACCCGTGTTTTCGGGCAGAATTTATATTAATTATAGTAAAATGGCAGAATGAAAACACCTCTAACGTTGCATACAGATTCTTGAGTGTTTGAACCACTGAACTCTAATAATACTGGAACGTGCGCTGGCTGTACTGCACATGGAGAAGGAGCGTATCGAGAGAGATAGCTCGCAAACTATCTTTCTCTCTGTCTGATCGTGTGACGCACGCGCCCTTGAAGGTGTTGTATAGGCGCTTCAAAAAGTTTATCCCACTGAATTCTATTACTCTATCGAGAGTGTACTGCAAACTTTTTTTTTCTCTTAATATAACTCTAATGACGCACGAGGAATTCAAGACTTGACGACTAATAATTGGAAGTAGATATGTATACCTCGGTGGCGCTCCGATATAAGCAAGATCTGAAATCGAGGAATAAACTTTTTGACTGTACTGTACAGACAGAGACCAAGATACTAACAAGCGTCGTTCATGGCTATCTCTCTCGATACGGTCTACCAGCGGCAGCGCACGTTCCAGTATTAGTAGAGTTCAGTGGTTTGAACTGTTAAGTAGTAGTTTTTTTCTAACCTATCACCATTTTTTATTTTTCTCTGAATATGCAAAGATGTGGTTAACGAGTTATTCTCTATGATTATGTGTAAACATTCGAAGTTTGTAAATTATTTATTAAAAAATGGCTGAATTAAACCGTTTAAAAATTTGAGAGGCCATAGAATATATATTCAAAAATATATTCTGAAAGTTTCATTCCATTATCACCATTTTTATCAAGCTAATGTTCCTCCTTAACTGAAATTATTGCTCTCCATTTCCTAAACAGAAATGTGTAAGTTATTCTTGTTGCCCTTAAATAATGCTATATATCCCGACTTTTCACGAATAATGATATACTGATTGACCGAACATTCTGTTAGGCTACTTCAAAACAAAGATTTTGATCACTTGCATCATAAATCGAAGAGTTGTTTTCCAAAGAATGTAAGCAGACGTACTACGTATCGCCTGTGAAACTGAAACACTCCAAAAAAAAACCAAATCTGGCGTATCGAAGGGAAAATTACCTGATAAATGGCGGAACATTCGTCTGAAAGGCTCGAAACTTGCTCAAGGATTTTGAAGCTTAGTTGGGCGATGATATCAGTGTTAATGAAATCAATGGTATGAATTTAATATATAAATTAATTAGTGATGGTTACTGACTCATTATACTTGTACTTTCTTTTTTATTTTTGAATTCTTAGAAAAGATTACTGCTGCAAAAAGTATAAAGACTGGTTGATACACAACAGGGAGCCTGCTGAAGACGTCTACAAACACTGGGAATTTACTTATAAGCTACACGCAGCAGATTGTAATAATAAAAAATACAAACATTCCCGAGACCTTTCTCAAAGCTGGCCAATTTTGAACTCCAAGATTGGATACGTACTAGTAAGAGCATATTCTGAATTTAAAAAAGTGCTGTTTATTTTTCAATATAACAACATTATTTGATGATATGATATTATATTTTCATAGGCTGAGAGGGATTTCGCAAAAAAAATCATGAATCTGATAATGAGCTTTTATAGGTATTTGACTCGTTCTTTGATGCCGCTTTTGCAACATTTAAGATCATCTTGTACAATGCGGTGAGAGGCTTGTAAGCTTACTCCAGGAGAGCGATAACTTGAGTGAAGGTATGCTTTATATTATGCACGGCCTACTATTTTTTGTCTTCTATTTTTTTTCTGTCTCCTTCCGTGTAAACTAATAAAATATACTAAAGATGTCGAGTGATAGAGTTCCGTACAATCAATAATAATATATTTATTCATAGATAGTCGAACTGCCATCAAAGTATGTTTTACCAAATTTTATCCGTTTGCACTGTGATTGTCACAATTTTGTGAAAGCTTTCATAAAACAATGAGATCTGGGTTATTTTTAATCGAAGTCTTTTTTTTTTTTTAGGTTCCCAATGAAATTAAAAATGCAGCCGACGAGAGGTGGACAAAATGCATTAAATGGGTCTAAGCCTTATATGATCGATGAAGGATCACAACTAGCATCGTTAAACAAGCAATACCTATGCGTTGACAACACCAAATTTGAGATAAAATCTGTAAAGAAAGATTTGGATGCTCTCTCTAAACTCTTTATGGCCTACGACATACAATACCCATTGGAAAGCGAACATCTGTGGTATTTATTACAGTGGGATATTTATAAAATTCACAATAAATCCGACGAAAAGATACCATTCGTTGCTAACGCACTCAACAAAATCAAAAGAAGACAATAATAGGTAACTTTAAATCGTTCTGATCTTTCTACGAGATGATTTGTAAAATATGTAACAAGATAGTTTCGGGGAGATTGGAAATCATCATTATTCACTTGAAATATTACCATTCCTTGGAAGCCTGTTCTCGTAAATTTTCTTCTATTAATAATCTTAAGGGAGTTCTCTCGGAAACAGAATTAATGGATAGAAATTGATGAAACTTTGCAGAATATTAAATTAAGATGTAAAAATAGCTCATACCAACTTTTGTGTTGAGGGTACCTCTGGATCGATATATCAGTCATTACGTTTTGAGTCAATCAACACAGGCTCTTAGGTAAAGTCGCGAATTGGGTATATTTTATCATTTGTATTTGCGTAATTGATGGACAGGATTTAATGAAACTTACACAAAAGAAAGAAAAAAATATTAGGAATCAATTTTCTGCCTTAAAAATTTACAAAGGGTGCTTATGAAAAGAGTAACAAACAAATATAAAACACAAATTGTAGCTTTCCATATGTTGTGAGAGATGTGGCGACGTTGGAGAATTGAAGGTTATCACGCGCTATTCAAAATTCAAACGTACACTGTCACCGACTGTCACTGTGTACTTGTGTACTGCAGCTGCAAGTTAACACACACGCATTAACAAAAGCGAAAGTTGCCACATCAAATACTACGTGGGTCATGAGAAAGAAACTTTCTGTTTTGACTCTTTAGGTACCGAGAGAACTTCCTTAAGGAGGTTCTTAACCCAGAGAAAAACGGTAAGAATGATTCTAAAATTTAAGGGGAGGTTTGTGCGGGTACTAGGAATACACCATAATTATTTCAGATTTTTTGACTGCGTAGTTGAGGAGAAAAAAAAAACATTAAATATGCCGCTTATATAAATAGGCTCTTATGGGAGAAGTATTCGAAGTTATGATTGGAGATTATTTTAGGAGTGAAAAAACGGTAACATTTCTCTGAAGAACCGCTTAAACGACAGATTAGACCTTTATAGTTATAATTTGCCTATAAAGAAAGTTTTTCACCGTTCCGATTGTGAAATATACTTGTAAACAGAATTGAGCGTGAATAATGGCTTGGTGAAACAAATGCCGAACGTAACCTGCCCCGCACGTCACCCGCGCCGCGCCATCACGTTCCCCTTGCCGCACCAAATTGATATTAAGAACCTCCTTAAGACATACCGCTCACTGTAATTGTAAAAAAGCTAAAATAGTTATTAAAAACGTAGATAACATTTCTGACTTTGATTCTGTTGAATTTAATTATCTGAATCACACATCGTCTCTTGACTTCGAAAATGAGTCCTCTCATGGAACTGCAGTTGACGAATAATATTTTTAAAAAATTTTTTAATATTATTATTATATTTTTTGTATTATTTTATAGTTTTTATTATAACAATAATAATTTTTTTGTAATATTTTTTTTTTAATTATTTTTATGATATTTATATATATATTTATAATACATTATATAATTATTTAATATTACATAAATATCACCTTTTTACTGAATATCACGCTGTTCTATATCCAACCCGGTGAGACAGCGCTTTTTCATTTGAACTCATAGACTAATACCATTTAAATACAAGAAAGTTCTCGAAAAAGTCCTAAGGAATCAATAGCGTAGTGGTAGCGTCTCAGTCATTAGGTAGGTCTTTAGGTAGTTTTCAGTTAAAATCTCAGGTAGGAAAAAAATTAATTTCGACGGAATAACGTCCGGACTATGGAGCCGGGAAATAATCGTGAAAAAAAAACTTCAGGCGTTCATTTTTTTTAAATGATTATTTGAGGATCGAAAGTACTGAATTCGCCAATTGAAGGATAGTGGGTTCGAATCCCGGACAGTGAATTTTTTTTTAATGTACAGAATTTTGAAAAATAATGGAATAGCACTATTGAATGCATTCATTGATCATTCTTAATTGTTAATTTATAGATAATAAACTATATTATGTCAATTTAACCTATGGATGAGATTGGTGAAGCCGGGCCACGATAGTCGGATTTAAGAGTATTACCAAAATTCTGTTCTATTCGTTTCTATTTCATCGTATTCGGATCGTCCTTCTTCAAATTCGTTTTTATTCGAATTGAACTCTATAGTTGGAAAAACATGAAAAAAATTGTATTCAAAAGTTTGGATGTTTTGGCACATGTTGGTATTTGTCGTTTTTTGATAAATATGAATGCTCTTGTAGTTATAAGCGTTGAAAAATATCTGTTTTCATAAATGTTGAAAAATGGAATAATTCATGAAAGTAAATCAGCTGGCTCAATCGAAAAACGGCCGGACACTTATCAACTTTTTCCGGTAGTAGAATTGAGAAAAAAATGTACACAAGTATCGGCGTCGGTGATCTAACTGATTAGGTGAAATTGCATGGAACACCCCATATACAATTATTCATAACTATAGGTGGAGACTTAAATATGCATAAGGATAAAAAGTTTCTACGTTTTATTCATCAAATAATTTATTAACATATGATAAATAATCAATCAATTATAAAAGATACAATTCAATATTTATCTATGACATGTAGTTTTCCGGTCTAATTTTTATAGATGTGATTGGAAAAATTATCTTACATTACGTACGAAATTTGATATGATTGTGTTGTGATGGGCGAACGGGTTTAATAGAGTTGGAATGAAGATAGACTTTGAGATATGTTAGACTGATAGTTTATTCTATGTACGGTTAATTCGGGAGTGCACGTCCGAACTGATTGACTGTTAATGATGAACTGCAGTGCTAATGAGGTGAAGGAAGGAGGGGACTTAATGAGAGTGGAGGGGATGTCGTCAAGACAGAGGAACCAAGGCCCGTGGGACCAAGGGCAAACTGGAGCTAAGGTGCTGACGGTTGTGAGATTGACCGGAAAGGAGTATTAGGTTTAGCTGATATGTAAGGTTTAGCGTGCGAGTGGACTGGTAGCGAGAGTGAAGTTGATGAGCTGGCGTGGGAAAGGAAAATAGTTTTTTAGGCTATAGGACGGGGCCGTTACAGTGTAAGTGGCAAAAAAGTTGTGGAATGAATGTTAATAGACATTCGTTTTCATCTAAAAGTTGCGAAGCTCTAAACCATCAGTTCGGGCTTAGAAATAAATATTAATGGCAACAGAAACTTTGACTCCAAGGATTCAAACAAGAATACATGAATTTATTATGCATTTACGGATCAATGTTGTTCTGTATGAGGACCTGTTAAAAAAAGAGAGAATTGTTTCCTGTCGAAATTATTTCACCATTAAGTTGGTAGATATCCTTACATGCATAATTATACCATTTTTTAGAGCTTCATGCGAGTCAAAAAATATTTCTACATTCATTTTATGAAATAATATGAAGATATGCAATTGTAAATTGAAATACGAGGCATAATTTTAGATATTTTCATCTGATCTAGAACATTTTAGACGATTTGGATTTGCGCCTGGTGCAAGGCAATTTTTGTATATCGTTTTATTGGAGTGCTCTGTTTTGTCCAATCTTTATTGGAGTGTTCTGTTTTTTTTTTTTTTTTCGTCGCACTATATATGTATGCTGTGCTACATTTGATACGTTGCCTATTGGCGATCGACACTAAACATACGACTCCTAGCGGGTTTTTGATGAACTGCTATTGGAGTGCAAAATACTTTATTTATACACGCGATGCACACGATACAGCGTGTAAATTAGTTTTGACATTTCTGTACCTGTTCAAATTGACAAAAAAGCTGTAGTTCAAATTTTTATATTATTGGATATCGGAATGGAGACTGTCGAAAAGGTCGAATCTGCGAAATTCAGCCCAAAAGTGAAATATAACACTAGAGTTTATTGTTGCGTGTTCGAATGTCATTCTCGTCCATTCACGGATCGAGACGTGACATTTCACCGGTTTTCCGTAAAAAACGCCGGTAAAGTATCTCGGACAAATTTATTCGGCGTACGTGAAATTATAGATCGACGGAAAATGTGGATAAGAGTGCTCAAAATGTCTCGATGCGACCCGAAGTCTTCAATCAGAGCGTACTGGCCCTAATATTTCGCGTTTTGTTTCGTTTTTTTTCAGTACATCCAACTACCGCCATTTGCCCGAACTTCAGAACATCTTCCCCTTCAGTTATATTTCGGTCATTTAGATCTCCTTTTACGAAATCGTAAATTTGTCGCAGTTTCAAGTATAAACGTCCCATGTTTTCAATGCCAACTGTCAAAAACTGCACTCCAATAGCGCCGTATTTCCGAGTGACGCGAGCGCCGCCATCGGTAGTGTCGATTGCCAATACCAGTTACAAAAGAAAATCGCCAATTAACTAATTGTTCAACTGTTTACACCGTAACTTGGTAACCGCGGCATACAAGACATGCCGTTCTCAGTGTTTACGGAGAAAAGATCAGCTTCGGTACAGCTTCCATAATTTGCGTTAATTATTAATTATATTGCGATGAACGAGGAAGTCTTGATTGAAGCGGTAAAAAGATACCCGTTCTTGTATGATTTGAGTAACTCGCGTTATTCAAATAAAGGAATGAGAAACAATGCGTGGGAAGAAATTGCAGAGGATATGGGAGAAAACGGTAAGCATTGTTTTCAATAATACTATATAATTATATGTATGTCATTTTTGAGTGGGTGTGGGGTACATTTTTATGCAGAGTCTAATTTCATTCAAAGTTCTGACTAACTTTAACGTTGTTAAACGGGTAACGTAGCCCTAATCGTAGTCTACGCCATACTACACTCTAATAATTACACACCAATCCGTGGTCTATTCCGTATCCTGATATTTAATAAATTTTTGTCTCCATCGGAAAAATGGGTTTCGATTGTGTAATTTCTCATCTGTGAACCGTAATAATATTTGTTTCATAAATCATTGGTACAACAATGAATTGTATTATTAAGCATCGGCTGAAAAGTTCCACCATCGGTTACCTGAAAACTACATTCTGAAAATTTGACTGTGTAAACTTTTTTTTATCATTTACACATAAGAACAGTTATTTCAGGTAAAATAACCTAAAGCATGGGCACGCAATCGTTTCAATTGATGCGCAGATGTTTCAGACAATATGATGTTGAAATTCGATCACATCGTTGGAATGCAACGAAATTATTTTTGAAAAATCATTTCCAGCATCGTCTCGAAGTCGAAAATAGTTTAAACCTTTTTTCGGGTTCTTTTTCGCAACCGGGGGCCTAAGTATGCCAGAAAAGAATCAACAATACTGGGGATGATAAAAAAAAAACCTATTTTCGTTGCATTCACGTTAACAATGTGAAATTGTCATAGTGAAACAATTTTATGGTGAAAGTGTTAG
Source organism: Rhorus exstirpatorius (assembly GCA_963564615.1). Lineage (NCBI taxonomy): Eukaryota > Metazoa > Arthropoda > Insecta > Hymenoptera > Ichneumonidae > Rhorus > Rhorus exstirpatorius. The sequence goes on along the minus strand of OY751314.1, from coordinate 3,032,326 downwards.
TTCGAATTCACATTGAGTCATAAATGGCGTTTACCGAAATAGATCTGAGTTATTCAACCTACACAACCTAACCTTTGACTCTCAGCAGTTTCAATTGGTTAATTTTTGCTTTAAATTAATATTAAGGTCCATTTCACCAACACGCTCGCTCTTTCGGAGAATTTATTCGCCTGCTCAGAGCCAAGCCTTAGAGAATGTATTTGTTGAATGACCCCTAATAATTCGGCAAATATCGCGTGTGGAGTGGCATAAGGATGTAAGTGTCAAAAAGTCTAATTTAATGCCATAAGGTTGCACAATTTTTTTTTACCATTCTCTCAGAATGATCAAATCATGTAAATAATTGAAATTAATAGCTTGAAAACTTGAAAGGTCGTATACTGGCGGATATATTCTTTTTCAATTAATTTATGTAATTAAAAAATGAAACAATATACAATGACAAAATATACAGTAAGTAATATAGGTAACAAATATAAAAGAAGGTCGTGAATGCAATTTGAAATTGTGGTTCGGCATTAGCTTCGAAAATTTCTGAAAAGGGTATATAATATCACTTTCGACCTTGTGGAATTAGTTGACGTGATTATTTCAATCTTAATTAGCTCCAAAGTGGCGTTTCTATTGACCACTTTCAACTATGATCTTTAATATGATTTTTTTGTGTTAGTTCAATGTTTTTCCTTAAAATCGTGAAATGTTTATGAATTTGATAGGTTAAGCAGATAATCTTGGGGATCGAAGAACGAGATTCTAATAATTCCTTTTACCTCGTCGTACCATATCGTTCTGCCATTGAACTGTGCCTGCTGGAGACACGAAATAGTTTCGAAACTCATCCCTTATACTCATTGCCTGTGATGCGGAACAAGCCCCCCACCCTACAGTCGTAAGATCATTTACTGTGTCCGGGTCGTTGTTACCGCTGTGTCCAAATATACTGATGTCATCAATAAGCAAAAAGTTATGCAGGCAACACGTTGCCAATATAACTTTATCTACGTGCTCGGCACTCATTTTTATCCGTCGGTTATACAGCCTAAATCTTTGGACCATGATGCCGAATGCATTCCCGAAACTCTTCTCGCCGCGATAGTCTGAGTTGAAATTTTTTTTTGTATCGTCGTCTCCGATTTACATATCAGGATGTAATATTTGGAGATTGGTCAAGAAATAAGGCAGACACGATTTATTAACGGTCTCTTTATTACGAGAGCTTGACCTGCTGGCGCAGAGACCACGACTGACTACTCGAGAGGCTTTTGTAACCATGCTCCTCATTCAGAGTAAATACATAATAATAAGGATACATAATAAGAATTCGTAAGGTAAATACATAATAAGAATTCGTACACTACACAGGATATGGTCACATGATGTTCCTCTTCAGTGGGAATGCTTCATCGCCTACGATGACGTATGGTAATGGGTTATCACTACCAGGCAATGGTTTACCATTAGGAACGTTAAGTTTTCCTTCGTCGAGTGCCTTGCCAAAGTTGGACTTAGCAAAAATACCACTGTCGCTGTTCTTGCCATATGCACCAACGTCTACGGAAATGAACCGATAATTGGCATCCACCAGAGCCATGAGTACAACGCTGAACATTTTTTTGTAGTTATAGTATAAGGACCCAGAATTTGGTAGAGCTTCTATCACGATGTGCTTCCCATCTAGAGCACCGATACAATTCGGGAAATTATATTGTTCTGAAAATGCATTTTCGATGCATTCCCACGTTTCCGCTGTCGGCTTTGGCATGACAATCGGCGATAGTCGTGTCCAAATTATTTCACAAGTCTCATGTACAATTTTACGGACAGTAGCCTCCCCCGTGCGGTAACTCAACGCTATTGATCTGAAGGAATCACCAGTTACCAGAAATCTAAAAAACAAATCAAAGACATTGATGCATTATTTGAAAAGAACTGAAATAAAATAACTGTATTAGATAATAGCGATTCCACAGCGTGTATTAAAATGAGCAAGTATACGAATTGAATGAAGAGTATATCACATGCCCAGAACAATAATGTAACCTTTTCCGAAAAAAAAAAAAATTCTGCTCAAATTCTGGGTGGTAAATTTAGCAAACCGTTGAGCCAATTGCTAATAATGTGCAGTAAATTTACAAATGAAATAAATTTGCTGCGCATGTTTGGTAAATTTAAGATACATTTGGTTGAGTTTAATGGAATTAGAAATCTTTATTGCAATTTTAATACAAATGTATAGCAAATCATTTTGCTGTACTGAATTTGCAATACTATGCAGAAATGTCACAAAATTCAAGTGCATCAAATTCATTACACTGTTTAGTAATTTCAATAATAACTTCAGTTTTTTTGCGATACAATTTCGTGAATTTAAAAAATTTGATTGCAAAATAGAAACGAACGCACAGCAAATTTGTTTGCATTACTAAATTTATAATTTTAGAATACTTCAAATGAATTTCCTCCATCTTGTGTGTGGTAAATTTAGCAAACTGTCGAGCCAATTTCTAATAATGTACAATAAATTTACAAATGAAAAAGCTTTGCTACACATGTTTAGCAAATTTGAGAAGCAGTTTCATCTTTCTCGAACAAATTTTAGTAAAATCAAAAATATTCATTTCGATTTCAATAAAAATGCATAGTAATTCACTTTACAGTACTAAATTTGTAATTGTGCAAGACTTTGGTGTCGTAAATGTGTTGTAAATTCGCAATCATTTTTAACAGTGTAGAAATTTCACTACTTTTCTGCCTGAATGTGTCTGGAAGCGTTGGACTGCTGGAAAGCATCTACACGAAAATGTAATGCTTGGCTCACCTAGTTTCTCGGCTTGTCTCACCTAGTTTCTCTTTATAAATTAGTAGCCAGAACCATATATATAGGTCTTACCAGAACTTTCGGCAATATTGAAGTCAAATTATAATTCCATTTTAAAATAATTTGCTGCCCTGTTTCATTTCTAGATCTGAACAGTTTTTTCTGATCTAGGGGAAATCTATTATGATTGGCCAGTTCTCCATTGCATTCTAGTAAAGTTGGACAAATTTATTTTAGGAAATGAATGTAAAACTGTACTACATGAGTTCTTATGACAGTTTTCAAGAATCTACATTTTTTAAGTTGCTAAAGTTTAATGGTGCGATTATGTTACTGTTATGCGCATTTCTATGCTGGTATAGGCCACATTTGATGCACATTAATTTGTCATTCCTTATATTGTGATATTTTCGAAATTTAATTCTTTTTATGTATTACTTTAGCCGAATATTGTAAGAGTTCATAGCGAAAATTGCGTGAAAGTCATCGGAAGGCAATATCACTTCGAAAAACAAAAAGTGGACAGTCGGCTACAAAAATCAGGGCGTGGAGGTTTGAGGACGAAATGTCATTCCTCAACGACCATTTCAAGGAAAGGCCAACGTATTCGAATATATCAGAATCGTCGAGTTCCCAAGGTTCTCAGAAGGAAAGCCTTCATCCACGTGATTCCCCGAGAAATTAAGACAATAACGACCATGATGGGCAGAACGTTGATGATGTGAACGATACAGATGATTTGAGCGACGATTTTGGCCAAAATGAAAGTGACAAAAGCATTCCGAGGCGTGGTTCAATCGCAAATGCCAAGAGAAATGGTACATTTTGTATTATGCTATACTACAATTTAAATCAGGCCTTGAATCATAAATTTAACGAGAAGTGAACGAAGTGAATCATGTACTCGCGTTAAGTAAAACAAATTTTTTGGCACACAAGATTTTTAATATTTTTACTTTTTTATTTCAATTTCAATTCACCATGTTTCAAAAATTCTTCGTTATGAATATTAATTCACTAAAAATTCGATTTTAAACAATGGCGCACTCAATTTATAATTTTGTACACGTCCACATTGTCCAAATTGTGAAACCGGAAATAGAATTCATTTCATATTGGTATGATTGGCTGTTAAACTTTTTCAGACTCATGTAGATGTTAATTTATTTTTTGCAGATACTGCTCCCAAATCAAACAATTCTGGTGGACCGGTGTTGAAGAGAAAAACCATCAATGCAGTTTAAAAACCGCAAAAAGATGTCGCGACTGCTCTCATACAGTACCTCAACAATAAATCTCAGAACAAGCTGATTGAGAAGAAGGAACCGGAGAAAAATGAACCAGAGAAAAATAAACCAGAAGAAAATAAAACCGAGAAAAAGAAACCGGAGAAAGCCCAAAGTCCGCTGATAAACTTTTTTATAGCAATGGCGCAGACGGTAGAAAACTTCCCACTCAAATTCCAGGTGGAGGTTAAATCAAAAGTACTTGAAATAGTGAGTGAGTATGAACTACGCGCCGCAGATATCTCACCTCAGAAGGATGAACCAAGAGCGTAATACGAACAAGAGAATGATCGAATTCTATACGATTTACCAAATTTGTGTAGAGATAACGAACACGGAGAAACCTCGGCATGTTTTATTTGTTTTAATTTTTAATCCCGAGTATTCCATAATGTCGGTTATTATAACAATATATTACCGACGGCCACACGCTGTTTAATAAATATTTAATTTATTTTTGTTAACTCGTCAATTTTTTTGCCCTTTGTACTCGTTCCAAAAGTAGTATTATTTACATACAAAATGCCGATTACTTGATAATATCAAGCGGCATTCGAGTATTTTTTAAAAAATATAGTTAATGACTATACTCATAAAACGAATTTTAGGTATCGGATTTGATTTAAGTGTTGAAGATCATGAACAACTAATTTGTTATGATTCTGAAGTCACCAAAATTATTACTTTCTTTGAGTCCTGTATGTAAGTGATGTAATTTGGCATTTTTTGCAGGGTTCTTAAAATAACAAGATTATTAATACTCTTTGTGCATATTTAGAGATTATACACGACTATGTTAACGATGTAACGCGAAGCCGTCTCGAGTGTGACCGCGCTTGCGCGCGAGGAGAAGGGAGAGTCTCGCGGCCGTAGCGAGTAGCGAGGAACGGCAGTCGAGTTGGGAACCACGAGAGAGAACGGTTGCGACTGTAGAGAGAGGTCGGAGAACCGAAACGAGTTGAGAGTCGCGTGGAAAACGAAAAATATCGTGGCTGTGATATCGAGGACGCCGGGGCTACTGCGAGCACTACCGGCGTCGTACTGTATACTCATAGACGTATTACTTGCCTAGTCAAATAAAGCAATTCATTTATTCTACAATTATTCATCCTACGTTGTGAGCGAAGCGTGTTTTTTTGTACCCTCTCCCACTCCGTCTCCTCCCGCCATTACTCGCGAGCACACCGCGCGTCCGCCCGAGAACGACCATCTTGAGAGAGAGTTTGCACGCGTTGTACGAGAATTAGCCGCGGGGAAATACACGGAAAAAGGGTGGAACATTGAAAGAACAATTTAACATTCAGAAGTGGGATTCTCGCGAAAGTGCGGGGAGGCGAATTTCGGAATCGGGAGTGAGTGAATTAAAAAAAAAAAAAAAAAAATTAGATATATTTCGGTTGAGCAAGCGGTGTCGACACGTGGTCGGGACCCACCAGAAGTCGATTGAACATTACTAGCGTGAGAACGTCGAATGGCAGACGCTCGAGAATTTGAGGATTTTTACCGAGAGCGATTAAGACTGGGAGCGATGAGTGTCACTAGTCGCAGCGAAAATGCCGACGAAGTCGATGAGGAGATCGCACGTTTACGAGCTCGACACGAGGCTGAGCGCGGAAACGGGAACGCGAATCTATTTCCAGGGATCGAAGTACGAGGAGATCTTGGAGCGGGGATGGGTGAAAACGACATCGTGGTAGACAACCCGGCTGACGGAGACAATGCGAGAGAGCAGGCTAACGCTAGAGGGAACGCGCGACTGAACGACACGTTCCGAGTCGCTCTACACGACGCAGAGTAGACAGAGTCGATATTACGACGACTGCTGACTCGAATGACGATAAACGCACAACCACGAGCGGAAGTGCCGATTTATCATGTAATACCCGATTTGAGCAAGAACATCGAAGAGTTCGCGGGAGACGATCAAGGAGTGAGGCCGAGAGAGTGGCTCGATAACATCGAAAGTATGCAGCATATCCATAAGTGGCCGGAGAACTGTGCGCTCGAGACAGCTCGCATGCATTTACGCGGTGGCCCGCGTGATTGGTGTAGAGCTCGGGCATCTATGCTAACCACGTGGACGGAATTTAAGCGTTCGTCGAACGTTTATAATTTCGGAGAGTACTTCCGATAAACGGCACCGAATGGTGAATCGAGTACAATCACGAGACGAGCCTCTTAGCACGTATTACCACGCAAAAACCAAAATGTGCCTCGAGTTAAACCTCGATTTGCGAGCTACCAAGGAGCAGGTCATGGATGGCCTATGGTCAAGAGAGTTGTGTGTAGCAACGATGGCACGCTAGCACGATTCACTGGATGACCTACACGATCTGATAACGAATAATCGCGTCTTATCGCACCGAGTTACGAGGATACGTGCGAGTCGAGAAGGTGAAAAGCCAAAGCCCAAAGCACCGAGTACCGCGTCAAACGCGAAGCCGAATACGAGTACGAATGTGAACCCGAATACGAGCGCGAGCGCGAGCGCGAATACGAGTACAAACGCGAGTGCGAGTCACCGAAAAATAAACGCGAGTGCGACCGAGTCAAAGGGGGCGAAACGAGAACCGGCGCGAAATAACGACGGCGAGCCGAAATGTTACAATTGCGGTAAAGATGGGCATTTCACGCGCGATTGCCCCGAACCGAAACGCGAGTTACAGTGTCGCCGGTGCAACAGAACCGGGCACACTCAAAAACATTGTACCGAGAACATTGAAGTGCGAGGAGCAGACGTAAACGTAATAAACGAGACAAACAATGCTACGATCGATAAGTATACCAAGACGATTGAGATTAACGGGAAAAAAATGCGCACGTTAATAGATCCCGGTAGCTCAGACTGCACGATCAAGGCCACGAGGGTCTTAAATGATCGATTCGAAATTATTCACGCGCCATCTGAGCTGAAAGCTTTTGGGCCTGCGCATTTCCGAGTAATGTCACCAGGTGTAGTGCGCGCAGACGTGAATGTTGATAACGTCCTAGTGCCCGAGATTCTCGTGCGGGTAGTACCCGATGATACGCAGGCATATGACGCGATAATTGGCCGATCATTCACCGAGAAGCCTTACGTAGATTATCGAAAATGCGGGAACACTCTAACATTCGAAAAGTGCGAGAAAAACTGTTTGAGCGTCATCGCAACGGGTGAAGTGAACGCGAGTGGGGGGGCGTCGGTGAGAACCGATACAAGAGTGCCCCCGGCGATAATTCAGTTTATCGAGGTGATGAGCGCGACGGGTTACCACGAGATGGCGGTGATGAATGTGAGTTTGAGCGAGCATAAATTACGCGAGGGTCAGAGATTAGTGCGAGGCGAGATCTCTGCGTTACCGACCGTAGAACGACCAGCGTCGAATGTACCGATAGACGAAGGCGATCTCAACATTGGAGAAGAGCAGCCACGCGAAGTGATTCAAGACTTGGTAGGGGTAATAAACGAGTATCGCGATTGTGTCGCGACGAATATCTTCGAGATCGGTGAAGCACGGAATATAGTGATGGACATTAAGTAGATTCATGGGAGCCGACCCGTGCATACGAAGCCCTACCGCGCGAGTGAGCGGGAGCGACGAGAAATGAAAACGATAATCCAAGAGTGGCGAGACGCGGGTATCGTACGAGATACAGAGTCCCCGTACGCGAGCCCCGTACTCCTCGTCAAAAAAGAAGGACGGTAGGTCGCGTTTGGTGGCCGATTTTCGTCGATTAAACGCCCAAACAGAGAGGGTGCATTTTCCGCTCCCGAATTTGGATGACCACTTGACGCAAATAAGAGACAGTACGCTCTTCATCACTCTGGACTTAGCACACGGATATCTCCAGATCCCGTTGACGGAAAGTGCCAAAGCGAAAACGGCGATCATAACGCCAGACGAGACGGTGGAATTCAACAGGATGATGTTCGGATTGATGAATCGCCCCGCGTATTTCTCGAAAGCCATGCAGCGAGCATTGGGCCCGTTACGCGACAGCATTGTCCTGTATTACTTGGACGATATATTTATTCCGGGCCGTGACTGGGAAGACCTCCGCGCACGTTTGGTCAAGACGCTAGAGGCCCTATGACGAGCGGGACTCACGATAAATCTCGACTAATGCAAATTCCTACAACGACGTGTAAGTTATCTAGGATTCGAGATCAGCGATAGAGGAATTGAACCCGGAGAATCGAAGACGCGAGCGATTACCGAGTACCCAGTGCCGACGGGAATACACGAAGTGAGACGCTCCCTCGGCATGGCCGAGTTTTTCATGAGATTCGTCCCGAATTTTGCGCGCATAGCAACGCCATTACGCGCGCTCCTGAAAAAGGAAACTGAGTTTCAATGGGGAGAACGAGAGGCGACAGCGTTCGAGACCCTGAAAGCTGCACTCTTATGCAAGCCGGTGATTCAACCGTTTAACGCAACCAGAGAGACAGAGCTCCACACAGATGCCAGTGCAGCCGGTCTGGGTGCGATGCTACTACAGCGAGACGAAAAGAAAAGACTCCAGCTGGTGTACGCGATCAGTCACAGAACCAGTGCCCCCGAGCGCAACTATCATTCCAGTAAACTGGAACTACTCGCCATCGTGTGGGCGGTGACGAGATTGCGACCGCTGATCGTGAACATAGCTTTCACGATCGTGACCGATTGTCAGGCGTTGCTGTACCTGTGTACAGCAAAAACAATTAATCCTCAGGTGATAAGGTGGAATAACACCTTGAGTGAGTTCGATTTCAAAATTGTTCACAAGCCAGGTGTAAAACTCGCGCACGTGGATGCGTTAAGTCGAGCCCCAGTGATGGGAAACGAGGAATTACGCGATATCGAGTCCGAGTTCGGAGTGTTCGCGATAACCGACGAACACGACGAAATAGCGAGTCAGCAGAGTGCCGACGTCGAGTTAAGAGCGAAGCGAGAGATTCTCGAGAAGCCCGAGCGAGATCGAAACAAACACGAAAGCAACGAAATACGAGGATACGAACTCGTCGAGGGAATCGTGTATAAAAGAGTGGGAGAGCGTTTGCTATTTGTGTTACCGAAATCGATGAGGAAGGGTCTCGCCGTGCGCTTCCATGATGCGATCGGACATCCGGGTCTCGATCGCGCGTGGGCAATGTTGACAAAACATTATTATTTTCCGGGAGTGCGACGGTATATGCACAAACATATTCGAGCGTGCATCCAATGCGCGCTCACGAAAGCGAAAACGGGACGGTAGAGTGGGCTCCTACAACCGATTCCGCCAGGCGAACGCCCGTTCTCGATCGTGCACGTCAACCATACTGGACCATTCGTGACGTCCAAATCGAAAAATAAATATATTCTCGCGATCGTAGACAACCTGACCAAATACGTGGTGTTACATGCGGTTCGGGACACAAAAGTGGCGGGGGTGATTCGAGTTTTCGAGAAATTCGTCAGTAACTTCGGGGCACCGAACCGAATTATCTCGGACAGAGGCACATGCTTTACATCGACGCGATTCGTGGAATTCTGTCGAATACACGGAATCCGACACACGTTGAACTCTCCGCGACACCCGCAAGCCAAAGGCCTCGTAGAACGTCTCAATTTTACGCTGGTGCCAGCACTGCAAGCGAGTCTCCGCGATAGCGAGGGACGAGACTGGAACCTACGAATCGAGAAGGTCCAAAGGGACTTGAACGACGCGCCGAATGCGGCAACAGGCAGAAGCCCGTTCGAGCTACTCTACGGGTACACAGCGCGAAGGAACGAAGGTGAATTGCGATTCGTGACCGATGAGAGCCGAGAATACTCTCCACCGTGGGAACTGCAGGAGGATGCGCGGAAGAAGATCGCAGAGGCGCAACGAAAGATGAAGGTACGATACGACGCAGGGCGTGCAAGAAACGTGGAGTATAACCAAGGCGACATCGTATTCATGCGAATTAGAACCGTGGGCACAGGCGAGAGCACCAAACTCCAGAACAAATAACGAGGACCACTCATAATTTACGAAAAGCTGCCAGGCGAGACGTTTCGAGTTTCGGAGCTCAGGACGAAAGGAGGACGACGATACGCGAGCACAGCCCATGCGAGCCAATTAAAATTATGGCGTCCACATGACGACGATGACAACGAGGAGGATTCGAGCGATTCCGGGGAAGAACAAGAGCCCCACAACATCAGCATACCCGAGGACGGTCTTAACCTCGAGACGGGGAACACGACAAACATCAGCGAGGAAGCAACGCCACGACGCGCGCCCCGCGCACGTCGGGCACCAGCTTACCTGAAAGATTACGGAACGACAACGATACACGAGGACGAGTAAGATTACAGGAAGGCCGAGTGTTAACGATGTAACGCGAAGCCGTCTCGAGTGTGACCGCGCTTGCGCGCGAGGAGAAGGGAGAGTCTCGCGGCCGTAGCGAGTAGCGAGGAACGGCAGTCGAGTTGGGAACCACGGGAGAACGGTCGCGATTGTAGAGAGAGGTCGGAGAACCGAAACGAGTTGAGAGTCGCGTGGAAAACAAAAAATATCGTGGCTGTGATATCGAGGACGCCGGGGCTACTGCGAGCACTACCGGCGTCGTACTGTATATTCATAGACGTATTACTTGCCTAGTCAAATAAAGCAACTCATTTATTCTACAATTATTCATCCTACGTTGTGATCTATCTAGCGTGTTTTTTTGTACCCTCCCCCACTCCGTCTCCTCCCGCCGTTACTCGCGAGCACACCGCGCGTCCGCCCGAGAACGACCATCTTGAGAGAGAGTTTGCACGCGTTGTACGAGAATTAGACGCGGGGAAATACACGGAAAAAGGGTCGAACATTGAAAGAACAATTTAACAACTAAATTATCATAATTATACATAATTATTACTACAGGCCTATCTCCGTCTTGAATTCGATACCGAATATGTTTGAAGCAATTCTCGCTAAAAAATTAACCCCGGAGTTTGAGAGGATCATTGTTGCTGAGCAGCATAATCAACCCAATATTGGGTTGATTATGTATAAATTTATTTGTTGTTCAATAAGGGAGATAATGGTATGAATGACAATTAATTTCATACGCCAGAAATCAGTTGTATGATAATTTGAACGGCGAAATCTGATGGGATAGCGGGAAAATGACCCAGAAAGATTAAAATACTGGGGTCCATATGGCCCCCATAGTATCCGTTTGAGGTTATGAATACATCATACCCCCCGAAGGCAGTTTTAGTAAAGAAAAATTGGTGTAATATAAATTTGTATACACTCACCTCAAACATACCGCAAGCCTCTCTTCAGGAGATATACTTCTCCTGAAAGTCGTATCTTCTTTCTTCAAGTCATCTTTTATCAAGTCAAGCAAGGATTGAAATTTTTCGTACGACATACAAAAGTATTGGAAAAATTTTGCAGGATCTCGTACAAGTTCGGGAAATAGTGTATAATATTCTCCATGAATTGCTCTTTTTTGACAAATCTTGTGCACTCACTTTCATTTCTTACGCTTCTGCGATTTTTCCACTTCCTCGCAAAGAAGTGCAAGTACAAATAATTCTTTATCAGAGCTATCCATTTCACTGCAGTGCGAAGACGTAAGAAAGACAATTGTTTATCACACATCTCCATAGTGAAACCAGAGATGAGTAGGGAGATCAACAGAGCTCGGGTTTTCTTGACACCTGGCGTCGACGTGACACCTAGGTGGTCAAACGCCGAACTTGTCTCATCGCGTGAGATCGGCTTGAAGTTATGCGCGCTGAATTGAGCGGTTGTCAACCGCACGGTTTCGCCAGAGATAATCTCGCGTTTCGCTGTCGCGAATCCAATCCCCGCTTTCCTGACGAAATTTTGTCTTGAGTTGATTTTTTTTTCAGCTCATATGCATTAATTAATAAAAATATGTCAATTTCAACGTGTTGTTTCATAAATTCATTGAATTTGGACCCAAATTGTCAAACATTCTTAAGCGCGCTCGATGAACATATGCTTTCAATGTTCCTTACTCTTTCAAGTCATCATTTGGCCCAGTCGCTATCGTGCACGGCTGGAACTCTGAAGAATCAGGGTTCAAGCCCGGAACTTTCTTTTTTTTTTCTATAGTTAAAATATACTTTATGATTAATAATTGTGCCTCCATTCTTTTTCGCATGAGTTTAAACACTCGTACGAAAAAAAACATTCACAGCCAGTGGATAGGACGGGGTCGGTGCGCGGTGAGCGCGGGGCATGCATCGACGATACAATGTTGCGCCGCTCACGGGCGAGAGCGGGTCCTTTTTCTCTTTCATTATAAATATCCTAAAGAAGGTACTGTCAAAAATTCTGAAATTTTTACAGAATATCCAGGCAATGTCTCTTAAAACGCATTTATATTTTTCAGCTTATTGGCACCATTTTCTTGTTAGATATTACGTAAATACTGCAAAAATTGGCAGAATTTATCTAGCATAGGTGCATGCAGTTAACCTACGAAACACTTAAACTTACCGAATTTTTTTCTCAAAAACGGTACTCGTACCCAAGTTTTACAGGAACGTAGGCAAAAGGATTATATACATTGTGAAAAAATTTGGTCTGCATGGCATCATTTTGAAGTATCGTCACAACAACCTTAAATATTATGGAGCCTTGTTCCTGGCGATCACATAATAATCTTAAATATGCACTGGATCCAGCAGATATTTTTTTTATTGATTTCGTGTATTTCCATCTGACATAAAGAATCGAAAAATATCGGTTCTAAAGCTGATCTTGCTAAAAGAGCCTGTGTTTAAAAGCGTATATCTATGCCTAATTTTTTTCTCAAAAACCGTGTAGTCAAAAATCCTGAAAATAATTGATGCGACACATTAATAGGGGACAAAACAAATTAGAAAAATTCAAAGGTAATAGTAGGAATTCAACAAGGGTTTTTTTAAGGAAGAATCCTGGTCGGACGGATCCTGGTTACGTGGAATTTCATGCGACTTGGTCGGTTCTAATTTCATTTCTGGAAAAAAAATCATTTTGTTCGGACCTCTCATTTTATCATACATCTTTATTATTTATCATGCATTTTTCCCTGAGCTTCGCGGGTTACGATTGGAACCCTGTGGGATTGAAGTTCAAGGCCCGATATATATGGGACATTCCACGTCAACTCAGCCACCCCGTTTTTTTTATTGTCTCGAAAAAATTATTCAGTATGGGCATTTCAAAGGACAATATATCCATGACATTTTACCAAAATTTCATCCCCCCACTATTGTTGGTTCTCGAGATAATGATTAATGAAGTCTCAATTTTGTAAAAATCATAACTTCGTAACTACTGATCGGATTTAAACGATTAAAAAAAGAATCTTTTTGATTTTTTTTGCTCTTTTCGAAAAAAAATATGTCATCATCGGATAATAGCTCATTAGACATTTTTCGGAGTAAATTAACAAAAAACAATTTTTCCCTCTTCACTGATGCCGATCATAATGGTATTAAAAGTAGTCTTCAGACTAATCTTCAGAATGGTCTTTAAATTAGTCTTGAGACTAATCTTCAGAATGCTTTTAACAGTAGTACTCTGTTTTAACAACAAATTGTTTACAACCTTTCTCAATGATAATGATTATTAAAAAACTATGATATGGTTGATTTCATTACAGATTTTTAATTTGAGCATCAACCACCCGATATTCTAGTGTATAGCCATTTCAGTTGATAAACGTCATGAGAATGGATCAAATCAACCGGTTGGTTATTTTTCGTAAAAATTCTCAGTTAGCTGAATGACATTCGGCAGCTGACATCAATTTTTCTTTTTCCTTATGTCACCTAATGACATAAGAAAATCAATATCGCAGCTAGCTTCGAGTCACACACCTCTGAACAGTTACTCCGTCATTTGTCGCCATAGCCAACGGGATGGATACGAGTGTAACAATGCACAGTGGATTCATTGCTACATCGACGCCGTAGCGTCGGTTCGATAATGCAAACTTTAAACCGTAATTACTCAGTCAATTTTCGTCGTACGACAATTTGCAAAAAAGCGTTGTCTTCGGGGTGAACCACTCTACCCGCCCACCAAAGGAAAACATATAGTTACAATACACCCTGTGTATCATATAGGAGCGTATAAAAAAAACCATACTTTATAATTCGATATCTCGAAAACGACTGCGAATTGCGAAAAATCCTTTTATGGGTAGTCTCATTTTGTCAAAAAGAGCGTATGTGTAAAATTTCAGTAGGATCGGATGTTTCGGATTATCAAAATTGCACCCGCTGTTTTTTGACCCTTTCGATTATTCTTTCGTGCAGTACCGTGTTTTTTTTTTTTTTTTTCGACGAGTGTTCAAACTCATGCGAAAAAGAACGGAGGCACAATTATTAACCATGAAGAATATTTTAACTTTAGAAAAAAAAAAAAAAGAAAGTTCCGGGCTCGAACCCTGATTCTTCAGAGTTCCAGCGGTGCACGATAGCGACTGGGCCAAATGATGACTTGAAAGAGTAAGGAACATTGAAAGCATATGTTCATCGAGCGCACTTAAGAATGTTTGACAATTTGGGTCCAAATTCGATGAATTTAGGAAACAACACGTTGAAATTGACATATTTTTATTAATTAATGCATATGAGCTGAAAAAAAAATCGACTCAAGCCAAAATTTCGTCAGGAAAGCGGGGATTGGATTCGCGACAGCGAAACGCGAGATTATCTCTGGCGAAACTGTGCGGTTGACAACCGCTCAATTCAGCGCGCATAACTTCAAGCTGATCTCACGCGATGAGACAAGTTCGGCGTTTGACCGCCTAGGTGTCACGTCGACGCCAGGTATCAAGAAAACTCGAGCGCTGTTGATCTCCCTACTCATCTCTGGTGAAACGTCAAGAAAAAGGTCAATGCATCGCATACATGACTCTGAAATGTAGCCGTACTTTGTTGCTATTTTAGGTGGGGAGTGAATCACACGGGAAATGGTGTCGTATGTACATAAGAGTAGCGAATGTTGAGATATATTTTCAGATACTGAGTAAAATTTTGGGAGATATTACATGTTTAGAAATACCGAGAAATATTTGGCGATATCGGTAGATTTGTGGAGATTATATTGAAAGATAATGAGGGACTTCAAAATGAGCCCGAGCTAAATTTTTGAACCACTATTTTTCATTTTTTTCTACATAAAAAAAAATTTCCTCTGCAAATTTGGTCCTATACAATTTTTCTCTATGTCTAACCACTCTCGTAGCATTTCGTTCGGAAGCCATACGTGCACGAATTTTGGTTAATTCTATTTGACGATTTTTTATTCACTATTTTCGTATCAACACGTGCGATTAAAAAAATTTATATATTGCTGTAGTGTTCACACAATCAAAAAACTTTCGAGCGCTTCGTAACGATTTGCATCGATTCACCGCGCTGCGCATCGCC
The DNA here is from genome assembly GCA_963564615.1 of Rhorus exstirpatorius. Lineage (NCBI taxonomy): Eukaryota > Metazoa > Arthropoda > Insecta > Hymenoptera > Ichneumonidae > Rhorus > Rhorus exstirpatorius. The sequence continues at coordinate 3,016,847 of OY751314.1, read as the reverse complement.
GCGCTTTGCATCTCCGCGCTTCGCCGCGGCATAGTGTACGCGGACCTTAATAACGGTATATTTATTCATACAAACTAGTAATAACATAGAGGTCGAAGATTAGACCGAATACAATACTAGGAGAGCCCTGCAACGTATACATACGCTTCTGTCTGGCATTGACACAGCTCTGCTCTGTTAATACCGAGTAACCGCTCTACTCTAGTTAGCCTCATACATACATACAACACACACACGGCGTACATTCTTACACTGTTGCCAATACATCGCAGTTATCGAATTATATAATGAAACTATGATTAGAAGTTATGATCATCCATTACTTTGTTCTACCATGCATGACAAAGGTAAGCAATGCGCGTGGACAGAGTTGGCTCGAGAATAGGTACTCGTCGACTCTCTGCGGGAAAATATACTTGCCCCGAGACTCTACTCAAACTCCCACTTTTTTTAAGCTACTAAACGATATCCGTCCATTTTCCACAACAGTCACGTTTTAATACAAAGTAAAGTACACTGTAAAAAATTTTTGTGCGAAAATTAGTATACCGGTGTACAAAGCTCGGATGCATATACCGTATATTAATTTTTATATGCATACATATTGTATATTTACAGTGCTGGTGTACTACTATTAAGGAAAAAATCTGTTGACATTAATAGAAGACCGTATTCGATTTTTAATGTACCGTTTTACGAAAAAGCAAGACGGTAATGCAGGATCACAATAACCGTGTACTTGAAATCTACCAAACAGTCACTTAAATCGTATGGCGAAGGTATATGTAATTTCAAGCGCATATACGTTGGAATTTTAATGTGCCGGTATATGAAAAATCATGACGGTAACGTAGAATTACAATAAATAGGTACTTGAAATTTACTATACAATCGCTGAAATTTTATAAAGAAGGTACATGAAATTTCAAGTAAAAAAGTGCTCTAAAATTAATACACCTATTTTTGTGCATAAATCGTTTTTTAAATTTCAAGCTAAAAAATTAGTTATAAACTATAATGCACTTATTATATGAGAAATAATATAACAAGAAAAAAAAAAGTTCTGCGTCGATATTCACTCACTACACAATTTCGGTCTGAAGCGGGATTCGAACCGCCTACCCACAAGTTTCCTACCTAATGCCTGCTTACTAACCCGGGACGCTACCTATTACGCTATTGACTACTACTTAATTTCGTTGCATCAAATTCGACATATAAGGTGCATGCTGACTCACACTTATAAAAAATTGAATATTATCATTTGACGAAAAGATTTTGAAGCATATAAACGAAATAGAGCTTCTTTATACGGAAAATTTTTTATTCATTTCGAATCGGCAGTCAGGTTTTCAGAATTCAGAATTTCGGATCCATTGACTCTTTGAGGCCTTCATTTGAGCTTAACCCTTTGCGGCATACATTTTTCAGACGAACGGTTTTTTACTAAAACTATCGAACTTGTGGTTTCCGGGGTCGCTGATTACGAATTTGAAGTCCGTTTTTGAAAATAAAAAATGGCGGATTCAATATGGTGGACGAATTTTCGAAAGTTCATCGGATTCACTTGAAACTAGTTACTCATCGGGGGTTTTAGGGGTCGCTGATTACGAATTCGAAGTCCGTTTTTGAAAATAAAAAATGGCGGATTCAATATGGCGGACGAATTTTCGAAAGTTCATCGGATTCACTTGAAACTAGTTACTCGGGGGTTTTCGGGGTCGCTGATTACGAATTTGGAAACAGTTTATTGGAGAGTATAGTCGCTAGCCCTAAGAAGAGTATGTACACTTACATATGTACATAGAAGACGAAGGGTTCAAAAACGAATCGACGCGGGGAAACCCATAGTAATAAACATAAATAGCCGACTCGATACCTGGCATAGGAAAAGAACGAACCAAGAGTTCTTTCTTCTTTGGTGACAATATTCTTTAGAGTCACAAGTCTTTTAGTCTCGTAGAAATATTTGAACAGAACAGACGGTCCTTCCTTATGTGAAAATAAAGAGTTCAATAATCAAATTATAATTGTATTTTACATTATTTATATTCCCATTTCCAATAGGTTATGGGCCCAGTTCACTTTGTGCATTAACTGTGTATTTTATAAATTAGTTTAATTGTTATAAGTGAAGTTTTCTTAAAAGTTAAAAATAAATAAATATGAGTGACAATGGATAAATCGAAAGACAGGAGAAATATTCAACCATTCAATGGTAGTAAATATAATGCGTGGAAACATCGAATAAGAAATTTATTATTTGAATTAAATGTGATCAAAGTGATTGATGAACAAGTTCCTGATCAAGTGAGCAGAAAATGGGAGAAAGCTGAACGTGTTGCAAAATGTGTCATCGTTGAATATCTGTCTGACGCCTATCTAAAGTACGATATACCAGGGTCTACGGCTAAATCAATTTTACAAAGTCTTGATGCAGTTTACGAGAGAAAAAGTGCTGCCACTGAAGTGTCTGTCCGAAATCGATTGAGCAGATTAAAAATGAAAAGTGAAACTCCGCTGAAAAATCATTTTGAAACATTCGATGAACTGATAACAGAGTTAGCAGCGGCTGGTGTGTCAGTGAATGAAAATCAAAAAGTATCGTATTTATTGACCTCTCTCCCTGCCAAATATGAAACTGTGTCAACGGTAATTGAAACAATCACGGAAGACAAAATTACGCTGGATTTTGTGAAAACAAGACTTCTGGATCACGAGACAAAAATAAGAAACGAAAGTGTTGACACCAGTGCAAAAGTGTTGCATGTTGAGATGGAAACTCAACGTAGATATAATAATAACAATTCAAGAGGCTATAGAGGAAATCGGCGAGGTACAAGAGGAAGAGGCAGGAGCTCTCATTTCTCATCCAGATTTAATTCAAACAAAAACTCGTCCTTTGGAAAATGTCATCAGTGTGGACGAAGCAGCCATAAGATAAAGGATTGCTGGTATTTCAAGAAAAATCAGAAATATATGGCGGAACGAAATAAAGCTGCCCACACAATTCAAACAGTGTCAAAACAAGAAGACGACAACATATCTGGCTACGCTTTTATGACTGGAAATTACCAGAACATCGAGAGTGACAAATTACAGTTTTTACTCGACTCTGGAGCCTCAGATCACCTAATTAATGATGACAAAATATTTTCAAACATGACGGAGTTGGATCCACCAATGAAAATTTCAACAGCCAAGAATGGAGAGTTCATCACAGCAACAAAGAAAGGAAGATCAACGTAACGACTAATCTGGGAATTCGAGTTGTCCTGGAGAATGTGCTCTACTGTCCTGAGTTGCCATACAATTTGCTGTCGGTGAAGAAAATGCAGCAGGCAGGAATGAGTATCATCTTTGACGAAAGAGGTGTACATATAAGCAAAAATGGAAAAATGGTAATGTATGGTCGGCCACTAAATAATTTGATAGCTGTTGAATTCGTAATTGAAAAGAAGGTAAATGCTCAGGTATATAATGCGCTTGCAAACAGTTACAATTTATGACACCAGCGTTTGGGGCACATTGGAAAGGCTAAGTTCTTAGAGCTGAAAAATAAACAGATGGTACATGATGTCAGTTATATCGATAGAGCGGTCCCAAATCCTGACCTGTGTGAGGCTTGTATAAACGGTAAAATATCTCGACTACCGTTTGAGAAAGCAAAGAATAAGAGTCACATAAAAAGACCCTTGTTTATAGTTCACACGGACGTGTGCGGTCCGATCAATCCTTCAACCCTTAATAACAAAAATTATTTCGTTTCGTTTATTGATGAATTCACGCACTATACCGTTGCATACGTGATTACACAGAAGTCAGATGTATTTATGATGTTTAAAGATTATGCAGCAAAAAGTGAGACTCATTTTAATTTGAAAATCGTCAATTTATACTGTGATAATGGAAGAGAGTATTTATCGAACGAAATGAAAGAATTTTGTGTACAAAAAGGGATTATCTATCATTTAACTGTTCCATACACTCCTCAGTTAAATGGCGTGGCGGAACGTATGAATCGAACGATAATTGAGAGAGCACGCGCAATGATAAGCTGTGCGAGCTTAGGTAAAGATTTCTGGGGAGAAGCAGTATTAACTGCTACATACCTTATAAATTTAACCCCGACTAAAGTTCTTAAAATTGATAAAACCCCATTTGAATTATGGCATGGTAAAAAGGCATAAATTGAAGCTTTTAAAAGAAATTTTGGTTGAACAGTTTATGTTCATGATAAAACCAGGAAGAGAAAATTTGATAAAAATCCTGGAAAGGAATATTAGTTGGGTTTGAACCAAACGGACATAAAGTTTGGGATGTTGATACTGAAAAATTCGTGATAGTCAGAGATGTCATTGTAGATGAGGTAAATTACTTAAAATCTCGGCCAGTGATAAAAGAGGTAATATAAAAAGGAAACCTCTAATGAAACTGATGTTTCTGACGTAGTGTCAAAATCAGTAGAAATAAAACTGATGTTTCTGACGTAGTGTCAAAATCAGTAGAAACACCAAGTAAATCTGATATTGAGAAATCAGATAGATTTGAGAATAATAAATCTGATATTGAAAAATCAGATGGGTTAAAATGGCGTAAATCTGATAGTAAAAGCAAATCAGATACACTGGAGCCGATTGATGAAAAAGTAATGCAAAATCCTAAGAAAAATAAATCTGTAGTTTAAGCAGATAAATGCAATGAGTCATTACCAGAAAATAATGACCAAAGAATGGATGAAATAGTCCAAGTTAGAAGAAGTGAGAGGATTAAACAACGACCTCACGTTTCATATGACGAAACTGGTGAGATGTCGAATGAATACCTCTTGTGCGCTCAGTCAATTGTTTGTAGTATACCCACTTCCTTTGAAGAAATAAAAACACGCGACGACAGAGTTGAATGGGAGCGTGCTATCCAAGACGAAATAAATTCATTGATAACAAATCAAACTTGGAACTTGGTATTGAGGCCAAAAGATAAAAATATTGTTGACTGCAAATGGGTATTCTCGATTAAAAATGATAAATTTGGAAATCCGCAAAAATATAAAGCTCGTTTAGTTGCTCGCGGTTTCAGTCAAAAGTATTTAGTTGATTACAATGAAACCTTTGCACCAGTTGCAAGAATTTCAAGTTTTCGCTTTATTATTGCTTTTGCAAATCAGCATGATTTATTGATTCATCACATAGATGTAAAAACCGCATCCTTAAACGGAATCTTAAGAGAAGAAATTTATATGAGAGTTCCTCAGGGTATTAAAAGTAACGAGAATCAAGTTTGTAAATTAAACAAAGCCCTGTATGGATTAAAGCAGGCGGCAAGATGTTGGTTTGAGATGTTTGAAACAGCTTTGTTGGAAAAAGGATTTAAGAATTCACAAAGCGATAGATGTATTTATATTCTAGATAAAGGAAATATTTCACAGAATATATATGTCGTACTATATGTGGATGATCTTGTGATTGCGACTGCTAACATTGAAACAATGCAAAGATTCAAGAATTATCTAATGAACAGATTTCACATGACAGATTTGAATGAAATTAAATTGTTTTTGGGAATTAGAGTTGAGAAAAACAATGGAAAATTAACACTCGATAAAAGTGCATATATCAAAACCGTCCTTGATAAATTTAATATGAGCGATTGTAAGTCTGTCAGTACACCTCTCCCAAGTAAAATAGACTATGCTGGTTTAAATTCAGATGAACAGTATGAATCCCCTTGTCGAAATTTGATCGGTTGTTTGATATACATAATGACATGTACCAGACCAGATTTATGCACATCAATTAATATTTTGAGTCGATTCACAAAAGATCGAAGCATATAGATATCACGTATCATGTCTCGAGAGAACAAGTCGAGAAAAATGTAATAAAATTACAATTCATTCCCACAGATAGCCAATTAGCTGATGCGTTGACGAAACCATTGCCAACTGCGAAATTTCTGGAGCTCAGAGCCGGAATGGGACTCGAATGACTGGACTACTGATTATTTTATTTTATTGTAATAAGTAACATGGTCTGATTGGGTTTTTCTGGGTTTTCCCCAATCCCGAGCAACAAATGTTGGACCATATTGTATTCCCCAGATAAATAATTTTTATATAAAAGAAGCATGAGGAAGGTCTGTCATTTAACTTTACTTTAAATAAATCAATCAATAAATAAATAAATATTAAAATCAAAATTAAAATTAAAATTAATTATAATGATAAGGTTTTAATTTTTCCTACACAGTTTGCACACATAATAGTATTACGGTCGATTAATTTTTGAGGTGGCGTATTGGATAGTATAGTCGCTAGCCCTAAGAAGAGTATGTACACTTACATATGTACATAGAAGACGAAGGGTTCAAAAACGAATCGACGCGGGGAAACCCATAGTAATAAACATAAATAGCCGACTCGATACCTGGCATAGGAAAAGAACGAACCAAGAGTTCTTTCTTCTTTGGTGACAATATTCTTTAGAGTCACAAGTCTTTTAGTCTCGTAGAAATATTTGAACAGAACAGACGGTCCTTCCTTATGTGAAAATAAAGAGTTCAATAATCAAATTATAATTGTATTTTACATTATTTATATTCCCATTTCCAATACAGTTTATAAAAATTGAAAACAGCGGAACAGTTGGGACGTATTGGTTCCGCTGTTTTCAATTTTTATAAACTGTTTCCAAATTCGTAATCAGCGACCCCGAAAACCCCCGAGTAACTAGTTTCAAGTGAATCCGATGAATTTTTGAAGATTCGTCCGCCATATTGAATCCGCCATTTTTAATTTCCAAACACGGACTTCAAATTCGTAATCAGCGACGCCTAAAACCCCCGAATAACTAGTTTCAAATGAATCCGATGAATTTTTGAAGATTCGTCCGCCATATTGAATCCGCCATTTTTAATTTTCAAAAACGGACTTCGAATTCATACTCAGCGATCTCTAAAACCCCCGAGGAACTAGTTTCACGTGAATCCGATGAACTTTCGAAAATTCGTCCGCCATATTGAATCCGCTATTTTTAATTTAAAAAAATGGACCTCAGATTCGTAATCAGCGACCCCCAAAACCCCCGAGTACCAAATTGCTTCTGCCACGATGCTTCTACTATTATAGTACAAAGATTCGTGGATGTTACTTCGAAATCATTAAATCTACCGAGGAAAGTTGTGAATCAAAAAGGTGGGACTCTGGTGTCCCACTATGCCGCAAAGGGTTAAATAGAATTCACTTGAACATTGTTCTCGAGGATTCTTAAGGAAACTCATACACGTGTATGGTAAACTTCTATCACGTGTTGAAAGCAGAAAATACTAGTGTGCTAAATAAATTATCTCTGCTATCATTTTTTCCAGAACGATACCTTAAATTCCAATCCAGTATTTTATAATTCTCAGTCAATCTATGGATTTTAATACACCAGTGTCGGGAGAATTAACAAGACACAGTTGCTTCATGTTTTAAGTGCCTTAACTTAATTTTCAACAACTTTGACCGCTACTTTCAATATAAAGAAAGATCTTAAAAACCTAATTCGGTCTTTGTATTTACAAAACTGTATAATGATTTTCATACGCAAATCCATTAATGACGAAACTCATACACGGGTATAGTAAATTTCTATCACGTGTTGTAAACAGAAAATACCAGTGTGCTAAATAAATTATCTCTGCTATCATTTTTCCAGAACGATACCTTAAATTCCAATCCAGTATTTTATAATTCTCAATCGATCTATGGATTTTAATACACCAGTGTCGCGAGAATTAACAAGACACCGTTGCTTCATGTTTCAAGTGCCTTAACTTAATTTTCAACAACTTTTACTGCTACTTTCAATATAAAGAAAGATCTTAAAAACCTAATTCGGTCTTTGTATTTACAAAACTGTATAATGATTTTCATACGCAAATCCATTAATGACGAAACTCATACACGGGTATAGTAAATTTCTATCACGTGTTGTAAACAGAAAATACCAGTGTGCTAAATAAATTATCTCTGCTATCATTTTTCTAGAACGGTACCTTAAATTCCAATCCAGTATTTTATAATTCTCAATCGATCTATGGATTTTAATGCACCAGTGTGGGGAGAATTGACAAGACACCGTTGCCTGATTTTTCAAGTGCCTTAACTTAATTTTCATCAACTTTGACCACTATTTTCAATATCAAGAAAGATCTTACAAACCTTATTCGGTCTTTGTATTTATAAAACTGTGTATTGATTTTCATACACCAGTATATCGACGAAGAAATTAATACACCAGTATGATATTTTTCAAACCTGACTAAATAAATTTCATATAAGTTTATGAAATTTACAATGCCGTTTATATTAATTTTACTTTCATACACCTGGTTCTAAATTTTAATATTAAGTTGTGCTATGAATTTACGAACATTTTTTACAGTGTATTTTTCCACTTATTGCCGAAATTCTGTTTTGGCTAGGTAAAATTTTATCGCGTTTGTTTATGCCATTTCGGAGAAGTAAAAATTGTTTTTGATGTGTAAACATCTTAGCGCTCGGTCTACGGTAGGGGCTAGCTGGGACTTCGAGCGTCAGATGTAAAACTTCGACCGTCAGCGTAAGATCCGTGTCTATGTGAGCGCGTGAATGTGTGTGTGAGAGCGCCACACGGTGGGGGCTAACCAACACTTCTATGTATAGGACATCGGCGCCGCGCAGGCGTGAGCAGCGTACAGCGCGCACCGTGGTCCGTGTGAGAGCCCGTGAATGTGTGTGTTTCGACAGCTGATAGCTGATGGTACGGGCTAAGATTAAGGAGGTACGACTAGTTCTTTGGAGTCAAAAAAAAGTCTAAATTTATTTTACCCACAGTTGTTCTGATTTATGTTTATTTGCGTTGATTATTCATATTATCGATTATAATGTGAAAAATTTTGTGGTAAATGATTAATTTATTGCGCATGAACTAATAAAAACTGAAAAATTAGATTGTCAACGACTCGATAGTAGTCTCTATCATAATAATAATGACATGTCTACCACAAAAACGGACTAAAAAACATTTTTTAAAATCAGCCGAAAACCTATTAAAATAGACTTGAATTACCTCAGTGGAATTAATACGATCGGTAGAATGATAATTATACATATAATTGATACGTGATAAATAATAAAACTCCATAAATAACATGATGGAATTTGAAGTAAACACTTGGCAACGTCGCATTGGCGATGCTATAAGTTGGTATACGTGACCAACGAAGATGACTCTATCCTCGTTGCTAATATCAAAACAAAGCTAGGTTATGTTCGCCGAAACCCATCAGCTGTTACTCGCGACGTTGCTAAGTCTGTGGGTGCTATTTGATCGTTCTGAACATTTACAACCGGAAATTGAAACTTTTTTATGATGTAGTGCCAGAACTACACGGTGAAGAGTAATTTTTCAATTTTTTACAATATCTATTATATCTAATCTATCAAGTTTCAGTTTTTCAACGGGTGTAGTTGGATACGTGAGCAGCAAAACCGTGATCACAGCACTTCCGGTTAACCGTCTCCATAAGACGACGTGCTTTAGTAACTCAAACTGCTCGACTTTGCAATTTTATTACGAATAAACTAAACGGTTAATATAGCTCAAATTTTGGCAATAGGCGCATAAAGTATTCGGCAAAAAAATATAAAAAATTCAAGTCCGTCAGTTGGATTCTTCATACTAGTCGTACCTCCTTAACCCATGCACGACCTCAATTTTCCCACACCAAACTGACGCGAGCTCAAATGTTTACACATCAAATTTCGTGAGTTCCAACGCCAACTCACACGTTTTTTTTTAAATCATCAAAGCAAGTGATAGGTATATGCCTTAAATGAAAGTGGATTGCATTGTAATTTAATCAAGCGCTAGAGCAGCGGCATCCATTCAGTCCATAGGAGGAAGGAATAATGTCATAAAAAGTAATTCACATGACATCAAAGGTAGAGCAAATCAACCTTGAGGGCCCATTTTTGCTCATCACTTTACATTGAAAGTAATTACTTTTTAATATCGACTAAAGTTACGACAAAACTATATCTTCTAACAAACTGTAGTAAGTTGAATTTTCTATGCAAAGCACCAAACTTGGGTGTAAAGCGGTTGACAAATTTATAGCAACTTTGAGCTCAAGGATGTTCCTCTGTTTCTGTTATATCGATATAATGTCGACTTGAAATTTTTACAGCCTGTTAGTGTTTATCCTCAAAACGTGTGTGCAAAGATTCAATGAGATTAGGAGCCTCGTTATCGAGATATTAAATGTTTAAAAAAACATGATTTAACATGCGTTCTTATGGATGCACATGAAAAACAGGTTCCAATCGTTCTGTAATTCACTAACTCGAAATGCCAGCACCTTAAAAAAATTGTATGACCTAGTTCTATATATAATAAAACCGTGTGCGAAAGTACACCTTAATTAGGAGAATTTTCGTTAAGTAATTAAATGTAACGCATTCAAAAATGCTGAAAAAAAAGAGGCACTCGCAGTCGATTTCAGACGCGACGGACAATGTTGCCGAAATCAACTTGACGAATCAGGCTTTTTTTTGAGAATAAAATCTTGGAATTTTTTTTAGCGTCTTTTCATGGTAAATGGCATAAATAATAACTCATAATATGTGCATTATCATCCCTCTCTACATTTTGGCAAGGGAAAAATAGAAACAATGAAAATTTGGCTTTTTGTGCTTCAACTCTAAACACTGCTCAAACTATATATAATATAGTAAAATTGCTCATAAATCATTTTCTAGGTAACTAAATTGTCTACAAAAAGAAGTCCGCGACGGCATTTATCTCAAGTTCATTATTAAGGCGTAAAAGGCGTCGAAAGTTGTGAAAATAATTAAAAAAAAAAAACCATTTCAAGTAGGTGGCTTTATTTGAATTTAATTATAAATAAAGTTTTCTAGGCGGTAATGGCTTTCTCGTTGTGTCCAGTTGGCGTATGAATTTTATGCATTTTTAATCAATGCTAACGAGACGATATGTAATTTAACATCTAATGGGTCTACTATTCTGCGATTTTACAAAAATCACACTTCATCGTCATGCCACTTCGGACACCTCCCGCTCATCCGCTATTGACTTTTTATATATGCTATAGCGGAATTTTTTTATAGAAAATTTAATTCTCTACAAAATTGTTTATTTGCAATTTTCTCTATCTTGAATAGTTCGGACAGCGTTTGGAGTTGAAGCTCGGACAATGTCAATTTGTAATTTTTTTTTTTGCAACATAAACGTTAATATTTCAAAAACTTACAGGAGTATATTACTATAATTTTTATACGTTGTTATCAATGCCACTTACTATCGAATAGCATCGAAACGAAACCTCACAGTTCTAATTCTGATTTCGAAAAAATAAAAATTAACTGGTCGAGATGTGTGAGGATTTGACACTGGCACCACTGAGCCTGTGTATAAGCAAAGGGACCCCCTCTGACGACTCGTCCCGCAAACATACAGAGGAACATCCTTCAAAAATAGAATGAGTTGAAATACCTCAGTATTGTTGAAAGAAGCAAAAGGTTTCTGAGATATTAAAAATATTCAAGGCGCTACTCTCAGAGGTTATTAGCATCATCAGGCAGAAATTAACTTTTCCGCTCTTCTCGTCAATCAAATCAGCAGATGGGACAACAATGTTCACTGAATTATCAACCATCCCTGGCAAAATTCTTTGAAATGACTAGAATTGTCTCCCTTCTACCCATGTTTTATCTATTTAGGATTCATCTCAGTGACAACTATCACATGAAAGATGCATGGTTAGAACGTTCAACCTCAAAATCGTGGGTTATTTTTACCTATAATATTGGACAAATGTTCGACATTGCTGAAAATCACAGCTACGTAGCCGTTTATAATTCATATCGCCGGTTAATAATTCTAAAACTGAGTTTAAAACCTACACGTACCTGAATTAATTCATCCAAGCTCTCTTGTAATGTATTTCCTAGTGTAGTGTTTCTGTATAATTGATATGACATTACGAATTGGATAAAATTATTATATTCTGAAGTGTTCGGCCAAGTCAGGTTATGTACATATAAGAGAATGTGTACCAGTGGTCTTCAATCTCGCAGTCTCACTCACGGCATGGTGGAAAGAGTACATGGTGTGCTCAGAATGCAGCCTACTCTCTCTAAAAAAGTTTCTCTCTCGCGCATCTCAGGCGATAGAAGCGTTCCTCTACCAACTCATGAAATTCCCTGGAACTTGTGGGGTTTAAGTGCCGTAATATTGTCACCTTCAAATATTCCTTTAGGATATATACAGAGACTGCATACTATACAATTATGAAACATGTTATAATTTTTTAATCTATTAAATTGTCAGGAATAAAATAATCACTATTGAAGAGCTCAAAAATTATATTTTAAATATTTTAACACGTTCGTCGCCCAGCGGGCAACGAACGTGTTAAAGCGAATACTCGTCACGCAAATATGGGTGACGTGGTGAACGAACGTGTTCAACCACTTATCATTATTTGCAGGTATTTAACAATAGATTGGATAAATTATTGAATAAAGTATGAAACTCATGGATCATAATGAGATTAGAGGATTAAAAATGCAATTTTTCCGATTTAATAATTGCACATCTTATTCATGAAAGTATGTTATTTATTGTAATTTATAAAATGTACAGCAAATATTAAAAATTAGAGATCACTGAATAAACGCTAAGGAAAAAAGGATTGTGTTATATTTCTAACTTTTCAAAATATCATTACAAATTATGAGTAGATCAGTAAGATAATTTCAATTATAATCCCACACAGCACAAAATATCTGCGGAATATTTACTGGACCGATTTTTATATTTTAAATACTTATGAAAATATTATCACATTATAATTTGAAAGGTGGTTTTTAAAGTGGATCTCAAGGAGCTAATGAAAAATGATATATTGATACAAAAAGCTGAGAGTTTCTACCATGAGAAATATATTTTTTCATATTATTATTGCGGCGTTCAAAATTATGGGTAGATCAGTAAGATAATTTCAATAATAATCCCACACAGTACAAAATATCTGCGGAATATTTATAGGACAGATTTTTATATTTTGTAAATACTTATGAAAATATTATCACATTTTCATTTGAAAAAATTTTAAAATTATTGTTAATATTTAAGTACAAGGGTCTTTAGATATTCAATAAACATTTTCATAATTATTTTTCATGTATTTTACATTTCATATTTTGTAATTATTCGTACAGCAATACCATGTTACAAGAATTACATAATAAAAAATCACATAATAAATTTACAGAAGTTATGTGCATATTTATAGTGCCAATACGTGAGCGAAGTCTTTATTATGTCTTCTGCACCTGGAGTTTTAAAGCTTTCACCGTAGAATCGTTTGGAAGTTTTTTCATATTTCTTTGTACTTTTAGTTTCGTATTAATGGTGTATATTTTTTTGTTAATCTCTCTCACTCTTATATATGTCTGTAATTTTCTGTGCAGTTCGTTGTTTAAACTTTGCAATTCTTCAATTTTCACCAACATATTTTGTTTCGCATCTTCTCGGTTTTTTATCTCGAGTCCTAATTTAGCGCATTCAGCCTCGGCGGCTTTAAAATTTTTGTAGTCATCACGTTCCGTTAATGAATCTCGATAAAATCTCGTGAGCAACTGTTGATGTCGAAGTTCTGCTTTCAGTATTTCAATTGTTTTTTGCGGGTTCTCCTCTTGTGTACTTTTTTGGAAGTCGCCTTCAATATGCACACTCAAATTTTCCTCCACAAATCTGAAATTAGACATACACGTTCAGAGTTAATAACCGAAAACTAAAACAAAAGATGTAAGAAAATAGAAATATAAAAAGAAAAAATTATACCGTCGTGACCGCTTCCACACTGGTTCTCCTTCCTCACTACCATATTCTGTGGTCTTGCCGTTTTTGTTGGACCTGCAAATACGGGAAAGATTAATGTGTGCTCGAAACTAAACTTGAAACTCGAAACATTATGTCAAGTAAATAATCATTGTTCGACTCAGTTACACTTAAGTGAAAATCAAAATATAATTTAATTGAACAAACAGGTCAATACGCTAATTGGTATTCTCATGAAATATGAACATCTATAATTTTAATAGTGTATGTGAAAAGAAGAGGGATATGGACGGTTTACGAGACTTGAAATATTGTTTTTCGTCTGCATTTCTACATTATTAACGCTTTTTTTTTTATATTATAAAACAAGACATTTTGTAAGCAAACTTATAGGGGTAACGTATGTACCTCTGTTTGTCGAGAGTGGTTTGTTCAAAAGTATTTGAAACTTCTTCTGATGTTTTATTTACAAGGGTTTGATTATTTAGAGCGGAATGCTCTAAATCTGGTTCTTCTTTGAATTCTTCCGCTATTCGTTTTTCTCTGACCGCTGGGTCCGTAATGAGAAATGTGATACTTCGCCGTATCACATTGAGCTCCGGTTTAATAATATCATTCGTTCTAATAACAAACAGAAAATGGTGTTAGTATATTACAATTATTTATTGGAAACCACAACCGATCATGCGGTTGCTGATACACCAATTTTTTTTCTCCAGTCTTAAAATTAACAGAGAACTGGGATTTTTTTATCCCTTATTTTGAAAAACTTTTTTCTTGGTAGTCTTTAAAATCTACGAAGAACTAGGATGTTTTGAAAATTATTTTGAATGATTTAAGACTCTACGGATAGAAAAGTTTTGCCAAATAAGAAATAAACAAAAATTTTGTCCGCAGAGTCGAAAGAAGAATTTTTTTCACTCGTAGAGTCGGTAGAGAAAAAAATTGAGTTCAAGCTCAACGGAGAACTGAGATTTTTTAATTTCTTATTTTGCAAAACTTTTCTGTCCATAGAGTCTTTAAATACTGAGAAGAATTGGAATTTTTAAAAATTATTTTGATTATTTTTTTGTGTAGTCTTGAGAAAATAATTTTTAAAAAATCCCAGTTCTTTGCAGAGTCTGAAGACTCTATGCACAGAAAAGTTTTCCAAAATAAGAAATAAAAAAATTCCAGTTCTCCATTGAGCTTGTACTCAACGGGGAACTGAGATTTTTTTCTCTACGGACTCTACTGACAAAAAAGATTCTTTTCAGACTCTACGGACAGAAAATTTTTGCCAAATAAGAAATAAAAAAATTTTTAAATTTTCTTATTTGTTATTTGGCAAAAATTTTTTGTCCGCATAGTCGAAATAAAAATCTTTATTCTCCGCAGAGTCCATAAAGGAAAAAAATCCGATTCTCCGTTGAGTTCAAGCTCAACAGAGAACCGAGATTTTTTTATTTTTTATTTTGTAAAACTGTTCTGTTCATAGAGTCTTCAGACTGTGCGAAGAATTGTGATTTTTTTAAAATTATTTTCTCACGACTTCACAGAAAAAATTATTCAAAATAATTTTTAAAAAATCCCAGTTCGTCTCAGTATCTAAAGACTCTACGGACAAAATTTTTTTGTAAAATAAGAAATAAAACAATCCCAGTTCTGTTGAGCTTGAACTCAATGGAGAAATGAGATTTTTTTCTCTACGGACTCCTGGTTGCTTATAGGATTATTTTACACCAGACAACCGGTTGCTTTTCTAGCTAGGGAACATAAGAAAATTAGGCAGTGATAATTTATGAGAACTATATTCTACTGTTCTTACCCATCTCTTGATAAATTTAACGTAGGCACTGCGGTGGGCAACAAGCGTCTAGCGTCTTCGTCTCCCATGTTTTCCTGTCTTTCCAGCGATGTTTAGACCAGGATCGGTGAACGACGCTTCCATAAAGTGCACCGAACATATTCTTGCAATGTAACAGATATAGTTATACATGTTGATAATATTCGGCAGATTGATTTGGTTATTTTTCAGCATTCGATAATATGATTTATGCAACTATAAAGTTTTAAGTACTTACCATCATTAACCTTCGGCGGCATCTTAACCTCTCCGATTTTCCGAAACCAACCCTAGCGCATAACCTCCACTTTCGGTAATCCAAAAAAACTTATATGATGCTCTGCATATTTAATTGTGTTGGAATTATTATTGCAGCACTTCACAATACACCGAACCATTTTTTATAATAATTTTAATATTTTTTATTTGATAAAAGTATCGAGTGCGATGCTAACGAAAGCGTCAATGAGTACGTTTACACGACACTTCAATTCCGGTGTTACGAAAACCGGCGTAGTTAAATCAGGCGTTAAAGTGCGTGTAAACGGGTCCCAACACCCGCTTTACGAGGCAAAGCGGGTGTTAGGTACCGTGTAAACGCCTGGTTTAACTGAACCGGTTTTCGTAACACCGGATTTAGAGCGTCGTGTAAACGTACTCAATGAGTACGTTTACACGACGCTCCAAATCCGGTGTTACGAAAACCGGTTTAGTTAAACCAGGCGTTTACACGGTACCTAACACCCGCTTTACCTCGTAAAGCGGGTGTTAGGACCCGTTTACACGCACTTTAACGCCTGATTTACCTACGCAGGTTTTCGTAACACCGGAATAAGAGCGTCGTGTAAACGTACTCTGTGACAACAAACAAATAACAAATGGTGGCGACGCGCAGCTGAAAAATGAAAAGAGCGCATCTCAGTCGTACCAAAAACCCTATAATCTAGAGTGATTTTACACAGTTGTCACCCTAACGCTTCTATCGTGTTTTTACTAGGAGCGTGTTCGGAAATTGGCGGACAGTACTGTCAGTACTAGAAAATCTATAGTGCAAGTCACGTATACTGTACATTTTCTAGTACTGACAGTACTGTCAGCCAATTTCCGAACACGCTCTAGAAAAGGAGCGTCGTGTAAACGTACTCACTGAGTACGTTTACACGACGCTCTAAATCCGGTGTTACGAAAACCGGTTTAGATAAACCAGGCGTTTACACGGTACCTAACACCCGCTTTACGACGTAAAGCGGGTATTATGACCCGTCTACACGCACTTTAACGCCTGATTTAACTACGCCGGTTTTCGTAACACCGGAATAAGAGCGTCGTGTAAACGTACTCTATGGGTGCATTCCGAATTGAGCTGGGGCCTTATTCTACAAATTTCGGAACACGCCCTTTGGGCGTGTTCCGAAATTGACTGGCAGTGCTGAAAATGTATAGTGCAAGTCACGTATACTGTACATTTTCAGCACTGCCAGTCAATTTCGGAACACGCCCAACATATCACATATCACGTGATATAGGTGATACGTGATGGCTGTGACTGGGCATGATAAAAGTAAAATTACGAACCGTCCTGAAAACTTGGCTCTTGGTTCTCGGACTCTAATGACCTAACCTATTTCTTGAAAACAAACGCGCATTGAAAATAAATTATTAAAAAAACTGATTGTTAACTGAAATGGTTTGCCTCAACATTCCCCGCAAAAGATTTTTAGTTTTTTGCGTAAACTATAACAATAGCCCTATTGTGGTCTCTGCGCTTGGCCATGTTAATAAAAAAGTAAACACCTAATCATCACTGTATATTCGGACTAAGCGGCAAATCATCGTAGAATTAAATCAAATAAATTTTTTCGTGGCAAGGACGATCCACGTAGTATAATAACTCGTATTTATCTAGGTGACATAGTGGTTATACACCTACGCCGTTCTTCTTACACCTGTTCTTGATGCTGCTGAAGGAAAACTCCAGAAGCTCGGTGTATCGTCGGGCAAACGGGCCGATGACTGGTACGGACCGGCATCGGTCACGCATTTGCTCAGTCAAGCTGTGAAAAATGCCGCCGTAGATCATAACGAATTCGACAATTTGGCTGTGCACGTCGCTCAAGATTGCACAGGTAAATATTGAATAACCCGAAGAACAAAAATAAAATTCACATAGCATTGTCATTTTATTTTTTACCTTGTTCTATTTGTATTTATTTTTTTTTTTTTAATTTTTTTTCATTCAGAAATCTTCCTCCAGTGAGAAATTTTCAATTTTTTTATCTTTCATATGGATAAAGCTGTAGGAACGAAAAAAAAAATGAGTAAACAATGTGCAAGTTTCTGATGTTCATGATTTTTTTAAACTCGATTCCATATCAAGCATTCTCTTGCCTATTTATCAGATTTTTTTTTGCCCGACACCCGAAGAATGGCATGGTTAGGAAAAAAAGCGTGCAAATTATAAATTTGCACATCGCTTCCTCATTATCTCATCTTACTCGCAAAGCTTTCCTCTACGGACAAGGAGGCTTTTTAATTTTTGCTACCGCATAAAGGGAAAAATGTTCAAATTTCTAATTTGCACGCTTTTTTTTCTGATTTATCTATAAATTTACACGATTTGAGGCTCGATAGCCTCATATTTGCAAAAATTAGAGCGCGCACAAATTTAAAAGAAAAGAAAAACATAATTATGGAGAGGAAGAAAAAAAAAACGAAACTTAATCCTTGAAGGAAAAAATCATTAAGTTATTTATTTATTATCGAATTATCATCCATCGCAAAGTTGTTATTGTTCGCCTACTGTCACTCATAGTTGGAAACAAAAAAAAAAGAAAATAATCTGTAGAAAAAAAAAATGAAGCAAAGAAAAACAGGTTCGGCGAGATATATTGTGTGCGATATGTGAGCGCTGAGCGAGGGCAGTTTGCTGTGATTTAGTATCTCGCCAGTGATTCACGAGAAACGTGTAATAGTCGAGAATAAAAAATTAAAAAATGAAAATAAAAAATGAACCGTAAGAAAAATACTAATAATTTTTGTTCACTCGTATATTCCCATTAAAAATAAAATTTTTTACTCATTTTCATATCCAAATTGTGTTTTTTTTCCTTTCAATGTACAAAACTTGAAAGCGCCACAATATTCCTATATAATTTGTGCATTATGGTCATATTCGACAACATCAGTTAATAAGCGTTCAACTATCTTATAATCAATAACCATACTATTAATACGGAAACCAAATTAGGTCGTTATTTATTTCAAACGCCAGTCACTTTTATCACTTTTATCCTTATCCGCTCTTACCACGCTATATTTAGCACCGTTTTTTATGAATACATAGATATAACGTGATATACCGTGATAGACAGTATATCACACGTTTATCCTACCCTTTCGCGTTCTGTGAACTAATCACGGTGTATCCCGGATTGAAGAGTGTAAAACATCAAAATAACCTAAAAACATTGACTAGGCGCATGCGTATAGCGATTTTTGCCGAATGAATCACTGTGATACACTGTGACTGTGATGACTGTGATAAACTCGTAGAATAAGGCCCCTGGCAGTGCTACAGCGTGATATGCTACGCTTTCCCAGCTTTAGGCGTTCCGAATTGACGATGTAGCGCATTATAGTTTTATACCCCCCATTCCTCAGCAAATCACTCGCCCAATATATCGGAACGGTCTCGCCGTGATATTTGGCAATATTTGGCGGGAAAATAAAACGCTGTGACCGCACTACGTCGGGAGGTAGTGCAGCCACAGCGTTGTAACGTCGCTAGTTACATTCAAGAGGTCGTTGCGAATTAACGCGAGAAATTTGAGGCACGATATTCGGACATTTATATTTAGCTCTCATGGATCGATACATTTACATTTATTTACCCTTTTTATTGAAAATATATTTCCTTAGATGAATTCTATGGAGGCATTCATGCCTCCATAGAAGGGTCATAGAAATCGAAGGGTCATATGTTTAATATTTCCTGTGACGAAAATCGTGTTTCAGATTAAAGCGTAACCAAGTGGTTTAGAATATAACTCTTAGAATTTATGGTTGGGATATATACATAAACACAGGGTTTCTCGAGGCGAGGATTTTATAGTTCTTTGTAAGTGCGAAACACATGGACTGTTTTACGTCAAAGGGCCTCTTTGTGAGCTGGTCAATCTTCATGGAGGGGGGGCAAAAGGGGCTCATGCAATGATGAGGCCCCGTACGCATATACAACCCCCTCTCCGCGGGTCTAGGCTGGTGGCCCCTGTATGTCTGCATCCACGCGCACCCTTGGCGGGGTGCGCTCGACGATATATGTAACGGTGTGTATGCATGTGTATGTGTGTACGTGCGAGGGCGGACTTTTCCGAAGACCGAGAAGTCCGCGTTCGACTCTTCGTCACTTAAATTCAAGCCGTCTTGTAGTATAGTTCACTTTTTCATATACCTTATAAAATAAGTAATAAACAAACATATTTACGTGCTCTCCTATAAATGAGTAACCTTTTCATTGATTTGCATACCCTTCAGTCAATCATCCTAAATTCCTAGTTCTTTCTGTAAAATATCAAATCAAATCGAGACGAGTGACTTCGTTGGAGTGTCCACCCTCGGGGATGGACTTTAGTGGCTAACGAGCCCACCTCAGGTTCATTCATTTGAACTTGCCGCTCGACAACTGGCGCTACCTGTGCGTTGGGACGTAACAGCAAGAAATTTGGTGACAGCGGTGGGATTGTCACATTCAACGAGTCAATTAATCCGGAGGATACCAACTGGGATTGTCACATTCAACGAGTCAATTAATCCGGAGGATACCAACTGAGGATAGTCACGTTCAGCGAGTCGATCAATCCGGAGGATACCAACTGGGGATATCAACGAGTCGATCAATCCGGAGGATACCAACTGACGATAGTGTTGTTAAACAATAAAATAGTGGAAAACATATGGGCAATTTGTGAATAAAAAGGTGAAGTGAAACCATTATATGAACGTGAGGAACGAGTAGTTGGATTATAAGTGACTCATTAATTAGTGTATGTATCATTACTACAGAACAACAAATTGTAAGTCTTAAATTTTAAGTCTTATTTGCATTGATAATAATTTGGGATGACACCAGGATATTGTACAGGTTTTCTGCGGTTTCCCTGGACCAAGCAGTGAATACTGATATCCTGATAAAAATAAAATAAAGGCCGCAGCCTAATTAAGGTGTCGACCAAAGAGGAGAGCACAAAACAAACCATATACAGATATATTAAAATTAAAAAAAAAAAAAAAAATAAAAAAAAAAAAAAAAAAAAATATATATATTAAAAAAAAAAAAAAATTATATATATATATATATATTATTAGCTATAAAATAATTGGAAAATTATAAGATTCGAAAATGTCGAAATCAACTACGAATTGGCAGATAGTCCCCGTAACTGAAATGTCCTTAGTCGAAAATTCTCCGACGACTGCTGAAGAAAGCTCAATAAATTCCGGGACCATGCTAACTCAAAATAATTCTTTTAGCTCAGAAAATTCGAGTCAGTCGAGTTTTATGGGAGTCAAAGACGTTGCAAGTCTTATACCGATTTTTAATGGAGAGAATATTCCCGTCAACAGTTTCATAAAAATTTGTAAGCAAGCCACACTTTTGATTCAACCATCTGCCAAATTGTACTTGACGCAGTTAATCAAATCGCGCATTCAAGGAAAAGCAAGTGCCTACATTGCCAATCAAAACGATCTCACCCTTGCCGAAGTACTTGAGAATTTAAAAAGAGCCTTCGCGCCACGACGAACATTATCGCAATGGCAAGTTCTTTTATCAAACATTTGTCAAAAACCAAACGAGAGTATAATGGATTATGTAACGAGAGTTAACGAAATATTGCAGGGAACAACAGAATTAATAAAAGAGAAATACCCCCCAGAGATCAGTGCAGGGCTATTAGCTAGCACCCAAGAAAGTGGTAGGGATAGCTTTGTGCGAGGCCTCAGAGGTGAGCTAGGAGTACGAGTATCCAGCTACAGACCATTCTCACTTCCTAATGCCATTGACCTGTCCCTAGAATTAGAGAAGGAGGTCGAGCAACGTAATGCCCTTTTCAAAAAGGATACCCGAGACAGTCCCAAGACGGACGAACAAAAAAATTACGGAAACGATGCCGGATATACACGCGGTGACAATGCCCCGTGGAAATCCCAGAATTTTAATAAAGGCAGGGGAACACATTTTAAAAATAAGGCATACGTTTACACGGCCAAATCGGAGGGTACGAATAAGTTTCTCAAACGTTTGAATCCTAAATCCGTTATATGCTTTGCATGTGGAAATCAAGGCCATTACAAAAACGAGTGTTATAGCAGATCGAAGCCGGGATACTGTATTTTTTGCAACAGAACGGGCCATACTGCACAAGATTGTCGAAATAAAGATCGTAATTCTTCAAATCGTAGTAGCGATCCAAAGAACAATAATATTCGTAATACGAACGAGCAGCCCTCATCTGAAAGAACATCCCAGCTTCAGTTACCTCAAGCTTCAATTAATCTCACTGAGTCCAATCCAATCGAACGTCCATGTGTAACGATTACGAGCGATGAGCTTATTCGTTTGAGAAAATTATGACTCCTCGTCGATTCAGGTGCAGATATTAATCTAATTAAACACCAGTGTTTAATGCCAGGGATAAAAATAAATAGGGATCATCGATACACACTTTCAGGTATCACAGCGGGATTCGAAGAGACCCTTGGGGAAGTTACGATAAAGTTCCACTCCATTCCGTGCAAGTTTCAAGTTGTCAGAGATGATTTTCCGTTAAAGCAGGAGGGTATTTTGGGCTTACAATTTCTTAAAGAAGAGAACGCGGTGCTCTCATTCGAGGACAATACGCTGAAGATTAGGAAAAGAGGTATTAGTGTCCCATTGTGTCCAGTAGAGTCTATAAAAATTCCCGGAAGGTGTAAGAAAAGGGTTGCGATTCGAGTAATAAATACAAAGTCAACAGAAGGTTACGTGCGCAGGTTAGATTTGGGAGAAAATTTATATGCAGGCGAAGCATTAGAAAAAAATCATAACGGGATCGCATGGATTTTTGTAACTAACTCGGACGAGAATGAGAAGGAAATTAAAATTCCCGTTGTTGAGATTACGGAGGTAGAGTTACTGCCCTCAGTAAAACACGAAAAAATTAAAAGCGGGAAAGACCCTAAGGAGCGCCCAAAAGAAGTTTTGAATTCACTTCGCTTGGACGAATTAAATAAGGAAGAAAGGGAAAGCGTAATTAGAATCGTCGAGAGGTTTCCTTACCAATTCCACTTGCCAGGAGACACATTAAAGGGAACTAACGTTGTAAAACATAAAATCCCAACTAAAGACGACATACCGATCAATACCAAACAGTACAGATATCCCCTTGTACACAAGGAGGAAATACAGAGGCAAGTTAAAGAATTACTCACTGGAGGAATAATAGAACCATCAAACTCTTCTTACAATTCACCGATTTGGGTGGTCCCCAAAAAACCAGATTCAGCTGGTAATAAACGATGGCGTATGGTCATTGACTTCCGGAACCTTAACGAGAAAACTACAGGTGACGCTTATCCACTTCCTAATATCGTTGATATTTTAGATCAGTTAGGTGGGGCGAAATATTTTTCTGTCTTCGACCTGGCTTCGGGCTTTCACCAGATACCTATGGAAGAGAACGATAAAGTCAAAACGGCCTTTTCAACCCCAAATGGTCATTATCATTATAAGAGGATGCCTTTCGGATTGAAAAACGCCCCGGCCACCTTCCAGCGGTTGATGGATCAAGTCCTTTCAGGTCTACAGGGGGTCGAGCTCTTCGTATACCTCGACGATATAGTCATATACGCCTCTTCTTTGAAAGAGCACGAACAAAAGGCCATAAAACTTTTAGGGAAACTCCGCACTGCCGGACTGTCTTTACAACCGGACAAGTGTGAGTTCTTAAAAAAAAATGTGGCATACTTAGGCCACGTAATAGGCGAGAGTGGCGTACGTCCCGACCCCAGAAAATTAACAGCAGTAAAGGATTTTCCAATACCAAAAACTCCCAAAAATATCAGAGAATTTCTTGGTCTAATTGGGTACTATCGAAGATTCATACCCGACTTTGCAAAAATTTCCCGACCGCTCACGCAGTTATTGAAAAAGGGACAGACCTTTACATGGAATGAGGAAGAGCGAAATGCGTTTGAAAATCTACGCGAACTGCTTTGTAAAGAACCAATTTTGCAATTCCCGGATTTCAAACAACCCTTTGTCGTTACAACGGACGCCTCTCATTACGCATTAGGAGCAGTTCTCAGCCAAGGAGACATAGGAAAAGATCTTCCAATATCTTATGCTTCAAAGCTACTTAAAGGTGCAGAACTTAACTATTCTGTTATAGAGAAAGAGTTATATGCAATTGTCTTCGCTGTTAAGCAATTCAGACCTTATTTATACGGAACCAAGTTTACACTCGTAACAGATCACAGGCCATTAGTATGGGCTCACAAGATTAAAGACCCGACTTCACGACTAATGCGCTGGTTACTGAAATTGAGAGAATACGACTATGTGGTTATTTATAAACCAGGACGATTGAATGCAAATGCTGACGCTCTCTCACGCAATCCAGTCGATATGGAGATCGCCAATATAAAATTCACAAAGAGCGTTTGGCACACTGTAAATAATGAAACACTTCCTAAAGATGAACTCATGAAATTAATTAAAGAAAGTCATAAAAACGAAATAGAGAAAAATCCTGAAGCATTCACAGATTTAATGGGGAAGACTCCTTTTGGAGAACCCCGCCGCAGTGGGTTGGACACGGTTAGGCCCCCACGCCGCATGACAAAGGACGTGGGATGGATCCTTTTGGAGCCCCACGCGGCAAAAGTGGAACGGTTCCTATTGGAACCTCACGCGGCTCGATTATCTGGAGCGCAGAAGGCATTCCCGGTGGCTGGGCAGTCTGACGTGGAGCTGGAAAGCGTGACCCGAGAGGGTACAGTACTCTCTGCCCAGGAGGCCGAGCCGCCGGAAAATAAATTGGCAGTCTCCTCCAGAGGGATAGTAGAAAGAACTACCCTTTTTGTCGTTGGTGACAGAGATCACCAGCTTGAATTATTCCCGGGCCTGGGATCGATGGAGGCACTAGATGCCGCATCGGATGATAAATCTGTGAAGCTAAAGGAGAGGACGTCCTTAATTGATCCCACTGAATTGCATGAAATTTTTCAAAAGCAGCTGCATGTACTAACACTCGAGTCGTCATCGGAAGGAAGTGAAATAATTGATCAAACAAATAGGTGCAATAACGATTGCAATGTCAAATCACAAAATATTGAATATGATACCAGCAATAGTCTTGAATGTCCGGGTTCCGAAATTTTGCGTGCTCCCCCACAAAAGAATCTACTTCCTATAAATTCTTGCCAAGATAAGACATTCTCAGAATCGAATCTTAGTGATGATAGTTCCTCCGAAGAAGACGAAGCGAGCGAATCATCCCACACGAACATTCCTATAAAGAAACTAAGAAGATCTACCATAGCAAATGTATTTTCGGAAACTAGAGATGGGATTCTAATGAAAAGGGATAATATTGCACACTTTATTTCGGCAGATAATAAAACGAGAACTCAGGTGACTAAAGAACTTTTGGATAAGCAATATATTAACGAATTAGAATTCGCAAATAGAGTCCCCGAAGTCGGAGATGTAATTATATCTAAACACGGAAATTGGCACATTTTCTCAATAGTAGTCAAAGAAAAATCAGACAGTAAAACGGAACTGGGTAACGTAATAACGGGAATCAGTAAATTAAAAGAAGCAATGGATCACTTCGCAGTTAGAACAGTCAGACTAGCAAGAACTGGAGATGGGCTAGACAAGTTACCCTGGGGTAATATCAAAATGCATCTCGAGACAGTTTTTCCAACCGGATATCACATTACTTTGTGTTTAAATCAAATCCAAGTTCCTGAGGTTGAGCAGCGTTGTAAAATCATAAAAGAAATGCACGAGTCCGCAGTAGGAGGTCATAAAGGGGTTAGGAAAACGTATGAAAGGATTAGAGAACAGTATTTTTGGCAAAACCTGAAAACGGAGGTTCAGAATTTTATTAAACATTGTATAATTTGCCAAAAGAACAAACTTGTGAGAGTTAAGACGAAACAGCCAATGATAATTACAGATACTCCCCAAGCAGCATTCGAGAAAATAGCTCTCGACATCGTAGGGCCATTACCTATTACAAGCTCAGGAAATAGATACGTTTTAACCATACAGGATAGTTTAACTAAATATTCAATGGCAATAGCTCTAGCTGAAACAACTGCTGAAACTATTGCTAAGGCCTTTGCAGAAAATTTTATTTGTAGCTTTGGATGTCCCGAATCAATCTTGACCGACCAAGGTAGAAATCTCACTGGCGAAGTAATGAAGCACCTTGCAAAATTATTCAAGATTAGACAGTTGAAAACAACAGCATTCCATCCTCAAACAAACGGGTCGTTGGAGAGAAGCCATTTGGTTTTGGTGGAATACCTTAAACACTATATAGACATTGATAGAGATTGGGACACTTGGTTGAGATATGCCATGTTCTCGTACAACACATCAGTACACGAAGCAACGGGATTCACACCCCATGAGTTAATTTTCGGAAGGACGGCGAGGATTCCTTCCAGTTTTGTTAGGGATAGTACATCGTTAACATACACAGATTACTTAGGAGATCTTGTCACGAAACTTCGAAATACGCAATTGAATGCCGCAGAAAACTTGGACAGGGCGAAATTTAAATCGAAGGAATATTACGATAGGAACGTCCACACCCGCGATTTTACCGAAGGAGATTGGGTTTTCTTGTTGAACAACAGCAAAGCAAATAAACTTGAGCCCAATTACCTAGGTCCTTTCGAAATCAGTCGGATGCTAGGGCGAGAAAACGCAGAGATAAAGATGAGTGCACATCGGAAAAATATTGTTCATATTAATAGATTAAAACCCGCCTATTTATAGGATTTATTTAGTTTACAGTTTATTAGTAAGGGAAATTAAAATTAGTTGTAAATCGTTTCAGATTAACCATGCAATTAACATTCGTTGATTCTCGTACATAACATGCGTAACAATCAGCAACACAAAATGATTGCAATTAGCTACCGTAGCGACGATCCCTTCCATGGACCTTTACGATAAGACATAAAATGCGACTCTACGGAGAATCGCATTTTTCTTTAAGGGGGGAGGTGTAACGTCGCTAGTTACATTCAAGAGGTCGTTGCGAATTAACGCGAGAAATTTGAGGCACGATATTCGGACATTTATATTTAGCTCTCATGGATCGATACATTTACATTTATTTACCCTTTTTATTGAAAATATATTTCCTTAGATGAATTCTATGGAGGCATTCATGCCTCCATAGAAGGGTCATAGAAATCGAAGGGTCATATGTTTAATATTTCCTGTGACGAAAATCGTGTTTCAGATTAAAGCGTAACCAAGTGGTTTAGAATATAACTCTTAGAATTTATGGTTGGGATATATACATAAACACAGGGTTTCTCGAGGCGAGGATTTTATAGTTCTTTGTAAGTGCGAAACACATGGACTGTTTTACGTCAAAGGGCCTCTTTGTGAGCTGGTCAATCCTCATGGAGGGGGGGCAAAAGGGGCTCATGCAATGATGAGGCCCCGTACGCATATACAACCCCCTCTCCGCGGGTCTAGGCTGGTGGCCCCTGTATGTCTGCATCCACGCGCACCCTTGGCGGGGTGCGCTCGACGATATATGTAACGGTGTGTATGCATGTGTATGTGTGTACGTGCGAGGGCGGACTTTTCCGAAGACCGAGAAGTCCGCGTTCGACTCTTCGGGTGCATTCCGAATTGAGCTCGCAGCGCTAATAGCTTCCTCCGCGGCGTTCCGAAACTGTAGGTAGCGCGATGCGAGTGCGACGTCAGAGCCCGTCGCAAGGCTAGGGCTGCGCTCAATGTCCCTAGATGAAACGCTGTGGCTGCACTACCTCCCGACGTAGTGCGGTCACAGCGTTTTATTTTCCCGCCAAATATTGCCAAATATCACGGCGAGACCGTTCCGATATATTGGGCGAGTGATTTGCTGAGGAATGGGGGGTATAAAACTATAATGCGCTAGATCGTCAATTCGGAACGCCTAAAGCTGGGAAAGCGTAGCATATCACGCTGTAGCACTGCCAGCTCAATTCGGAATGCACCCTATGTCACTTAAATTCAAGCCGTCTTGTAGTACAGTTCACTTTTTCATATACCTTATAAAATAAGTAATAAACAAACATATTTACGTGCTCTCCTATAAATGAGTAACCTTTTCATTGATTTGCATACCCTTCAGTCAATCATCCTAAATTCCTAGTTCTTTCTGTAAAATATCAAATCAAATCGAGACGAGTGACTTCGTTGGAGTGTCCACCCTCGGGGATGGACTTTAGTGGCTAACGAGCCCACCTCAGGTTCATTCATTTGAACTTGCCGCTCGACAACTGGCGCTACCTGTGCGTTGGGACGTAACAGCGTTTCATCTAGGGACATTGAGCGCAGCCCTAGCCTTGCGACGGGCTCTGACGTCGCACTCGTGTAACGCTCCGAGCGGGAAAACGTGCAATTAAAAATAATGTTAATTCAAATGGGTTCGATTGGCAAGGAGCTAAAGCTCGCCTTGGAAATTTTCCAGATACGTAAATCAAAACTCAAAACGAAAAATTAAGATTGAACACTTTTATTCTTTTTGGGATATTATCAGTCTTACAAAAGTGTGTTCTCGAGGGTGGTCGGAATTGGTCTCTCTTCTTTCTGCTGTTCTTTACATTACAAAGGTCCAGACTTTTTCTTGAGTCTTCGCGCAGACTCCGTACGCATCACTCGCATGCATCCAATCACATCCCTTGCACTCTCCCCACCCAAAGGGTCTGATTCGTGCGTTGGCCCTTTCATTCCCACAAAGATCGTTCTTGTTCTCACCTTATCTTTACGATCCGATGATCGACATATCCCGTGTATGGAGAGTCGATTTGAAACACCGAGCAAATTCGGTAATAAGAAACTATTTATATTAGTCGAAAGGTTTACTCTACGTCGAAACGGTTACAGTGTTCTGTAAATAATAAAAGATATAGAAATCGAGGTGTATATATGCTAGTCACGTATTCATAATACTATAAAATAGTTATTATTTCTTGTTATTCTCAAATATTACTTCTTATCGTTATAATTTATTAGTTAAGCACCACATCCCCTATCACGTTCCTCTCGTGATTTCTCAAATAATAAGGCTACATACAAAATAATTATTCCACTTGCCATAAAATTACATGGATATCGAAGATTGAATTTTAAGGTTTCATACTTTCGCGGTTTTTCGCACAAAAGAAGGAGCCGCGCTCTAGCGACGAATTTCGCATTCGTCACACCTTTCCCCTTATTAAAAAAGATGTTTCCGTGAAACAACTTTTTGTAGTCTATGGAGAGGAAGGTGCGTGTTGTGATCGTGGGCAAGGAGAAGCTGTCGATTGCTGTCGATAACGAGTCAAAATAAAGCAAGTGATAAACAAGATTTATGGTATATAATTTTCTATATCCTTAGAAGAGCTAACAAATTTTCAAAAGCAAATTCAATTATTATAAAAAGGATTCTCAGTAAATGTAAATAGATTTATTCTCATATATATATATATATATATTTAGAGGTTATGTTACTTAATAGATCTTTTATCCATTCGTTAACAGTACAAATTTAAATTCATGATGAATATAAAATACATAAAATAGAATTTAATAAATGAGAGCCTTTAGTCAAAATATCTTGCTCTAGTAATAATAAAGAAATTTTTAAAAGATTCGTCAACGATAGAATTTAAAATTAAGCTATCGTTCGATATCTAGCACAATTTGATACCTTTTCATTAATCGTATTCATCCAGCCTTATGAATGCATGTTTTAATTTATCCATGTGAACTATTTTCGTTTTATTCTGGCTCACTTGCAACTCGACATTGCTATCGTTGAAGATTTTATTTATTAAGAAGGGTCCAGTGTAATGATCGTCAAATTTGTTGGTTCTCGGCTCCTTGAGTAAGTAAACATATTGTCCGATTTTGAAGTTCTTTTCATTCAATTTTCTATCGTAATATCTTTTACACCGTCTCTTTGCAGCTTCCAGTCTAGATACAACCGTGGATTGAGTCTCTGTTAACCTAGTCAGTAAATCGTCGACCAAAGCAACATACGTCAATGGCACATTTTCTTCTGCAAATTCGGAGGGCAGTCTAGCCTTATTGCCAAAAACAATCTCGTAAGGGGTGAATCCAGTCGACTCATGAAGGGAAGTATTAAAAGAAAACATAGCAAAGGGTAACCAAAGATCCCAATTAACTTGTGTGCAATAATGTTTTAGATACTCGATAAATGTGTGGTGACTTCTCTCGAGGGATCCTAACGATTGTGGATGGAAGGACGTTGACTTGAACTGTCTTATCTTGAAGATTTTTGCGATGTTAGCCATAATTGAACTAAGGAATTGGCTACCTTGATCAGTTTGAACGGATTCAGGGCATCCATACAAGCAAATAAAAGCTTCCGCAAATGCAACTGCGATAGTAGGTGCTTCGACGTTTCGTAGAGGGATACCTCCGGAATACTTCGACAAACAATCTTGCCAGGTTAGTATATACTTATTCCCTGTCTCTGTTACGGGTAAGGGCCCCACGATATCAATTTGAAGTTTTTCGAATACTTTAGTCGGAGTATCGGTGATTCGCATTGGTTGCCTAGTCTTTACTCGAGTTAATTTCTTTCGTTGACAGGAACTGCATGTTTTAATATAATTGTGTATATCGTCTTTCATATTTTTCCAATAATAAGACTGCCTTATTCTTTCGTAAGTTTTGGTTTCACCTTTATGTCCTCCGACAACAGAGTCGTGATTTTCAGCTATAATTAAGGGTCGTTCCGTTTCGGGTGGAGTCTTGACTGTTCCAGTGCAAACAGTTATCTCATAGTTATCTTGACCAAAATGAGCTCGAAATATTTTCTCGATTAAAACCCACGAAACATTAGCTAATCCATTTCCAACTTTCGATACACTAAAACTTTTCACTTTTAATGCTTCTGTGGCTTGTTTAAGAGCTTCTATCGTTAACTCAACATTTTTCATAAAAATTTTATCATCAAATTTTTCTCGAATGAACAAATGAAAAATACAGTTTTTCTTGTCTTTAGTCACAACCACTTGACCTAATTCTGGCTCTTCCGCTTTCAAGCTTTGCAAGCGCAATTTTCCTGCATTCATCAAATCTCTTCCAACAGAAGTTGTCAAAATACAATCTGCAGATATAAAATTTATTATATTATCATCTCTCATCATTATCGTGTCAGCACTGCTCTGGATTATGGGTCTCAATATTGATCTTGGATTCGTTATTAGGATAGGAGTTATTTTCGGAAATCGTGGTCCATTAAACAGTTCTTTTCTCATCTCGGTACAACTCTCATGTTCTACTATTCGTCTCTTTTTCGTCTTCGTCAACAAGTCTTGGCCAATTTCAATTTTCTCATTCTTACTACGTGGTGAAGGCACGTCTTCCCGGGGCAACAACTCAATACACGTTGCGTCTGGGTTACAGACGTTAAAACTCCGCAAGAGTCCTGCGCTCCCCTCAACGGAACCTTTCCCATTGGAATTCGTTCCTAGAGTTGATGCGCTTCCTCCGCGCGCACCTTTCCCGAAGGATGTGCCAAACATTGAGGGTATATCCTCTCTGTGTGCAGACTTCACCACCGCATCACAGCTTTCCCCAAGGGGAGCTCTCAAACTTTGAGACACAAAACTACTCGGTGAGCCGACCGAACCTCCCTCATACGAGGTTGTTACGCGTCCCCCACACGAGCCTCCAATTCGGGAGTTTTCACTTTCTTTTTTGTCTGTTACGTCATTGTCACAGTCTTTAACTATTTCAACATCCTCTGAAATCTTATTACACAGGAACACACGTTCGATCGGATATTCATCTACGAGGAGATCGGATTCTGCAGCGGGTGACGGATCATGCACGATCAGCACCCGATGATCAGTTTCCTCAGGATGTATGGTAGATTCTACAGGATTTCTTGAGAGTGCGTCAGCGTTTGCATTTACTCGACCAGGCTTGTATTGAATATCGTAATCGTATTCACTGAGCCATATTTTCCAACGTGCAAGCCTTGAAGCAGGATCTTTAAGATTGTGGAGCCAGATCAACGGTCGATGATCAGTGATCAAGGTAAATTTACGACCAAATACATAGGGACGAAACTGTTTTACAGCAAATATTATAGCCAATAATTCTTTTTCAGTGGTAGAATAATTTATCTCTGCGGCATTGAGGGTACGGGAAACATACGCTATCGGAAGATCCTTACCTACGGGACCCTGGCTCAGTATAGCGCCTAATGCAAAACCGGATGCGTCTGTCGTGATTACAAATGGTTTGGTAAAATCGGGATACTGTAATAATGGTTGAGTGCATAGAATTTTCTTTATTTCATTGAATGAATTTTCTTGCGCTTGACTCCAGTGAAAATCGTTTGTTTTTTTCAGTAAAATCGTTAAAGGCTTTACGATTGAGGCAAAATTCGGGATAAAACGTCTGTAATAACCAGCAAGTCCTAAAAGCTGTTTAATATTTTTACAATTTTTTGGACGAGGAAAACTCATTACTGCTTCTATCTTTTTCGGGTCTGGTTTAACTCCTTCTCTTGTAATAACATGCCCGAGATATAAAACTTCTTTGCATAAGAATTTGCATTTTTCTGGCTGAAGAACGAGTCCGGCGTTTTTTAATCTTTCCAATAGTTTTTTCAGTTTTTTCTCATGTTCTCTGAGAGAGTTCGCATAAATTACGATGTCGTCCATGTAAACAAATAACTCGTTGCCTTGTAATCCTGATAAAACTTGATCCATTAATTTTTGAAACGTGGCGGGGGCATTTTTTAAACCAAAAGGCATTCTATTAAAATGAAAATGACCATATGGGGTAGAAAAAGCGGTTTTGGGTCGATCTGCTGGTTCAACTTCGATCTGGTGAAAACCAGAAGCAAGATCTAATACTGAAAAATATTTTGCTTTACCGAGCTGATCCAGAATTGCTGTAATATTGGGAAGGGGATACGCGTCTCCGATTGTTTTTTCATTCAATCCTCGGTAATCTATTACCATTCGCCATCGACGATTACCCTGAGAATCGCATTTTTTTGGGACAACCCAAACTGGCGAATTATATGGTGAATCGGATACTGAAATGGCTTTATCTTTGAGCAACTCGGTCGATTGTTCGATGACAACGTCATTATGTTCGGGTGGATGTCTGTACTGTTTTTTATTCACGGGCTTATCATCGGTGGTATTTATTTTGTGCCTTAAAACTGATGTACATCCTAATTTATCTCCTGGTAAGCGAAACTGGTACAGGTAATCGGAAATTGATCCTAAGATACTCTCCTTTTCCTCGACATTATGTTTACTGAGATCGATATTTTTCAATAATGCGGTTAATCTTTCGCCATTCACAGATCGTGCATCTCCTTCAGGTTCAGCTTTACGAGCAGTACGGGGACCAGGTTTTATTACTTCGAATTCCTCTATTTCTAGCGGGGGAATCGTTAATTCTACGGGTCGAGTTGTTGTATTCGTACAATAAACTTTAGCAAAACCATCTATTTGTTTTACTATATTTTCACCAAGGAAAATTCCCTTGCCAATATCGACGAATGCCAAATATCCTGTCTCTAAGTCTGCGTTTTTTATGGGCACCGAAATAATTTGAGATGATCGAGCAGCGATCAGGAAAGTCTCACAATTGCGAAAGGGAAATGTTCCTATTTTCGTCGTCATTAATTTTCTATTTATATGGATTACCGCGTCTTGATCTTTGAGAAAAGTCATCCCTAACAGTCCGTCTTGTCTGATAGCGAAATTATCGGGAACCACGTGAAATTCAACCATTTCATCCTCGATTTTTACTTGGATAGACCCTTGTGTTTCGACAGGTCCGGGACCTATTCCGTACAACTTGAGAATTTCTTGTTCATTTATTTTACCGTTCGAATTAATATTTTTTCTTTTAATCAAATTTACCTGAGCACCCGTGTCGATTACAAATGTAGTTTGGTGCGCTGTAAAGTTTTCGCTTTCAAGGGTTACAATGGGTGTCTCTGCCGTTTTTCGCGTCTTTATTGTTAATATTATTATTTTAATGAGCGCTTTCGGCTTTGCTTCCTCGAAGTCGCGCTTGTTCTCCGAGTTTCCTTCTAGTTTAAAGCCCCTTTTCGATCTTTAAGAGATTTTCCAAATTTCACGGCTTCTTTTACTTGGGATTGCTTAGGAACACGTTCTGCAGCGTTCCCTTCGATTTCGCGGCTTTGAAAATTATTATGCGTTTTCTTGTTATTACAATCGCGAGCAATATGACCCACCTTTCCACATGCATAACACTGAATCCAATTATCTTGTTTTTTCTTTAAACATCCGCGAGCTAAATGCCCTGCTTCACCGCAATTATAGCAATTTGAAACGTTATATGAATTACTGTCGTGTTTCGAAGTTGTATTGAATTGTTTCGAATTCATGCTGCGTCTTATATTAAGATTTGATCCACGCGATGTTTCCCCAGCGTGCGCTGTGTCAAAGGTAAATACGCGCGATATTCTTTTTGGACGATAGGGGGTAAATCGTTCTTGAAAATGAGATTGGAATTTATTATTTTCTTTTGGATCCCTGTCCTTGTTCTCGGATGAATTATTTTCCCTTTGAAGTCCCTCCTGATAACTCACTTCCCATTCGGCTGCTTTAGCAAAACTCGTAGCTTCCTGAAGAGTTTTTGGGTTTTTGAATCGAACTCTCCATTCTAGGTCTTTCTTTAAGCCACGCATAAAGTTAATAATCGCGGAAGCTCGAGCGGCATGCACCATTCCGTATGAAATTTCAGGGGCATTTTCATGTTCTATTGCAGTTACCAACTTATTTAAAATCTTTCGCACGCGAACCCCATAAGTTTCGGCTGTCTCGTCAGTTTTTTGTCCAACAGTCGAAAGCATTGCAGTGAGATCTTGTACGTTTTCATGAGGTGAGAATGCGGCTTTTAAATCGTTTAATAAATTTTCTAATGAATTTATTTCTTGATCTTGCAAATAAAGGTCGGCATCACCACGCAATCTGGACCGTACCATGCGGAGTAATAAGGGTCTTTCCTTTGGAAGAATTGACTCTTGCGCAAATATGCAATCTCGCGCGAATTTCGAAACAGGAATATTCTGACCGTCATAAAATTTTGGCAAAAATTCTAGGGCTGATTTAAAGTTCATGTAACCTTCGGTATGGTCATTTCCAGTGCTAGAGTGAGTCACGATTGAACTTGTCGAGGTCGAGGGGTTGCAATTTTGTGAAAGAGTTTGGGTGGCGTGTTCGCTCCTTGGAATAGAGGGCAACATACCGGCGTTACCGGGCGGTAAATTGTTGCTCGTGTCAGACATCGTCGTGCTCGATCCGTCTCGTCTATTAATGACTGGTACCAAAGCTGAGACTTGCGATAAATCTAACGGATTATTTTCGGACTGATTTCTATCGCTACTATCGTTTTCATGATTAAGTTCGCGGGCTGTACCTTGCAAATTATTTAAGGAATTACTGCTATTTTCCCCGGAATTACCTGACGGTTCATCATTATCCATAGTCTCCGCGATATCAGTCATTTTGACTGCTATACGACGACTATATACCTTTATTTACCTTGTGTATATTCAATTTGAGAATAAAAATGAAACTACTATATTCTGAGAGGAACGCGTTACAAACAATTTGATGTGGTGGCTTACTACTTTAGAAGATCTTGATGGTGATATCGTTGTTCGATGGTTCTATCTCTCTTCCTCTCGTTTAGGTAGTTGAGTCTCTCTCTCTCTTCAATGGGCCGTCGCTTCAGATGCCATCTCTCTTCCTCTCGCACGGAGGGTTGGAGTCTCCCTTTTGCTCCGGTGTGTATACTCGGCGGTCAAAATGCTGTGTCTCTTCCTCTCGTACTGAAGATTGAAGCTTCCTTCTCGCTTCGATGGGTAGTCGGTCAAAGTGCCTCTGTCTCTCTTCCTCTCGTGCTGAACATCGAATTTTCGTTCTCGTTCTAATGGATTGTCAGTCCACTCTCTCTCTTCCTTTTGTTGTGCCTACGGTTGCGTAAGGGTACTTTTTGCGTGGTCCTATTAGCACCGTCAACAACCCCGATATATATATATATTTTCCATATATATATCCTTTCGCCTCCGGGTGGAAAACCACGCCAAAACCCTGGAGAAAGGTTGCGGCAATTCGGTCGTAACAATCAGTATTACAGTTTATGTTTACGATCTTTTTATCTGTCACTCACGTCAATTCAAAAACGACGATAAAAATATTCAAATACCACAGTTTTAAATAGATATCGACTAGACTTTAAAATTCACGTGTCCAGTTTATTTCACTTTTAACAGTATCACTTTGTTTAAAAGTTTCACGGTTTATACAGTCATTCGCGAATCCACTCACGCAGTCGCATTGTTCAAAGTCCTCACTCGATATTCAAACTATTTTCACATTCGGAAGTTTCGCGACGCGAGTCAATAAAAGTTCACAAATTGTCTCACACGGAAAATTAACAATTCCGATAAATGTCTCTCACAGGAAAATTCGCAAGTCCAATTTTGTATATCCCACCGCGCTGCCACCATAAAATGTAACGCTCCGAGCGGGAAAACGTGCAATTAAAAATAATGTTAATTCAAATGGGTTCGATTGGCAAGGAGCTAAAGCTCGCCTTGGAAATTTTCCAGATACGTAAATCAAAACTCAAAACGAAAAATGAAGATTGAACACTTTTATTCTTTTTGGGATATTATCAGTCTTACAAAAGTGTGTTCTCGAGGGTGGTCGGAATTGGTCTCTCTTCTTTCTGCTGTTCTTTACATTACAAAGGTCCAGACTTTTTCTTGAGTCTTCGCGCAGACTCCGTACGCATCACTCGCATGCATCCAATCACATCCCTTGCACTCTCCCCACCCAAAGGGTCTGACTCGTGCGTTGGCCCTTTCATTCCCACAAAGATCGTTCTTGTTCTCACCTTATCTTTACGATCCGATGATCGACATATCCCGTGTATGGAGAGTCGATTTGAAACACCGAGCAAATTCGGTAATAAGAAACTATTTATATTAGTCGAAAGGTTTACTCTACGTCGAAACGGTTACAGTGTTCTGTAAATAATAAAGGATATAGAAATCGAGGTGTATATATGCTAGTCACGTATTCATAATACTATAAAATAGTTATTATTTCTTGTTATTCTCAAATATTACTTCTTATCGTTATAATTTATTAGTTAAGCACCACATCCCCTATCACGTTCCTCTCGTGATTTCTCAAATAATAAGGCTACATATAAAATAATTATTCCACTTGCCATAAAATTACATGGATATCGAAGATTGAATTTTAAGGTTTCATACTTTCGCGGTTTTTCGCACAAAAGAAGGAGCCGCGCTCTAGCGACGAATTTCGCATTCGTCACACTCGCATCAGAGACTAGTAGAGAGATCGCCAACGGTCGCCCTGCGGGTGTAAAGCTGGTCAGGGGGGATTAGTCGTGGAGGGGGTAGTTCGCGTGGACATTGACTCGGGCGGTGTGGCAGATTTTCAGTCAGCTGTGTGCACATTGGCCTCCCGGGTAATGCAGGTTGACTGAGCGTGGCGTGCACATGGTATCGAGCGAAAACGCAGATATATGGACACGGACCACGGACTGTGAACCGTTTTGGCCGTTTCGAACCGCGATTCACGCGTTTGTTGTAGAAGACAAAAAATGTGAGAGCTGCCTTTTATTTATACACTAGATTATGTCTTGATGACAAAAAACGAGTCTTTATCTCAAAATTTAGTTATAATAAGCATTCATTTAAGTATATATCACAAAAATTGTCGTGCCTGTATTGCGGAAAAATATGCTTATCAATACGTTACTGCGTCAGAGACGACTTTTTCATTCTAGCATGCACGTTTTGGCAATATTGTTGTTTATATCATATCTAACTCGACCAAAGTGACATAAAATTAAATTAATTGGCGGTTTAGCCTCCTGCAGATCAAGATAATCCGGTTACCAACATCATATACGTACATAGGTCGTGGCAGTGGTCATTGCGTGCGTGGCTGCTACCCTGTCGGTCTTAGGATCGAAACCACGGTGCGCATTTTTTTTCGGAATTGACATATATATTTTTTTTTTGTATATTTAGTACGATGTTTTTTTTTTTAGTAAATAAATAGTATATACTGTTATTATGACGAATCTTTGCTACAGGAAATATTTTTATTTGATTACTCTGTATTCTTCAAATATTCCTGTCAAATATTTCTCAAGGAGGCATCCCAAAAAATAGGCCTATTTATTTTATATCCTAAGCATAAGGAATCTTTTACCAAATCTTTAACCCCGCAGATGAACGGAGTAAAATATACGACATAAATGGTAATCTCAAGAAAATTACCGTGATTAAATTTTTTAGACCAATAATAATTGGATCCGCTAAGTATAAAGTCTATTTATTAATCTATTTATTTATATTATTTATTCATTTATTTATTTATTTCTCGGATAGAAACCCTTTTACGAGCGTTTTACAAATTACAATATTTATATGATAAAAAAGAAGTACACATCGAAACGAGCGTCAAATCGTATATCAGGGGCATGCCAGGGAAATAAATATGCACTCATCATTCGACAGTTACTATAGGAGCCTATTATCGAACACGTTCCACCGTGATTTTCCCTGTCGAACTTACACGCACGCACGCACGCACGCACGCACGCACGCACGCACGCACGCACGCACGCACACACACACACACACACACACACACACACACACACACACACACACACACACACACACACACACACACACATAATATATATGTCCATATGGCACATTCCATGATTCCTCAGCAAGCTCTAGAATTTTCCAAAAAAGATCAAAATTTTTTATTTATTTGCCATTCTCGCATCTTATTGTTGTATGTGATAAAGTCAAACGTGCATGCACACACGCACAGGCACACATACATATGTCGCGTTCCACGTCGACTCAACCATCCCGATTTTTTCGCCTCGAAAAAATTATTCAGTATAGGCATTTCGAAGGACAATATATACACGACATTTCACCAAAATTTCATTTCCCTACTATTGTTGGTTCTCGAGATAATGACTAATAAATTATTCTCAATTTTGTAAAAATCATAGCTTCGTAACGGCTGATCGGATTTAAACGATTAAAGGAAAAATCTTTATTTTTTTGTCCTTTTCGAAAAAAAAAAGTATGCCGTCATCGGGTAAAAGCTCATTAGAGAGTTTTCGGGGTAAATTGACAAAAAACAATTTTCCCCTCTCCACTGATGCCCTTTTCCATCTTAAAAAAATCCCGTGGAGTTGCGTCTTGCCCCTTCTACCAGAAAAAAAAAATAGTGAGTGGAATTCCGGGTAGCCCTTTCGTAGAAAGAACAAAAAAATCAAAAAATTACCCCGAAAACTGTCTAATACGTTTTTCTCCGACGACGGCGTATTTTTTTTTTAAGAGCAACAAAGATAAAAAATATCCTTTTTTAATCATTTAAATCCGATCAGCAGTTACAAACTTATAATTTTTGTAAAATTTAAAATTCATTAATCATTATTTCGAGGAGCAACAATAGTGGGGGGATGAAATTTTGGTGCAATGTCATATTGTCCTTCGAAAGTATAGAAACAGCTGGTTGTTTTAGACCTTTGCCTGGTTGTTTAGACTCAATTGTTTTAGACTTGTATGAATTTCTTTTTTTATTGACCAAATAATCAAGGTTTCAGTATACAAGATCGATTTATACTTATGAATGAATTATGAAAATAGGCTTATTTTGTGGCATTCCAATGTGTACAACTTCCTTATGAAATATTTGACATGAATATCTAAACAATGCAGAGTAATTAAATGAAAATATTTCCTGTAGCAAACAGATTCATCAAAATAACAGTAGGTGCTGTTTATTTACTAAAAGTGAAATATTGTTACTACAAAATACAAAAAAAAATAAATATTGAAAAACATATTAATTAAGAAAAAATTGCGCGTGGTGCTTGCATAAATGTAAATAAATAAAGAAATAGACTTTTTATACTTCGAGGACCCAATTATTATTGGTCTAAAAAATTTAATGGTGGTAATTTTCTCGAGATTACCATTGAATTACTATATTATATTTAATTACTATGTATTATATAATTACTATATATTATATTTAATTACTATATTACTATATATTATTTAATTACTATATATTTAATACCGTATATTTTACTCCGTACATCTGCGGGGTGTGGGGTTAAAGATTTGGTAAAAGATTCCTTATGTTTGGATATAAAATAAATAGGCCTATTTATTGGGATGCCAATGTGTGCAAAGTCCTTGAGGAATATTCGACAGGAATATTGGAAGAATACAGAGTAATAAAAATATTTCCTGTAACAAAGATTCGATATAATAACATCATATACCATTTATTTACTAAAATTAAAACATCGTTATTACTAAATATAAAAAAAAATATTCGAAACATTAATTCCGAAAAAAATGCGAGTATGTAGTGTAGTTTCGATCCCAAGACCGACAGGGTAGCAGACTGTGCTAGCGGTTCACAGTCCGTGGTCCGTGTAACATATATCTGCGTTTTCGCTCGATACCATGTGCACGCACGCATAGTCAACCTGCATTACCCGGGAGGCCAATGTGCACACAGCTGACTCAAAATCTGCCACACCGCCCGAGTCAATGTCCACGCGAACTACCCCCACTACCTCGGCCAGTCGAAACCCCCTCGAGCACCTGCGTTGGCGATCTCTCTACTAGTCTCTGCTCGCATCGCGCTACCTACAGTTTCGGAACGCCGCGGAGGAAGCTATTAGCGCTGCGAGCTCAATTCGGAATGCACCCTATGAGTACGTTTACACGCCGCTCCAAATCCGGTGTTACGAAAACTGGTTTAGTCAAACCAGGCGTTTACACGGTACCTAACACCAGCTTTACGTCGTAAAGCGGGTGTTAGGACCCGTTTACACGCACTTTAACGCCTGATTTAACTATGCCGGTTTTCGTAACACCGGAATAAGAGCGTCGTGTAAACGTACTCTATGAGTACGTTTACACGACGCTCTTATTCCGGTGTTACGAAAACCGGCGTAGCTAAATCAGGCGTTAAAGTGCGTGTAAACGGGTCCTAACACCCGCTTTAGACGTAAAGCGGGTGTTAGGTACCGTGTAAACGCCTGGTTTAACTAAACCGGTTTTCGTAACACCGGATTTGGAGCGGCGTGTAAACGTACTCTATGACTACGTTTACACGACACTTCAATTCCGGTGTTACGAAAACCGGTGTAGCTAAATCAGGCGTTAAAGTGCGTGTAAACGGGTCCTAACACCCGCTTTAGACGTAAAGCGGGCGTTATGTACCGTGTAAACGCCTGGTTTAACTAAACCGGTTTTCGTAACACCTGATTTGGAGCGTCGTGTAAACGTACTCAGTGAGTACGTTTACACGACGCTCCTAATCCAGTGTTACGAAAAC
Source organism: Rhorus exstirpatorius (assembly GCA_963564615.1). Lineage (NCBI taxonomy): Eukaryota > Metazoa > Arthropoda > Insecta > Hymenoptera > Ichneumonidae > Rhorus > Rhorus exstirpatorius. Next base: position 2,975,402 of record OY751314.1, on the reverse strand, counting down.
CGGTTTAGTTAAACCAGGCATTTACACGGTACCTAACACCCGCTTTACGTCTAAAGTGGGTGTTAGGACCCGTTTACACGCACTTTAACGCCTGATTTAGCTACGCCGGTTTTCGTAACACCGGAATAAGAGCGTCGTGTAAACGTACTCATTGAGTACGTTTACACGACGCTCTAATTCCGGTGTTACGGAAACCGGTGTAGTTAAACCAGGCGTTTACACGGTACCTAACACCCGCTTTATGACGTAAAGCGGGGGTTAGGATCCGTTTACACGCACTTTAAAGCCTACTTTAACTACGCCGGTTTTCGTAACACCGGTTTTGGAGCGTCGTGTAAACGTACTCATTGATGGATTTTCGCATAGAGTATTTTGCGCGGGAAACGTCGGCTCGTTCACATTTCCGTTGTGTTGATGTTTTTTGCATGGCACCGGAAGATGGCTCTGATATTTGAAGGTCAAAATTTCGGATTGTTTGAAATATCAATTATTATGTCCGGGGAACTCCTCGTTTCTGCCTCATTCAAATGTACCGCCTTTTAGTCTTTGAATAGCAACGCCATCCCCCGGCGTCGTGTGGAACCATCCAAACATTGACATTCGACGGATTTTCAAGATTATGTCCAGTTTACCAATATCGGACGTCATGAGGCCCCCGCGGGTGGGGGTAAAAAAAATCTGCGACGGGTAAGTGGAAGGATCTAGCGTGCCGAGCGCAGATAACCTTGGGTTTGCGTCGGAGAATCTCCGCGCTTAGTCCGGACACGAACCACAGGAATCTACCTTACTGACGGATTTTGGTTGGACAAGATGGCGGCATGAGGGGGAACCCCTCATGCCGCCATCTGTACTACCGGCCTTGCTGTACTACCAACACCCGCGAAAAATCTCCAAGGGGCGACAGAGTCACCGTTCCAATTGCCAGTTTTTACGAACGTATACAATTCATCGTCTTTATTCCTAATAGCCGCTTATAACGCAGGAGAAGATTTTCTATCGAAATAAACTAAATTATTGAATAATAATTGATTATTTTGCAAAAGGGCAGTCTATCTGTGGTGATGTCAAATCTCCCGCTACAGATCGGGGAACGCGAAGAGCATGCGCTCGTCACAACGCAGCTAGCGTATTATGTTTTTTGCTTTTTTTCGAGAAAGGACGAACAAAAAAACGTTTCGATTAGTTTATTTGGGATCTACAAACGATTGCTCACCTATTCGGCCCTTTCAAAACCTCAGTGCGATTAAAAATTTCCGGCCGAGGTCACGCCATTTTTGATTTTTCATTTTTTGAACAAACTATGAACCTACAAACGATTTAATCAAACTGGCAAACACCTACAAACGACGAAAAAATCTTTAAAAAACCTGGAAAGTCAAAATCGCACGGTCAAGTTCACAGTGGATAAATAGGTATAGGGCAAAGAATAGTGTTTGTACTTGCGCTGCGCGTTGCGCTGCGTTGCGCGATGAGTACTCAGTACACGTGAGAATATTGCAAGATTTTTGCCGTAAAAGTTATCGTGATTACACTCGAATATTGATAAACTGACGTTCTTTTTGAAGACGATAGAGGTTGCCGAATCACCAGGGTGAGGAAAAGTTTCCTATTCATCTTATGTAGCTGACTACCTACACAAAGTTCCAAACATGATTTGTCGGCTCTCAATACATTAAACTGTTGTTTCATTGTTTACAATCACGCTATGCACGGATGTTTAAGTTATTCAATTTTTTGTAATTTGAATTGAGTTGAACACGGCCATACAGTAAAATCTACTAGCATTGCCATGCAGCTAGTTATAAAAAGGCCAGAGCTAAAATCATAATATTATTTCTTTAATTTATAATTATCGATCCGATTTGTGACCACTTATTAATTACGGCTCCAATGTTGGGGTGGCTTACCTGAATTTTGCATGTGCATTCTCATCTGCCTGTAAATCTACATGCAATGACATAGGTTGTTACATAACCTTACAAAATTCCATCACATTTCTCGTAAACTGCTTCATGGAATAAAAAAAAATTGTGAGGCCATTTGCGTTGATCAATCATGTCGACCGTTTCCATTTTCATTTTTCATTGTGTTGGTTCATTTTGGAAAAAAGTGTGTTGGAAATTTATGCCCTATCTTATAGCCACAAATGCTGGAAAATGGTAGAGGGACTTGAGTCTCCGCTTAAGGCAATGCTAAATATCCTCTCTCACTTTCTCTCTTGCTTTTAAAATACCTATGGTGCTGTTATTTCTCACATTCTGTCAATTACCATGCGTGTCTTGCCTTAAGGAGTTTCGATACAGACCGGCGATGAGGAATAAGCGGAAACGAGGGTGCGGCGGTGCGCGGTGAGCAGGGCATGCATAAAACAAAAAAGAGTCCGACCGTTCATGCTCTATACCCGTGGATAGTGAGCTTATGTTTTGGCTTGTAACTAATAAACCGGATTGACGAACCTATTCAAATTTGTTGACAGTCATATTAAAGATCTAATAAAGATCTGAGATAAATTTTATGCGGGTGGTAGTATTTTAATGGAATTGACAGCTCAAACAAATATTGCTCCCATTTACTCTCGTGTATGAGCCAAATTTTCGAAAATTATTTTTACAAAAACGACACGGAGGATCGACTTGAAATTTGAGCAGTTCACGTTTTATATATTTGTCACTTATTGAAAAAAAAAATTGAGTTGATGGCAACATTTTCAATAGGTGTACCGAAACTCCTTAATGTAAATGAAGGGCCAAGGGCAAGAACCACTTCAGTCCGCTCGGACTGATTTTGAGAAAAATGCAAATTAATGTTTACTTTCTCGTAATGACCATAGGTTCGAAAAAAAATCAATCAAATTTTTTTTTCTGGTACGGCCCTAGCGTATAGAGCGACCGCATGAAATCACCTTGGAAACCACCTAAAAACGACGATGTTTTTGTGCCAAATTTATACCGACCATACCACCGCGGAGACCACTGTCCCAGGGGTCCCAATTTTTCGAGTGGAGCTTACGGCAAAGTGGATTTCACAATAACGACTGGCAAAACCACCGTAAACCGAGCACTGACACTCGAGCAGTCGTTTAATGGTTGTTTTAACGGTTATCATTTGTACAAACCACCATGCCGTAAGCTCCTTTAAAAAAAGTGGGACAGTCGGGACCGTGGTTTCCACAGTGGTTTGGTCCGTATAAATTTGGCACAAAAACACCGTCACTTTTATGGTGTTTTGTATGGTTGCACAGACTGCTAGGGGGAATATGTTTATTTGAAAGAATGTTGAGTAAAAAAATTTTTTGTTCGTGAATTTTTAAATAAGTAGAAAAAGGCATCGACTGACGCTGTTGTTCCCCGGGATCAGGCGTCCGTTGGTGGATCGTTGTACTCATCCTGGCTTTCCTCCGGTATACCGGGAAATATCAAATTTTTGTAAAATTCTTTGGCTTCTGGCCTCTCGAGGAAATATGTGAAGTTCCGCAGATCCTTCCACTTGGATTTTTACATTTTTACCCTGCTACAATTTTTACAAAGTTACTTCCACGTCTTATTTCTTCTTCCATGGCTTCCTTTTTGAACTTTCCTTCTCAAACGTTAAGCTGAAGTACCGGCCATTAAACGAGAGTTTGCGAGAAACCCGGTGATTTTGCTCATTGGAAAACTTAAACATTCTGATAGGTTGGGTTGGAAATGGGCGTTTTGCTGGATAGAATGGTGTTAAGAACATGGTCCGCTTCGAATGATGTTGGTTTAATGCTGCATTTCTTCAACTCATTTCTCCAGTCATCTGGTATCTCGGTGTATGCTTTTCGGTTTACAAGACCCATAGCTCCGTCAAATTCGAAGCATAAATGCCTTATAATCGAAAATATGACTTACCGTATCAAAGCGATTGTTATTGATAACCAAAAGTAACGCAAGGATCGAAACGCTAAAATTTTTATTTTTCCCCGCGCATGAATCGCAAAAAATTGCAAGCTTAACTCCCAGAGGCAAAATGTTATAAACGAAGTGATTGAGCATGGAAATAAACACTTTGTCGGCTCCTTTTTTAGCAACAGACTCGTTGTATGTGTAGAAAACGGATCTTGAGTCAAACAAAGTATAATGAACTTCATTAGTCGTTACATTCGGACAAGGTAAATTTTTTTGAAAATCAATAGTAACTGCTTCCATAATCAGCGATCTATTGGCGCGTTTACGATAGTTCCTCTTCAGATCATGAATAAGCTCACTGGTTTTTAGGTGTAATTCCTTTTCACGAGATTTTTTTTCCAAATCATTCGTCGCCTTTTTTCTGGCTTTGTCATCGGTGCACGATTTCATTTTTTGAGTGAGCAAGGATATTTCGGCTTTCAGGGAATCACACGTGCTGCACGTGTCCTTGCACGGATAACCGAACGATGTTTTGAAGTTTTGCTCAAATATTCTGCGGAAAGATTTGAACGAAAGTTTTTTAACAGGATTCAGATCGGTATACATTTTGTGTAACTTTGCAACGTTCAAATCCACGGGCAAATAAATTTTCTCTGAATCCTTCAGCTAGTAATGAGATTTTCGCCCTTTAAATCCTTTGATGCATTCTACGACCTTCTGTTTAATTTCGTCGGCGAGCTTATGAGGCCGTGATGCATGTTTTCCAAGCATTTCAACCGGTGCTTCTCCGGTTAGAGCCAGAGAGTTCCTTATATATCTGATTTGTTGCTCTGTAATCCTGTGTATGGACATAAATGCTATAGGAATTGGATGTTGTTATTCCTTGTGGGAGAGAGAGATGAGAAGTGGAGAACAAAAGACACCATTTATTAAAAATATAATGTTTAAGAAAGAATACAGTTTCGGCTGATCGTCTTAGCGCTTAGCGCACGTCTAACCGTCTTCCCCGTCATGATTCAATTGTCCCTTTTCTGCACCCCCACCGCAGTTCTCCCCTAACGGCTCGCCGCTACGAGCGGCCGACGAACGTTCTCGAAGTTACCCGATCACGGCATCGGGCCCTACAATGCCTTTAAGGCGGCCCATCAGTGACAAAACTAGTCAAAAATCGTGACGTGAAAAAAAATCATAAAACCTATTATAATATTTTCTAAATACTCTGTCTAAATAAAATTTATGAATTTCGATGACGTTTCCCGTGATATTTTATTCATAATTTATTATAAATAATATTATAAATGAAGTCTCAACTGACAAAAGTATTTAACACTGTCAGAGCGATCAAGTAAAAAACGATAGCTGATATTCAAATGTTTCCTCGCGTGCAGAATGACAGACATATATTGTATCCGAGATTTGCACACACGATGACTTTTGCGATTAAATTTCTCGGGAAAATCCCTGGCAAGACACAATTTTTTAAATACCATTGGAAAGTTCACGATTTCATCTTTTAATACTCAAAATATGAATAAGAACTCTCGTCTTTATCAAAAAGTATCATGTCACTTCCGGTGAAAATGGAATCAACTGCCATAAGACCCATGCTAAAATAGGTAATTTTAAATTACTCGTTCGCAATAATTTGCCTGGCAATATACCCTGAAATTTTGAGAGAGCGTTCATTGCATCTTAGATAACACTTTCCCGAAGTTTCATTCGTATCGCCGGTTTTTTAATTCACTGATGAGCCACCTTAAACAAACAGGGACGTCACGAGTTTCTTGGTCCTGAACCACCCGCGCTCGATAAGCAAATGAAGCAGAATTGATTATTGCTTTGTCACAAACCTCTTACACAAACAGTCAAGTCCAAGTTCATGAGTAGTGGCACGCAAGATTTACATAACGTCTCTTTCTCTACCTAATTTTTTCGTTTCTTCGTCTTCCTGCTTGATGGTCCAGTTTCTTCTTCACTTAACACTGAATCGTCACTATCCATTCTTACGAGCACAAAAAGCAACATTGCCAATCAAACTCAAATTAACGTGAAAGAAACGTACATGTGCACGGACTTGAGCTATTTTTCCCTGGCATAGCAATTCTTCTGGCGGGTTTTTCTTGGACTGATGCTGATTTTCCTATTCAATAGTGAAATATTTTCTGAAAGTCCTCTTTAATGCCACAACAATGGTATCGCTAACTCGTTTTCGATCAAATCTGACGGGCAACAAGTGTAAAGCTGTAGGTTTACCCATCAGATAAACTTGACCCAGAGGTGGAACAACCGGTTCTAAGTGATCAGAGGGATCGTGTGAAAGCTATAGAGGTGTTTAGCATCTCCTTAAAGTCACGTTAAACACCGTCCTCACACTATATTTGTGATTATATCTTCGGCCTTGAATAATCGACATGCATTTATAGTCTTAGCAAGGTGAAACATGTATAGCAACGACATGCGTCTGAAAGAGATAACATCATAGGCTCCTGCGATAGAGAGAGGGTTTTTAGCCTTGTTTTAAGCCTGGATAAAGCAGCAGAAAATTTAATTTTCATCGATTTCATTTCGCATAGTTGATTTTGCTGCATTGGCTTCCAAAATACTTTGAAATCCAAACTATTCCGTAATATTACTTTGCCACTAAATTAGCTTACCAAATAAGATTTTATAATTATTTTAATGTCCACAAAACATGGTCTGTCTTTTACATATCATATTTCAGCTCAAACTCGGTGAATCTTTCTGAAATGGTCTTCTCATCAGGCGTAAAAAGATTACGCATAGGTAGGAAAGAATTAGTTTCATTGTAGAGTTTAGGGAAGTGGATTTTTTGCCCAATGGCACAATAAGTACATGGTATTTTGTTTATATCTAATTCACTTGAATATTACACGTATTTTTTAAAAATTATTATTATTTTCATTGTATATCTCTTTTCAGGTTTTTATTAGGGCTGTGCGGTTAATCGATTAATTGATCACCTCGATTAATCGATTAATCGACAGTTTTGATTAATCATTTTTTAAATTAATCGATTTATTCTTAGACCGTACAGGATGGACGGAGCATTCCCTATGCTGGAGCATAGGGGAGTGCGTGCCGAGTACAGCAAAAAAGACGGTAGACATAGAGTACGTTTACACGCCGCTCCAAATCCGGTGTTACGAAAACCGGCGTAGCTAAATCAGGCGTTAAAGTGCGTGTAAACGGGTCCTAACACCCGCTTTACGAGGTAAAGCGGGTGTTAGGTACCGTGTAAACGCCTGGTTTAACTAAACCGGTTTTCATAACACCGGAATTGAAGTGTCGTGTAAACGTACTCAGTGATTGGTGCGTAAGAGAAAGAAGAAGTGCTCCCTCGAGGGAGTAAACATTGCCAAGTTCAATAGCAGCGTTGCCACGTTTGTGTTCTGTACAAATTCTATACCCTATGTGAAATAACTCGACGGAATCATATCCTCAGAATTATAGCCGTCGTATGAGCAGTCGTGAATAATATATTTATTCCGTTACGATAAAATAATTGAAAAAAAGGACAATGAAATATTGCTGGGCTCCTGGCTGCAAAGAATCGTTGAGCTTCAACTCAACGGAGAACTGGGATTTTTTTCATTTATTATTTTGCAAACTTTTATGTCCGTAGAGTCTTAAATTATTCAAAATAATTTTTAAAGAATCCCAGTTATTCGCAGTCTAATAAAGACTACATGCGGAAAATTTTTTCAAAATAAAAAATTACAAAATCCCAGTTTTTCGTTGAGCTTCAACTCAACGGAGAACCCGCTCCCACGCCCGATTATAATTGTTAGTGCCTAAATGAATGGTTTTGTCGGAAAAAAAAAAAAAAAACAATAAAATTCGGAAAAGTCCTCAATGTAGACAATTACCCGCGATATTGATAGGTGTGAAGCTCACACCGAGGCTTGAGAGTTGTGGAGAATTGATTTTAGAAAATAATTTTGTTCGAAAAATGACGATTTTTTTCGGTTAAATTAATTTTGCGGCAACGTTTTGAAGAGAAACCTTAAATCCAGAATGTTTCGGCGTTTATGGGTTAAGGTGGTTCTTGCAAAGTCATCAAATCTAGATAGACTGATAAAAATACGACAAACGTGAAGGTTGAGGTTCCTATAGTATGCTTACAAAGTTTTAGATTCTTTCACCGTTTGGTTCCGGAGATATCTGCTCGTAAGCTTTTTCAATTTAACACCGTGGGTATAGGCCCCAAAGTGACAAACGAAGCTAGAGTCCTTACTCCTATCAAATTATAATACTTAAAAACTAGATGAGCGGACGAAACTTTGCTGGATCGATGCAATAAACATTATTGAATATTCTGATGAAATTTCAAATTTATTTACCGTACCATTATAATTACAAAACGTCATTTCTAGCCTCGGGAGCAGACCGATTCTCGTTTGTTTCATGCGTGCCCGCTCACCGCGCTCCGCCGCGCCTACGTTCCCGCTTATTCCCCGCCGCGGGTCGCGCAAGAACTACTTTAAGGCATGCCGTGAGTGAATTTCACGCTCACATCATTTAAAAATACCGCGCTTCCCAGACCCTACTCGAGATCAGGAATTTGCATGAACGTGGCTTATTCGTGCGCATACAGGGTGTCCAATAGGAAGGTGTGAAAACTAATAAATTGGTATTTTGCAATAAATAAAGGAACCAGATCAGTGGAATTTTTTTTTAATAGAAGAGAGGTCATTTTTATTTTATGTCAATTTATTACAAAAAAACGATGTTTCCATAGAAATAATTATATATTTAAGCAAATACTAAAAAAAATGTCAAAATCAATGATAAATATTTTCAAAATGTGAGCCATTTGAATCACCACAGTACTCTAATCGCTTTTTAAAACTATTAAAAACGTGTTCTATAGTTTCATTTGAAATGCCATCGACAGTCTTCCTTATTCCTTTGACCAAATCATCTACAGTTTTTGGGTTGTTTTCATAACAGTGATCTTTAATATAACCCCACAAAAAATAATCACAAGGATTGAGATCGGGTGAATAAGGGGGCCATTCCATCCCTGTTCGTGTAAATCGAGGATATCCAAGGCCGATAACTCGATCACCATAAACTTTATTGATGGTTTCGAAAACTTCTTGTGTTCGATGAGGTGCTGCTCCGTCTTGCATAAAGTAATAATTCTTAACGAGATGTTTTTTCTTTGCATAGGGAAAGTATTGTGTCTCCAACATCTCTTTATAGCTCTGTCCGGTAACAGTAGATTCAAAGAAATGCAGGTAGATCCCTTTTATTGAGACAGCTGCCCATACGGATACTTTTACAGGATGAAGAGACGTTGCCACTACGACTTTCGGATTTTCTGAACCCCAAAAGCGATAATTTTGTTTATTAACATAGCCATTTATCCAAAAATGGGCTTCATCGGAGAAAATTATTTGTTTTTCGTTCAATTCTCCATTTTCCAAAATTTGACACAATGAGTTGCAGAACTCTTTTCTTGTTTTCATGGCATGTTCAGACAATAATTGATGCGTTGTTATTTTGTAAGGATGCATTTTCAAAAAATGACGTAGAATATTGTGCAACGACGATTTGCTTATTTTTAAAGCTTGAGCGGCTTTACGGATTGAAGACTGAGGATTTTGTTCAAAATAGTCTTTAACTGCTTTAATCGTTTCCTCTGTAGTTACCGAGGTGGAAGGGCCTGACAAATCTTTTCTACGGTCCTGTAATGTTCCGTACTCTTTAAAATTATCGATTACTCTGCAAACGGAAAAAAAAAAATAGTTACAATCTAAAAAATTTTGAAACATGAGATCTTTAGATCTGATTGTTCATAAACCTTGATATAAAAAATATTCAATTCTTACCTTCTAAGAGTAGTTTCGCTTCTGACTTTTTACTTCCATACTTCGTACGAAAGCCTCTGAACGCTTCACTATAAATTTTCGCTCTTGAATAATAACATTCAATGAGAAAAACTTTTTCTTCGATAGTTAGCTCACTCATTTTTAAGAAGACTGTCCGCTTTCTACCACAGCTAGAATATAACTGACAGGTCTCAGGTACAAATTTCTGAAACGCAGGGTTCCTTACAATGTTAGAGAGGGAGGGGAGATTCGATTAGTTTTCACACATTCCTATTGGACACCCTGTATATCTATCACGAAGGCTATCCTTGGGTGTGTTTAGCCGAACTAAACGTTGAGTAGAAAGGCTCACCACAAATGGCGGCTTGTAATCACTGATTACTGTAGTTGGGTTAGGTTAGGTTGTGTCAATCTGACTTACCGTATGACCGATATGGCGTCACACTTTTTTCAACCAATCGCAACGCACCTCAACATAAACGTGTCCGGCCCGGAAATGTTCACACTCAACACTTCTCAACGTTTAGTTCTGCTAAACACACTCCTTGTCTTACTACTCGGCACGCTCCCACCACTCGAATGCTCTGTCTATCCTGTATGGTCTAAGGATTAATTGATGTTTTCAGTTAATTGTATTTTCCGATTAATCGATTACTTCAATATTTTGTTCTAACTTTTTTTATTCAGTAGGATAGTAATATTTTTTGTACTAGAATACGATAATTCCCATGTAGGTACATTTTTTACACTATTCATCTTTAATGATGAATTTTTGTCACTATCGTAACATATATAAATATATTATTGTGACATATAATCATAGGTATAGTCACAGTTTCTCCATGAGAAACATTTTTTTTAGTTCAGCAGGTGGAGCGATCAAACGACGACGCGTGCAAGTTTTCCATAAATGCAGCTCAGATGCGAACCCATGGTCATCCCACTCTGAAAATTTGGTAACATTACTGAAAAATTCTCAGCTTATCGATGAAATTGAAAAAAAAATTTTTTAAATCGCGCACTATCGTTGAAAAAAACAGTTTTTTTTTTTTCAAATACACGAGATTTTTTAACTGTTGCTGAAGTTCTACCTGAAAATGAATTTTGTATTCGAAAAAATCAGACTTTTTTACAAAAAAAAAAAACGTGTTGGGTTCTATTTTTTTTTTCAACTCCCGGAAGTGTTAAAAAAAAGAAAAAACAATCGCGAGTAGTATGTGGACCACTATATCCAACCCCACCGCTATCCCCACTCCCATCCCCTCCACTTTCCCCCCACGTCGGAGCCTCTTTCCGAGCGTGGTGGGGGTAATGGTGGGGAGCGGTGGTGGAGGAGGGGGGGGGGGAGAGTTCCGCGGGCCGGACATAGTGGTCCAATTATTATCATTATTCAAATAATAATAATCCATACTTTTTTTCTCTTTATTTAATTTTATATACATTTTCACTTAATTATACGTAATGCTTTTATACAATAAGAAAAGGATTTATCTTTTACGGGTTATAACAGTTTTAACGATGTGATCCAAATGATGCATCAGTAGATTGTCAATTATCGTTGTTTTTGTACAAGTAGGTAATTCGTTATATGAATTATTCGGCGATGTTCGTTTTTGGGTTGCTCTCTCTCGGATTTTCGCACGCTTCGTGCGAATATTACGCCGTATGCAGCTCGTTGTAAAAATGGATGTTTCTGATGTTATTGCATCTACAAGAGAGTCTTTGCAATTTGTTACCTCGTTGCAAACACAACGAAGCCACGAGATATTTCTGTTTATACTGGCTTGTAATAATGACAGTATAATGAATTGCTCTTTTGTAAAACAGAATATCGGTAACGAGCGATGTGCAGGGTCTTCTTCATCCTCTATGTTGAAATGATTTTGAAAATCGTGCCAAGAACGACCATCCATAGTTAAACAACCATGGATATAACATTTGAAGCTAATCACAGGCCGTAACGTACCGTTCCGACAAATATCAAGGCCCACCCACACAGATTTCGTCCCCAAATTATTTAGCTTATAGGCGAACGGTAGCAGTAGCGCACGTAGATTCTTAGCACGTTTCGCATACATCGCAGGACTTAATGATTTGTTGACGGTTTGAATTCCAGATTATTGAATTTTGTTCCACGATATTCCATGGCCAAATTATTTTCACGGGCTGCGGCTATCATCTGCTGAAATAGCTGATCGTCTTTTTCGAACAGTTGGACGAATCTGGCTGGTAGGAAGCACGCAAATGTGTTTTCCACGTCGATGACGATACGCTTGCCCCATTTAGTTTGAACGGTTCTTATGTCGCTGATGCTGTAGTCTTTTTTGAGCTCTAGTTCCGATAACTTTTTCACAGGTAGAAACGCGGCCGTTTGTCCCACTTTGTTGATTCGTGCGAAATCCATCATAAATATCGAGTTCGTCAAATTTTCGTGTTGAAGAGAGAAATTGCGATCTCGCTTGTATTACTGCTTTGATACTCGCAATGTCGTGTGAAAGTGCTTCTATTCGCCGCTTTAATTCGCGTCGTTTTCTCAGCATATACCTCAAATGACAGCAAATGAAAGTCTTTAAGAGTTTTTGAAGTTTACTTCGATATCTGACCACGGTTTGATCGCGAATGATGGTCGTTCTCCAGGGTTTAACTTATACTCTGCAGTCGCCCCTCCACTATACCTCCCCCCACTATAATGATTACTCATTTCATTAGAAATACCAAAGACAAAAAGAAACCTGATCGTCTACATATGATACCCGATAATGATGACTCATTTCCTTAGACATAAAAAAGGCAAAAAGAATTTTTTTCCTACCGATTCGAAGAATCGATGGTTTGATGCACATTCCGCTTGAAATATGATAGTCGCTAAAAGTGACTTTTGTATCCAAAGAATGCTGACTCCAAGGCGCGTGATCGCAGTTCAAGGATAGGTAGAAAAAATAAAACGTGAAAAATTTCAATGTCAATTTTATTTCTTATATTAAAATTAGATTCATTATTGCCGTACACGGGAACAACAGTTCTGTATACAGTGTGAGTTTTTATGATTAAAATTATTTGTACCACAGCCACCACCAACCGCAGAGTCCATATTGAAAACTTTGCCCCGAGGCTTAGACTTTTCGCGTTTTTTTATATACGCATTATAATAATCGTTCACTGTTTTATCGTTTCGGGATAAATCATCTGAAAATACGCTTCGAAACTTATTAATACCAAAGCCAGTAGACATATAATGAAGAAACATAATGCAATACTGTCCGCAACACTGCGAATCTGGACCCTGAAGCTGAGTAGCGTTGCATCGGAAAAGCTTGCAGTTTCTTCGGAGTCGGATGAGATGCTGCGGAACGATTGGAGGGATCCCGTAGCTGTCAAAGTATCGTCCTTCTCCAGTTCGATCGACGTACATGGCGACCCAGTGGGATCAGGGTAATTTGTGGCCATCGGTATTAACGACAAAAGCTGTCGGCCACGTCCACACCTTCGGGATACGATCGGCTGGGTATACGCCTATCGTGTGGTCTGGTATGTTCCGCAAGGCCTGCAGAATTTCTAGACTGTTCATAGCAGCCTGAAGCACAAGGTTTCTTTTTCTTTTCCTCGCGAGGCCCGTCTAAGCTCCAGCTCGTGGTCGTTCTATATTCCCATAAGGAGTCGATGCGATCTTTATGACAAAGCCAATCTTTTATTTGTTTCGCATTATTCAGCGCACATTTGTACGTTTGATTGTTATGTAGCGATCCGTGGTACATGCAACGAGTGTCGTCCTGATAAAGATAGCAGAATGAAGGAGCCTCCTCCTCCTCCTCTAAATTTATAATGAAGCAACCTGTCAGTTGCGCCAGGTACTCTGATTTTATTGAACCCCTTGTGAATATTCGATCAGATTGTTCCCAATATTTTTCAAAATTAATTCCATATGTTGCGACGTTGTATCGCCCTCACGCCATTGTAAACCATGATGATTTCTAGTCAACCAGGAATTCTGACGCTTCAGCGCCGGTGATAGATCCTCATTATCGTGAGGTGAAGACACAAGCCAATGAGCGGTGTACGGTCCGTGTAGGCAAATGATCGCAACTTCTTTCGGCACAAAACGATTGTTTTTATCTCGCAAACCCTGTATATCGATTGCGATATTCATGATGCTTTCTCGTTGCTCACTCTGATAATACTGTTCAGCTCTTTGCGTCACGGAGACCTAGCTCGGCGGATACAAATTCTGCTGACTATCCAGAAAAGTCAACGATTACTTGTCTGGATGAGTCAATCTCCAGCACATTATCATACTCGGCGTACACAATACAATTTACCGTTGATGCGAGAGCCTTTTCGAATCGTACTTCTATTCTAACACTGCCGTGTTTTACCAAATTCCAATGAGTACTGCTGTTTGCTGATAAATCGGGCGTAAGATCAAACGCGAAAAGGCAATACCCTTCGGGGTAGGCCTCCCGTGAAATACAATTACCTTCATTGAGAAAGTGAATACCCGTTCCGGAGAACAGAGTATGATACGCGTCTACGTAAAGCTTCGATTTTGTAAAGTCGGGCTGCAGAGCCTTTGACGGTATTTGCATACCATCCACATACAACGATAGATAATTGATTTGATAATTTTTAAAATTACACGGGTTTTTATCGAGGCAGCCGTTGAACGCTTTATTATCGACGAAACCGATGATGATACGTTTTGGTAGCTGGCCGAGGATTACATTATCGAGAGTTTCGCCATGTACTCCGCTATGCATGGATATAGCCTTTACCTCCACGCGTGTCAGGGGATATTTTGCCGTAGCTTTACACAGAGTTCTTGCATGTGCTAAAAGTATACCAGGTGCTATCTTGGCGCGACGTACGAGAAGCGACGCTTCGACAATATGTATTTTATAGTCTGCCGTCCCGCCCATAAGGCAAAATGAATTATTCGTGCGTACGAGTCGCAGACGCATTTCAACACCGTTCAATAAGAATCTCTCTTGATTAAAGACATCGCAGTGAAGATGACCGAGGAGATCAATAGTTTTTCCACTGCTAAGAAGGTCTCTGCGGCTAACAAGCCCACCGTTGGCTGTATCTGTATCCTCCATTTTTCCCGGTGTATCGGCGAACCAGAGCACACTCGTAAGATGAGAGTTTTTTGCGCCGTCTCCATAATTTAGCAGTGTTTCAATGTATGCTCTGTATGCATACGCGTTATTCGGGGGCGATACAAGTTTCTGATTGAAAAACACATCTACTTGATTAAACATTGAATGCATCAGATTATTGACGGGGCCTATTTTAATCGTTGAATCAGGCTTCTCAGCCAAACACTGTATTTGAACGCGCATGCTCATGGTGTGAGCAAGATCAATGTATTCATCACCCTGACCAGGTACCACAAACTCAATTGGTGAATCATCCGTTAAAGATGAGATCGGTTTGTAGTACACCCATTGTGTTCCCTCGATGGTGGTTTGTGTAGGAGGCAGTGTAAATAGCTCGAGCTCTGACTTTAAACACTCGCAAGAGTGTGTGTGTAAGAAAGCCATATTTACCCTCTCTCTCTCTCTCTCTATCCGAAAATATCAGCCACCGTTCGTAGAGCCTTCCTCTTCTTGGTTGTCCTTCTCTTATTTATCCTCCTCTTTGCCGTTGCCCGCTGTCTCGGTTTTCTCGACGAAGACGTAGCTTTCTTTCTTTTTTTCACACTATGGATACGTCGCACACCGCGGCCGGAAATGGAATGCCGAGATCGATTAATTTTTGCCATTTTATAGCCAGAACCCTTCATGAGCGTATTAATTTTTTCCTCCGCCTTTCGCTTCAGATTTTCGCCAGACTCGCGTAGACGCGTTTTGAACGCTTCTCTTGGTCGTACACCATTGTCCATTATATCGGTAGCAACATTAACACCGGCACGCAGAGCCTCCTTGCCGACAGCCCGTGCTCGATTCTTCAAAAGAGGTAGAATATGGCGGAAAAGACCCCCAAGAAAACTGCCAATCCCGTGGCCCCTTTGATTCGGTGAGCCTATCTACACGTTACTGATACCCCCATATCCGGTCCGAGCACCGCCCGTTTGCATATCAAAGTATTCATCGTAATTAGTCATTGCGACGACTTCTCTAATCAGTACGCTTGAACTGTAATGTCACCGTCAGCGTCCCGTACTCAAATGGTATAGGCTGTCCAAACTCATCCCTTATATCGATATCGATCGATTGAAAGTTTGTATGAAGCAGAGGTACGTAGCGTGGTGGCGAGAAACCTCTAATCTTTACAGAGCCGTAATTGTTGCTATCCGCGGTATAAGATGGTACAACACGTAACAGAGGTGCATGCACATCGCCGGTAATGTAGGGTTCACAAATATCCGTATAAACGAATAACATATCGGGAATAGCATTAGTTAGGCTGGCAGGTCGTGCGCCTGTATAGCCAACATCTCTGAATGCAGGCGGGAGCGCCACACTGCTGGGTGTGGTAAATCCTAAAATCTTGTTGAGCCTTGGTGAGAAATGGAAAGCATGAATGAAATTTTCGCAAGAATCGCAGATACGGGTCACTTGGACGTAGCCATTGCGAGTGCGCTGAAATAGTAAATGACCAGCAACGCCCTGTAGTTCATTTATTACTTCGAGCAATGAGTCTATACTCTTATATACACCGGGTGGAACATACACGCAGCTTTTTTCAAAGTCAATAGCAGAATCGTGAATACCCGATTGTACTTTATACGGTGCGGTCTCGATGAAGTTCTGCTCGTCTTCCTGAGGTATATGCAGAATCGTCATGGGTATATGTATTTCTGTAAGTCCAACGGCCCAATTGCCTTGCAAAGATACGCGCTGTGGCAATCGTGTGGTATAACGCGTTGTCGTATTTTCCGGGTAATATTTCATACTGCTATTGCTCGGTAAAACGATATAAAACTCGTCTCTCATCGTGATTTTTTATTTTTTTCGGTAATAGTACGAACTCTCGATAACTCGGCCTCGTAAAAAATACCGTCAATATCTTCGCCGTGAAGATCGCGTAAAAAGTACACCGTCGGCCAACTAGTCGTCGATATGCGATGAATTTTGAACAGCTCGCTGCTCCAGCCGCTCTCGTAACCTTTTGCAAAGGCCGCTTTTGCACTATATTATATATGACACTATATATCGTATATTTGACCCTATATTTTGCAACACATTGATGTATCGCTTCGCGCGAGTATACGTGAAGTATCGCCACATTCTTTCTTTCAATGTTCGATTAAATCTTTTCACAATTGCGGCTTTTATATCAGGATTCCGTGCAGCTCGAAACTGAATATCTTTCTTCTTTAGGAGCTCTTGAAATGCAGCACCCATGAATTCTTTGCCTCGATCCGATTGCAGGCATACGGGTGATCGGCTATCAGTGGCTTTTTGCGTGAGTATCCGCGTAAAAGCCTTAGCTACAGACGCAGCAGTCTTGTCGCGTAGAGGTTCGACCCATGCATATTTACTGAGCACATCTACGACTACGAGGAGATAGGTATGACCATCGTTGTAATCTTTGATCAAGCGAAGATCTACGAGATCAGCCTCCCAGACATCGTCAATGTTTCGCACGCCGTAATGACGTCGTGGAAATCGATGTTTTACAGGACGATGTTTCGTGTGAGCATCCTGTGTCTCCAACCACTGCACGGTCTTTTCGTTAGAAATTTTTTTTCGCGTTGCACGTAATAATTTTGCAGCGCCCGAGAACGATGCTTCGTGGGAGGTATTATAGTACAGCTTTTCCAATGTTTGCATGGTTTAGAGTTTTAGGTTAGCCCAAATTACACGATTCTTCTTCTTTTTTTTACACTGGCCAGCGCCTGTTTGTTCCCTCTCAGAGGTACTGAAGAGCTCATAAATAGTGGGATCGGTGGATTCGTCGCTGCTGTGATTGGCTCCCGCGTCGCTCATCGACAAGTCGTGGGAGTGCACACGTATTTTTCTTTTTTTCCGAAAAGGCGTCGAGGTGGGCACATCGGACCTCCACAGATCCTGGTTTCCAACAAACTCGCGTGGAATTTTTGCCGCTTTTAAAAATCCTGCAAATGCATGACGACCCGCCGGCGTTGAGATTTTCCTCGCGCGCATAGCATCGTTTATAAGATCGACAATAATGGAGTCCTTGATTTCTTTGCCTGCGATGGAGACGGTGCCTGTAGGATCCCAGCAAAACTCTGTTACTGGTACAAGGCGTAAACGACGGAGCAATAGTTTTGCTTTGTTGCGATATTTTGTCGGGACACTCTCAACGATCATAGAGTCGTTTATGCGTGGAATTTCAGCGCCTTTTCCACTATTCCCCTCCTCCTCTATAGGTGTCGTGATGTAATCATCATTTTTTGCGAGTGCACGATGCTGCTGCGCTCGCTCATTATCGGCAAAATGGAGATAACGCTGCAACACCGCGAAATACGCCGACCACTTTTCCCTCTCATCCTTGTACGAATTAGAATTCAGAATACCGTTCATCTCAGTGTCCAATCTACTCAGTGTCGTACCAAGGGTTTGCACTGTTTGCTGCTGTTGCCGTTGAACAGATTCCGTTTGTCGATTATTCTGCACACCTATATGCTGAAGATTCTCTTTAGGCACGAGCACCATTTTTCTCGCATGCTCCATTATCCACTACCGCCGATCAAACGTGACAAGAGCGTACCCAGTACGGGGGCGAGCAGCAGCGGTAGGAACCCACCGTTTTGAACCACAAAACGTTTCTTGCTCTTCCAACTACCGCTTTTCGCAGCTAGTTGTCGAAGAATAGATGCGTGGCGACGCAACTTTTTTCTTTGTTCAGGCTTCAAAGGCACGTTACCACGTAGAATGTTTAACGCACACTCACAAATACAACGAATTATTCGTGGATCGGCTTTACGCAAAACGGCGTCTCGCTGCTCCTTGTTGAGATGCTGGAGTGCGTGCAATATTGCAACGTGCTTCTTGCAGAGAGAGGACCTGTTACCCGTCATCACAGCCGCAAGACTGGTACTTCTCCGGCTGTGTCGGTGCTTTTTAACTTTTTTCGCGGCACGTAAACGAAATGCTGTTGATCATCGGGGAAAATACACGTTCGAAATCTACAGTTATCGGGAGTCGATTGTTTCAAGTCCAAGAGCAGATAACCGTGTGGTTTGCTCGTCGCGTCGCAATAAACTTCCTGCAGAAATCGGGGGTTTTCGGGGTAAACCTGACGCGCCAAGTGCTGTATTTGAGCGCGATCTCGCGGATTTTTGAAAACTACTATATAATTAGCGTTCAGCGATATATCCCGTTGCCCGTGGCCCTGATGAAATCAATTTTGCGTTATAAAAAACACGCTCAAATTCTTATGATGACTACCCTTGGTGAAGAGGTCGACAACGCTATTGTTCGATGCCTCGCGCATCAAATCGTCAATAATTATAAGTTTTGCACGCGGATCGTTTGCATAATCCGAGGATTGCGGCAAACCTTCGCGAAACTCTATCGAAGAACCGTACTCCATATACGCTTGTTGCCACTCGGAATAATAGAAAATAATTCGTTGAAACGGTTCACTATTCAAATGCGAAATGAATTTCAAAAACTTTTTCACAAAGTATGTTTTACCGCAGCCCGTGGGCCCGCAAACCATCGCCGTCCAAGGATGTTTCCACCGCACATCCATTTTTGCGAATGAGCACAATCTTCGTATTAGCTTAAACATATATAGGGTTCGATAAGACGAATATACGTAAGAATATAAAGTTTTATTTATATACATTATTCACAAAGTAGTGCGAGGTCTATATCTATATACATTATTCTTTATAACCGTAAGGAAGAGTGCCATATTCGCCATCTCGTCTCCGTTTGACGCTCGATGGTTTGCATGATTTGGTTTCAGGACGTGTGACGACCTGATGAAACGCCGTGCGCCGTATAGCGTCATACTTTAGAACAACAGGCTCGTCTCTCTCACCGGTTAGACAGGAGCGCACTGAGTTATAATTAATTAATCCCTTGTTCGCAAAATTAAGCGTTATCCCTTTTACTTTACATACTTCTTTTTCCTCTCCATTGGGAGTGCATACGATAAAAGAATAAAATTTTGGTCCGCCTGAAATGAAACTTCTAATATAACTACTTTCCCCATAAGAGCTCAGCTCATCTGTGAGATCCCCTAAGAGCTGTCCCGTTGGAGGCTCGTACTCGTCTTTTTCTTCGTGCGATACGTAAATTACGGAATCGGTATCGCAGTACAAAGCACGATGACCCAGACACTCTAGGTAACTATAAAGTTTCAGGCGGGCCTGGGCTGTGGTGTATGCTGCTACTACGGCGTTCGCTATGCTGGATGGTATAACAGCGTCACTGATTTTCGTGTAGCTTACATACAATATGTCGTTATTTACGGGTAAAATCCCCGTGATTTCGTACTCAGGGCTAGTCAATAGTTCCATAAGCTTTTTACGCGTCGAAACTATTTCTGTCTGCGGTAGATTTTCCCGCTGCCCAAACTTTCCCCAAAATGAGTTGAGGCATAGCTTTGCGACAGATCGCAGCCCCGGATTTTTAGCTATGGAGTCGCGATTTAGCTTGATTCCTTCCGATCGTTCAAAATCGGCTATAGAGAGGTCTTGCGCAGCGTTATCTTCGGAGCAATTGTCGGGCCACCCACTGGTTTCTTGTTTGATTTTCAAATTAATGTATTCGACAAATAAACGTTAATGTATTCGACAAAATGGCCCCCTGTCTGTGTATCGCGATTGAATTGTGTCGTTTCATATTGCCAGATTTCAGTCACGTCTGTCACTCTGTACCCGCATGACACGGCTTTTCGCAACTCGTCGACAACCCATGTACCGTTGAACACGCGCTCTACAGGGTCTTCATGTGTGCATACGTCCTGATTCATAACCTAACAACAGCTTCGGCATAGAGCAAATAATAAGCGGTTATGCATACGCACTGGTAATACAGGATGGTAAAGATTACGAGGCGGCAATACGGTGCATTTTACGAGACCCTCAACGAGAGTTAGATCGGTGTTATCAGGACCTGTCAATTCCAAGCACTCGTTACCCACGTATACTTTCGGGTGGCCCACGGGGTATTTACCGAATTTACAAATATATGGGTACAAAGAGCAAACATCTACGTAACGTAGCGTCAACATCATAGAGCGTAACCATGTTTTCTGTCCGTCCGCCGAAAAAAGCATCACGCGGATTGAGAGGTTCTGCTGTAGCTAAAGGATTATCTTGCAGGAAAGTCCTCATCTCGGCTGTCGAATTTAATAAGCGGTCATATTCACACTCCCAAATTTCCGTGAGCAAATACCCTCCCGCTCGAATCCTCTCAGTTACAGCAGTAGTTCTCTCGAAACGTTCGTGCATGGATATTCCGTCGCTTTGTCGACTGTCTCTGTTTGTGGGATAGCAACGTGGGCAACCGTGCCAGTAGGAGCCGTGAAACTGCAATACATGCGCCCCGTTAGGAATCTCGTAGCACCCGTCTACCAAGAGATTTTGAGGTATTCTGGATTCGCGTGATCGGCCCGCATGAATAATACGAACACCCAGCGAGTTCTCTATCCACGATAGCCATGAAACCGCTTTTTTCGATTGATTTTGCGCCCATCTGTATCCCCTCGTGGGTATAATGCCTATTGAATTATCTTTCAAGAAATTTTTTCGAAAAACTCTGAAGCAGGCTGATGCTATTGTTGTACTTTCATCAAAAGGGCAGACGCGACCACTGGTAATGAACATGTTGCGAAAAGCCATACACGCGCGTCGCAAAATCGTGACATCTGTCTTACAATAGCTGATAAGCTCTTCCGAAAAAACGAATACGTAATTTTTGTCTTTTGTTTCGCGATACCAATCGAGAAATTTCCGGCGCTCATCGGCGCGCATCGTGTCCGGAGAATGATGCTCGAGAGGCGGCAATTCGCCTACGTAATTTTGATTTTCAGGCCTGTTAAACAAATGTGGAAAAGTGCCTTTAACGATAGCACCGGTAAGCCCGAAGGCTTTCGGTAAACCGCTCAGAGGCATATGGAAGTAATTTAGACTGTCGAGAAATACGATTTTTCCGACGCGCATCGTAATAATTTTCGTACCGTTCATGATTAGTGTGGGGAGCTGAGTTTTTTTCTCTTCGATGAAATAACGCAGGATAAATTGAGCGTCGAAACCCCCTGCATTATGAGCGATACAGATTGTACGCGAAAAACCTTCGAGCGGTTGCATGGCTAATTCGACAAGCTGGGCTACGGGGCTGTGACTAAACACAAATTCGTGTTCCCCGCAATGCTCGCATGGTTCGGCTATAGAGTCGTTAACACAGCAAAACGTGCAAACTCGTTGAGCCATGCAAAGATTTGGCTCGTGTACATGAGTAGTCGCATCACCCTTCACAGGTGTGCTCTGCTGTGTTTCAAAATCATAAAAAATGAATAGTATTTTTTTCAAGTCCGGAGTACTACGAATCGGTTTCATGAAACACAGATGATTACTAGGCTGATGAGATTTGCACGTTTTGCAGAAGCCTACCCCGCATTTATGCTTCTCTTTTTTTCCTAATGGCCTTATTGCTCGAAAGCAGTTACGGCACCGTTTGAGAGATTCGCAAACGCTAGCCTTTCTACGCCTCATGGTCACCAGCGGTGCCTTATGCCTCTGTAAACATGCCTCTCCGAAAAAATCGCGGTTGCATGCTTCGCATCTGATTATATTGCGCGATCGCGTATCGCACGTCTGTAACCCCCAGCACCGAGGACATTTTTTTTTTGAACATCTATGACCGAATCGCCGATATGCTGTGTTACATGATGAACATAAATCTCTACTGCCGATAGCTGCTCTGAGATTTAGAATAGGCTCGAAATGATGTGAACGCTCGTAATACAAAATGTACAGGGTGTGCTGAATTGTGCCTACGCTGTTCAGAACACCCTGTCTTCCGTCAAATAGTGGCTCCTCCCCGCGACCCAAAGTTAAAAATTCGTAAACAACAATTGCAAAACCGTCTCGTGCCAAATGATCCTGATAGCGTGCAATCTCGTACACACCACAGCCCTCCACAGGTACGCGAACATCTGCTTCTCTTGTAAGCTCGAGTGCTGCCTGCTTTTGCGCACCCCCATTGATTCGCATAATACGCCGCCATTTATCATGTAGGCTACCCGAGCGTATTTCTCCTCGTTCTGCGTATGCTCGAGCCACTACCAGCGAACGCGGTAAACATAGATTGTCGCTATTTCGGATCGGAAGAATAGATCGTTTTGCGACATCTTCGTGCGTGAGACCTTTCCGACCGCACCCTTCGACCCCCTTGACAGCGCACATTTTTATTGTGCACGAATCGTCAATATTTAAAGATGACGCACTTTGCGCCACGCTGCTTATCAACTGCCAGATATCTTCGAATACATAATCTCGAGCCGGTCGGAAAGATAGCCACACGGGGCCGTGCGGCAAGCTATTCGCTATAAACGAAACGCCTACATAATCGCCTCCTTCGCAGGAGCTCATGATGTGTGTTAAGAGATCACGAAATGCACCGTTGAGCCAATCTACCACGCTAATGCCGGAGTCTGGCTGACGAATTCTTAACGAGGTTTCACGCCCTCGTAGTTTAAATCGCTTAAAATATCGCGTGTAATCACCGATGATTTCGAAATGTTTTCCGGGTGGATGTATTTCTTCGAGAGGCCCGCTCCTTGGTACAGTACGGCGCCTGCCTGCTCCTTTTTGCACCTCTAGAAAAGAGTCTCGTATTAGATTCTAGAATGGTTAAATGCAAAAATTATTGTGTTTTATCAATATTTGTACCTCTCACGAGTCGTAGCACTGCTTAAACACTTCGATATTACCAATTAAACAAAGATGCTGACGAATACCCTGTTACAAAAGGACCCACTTACTTACTTGCTTACTAACTTTTTCATATATAAGAAAAATTATTTACGTGAGTCGTCAGCAGCCACGAGCATTTGAAACCAGCGATCCGCTCTTCGGAATGGCTCGTTTATGCCGTCTTCCTGTTCATCCTCAACAACAGAAGGCCCGTCATCAGCTCTTTGAAAAGCCTCGTTTCTCTCGTTCTCGATAGGGTATTCCCACAACTGGCTTTCACGCTGGTCAAAAACATTATCGTTGCGATCCTCTAACGTTAACGAAACATCACCAGCGCTGGTTTCTGAGATTGCTCGCCGTCCGGAAATGCACAGACCCGATGGATTTGGTACAGCATAGTCTTCTTCTTGTGCTACCTCCCGACCGACGAGTTCTGGACAAATGTATAATTTAAAATTGACGCAACACCAAATTTTTTTGGCACCTTAATTTTAACTTACGTTCGAAAATCGACGAGTTAGTCAATGTCACCGAATGGTGTTCGATGTTGGAAACGGTGCTCATCGGCTGCCCATCATTTTGTTCGGCGCATGATGGGCGTTGGTTCGTTACACTCCTCTGCTGACATGCTAATTCAGCAGTACAAGCCCCCTCTATAAGAGCCGCTGCTTCATCTGACGATGCATCCAAGAGCTGTCGATATACTATATTAGGTGCACAACCATTAAATCAATATCCCTCTTATAGAAGTAGTGCTTTCAGCTCATAATTTTTTCCGGTAAACGAGCCGTGTTAAAATTTCATATAAATGTTTTTATTACGATAATAATGTAAGGAGAGAGAGAGAGCTCCATATCAATTTAATAAGACAGAGACAGAGAAAGAGGAGCTTGATGAATAAAAATACATTTTAAATATATCATATTGAAATTCTTAAAATACTTTTTCTAACGATAACAGGCGCTCTGTACCACTTTAATGCAAGAGAGAGAGAGAGACAGCGAGAGGTAGAGAGCGCGGAACCACGCTAAGCATAGTACAAAGAGTAGAGCTCAATAAATAACGATTATCTCTGCTAACGCAAACAGGTGCTTTGTATCGTGTTCATGAGAGAGATAGTGATAGAGTGGCAAAGAATGCAGAACCACGCGAAGCATGACACAAAGAGTAGAGCTCGATAAATAAGGCTTAACTGTACTAGTGCAATAATAGCCATGAAATTATTTTTTCTATACGATTTAAGTATTAAGAGCCATACCGCTTTAACGAGAGAGAGAAAGAGGAAATTGATGAATAAGAACGCTTTTTGAATATATTGCATTGAAATTCGTAAAAATTTTCTAACGATAACAGGAGATCTGTATCGCTTTCATGAGAAGCTGATGACAGCGTCTTAATGAAGAAGAGAGAGACAGCGAGAGGTAGAGAGCTCGGGACCACGCGAAGCATGGCACAAAGAGAAGAGCTCAATAAATATACCTGTCCGTGCTACCGTAATAATGGAACCGTGAAAATATTTTTCCAATAGCGTTTGAGTATTGCAATTCATACATGGTTATTTTTATGGTAGAACGGAACTTACTTCTGATTTCATCGACAATGCCTCGGACACACGGCGCCTTTTCCAGCCCTCGACGTTGCAGCTCTTCAAACACACACGTTAGCACTTGTTGACCGTTTAGCACACCTCTGTTGTAGGCTGTCACTATGATTCGCAAGGGTGCCCACCATATAATATATTTGAGGCGTCTTATGAGTCTATTTCCCGATAATCGATTTAACTCGTTACACCATTGATCATTACACCGACGCCGAAGCTGGGAGCTATGTATTACGACCAAACGCAAAAGATTTAAAATACATTCGCGAAGTGTTCGATCTGTCATGATTGATAGCGATACGTGATAATTCCCTACTGGATTGAGACTGAATAATCGTGCATCTTGTTCTTTCCATATAAATACCTAGCGCGAGACTTCTGAGCGAATTTACTCATTTACTTAAACTGCAGCGACATCAAAAAGCGATGCCCCCTCGCGGCACAAGAACATGCATGATGAGGTATCAAGATATCAAGATTCAATATCACAGCGCATATGTATATAGCCATTCGAAACGCTCTTATTGTTTCAATATAACTGCTGAGCCTCGAGCTCCCCTCTCGGCTCTTTTTTCGAAAAAATAATTTTCGATCAGCAAAGAAAATATTTTCAAGGCTAGGGAGAAATTTGTCTTGCATAGCTCGAATTGGACTTATATATCACCTCCATGAAACATCTGATACTCTGATATCTGATATTGATACTCTGTTTTCGTCGAAACAGAGTAAACCTTGGCGCGTGCAAATTAGCTGACATTATTATACTTTCGTCGAAGATGAGAACTGTACAGCTTTGCCAAACGCAAAACATTTGAAATAAAATCGTGCAGAAGAATACTGTCGACCATCGTGGCCTAAGACCAGCTAGCTTCTGCATTTTTTCAAATAAATATAGTATAATACAAATAAACTTAATTGTATGTATCTCCTCGTCGTTGAATCTTTGCCCTGAATCATCATGATATCGATACTCAGTTTTCGCCAAAACAAAGTAAACCTTGGCACGTGCAAATTAGCTGACATTCTCTTATAAACAGCAGCATGTATGTGTAGAGGTGAGAGCTATGTATCTTTTCCCTCCGGGTAAAAAATTTGAAAAATCATACACAACGGAGAGCAGTATCAGTCATCGCTATGCTCTTTTAGATAAGGTCATTCGATTCTAAAGTATCCCTGTCTGTGATCTGCACCACTTTAAATTATTCTTCGCCCTAAATGTAAAAGAACTGCTGCTGTACCTATGTATATTCGGAGCGTATGCCTATTGTGACTATAGGCTGCATCTTCAGATCACATTATATACAATAAATATATTATTTTCCATACGAATAAAAAAAAGATGAGCAAACTCGAGCAAGCTTGGGCGACGATGAGACATGCACGTGGTGCTGACGGTGCATTTCGCGCGCGCCGAGAAGTCTTCATAATATTATACCTAAAGGCGCGTGGAGCTTGCCTCCAAGCAGCTGTAGAGCTCAGTAATCGTCGTTCTTTTAATTGAGTAACATCGGGAAAACGTGTTCGCGACGTCGCTCGGTTAAAATATTAAACATTTAAATAATTTATGTGCTCTCAGGGTTAATGTGTGTGTGTGTGTGTGTGTGTGTGTGTGTGTGTTTGTGTGTGTGTGTGTGTGTGTGTGTGTGTGTGCGTGCGTGCGTGCGTGCGCGCGCGTGCGCGTGCGCGTGCGCGTGCGCGTGCGCGTGTGCGTGTGTGTATGCGTGCGTGCGTGCGTGCGCGTGTGCGTGTGTGTGTTAATAAAAATATTTAAAAAAGATGGGGCTCACAGAGATGAGTATAACGAATGCATCTGTGCGGGTTTGCATTCTATCGTTTTTTCAAAGAATTTCTGCGTAGATTGCTTAAAATTTATTATCGGCAAAGATCGGAAAAATTTTTGGGTGCTAGTACGAGTACTTCATAATTATACGGTGCGGTGATTTTCTTCTCCATCAATTTAAAATCGATGGGACGAGGAAGAATAGCGAGAGAGAGAGAGAGAGAAAGAGGCGAACTGCCTAAGCGACAGACACGGAAGAGAGAGAGAGAGAGGTATGCATGACCAATAGGCTCGGAAGAAACGTAAGTAGAAATATTCAAAGATGTTGATAATAATAAAAATAATAGCTCAGAGAGAGAGAGAGATATGAGATACTGAATGATATGAGAATATTTAAAATAATAAAAATAATAAAAATAAATAATAATAATAATAATAGGGCCACTTTGTCCAGCCCGCGGAACTCCCCCCCCCCCCCCAACCTCTCCCCACCATTACCCCCACCACGCTCGGAAAGAGGCTCTGACGTGGGGGAAAGTGGAGGGGATAGGAGTGGGGATAGGAGTGGGGTTGGATATAGTGGTCCACATACTACTATCGCGTACGTCAAATGGAGAAATTTATTAATGTGTAGCTCGTTAACGGGAAGGTCTAGAGGTCTAAGATTTGAGGGGATTTACATATTTTGGCACACACAATGACATATCAAAATTTCAGGAAAATCGAAATTTTGAAGACTGAAAGCTTACATATAATGTGCGTTTTCACCTGCATATATATAATTATGTGCATATATATAAACAGGGTGTCCTAAAACGCATATCAAATATTATGCTTGCCGGATAGAGCGTCTCAAACCGAGGAGAAAATACCTCTTCAAAAATTTTGTACGATCAAATTTTGTGGAGTAATTAGCGATTTGCGTCGACCAATGAGCGCTCGATCGAAAGGGAATTCAAAAAAGTTGAGATAGTGGTGGTGACGACAGTGGTGGAAGTGGGGCTCGTGGACGATGCTGGTGAACCCACACCGTAGAACGTCACATGTTCATGTTTGTCGCGATTGCCTAGCTGATGAGAATAAAATGAAATGACAAGAATAAAAAAGAAAATAATTTTTTAGCAACGCTGAGAAAAATTGATGAAAAAATTAAGTGATTATTGAGAATGGCGGCTTTTCCGAATTTTCGTGTTTTTTAATTTTTTTCTGGACAGAAGCCGTTATTTTAGCACCAACGATAATAAACAGGCGGAGGACTGAAAGAAATAGCATCAGATGTAGCCAGTCGCTCGATTGCATTTTTTGCGACATTCTTAAGGGTGTCTGTCCAGGAAAGTCTCGAACTATTAAGAAAAAAACTTATCGTAGAGTCAGGTTATGACTCCGATTCAGAAGATTTTCATCCGATGTAGCCAGTCGCACAGTTGCATTTTATCTCGATATTTTTAAGGTAGTTCTATCGCTGCAGACTAGTAAATTAGCTATAAATGTCTAAATGATGATTCCTAGAAATATTGGATGTATGGGTTAAAATTAACAAATATTAAATAAGCTTACCCAGGTGAATACAATTAATCAATGGTTTATTATGAATAATACGTAATTAGTAAAATAGTAATTGCAACGACTCAAGTATTACTAGATCTCGTATGATATTTACGTGTGGCAACGTTGCGTTTTCTTTCTCTTTTCATTCTCGTGCCCTCTCACTCTCTCGTCCGCTCTATTGACGTTGACGTGGAGAGGTTATGTTGTTCGACTTGTCAAATACCGCTTTCGTTTCGATATCGCGTTGCCACATTTTTTTCACCGTCACGACATTATGCATTATGTTTTCAAGTCTCTAATAATGTTTAACGATTTTTAATGCAGCACTCACGTTTTGTTTCACCTCGTAATGTGTCCGAATGTGAATCTCGAGATCGGGCTGTTCGTTATTCGATGTTAGGAAATGAAATATGCATGGGCATTGGGTCCATCTGATACCTGATAGTAGGGGAGGCCACGACCATGATTTTTGATCCATAGCATCCCGGCCAAAACCGTATAAAATCGATAGATTATGTGACCGTGAGCCCAAAAATGCAAATTTCAGACATTTTGCGCGTAGCGTCTGACCTGTGCGAATTTTTAAAAATGTCAACAAATTTAACCGAACCGATCCATAGCAACCCGTCTGATTTCTGGAATGTAGTCAGATGATGGTCCTGAGATACCAACGACACGTTTTTCAGACGTCGATAGTGTAGCGCGTGTCCAGGAGACCATTTTGAAAAAAAAAATGGGACAAAAAGGTGATGTATAGCATCCCGTCTGAAAATCATTTTTATAATTAAATTGAGGTAAGTTAATGTGAAAGAATCAATTTTCAGAAAAAAACCGCGTCGCCTCACATTTTGACAGCATTTTGAAAATGTCAACAAATTTAGCCAACCTGTTCCATAGCATTCCGTCTGAAAACTGTTCGAAATGTAACTGTTCGAATAAAGTAAGTTGCCTAAATGTCGAAGAAATTGTTATCAGACAAATTGGGTGTAGCATCTAACCTATCAGACAACTTTTCGATAGTAAAAAATCGTCGAGAAATCGTATTTTGTCGCATTAGAGTCTCCGTTACAAACCAACCAGTTGCAACCCTTTAATTCTCAGATAACGATTAAAAAAGAGGTTACCCAAAACTGTCGAACTAAAGTTGAAGGACTTTTGAAATAAATTGTACAAAATGGAACTGGCATGAAATAGAATTATTTATTGAAAATATATGTTTCAATCACTGTCGGATTCATCATCATCATCGTCGTTCTAGTCATCGTTGTCCTCAAATTCGCTCTCCAGGTCGCTCCCTGGGTCGTCAATGTCTTTTTCTAGAAAATGAATATCATTAGTCAAAATTTTTATACCAATTTTATAGTAAAGGTGATATCAACAATACCTTTCGAGGATGTCGATTCCTCGTCCAAAACAACGTCGCTCAAATCCGGTAATTGGTCACCGGTGAACCAAACGAACTCCAAATGACCGTCGTTTTCAATCCACCCAAATTCCGTGGTGTTCAAGGTCGTTGGATTTTTCAAGTGAGCGTTGCTCCATATTTGGGTTATATATTTTGTCCGTAGCAGATATTGTTCGAGTTCCACCGCGGCAGATTGCAGGCGTCGTAATTTGCCAAATGGAAACTGAGAGTTGAAGACTCGTGTCCACTTTTCATTTGGTAAGTTTTCGTAAAAATGTGGAGCCTCGCCAAATCAATGTTGTTAATTTTTTTTTTTTCGTTATCCAATCGGCACGTGAATTCTTGCAAAATTCCGAATTTATCCTCGGTATTGGAAGAACATCTGCCCAAATCCGCGAAAGCCTCTTGGTAACGAATAGAATTTTTGAGCACTGTCAATGGCCTTTTTTACCCTTACGATATAATGCGGGATTATAATAGCATCCTGTCATTGCATGGAAACCGGGTAAAGCTCTTGCTAAAGATAATCCCAATGTTTCGTACATAAGAGAAACATCGATGTAATGACGGTTATTACCCACTCCGACATCCATCCAAATCTTGACCGGACCTTTCAAAAATTCCATATTCCCGAGCATCACAATCAAAATATCGGTGTCGGAACATTGAATAGACACTTCAGCTCGTTCATTGATCTGACAGACATGGTAGACAATTTTTGTGTCGGCCTCCTCATGCTCTGGACAAGAAAAATCTTCATCAACTGTCTGATTCACGGCGCCATCTTGAACCGAATATTTATAACACATATCATGGTTGATACGGATGGTTTTTGCGCCGATGATACGTGCCATTTCCGGCTGTGACCAGTTGTGAATCAAAAATTTGACCAGAGCCTCTTTGAATTTTATGTTCTTTAATTTTTTAGCCAAATCTGCAGGTCGAACTTGTTGTGGTCCTGAGATGCAGACATCGGCCGATTTTATGTTTCTCCGAAATTGATGTTCAATGTCCTTGATTGACGGGCAAAAATATCTGTCAAATACGATGTCTATCCTTGCAGCATCATATTTGCACAACATGTTCAAAATTTTCTTCGACAGATCTCCGAATGTTCGCGGGCTGTCTTTTAAGGTATTGAGTAAAAAGAAACCGTCAATGATTAAAACATCCGTAGATTTTGGCTCAGTGATTTCAATTTTATTCTCGCGGTCTCGCATCAATGCCGATTTATCTGTTTTATTTATCGTTCCGTCAATGTGACAAAGTGATAGCGGCATTGGCGTTATCGGATAACACAGCATGTTTTCAATACATATTTTTTTTTCTAAGGATATCGCTAAAGGCCTCCCAAATAGATCTCGCTGTAGCTTCAATTCTTGGATCTTGCCACCGAGTTTTACTTTTTTTTTTTTTTTTTTTTTTTAAATACTGCTGAAAGTCGAAACAATATTTTTTTTGATTGGTTCTTGAAACCGTGCAGGTCTCTCCCTCACCTCGGCAATAAAATTATCTCGCAAAGTTTGCCCCCGAGATTCGACATTAAGCAGAAAGTCAGCAACATTTTCTGGGGCAGCTTTTCCACTTGTAATATTATACAACTTATCTGCATCCAATGACTTATCGAAAGGATTCATATACTGTTCTAAAGTTGTAACGAACTTTTCAACTTGATGGTGACTTTTTCGAATTCGAGAACATTCTTGGCATAGGAGCGTGACAAGCGCTGGGGCGTTTGCCGGGCGACTCCGAAACGTTCTTTTTTTTCATTTGGGAGTCGTAAGCGACATTAAAAATGTCTAAAAACAGTATTTTCGTGATGTCGGCATTTATACAAGAAGTAAAAAAAAATTCAACCGGGATGCTATGGAACAGGTTGGCTAAATTTGTTGACATTTTTGAAAATTCGCCCAGGTCAAACGCTACGCGCGAAATGTCTGAAAACAGAAATTTTAGTAATAAAATAACAAAATCTATGTACATTTTCAATATCAGATGGGATGTTATCCATCCGTGTACCTATTTTTTTCGACACAGCAGAAATGGCCCCCCACGAAGCTGCTACATTTCTGACCGTTCCTACCCACCTAATTGGGTCAAGGGTCATCTTATCTTTCACTTTTATACGATTTTAGCCGGGTTGCTGTGGATCATGGTTTTGGTCGTGGCCTCTCCTACTATGATATTATTTTATAATTTTTCGTGCCATACCCGCCATTCCTTTCACCTCTTAAGGTGTCCAAATGTGAATCTCGAGATCGGGCTGCTCGTAATCCGATGTTACGAAATGAAACGAGCATGGACTTTGCGCCCATCTGATCCCTGACATTATTTTATCATTTTTCATGCCATACTCTCTATTTGTTTCACCTCTTCAGGTGTCCAAACGTGAATCTCGAGATCGGGCTGCTCGTTATCCGATGTTAGGAAATGAAACATGCATGGACATTGGTTCCATCTGATTCCTGACATTATTTATAATTTTTCGTGCCATACCCGCCATTTGTTTTACCTCTTATAAGGTGTCAAAATGTGATTGGATTGGGAAATTGTGTTTATGTCAGTAGTTAGGGAAAAAATATTCTCGAAAAATGTTTTTGAAAAAATGTTGTTTATTTTTGTGTTTATTTTTAGATAATAAAAAAAGAAATAAAAAAATGGATTAAAAAATGAATAAAGTTGGTTAAAAAAGGGGGGTGAATTTTTTTTTTATTAGTGGTATCCCCCCAAAGAGGCTATCGTGTACCACGAATTTTGAATAGACATATGATATAGAATAAGCAGGTGAGGTTTGTAATTAAAATGTACTATTATCGTTTCAACACCACTATAAGAGGTATGGCGTAGTAGATTCGGCGCGTTAGAGTAATTCGGCGCGTTTTTTTGTGGTATCCCCAGTAGCAACGAAGATAGAGTCCTATAGAAGTGTACTTCTTATGGGCCGCTTGAAGCAAAGCTTTCGGCGACTCTAACAGCCGTATGATGGCTCTACCGTCGACCGATCGATACGCCCCGCCTACCAGCCTCGTGTTTCTGGTGGATTGCACGTGGTGGGGAGCCGCACTGCTTCCCCTTCCGCGATCTCATATCGCGACTCCCTACCGCGACGGTATTTATTATAATTCGAAAGTAAATTTAAAAAATCAGGGAAACCCATAAATATGCGAAAACAATAGATTTTTCAGTAAACCAAGTAAACCCAATGGCACCCAATTAAGGCGGGACAGAATTTATATATTACCATCTGCAGTGTATTTACAGAATTGTTGTTTGACGGGGTACGTAGAGTGCACCGTACAATACTGTAAACTTCATGGGTTCGATCCTCACATTTTATGTTTTTTTTTTTTTTTTTAAATTTCAAAGCCTTTTAAAACCTTTGTAAATCCCATTTATATCTTTTTGACGGGCATATAGGTAGGTTTCGATTTAATTAATTGAACTCTTTTTTACCACAATACTTACCCCAGAGTAGTACCTCGACCGCGCACTATGTACGATTTTTTTCAAAATGTGAGGTCAAAATTCTTCAAATAGATAACAAAAGCTGTTATGCTGTTAACAAAGACAGTTCGGTTTTTTTTTTTTTCGAGGAGCCGCTATGTTGAGAATTGGGAGTATTTGAATGAAATTTTTTTATTTCATAGTTTGGTAGTTTAGGAAAAAATATTTAGTAAGTTTTTAAAATTTTTTTTATTTGAAATCAAAATTGCCGTTAATATAACAAATTGACAAATATAACATTATGACAAATATAACATTATGACGTCACACATGTTACGCTGAATCTATATATATATCAAAATCCGTGAAATTAAATTGCCTATAACATCTGTCATTTTTAACGAAAAATAAAAAATGCGTCATTATTTTTACTTGTTCGACATTATGCAACCCAATGATTTAAAAAAAAAAATTCATTCATACTCCTAATTGCCTATAACATGTGCATCTGCCATATTTAACGAAAAACAAAAAATACGTTCACATTATTTTTACTTATTCTACATTATGCGCCCTAATGATTGAAAAAAAAATTTCATTCATACTCCCAATTCGGATTGTTTTTTTAAATCGAGACAACTTCAAATTAAAAATTGAAAAAGACAGAAGATTAGTGTAGATTGAATCTCGCATATTGCTTTTGTTATCATTATTGCGGACTTACAAAATGTAACTCTATAAGAAGTTGGTTTTCCTAATTTTGACTTCCTCGTAGAGGAAGTATGAAGGAAAAATCGTGAATTTTGGATATGTTTTCGTAAAAACGTTGTATATTACAATTAAGAAGTTTCCAGGGCATTGAAAGAATAGTTTCGTAAATACAACCTTTACAAATTTCCGAAAACCGAAATTTCAAAATGATAAGAAAATTTTTAAAAAATTCATGTGTAGTCAGAAAAATCAACGAATTCATTTCACATGAAAAAAAAAACATTCCCTAAAAATTTGTTAAATAATGTTTTGCTTAAACAATTTATTGATAACTTTTGGCATTATTATTATTAAAAAGTAATCTTCTTATGGTCTTTATTATGGTTGAATTTTTTCCGATTTTTATCTTATCATGAAGTATGCGATATTGTCGACGAAAGTCACTTGGTTGGGAATTACGGTACGTTCGATACATCCTTCAGTCATTCCAGCCAAATTCAATACCACTTATTCTTGTAAGTCCCCTAGGTTATTTGTGTAAAAAGTTACGACTCGATAGCCTCAAATTTACGAAAATTCGAGCGGGTACATCTTTAGAAAATTTCAAATTTTTTAAAATTCTGAACCCCTTGAGGGATTCTAGCCAAATTCAATGATAATCATCCTTGTTCCCTAGACTATTTGTGTAAAAAGTTACGGCTCGATAGTCTCAAAATTACGAACGTTAGAGCGCGTACAAACATTTCTACAAAATTTCAAAATTTTATAAAATCTTTACCCCTTCAGGAATTCTTACCAAAATGAATATTAACCATCTTTGTTCCCTGGACTATTTGTATAAAATATTTCGGCACGATAGCTTCAAATTGACGAAAGTTAAAGCGATTACCGCTAGCTTTGAAAATTTTCAAAATTTTATAAATCTTAACCTCTTAACCCTTTCAGTCATACATTTTTCTACTCAATATTTTAGCCTGAAATATTTTACTCGGCGGTTTTTGGGGTCGCTGATCACGAATTTGAAGCCAGAATTGAATAATTCATAAATCCAAGATGTCGGATCCAATATGCCGGATGGACAATTGTATGAAACTTTGATGAGCCGGGGCGGAACTTGTTATTTTGGTAAAAGCAGAAAATAAACAAAAAAGTATTAAAAAAAACTAAAAAATCAAATAAGTATTAAAAAAATAAAGAAAAAAACAAACAAAAAGGCATTAAAAAAAACAAAAACAAACAAAAAAGTATTTAACAAACAAACAAAGCATGCATTGCAATAAGGAAATTAAATCACCGCCTTTAAGCCACAATTAAATCACTGCGTTACAAAAACCGCCCAAACCGTTAAAAAACAAAATCGTGCGAAGACCATCAGACACAAAAAAAAATAACCGAGAAAAGTGTTAAAAATTATATATAAGCACGGAATTGCAAATTACAAAAAAAAAAGATTTAACATGAGTGCGAGAGAGATAAAATGCCGGCCCCAAGTGGTGAGCTGGACTTTCTCCGCGCGCGATACCGAAATTAAAATTTTTTGTATAAAAAAATGTGATAGTGTACTATGACATCGATGCATAAATGCGTGCTTAAATAATAATTATTAAAATAAAAAAAAAAAATAAAAAAAAAAGAACCTGGCAGGACTTGAACGTATAATACAGAGCGTGGCAACCCGATGCCGTACCAATTACACCAAATACTTTATCAGTTTAAATCGCAGTTTTGTGATACATAAAGTGCGATCGCCCCGTATTTCAATTAGGTTGGGTTCGCTTGGTTTGGTGAAATTTAACTAGCAATTTAAAAAATTTAATTAGCATAGTAATTGCATAGTAATAATAGTAACTGGTAGCCTACAACTAAAAGATTGAGAAAAAAAATTGCTTCGCATCGAGCACATGTGACTTTCACTGTAGGGGTACCAAAGGCGGCGTATAAAGACCCCCACTTCGCGTATGTTTTCGATCTGGCGCGAGAGAGAACGCACCGTTTCCCCAAGTGAGCGTGAGAGAAACAGCACGACATCCCCAACTCAATGAAAGAGAGATAGCATGACATCCCCAACTCGGCAGGCGGAGCAAACACACGGATACAGTCGTGAGCATGTAGAGTGCTGTACGTGAGCCGCACACAAGTAAAAGTGACGCTAGCGACATCTTACCGTTGGGGATATAGCTCGTCCGAGTTCCCCAACTTTTTTGCTTCAAGCGGCCCATAAGAAATACACTTCTAGAGGGACTCTATCTTCGTTGCCAGTAGGCCTAATCCACTATCATTGTGTACTATACATTTCAGAAAGACTTTTAACCAAATCTCAAGACCCGTATATTTGGAGTATTGATGTTTATAAAAATTCTTCCCAAACAATATTCTTTTCATGTGTGAATTCTTCGGAATCAATTTGTACAAACAATTTTTCCGGATTTTTGCACCGTGAGAGTGCAGCTCACGATATCCATCCATATCGATATCCATATATTTTCAATCGATATCCATATATATCCAATCGATATTCATATATATCGATATGGAATCGATATCTAAGGGCGGGGAGGGGTTAAGAGGGGAGAGGTGGGGTGGGGCAGTGAGGTGGTGGAGGGGATGGGAAAAGCGGGGGAGGGGGGAATTCTTGACACGGCGTCAGTGGTGGTGGACGTTTGGGTTAAGCTTGGTGTTGGTTCAAATCATCATATAGACAAATCATATAGAAAGATATCATATAAAACGATATACATATCTATTTTGGTTTGGATTGGGTTTGGGTTTGATCGACATAATATCGATATTTGACATGGTTCGATATATCGATAGATCGATTCTTGACACGGTTCGATATATCGATATATCGATTCTTGGGTTTCCTATTAATTGGGTTTATTTATATTTAAATATTTGGGTCATAATTAAAGAATGAAAAAATTTTGTGTCACAATTTATACGTGAAAATTTATGTTGTTACGTCCTGGGCGACAGGATAAGAGTGACTACGTTTCCATCGAGGGTTAGAATGGGGTCAGAGTCGGGTTAGGGTTGAGTTCGTGTGCGCGGTTTAGCGATGGAAACGCCTCGAGTCTATCCAAACTCTACCCAATAAAAATTTAGGGTAGGGTCGAATAGACTCCGGTGGAAACGGTTAGAGTCGAGTTGAATTAATTAAGCACTACCAACTTGATAACGTCGAATCTTTGCGCTGATCTCCGACGCCGCTCCTTAAAAATTTCAAACAGTTTATGCATATTAGTAACATATTGATTGATAAGTATTAATCTCGGATCCATGATTTATTTCCGCTATTTTTTTGGGATTCGGTAAACTGTTTGTTATGAATATCATAACCTAGCAATCATAACGTGCTGTTTGAAAACAGTTGGTAACAGTCAACTCCGCTCTAACCCTACTCTGGCTCTGTACCGGTGGAAACGAGCGGGATCAGATCGACAAAACTCGACCCTAACCCGACTCTGACCCAATTCTGACCCTCGATGGAAACGTAGTCAGTGTCTCGCCCGGGTGTACGATTGACAGCTATTGACAGAAGAAAAGGGGTGCCTCTCGTTTCGGCTGGAATGCGCTGGTCGGGGATGGAGCTAAAAATGCGTGATCGTGACTGTTATTTGGTGAAACGTAGATTTTTCTCACTTTTTGTTAGATGAGTTGGGCGTAGCGGGTGTTTATTCGATGTAGACGACGTCGTCGGTCGAGGTTTTGCCCCTGAGTTTCTGCTGTACTCGTACGTTAAACGATCCTTCCCTCGAGTGAGTCGTCATTATTTTCGGGTTTACCGCTTCGGCGTTTGCTTGTAAAAGTCTAAATGAAAAGTTACCTGTCGAGTGTGTTCTATTTTCGGGTGGGACTCCCATACAAAAGAGGGTTTTCTTGGACTCATCACTGCCAGGGCGTTGATTTTATTTCAGCGTTCCATGCATGCATCGCACAAAGAGTTATCGTGAATCACGATTATATACGTGATCGGGTCCTCAAGATAATTTCTCCGATGGTTGTTCGTTAACCTGCTCAAGTGACTAAGTACTCTGACTCTTAACTCCGTGACTCTCTCTGTTTGGCTGCTAACTCTCAACTGACGTTGCTATTTACTACTGGGCACTATATAGTCCCTTATTTTATTTTCATAAAAGGTCGGACATGTCGGCGCGTGAGGGAAGGGTTTTCTCTCACGCCTCGACATCCCGGTGACGATTATCTCCGGACGAAATTCCAATTATTGTGACTGGTGATAGCATTGTTAGCGTCGAGACATCGATATTCTCGAGACGATTTTCTGATTATTGTTGGTCTTGAGACGTTGACAATCTCAAGTTGCAATTCTAATTATCGTGGCGAGACGAAATTCCGAGTATCGTAAAAAATAAAAAATTTGAACGGTTTAAAAAGTGGTAAATGTTTACTTCGACGGCTTTTCCGAATTTTGCAAATTCTTGGGTTTTTTTTTGACAAACACGTTTTTTTTTGTCCCAATAATGATAATCAGGTGGGGAAGCCTGCAAAAATTACGGGGTTATACATGAATATTCGAAATTAATTTGTAATTATTTGCTGTGATGGATTTTATGAATTTTGCAAATTTATGGGTTTTCTTTACATCGATACGTTTGTTTTGGTCCCAATAATAGCAATCAGGTGGCGGAGCCTGAAAAAATTAAGGGGGAAATATGAATTTTCAAAATTCATATTTCTTCGATTTATTGTATCAATACGTTAGTTTTGTGTGTGCAGATATGTGTGTGTGCGTGCGTGCGTGCGTGCGTGCGTGCGTGCGTGTGTGTGTATGTGTGTTT
This sequence comes from Rhorus exstirpatorius, assembly GCA_963564615.1. Taxonomy (NCBI): domain Eukaryota; kingdom Metazoa; phylum Arthropoda; class Insecta; order Hymenoptera; family Ichneumonidae; genus Rhorus; species Rhorus exstirpatorius. The sequence goes on along the minus strand of OY751314.1, from coordinate 2,936,554 downwards.
ACATTCTGATACGTTTTTTTACATTACTCGGTTTCTTTAGATTCTGAACCCTCGAGTTTTTGCCTGTACCACCACTTTTCTTTCTTTTCTTCTATACATCAAATAAATTTTAACATATATCAGTAGTGTTCAAGAAACGGGATGGTCATAATCCTTCAGTGCTTCGTTGTGTACGTATCGTTGATATGGATTGCGAGGGCTGTACTTTACAGTTACAGAAATTTCTCGGACGGTGCGAAAACGAAAATGAACTCGTAGAGTTTTTACGAGCGCATCAAGTTTTCCAGCGACAAATCGTTTGCGAAAGTTGCGGTAAACCGGCTTCGTACAATGAGAAAATGCACGAATGGAGGTGCCAAAAAAAAAATCCAGAACGGTAAAAAAGTCAGGATCGTTCAATGTTCTTTCAAACAATCCGTTCGAAAATGGTTCGAAAATGCTTCTTCAACACTCGGAGAAGCATGTACATTCGTTGCTTTTTATGTACTTGCATGAAGCCGCCGCGTTAAGAGTTTATTGAAGATCAAATGGCCTTCAGTAGTAAAACCGTGGTTGACTGGTCCAATTTTGTAAGGGTAGCCATACTGTTGTGGTATATCGATAATTCGCAACGTATTGGTAGACAAAACTATAATCGACATTGATGAAGCAAAATTCGGTAAGCGGAAATATCATCGTGGACGTATTATCGATGGACAATGGATTTTCGGTGGTTTCGATTGTGATTCCAAAGAACTATTCATTGTTCTCATCCCTGATCGATCAGCGCAAACCCTACTGAAGATCATTAAAGAATGCCCAGATAGAACACTGACATCTAATATATTTCCCGAAAAAAAAAAAAAAGTTGGCCGGGGTAACTACCCCTGAATGCTGTTTATCTTGCGTGTATGCAAAAAATCGTCAAATTCAAGTTTAAAAATCTGAAAAAATGTATATCGCGTATAAACACGAAATAATATTGACTTTTTTTTTGGATCTTCCCGAAAAAAAATATTGGCCGGGGAACTACCCCTGAACGCTGTTTATCTTGCGTGTATGCGAAAAATGGTCAAATTCAAGTCTCAAAATCTGAAAAAAATGTATATTGCATATGAACACGAAAGAATATTGCCTTGTTTTTGGATCTTCCCGAAAAAAAATATTGGCTGGGGAACTACCCCTGAACGCTGTTTATTTTGCGTGTATGCGAAAAATGGTCAAATCAACTCTAAACATCTGAAAAAAAATTGATTGCGTATGAACCCAAAGGAAATTCGACGTGTCTTTGGTTTTTCCTGAAAAAAAATATTGGCCAGGGTAATTACCCCTAAATGCTTTGAATTGTTAACGTTTTTTTGTTTTCTCGCGATATCATCAAATGCTTAAAAAAAAAATCATCGGGAACAAAGACAAGGTAATTTTTCGAATGAAGTTTAATACGTCCCAGATAGAACATTGACCTCTAATATACGTATATACGACGTCGCCATCGACGTCTGTAAGACGTATTTAGTACGTATACTGAAGAGCTAAATGTCCGGCTAATATCTGTATATTTGACGTATATAAGACGTCGAAAATACAGAAAAAATGACGTATATAAGACGTCGGAAATACATTAAATCTACGCACAGCACAATAATATTTTAAAAAAACATAAACAAAAACGAAAAACATTACTGGCGGTTCCATACGCATTTTGTCGTTGTTATAGGTCATAGAAGAGTTACACTGAAAAAAATAAATAAATTCTGCACGGATTTCTCGATAGAATTTTATTCTGCTTCGACGGGGACTCGAACCTGCGACCTACCTACTTATCCTACCTATCTTTCTAACACGCTACCCACTACGCTATCGTCTGTTTATGAACTTTGGTAATTCATATCATGTATTTGACACGCCAGAGAACACTTGATCAGTTGTATGTTAGGAGCTACTCAAGGGATGGTGGTGGTCGCGTCTTCAACCCGTTTTTAGTGTAACCATGTCAGTTTTTGAAGAAATTACAAAATTGAACGTGGTGAATCCAATATGGTGGATCCAAAATTCTAAAAATTCCATAACTTGTCTGATTCAGTCTAACTATATAGTCTTCGCAAAGAGAGATAGAACATAGCCCCTCTACACTAGGACCTCGATTTAACGGCCAGTGGCGGGACCGGCTCCGCATCGCACCTTGTTAAATCGAGGTATGCGTATGCCCGCCCATGCTGTATCTGCGCATCGGCACTCCGTGCTACGGGCCTGATCGGGGAGACTTTAAGCGTCTCCCACCATCTCCCACCACGCGAAAAACCGATCGATAAATGCGACATGGTGGGGACTGTCTATTGAATCGAGGGCCATTAAATCGAGGTCCTAGTGTATTTTCTGTCTCACTCAGTTCTGCTGCCATCACGTTTAGGACGGTAGACGGAGTACATATATATCCTATATATATATATGTATGTATATATATATATATATATATATATAGGTTCATGATCTCAATTCGGATCGCGCGCAAAACTTATTGCGCGCGATCTTTGTGTTATAATGTTTTTATATAGTATACATCATATAATGTAAATAAAGTGTTATAAAATATATTTTAAGTGTAAGAATTTATCCATCCACTTATAGATATCTCATATAGATCACTGACGTCTAATATACGTATATTACAAATATACATGTATATGATATGTATACGTGATATACGTATATTTTACGTATATTATACAATAAGCATTTGACATCAAATTATATACATATATTATATGTATAAGGAACATCTACTTGACGATAGAAACGAAGCCAACTGCATTGCTGTCAAAATCACGTATTATATACGTATATTGGACGTGTGTTTTTCAACAATATCTCCGTGGAATTTTGTACATTTCATATACGTATAATATTCGTTCACTATCTTTCGGTTGTAATTCCCGGATCTGAAGCTATAATTGTATATAAATATTTATAAATATTCAATGTACGTATGTACATTAAATATATATATGTCGCATTCCACGTCAACTCAGCCACCCCGTTTTTTTTATTGTCTCGAAAAAAATATTCAGTATGGGCATTTCAAAGGACAATATATCCATGACATTTTACCAAAATTTCATCCCCCCACTATTGTTGGTTCTCGAGATAATGATTAATGAAGTCTCAGTTTTGTAAAAATCATAACTTCTTAACTACTGATCGGATTTAAACGATTAAAAAAAGAATCTTTTTTATTTTTTTTGCCCTTTTCGAAAAAAAATATGTCATCATCGGATAAAAGCTCATTAGACAGTTTTCGGGGTAAATTAACACAAAACAATTTTTTCCTCGTCACTGATGCCTTGTTCCATTTTGAGAAAATCCTGCAGAGTTGTGTATTGCCTCCCTCTATCAGAAAAAAAAATACTAAGTAGAATTCTGATTGGCCCTTTCGTGGGGGAAAAAAAAAATCGAAAAATTTCCCCGAAAACTGTCTAATGAACCTTTTTCCAATGACTACATATTTTTTTTCAAAAAGGGCGAAAAAAATAAAAAAGATTCTTTTTTTAGTCGTTAAATTCCGATCAGCCGTTACGAAGTTATGATTTTCACAAAATTGAGAATTTATTAATCATTATCTCGAGAACTAACAATAGTGGGGGGACGAAATTTTGGTAAAATTTCATGGATATATTGTACTTTGAAATGCCCATACCGAATAATTTTTTCGAGACCAAAAAAAAAAACGGGGTGGCTGAGTTGACGTGGCTGCGTTGACGTGTCGTATTCCACGTTAACTCATCAGCCACCCCGTTTTTTTTTGTCTCGAAAAAATTATTCAGTATAGGCATTTCAAAGTACAATATATCCATGACATTTTACCAAAATTTCATCCCCCCACTATTGTTGGTTCTCGATATAATGATTAATAAATTCTCAATTTTGTAAAAATCATAACTTCGTAACGGCTGATCGGATTTTCACGACTAAAAAATGAATCTTTTTTATTTTTTTTGCCCTTTTTGAAAAAAAATATGCTGTCATTGGAGAAAAGTTCATTAGACAGTTTTCGGGGAAATTTTTCGATTTTTTTTTTTCCACGAAAGGGCCAATCGGAATTCTACTCAGTATTTTTTTTTCTGATAGAGGGAGGCAATACACAACTCTGCAGGATTTTTTCAAAATGGAACAAGGCGTCAGTGAAGAGGGAAAAACTGTGTTTTGTTAATTTACTCCGAAAAATGTCTAATGAGCTTTTATCCGATGATAACATTTTTTTTTCGAAAAGAGCAAAAAAAATAAAAAAGATTCTTTTTTTAATCGTTTAAATCCGATCAGTAGTTACGAAGTTATGATTTTTACAAAATTGAGACTTTATTAATCATTATCTCGAGAACCAACAATAGTGGGGGGATGAAATTTTGGTAAAATGTCATGGATATATTGTCCTTTGAAATGCCCATACTGAATAATTTTTTCGAGACAATAAAAAAACGGAGTGGCTGAGTTGACGTGGAATGCGACATATGTATATGCTTCAGATCCGGGAATTACAACCGAAAGATAATGAACGAATATTATACGTATATGAGATGTACAAAATTCCACGGAGATATTGTTGAAAAACACACGTCCAATATACGTATATAATGCGTGGTTTGACAGGAATGCAGTTGGCTTCGTTTGTATCGTCAAGTAGATGTTCCTTATACTGTGATGGGCGAACGGGTTAAATGAAGTTGAAATGAAGTTAGACTTGGGATATTTTAGATTGGTAGTTTATTGGCATATTGGTATAATTCGGGAATGCACGTCCGAACTGATAGAAGGTTAATGATGAACTGCAGTGCTAATGAGCTGAAGGAAGGAGAAGACTTAATGAGAGTGGAGGGGATGTCGTCAAGACAGAGGAACAAGGCCCGTGGGACCAAGGGCATACTGGAGCTAAGATGCTGACGGTTGTGAGATTGACCGGAAAGGAGTATTAGGTTTAGCTGATATGTAAGGTTTAAGCGTGCGAGTGGACTGGTAGCGAGAGTGAAGTTGATGAGCTGGCGTGGGAAGGGAAAAGAGTTTTTTAGGCTATAGGACGGGGCCGTTACAATACATATAATATATGTATATAATTTGATGTCAAATGCTTATTGTATAATATGCGTAAAATATACGTATATAAAATTCTTTCACTACATCAGTTAAATAGGACCACAATATACACTCAATATATGTATATTATACGTATTATATAAGTCTATCATAGACGTATACATATCATATACATATATACCTAAAATATACCTATATTAGACGTCAGTGGTCTATCTGGGTGGGTTCTCCCTGGATCAACAATTATGTCAGGTTGTTGGAAGGCGTCCAATTGTTTAAAAACCGAAGGATTTAAGCATTCGACCGTGAATGCCAACCCCGGGGGAGCTCCGCCCCCAAGGCGGGGTCCTCGGACGAGGCCCATGGGGGGGGGGAAGATAAACACACACGCGCGCGCGCGCACGCACACGCACACACGCCAGTAGCAAACATTTTTCACGTGCGACATACTTTCCACGTGCATAGCAGCTTTCGACAATTTGAATATTCGAATTTTGAATATTCCTGTATAACCCCTTCATTTTTTCGGGCTCCGCCACCTGATTATCATAATTGGGACAAAAAAAAAACGTATTAACGCCAAAAAACCCAAGAATTTGCAAAATTCGCAAAAGCCGTCAAAGTAAACAATTACCAAAAAACTTATGCGGAATATAGGTGGTGTTTTGACCCAGGACGTAACAATGTCATAATTTATATTTAAAAATTTATACGTGTTTGGGTTGGGATTGGGTTGGGGTGTATTTTTGACACGGCGGTGGTGGTGGTGGCGATATATTTTAATATTATGGAACCATATATATATCTGACACGCTGTGCGTCGTATGATAGCTCGTGCGTAACTGCCGGTGCGAGGTGCGAGAGCCTGAGAGCTATGAGGCCCCGGCCTAACGAGGAATCAAAGACAAAAAAGGGAGGGGCGGTATATGTCGTTTCTAACCGTCGAGTTATATGCTTGCAGAGACTATAGTAGAGAGATCGCCAACGCAGGTGCTCGAGGGGGATTCGACTGGCCGAGGTAGTGGGGGTAGTTCGCGTGGACATTGACTCGGGCGGTGTGGCAGATTTTGAGTCAGCTGTGTGCACATTGGCCTCCCGGGTAATGCAGGTTGAATATGCGTGGCGTGCACATGGTATCGAGCGAAAACGCAGATATATGTACACGGACCACGGACTGTGAACCGTTTTGGTGGTTCACAGAGTCCGCTACCCTGGCGGTCTTGGGATCGAAACTAGTACTCGCATTTTTTTCGGAATTAATATGTTTCTAATATTTTTTTTTTGTATTTAGTAATACCGATGTTTTAATTTTAGTAAATAAATGGTATAAACTGTTGTTATAACGAATATTTGCTACAGGAAATATTTTTGTTTTATTACTCTGTATTCTTCAAATATTGCTGTCAAATATTCCTCAAGAAGTTTGCACACATTGGCATCCCAAAAAATAGGCCTATTTTTTTATATCCTAAACATAATGAATCTTTTACCAAATCTTCAACCCCACGCCCCGCAGATTTACGGAGTAAAATATACGGTATAAATGGTAATCTCGAGAAAATTACCGCCGTTGAATTTTTTAGACCAATAATAATTGGGTCCTCGAAGTATAAAAAGTCTATTTATTTATTTACATTTATGCAAACACCACGCGCAATTTTTTTCTTAATTAATATGTTTTTCAATATTTAATTTTTTTTGTATTTTGTAGTAACAATATTTCAATTTTAGTAAATAAACGGCACCTACTGTTATTTTGATGAATCTTTTTGCTACAGGAAATATTTTTATTTAATTACTCTGTATTCTTTAGATATTCATGTCAAATATTTCATAAGGGAGTTGTACACATTGGAATGCCACAAAATAAGCCTATTTTCATAATTCATTCACAAGCATAAATCGATCTTGTATACTGAAACCTTGATTATTTGGTCAATAAAAAAAAAAAAATTCATACAAGTCTAAAACAATTGAGTTTGAAAAACCAGGCAAAGGTCTAAAACAACCAGCTGTTTCTACACTTTCAAAAGACAAAATGACATTGCACCAAAATTTCATCCCCCTACTATTGTTGCTCCTCGAAATAATGATTAATGAATTCTCAATTTTACAAAAATTATAAGTTTGTAACTGCCCAGATAGAAACATTTAGCTCATATTGGCATCATATGTAGATCATCTATGAGGCACAGGAAGGCTCACAGCTATACGTCGCTTATGAGTACTCACCTTCAAGTAATATTTGCATCACATGACGATTCACAATAACACATCCAAATGAAGCAAAGTTGTTCTCATTCGAGTATGCATGCAGTGAATTCATGAGCACTAGCAAAATCGGCTCACCAATAACTAACAATAAGTAAGTGCATATTAGGCTCATATGAGCGTCACGGCGTGACGTAATATGTTGTGCTCATATCGAGCTCATATGAACGTCACGGCGTGAGGAAATTGTAGTTCTCATATGAAGCTCATATTGGCGTCACGGCGTGACGCTAAAATAGGCGTTGGCCAGACCCTGGCCAGTTTTCCATCTTTCTGGCCAATTTTTAATGCAAAATATAAACAAAAACGAAGTATATCCATATTTTGTTGTTGTTATAGGTCATAGAAGAGTTACACTGAAAAAAAAATCCTGCAAGGATTTCTCGAGAGAATTTTTTTTCTCCTCGACGTGGGCTCGAACCTGCGACCTACCGACCTACCTACCTATCCTACCCAGATAGAAAGTCATGATTATCATGTCGTGCATACAATCGATGAAGGAAATTTCACAGCAAATTGAACACATGTTGTGATGCAAAGCCATGGACTCATTTAGTATCGTGAATTTACAAAACATTTTGATCTCAATATGTCGTTTACAAATGCATCATACGCTTAGAGCACGTCGAACTCATATCGCTGTGCTCAAGTGTCCGCAAATAATATCCGCAGATTTTACGTCATATTGAAGTCATGTGTAGACATTTTGGCGTGTATTCACTATGGTAGCATCAATTGTACTCATGAATTGTACTCAACATGAACGCAATTTCGTGTACGTTTATGAAGACATTTCATGAGCTCATTTAGTATCATGAATTTGAGATACATCGTGACTTAAATTTGTCGTTTCAAAATGCATCATCCGCTGACTACAACATGAACTCATGAGACGGCAAATTTGAATTCAACAATGAATATTTGCAGATTGGCGTCATATAGAAGTCATGCAATGATTTTTATTGGTGTATTCACTGGGTTAGCACTGGTAGTAGACATGCCATGCAAGCAATATGACGGCGATATGCTTGTTTTTCAGTGATTCATCCCATGAGCGCAATATGACGGCGATATGAGTTCTTTCGCAGTAGCCTTTTTCACCGTCTTACGTGTTGCCACGGGTCCACACGGTCCATTGTCCATTCCCGCCCATTGTCTTGCATCATCGCGTCCACGCATCGTCGCGGTAAACGCGATGAAATATAATATATATATACTTTCTATTCCGAAAAAACAGTTATTTGGCGAAAAAAAATTGGACAAAGTACGCTTGTCAACACATTATTCGATTGGCATAATAATAATAATAATAATCGTATAGTAGCAAGAATAACAAAATAAACACCAATAATAACAGTAATAACATTAACAATAATAACATCAATAATAATAATAATAATAATAATAATAATAATAAGAGTAATAATAATATTGTGACTTATTTTTGCTATTGTTGTTATTGTTATTATCATTATATATTTTGTGGTTCTTATTATTGTAATTATTATTGCTATTATTATTATGACGCGGTTTTTCGGGACTGAGAACCTTCACCACCTGAAAATTAAATTTTCTAGACACGATTTTCATTATAATTCACTATCTTTTCTTTTCTGGTGGTAGCTCCCCAACATACAACTGATCAAGTTTTCTCTGGCGTGTCAAATACATCGTATGAATTTCCAAAGTTCACAAACAGTCGATAGCCGAGTGGGTAGCGTGTTAGGTAGATAGGTAGGATAGGTAGGAAGGTCGGTAGGTCGCAGGTTTGAGCCCACGTCGAGGAGAAAAAAATTCTCTCGAGAAATCCTCGCAGGATTTTTTTTTTTTTTAGTGTAACTCTTCCATGACCGATAACAACGATAAAATATGGATATATTTCGTTTTTGTTTATATTTTGCATTAAAAACTGGCCAGAAAGATGGAAAACTGGCCAGGTTCTGGCCAACGCCTATTTTAGCGTCACGCCGTGACGCCAATATGAGCCCCATATGAGCACTACAATTTCCTCACGCCGTGACGTTCATATGAGCTCCATATGAGCACAACATATTACGTCACGCCGTGACGCTCGTATGAGCCTAATATGCACTCACTTATTGTTGGATATTGGTGAGCCGATTTTGCTAGTGCTCATGAATTCACTGCATGCATACTCGAATGAGAACAACTTTGCTTCATTTGGATGTGTTATTGTGAATCATCATATGATGCAAATATTACTTGAAGGTGAGCACTCATAAGCGACGCATAGCTGTGAGCCTTCCTGTGCCTCATAGATGATCTACATATGATGCCAATATGAGCTAAATGTTTCTATCTGGGGCGTTTACCGCGACGATGCGTGGACGCGATGATGCAAGACAATAATGGATGGGAATGGACACTGTCCATTCCCACCCATTCCATCCATTATGGACAATGGACCGTGTGGACTTGTGGCGACATGTAAGACGGTGAAAAAGGCTACTGCAAAAGAACTCATATCGCCGTCATATGGCGCTCATGGGATGTATCACTGAAAAACAAGCATATCGCCGTCATATTGCGCTCATCGAATGTATCACTGAGAAACATGCATATTGCCGTCATAGGATGTATCACTGAGAAACATGCATATCGCCGTCATATTGCGCTCATCAAATGTATCACTGAGAAACGTGCATATCGCCGTCATATTGCTTGCATGGCATGTCTACTACCAGTGCTAACCCAGTGAATACACCAATAAAAATCATTGCATGACTTCTATATGACGTCAATCTGCAAATATTCATTGTCGAATTCAAATTTGCCATCTCATGAGTTCATCTTGTAGTCAGCGGATGATGCATTTTGAAACCACAAATTTAAGTCACGATGTATCTCAAATTCATGATACTAAATGAGCTCATGAAATGTCTTCATAAACGTACACGAAATTGCGTTCATGTTGAGTACAATTCATGAGTACAATTGATGCTACCATAGTGAATACACGCCAAAATGTCTACACATGACTTTCATATGACGTAAAATCTGCGGATATTATTTGCGGGCACTTGAGCACAGCGATATGAGTTCGACGTGCTCTAAGCGTATGATGCATTTGTAAACGACATATTGAGATCAAAATGTTTTGTAAATTCACGATACTAAATGAGTCCATGGCTTTGCATCACAACATGTCGTCAATATGCTGTGAAATTTCCTTCATCGATTGTATGCACGACACGATAATCATGACTTTCTATCTGGGTGCTGATCGGATTTAAATGATTAAAAAAGAATATTTTTTATCTTTGTTGCCCTTAAAAAAAAAAAAAATACGCCGTCGTCGGAGAAAAACGTATTAGACAGTTTACGGGGTAATTTTTTGATTTTTTTGTTCTTCCTACGAAAGGGCTACCCGGAATTCCACTCACTATTTTTTTTTTCCTGGTAGAAGGGGCAAGACGCAACTCCACGGGATTTTTTTAAGATGGAAAAGGGCATCAGTGGAGAAGAAAAAATTGTTTTTCGTCAATTTACTCCGAAAACTTTCTAATGAGCTTTTTTGTTTAATCGTTTAAATCCGATCAGCAGTTACGAGGTTATGATTTTTACAGAATTGAAAACTCATTAATCATTATCTCGAAAACCAACAATAGTGGGGGATGGAATTTTGATGAAATGTCATGGATATATTGTCCTTCGAAATGCCCATACTGAATAATTTTTTCGAGACCGACAAAAAACGGGGTAGCTGAGTTGACATGGAGCGCGACATATAGGGTACCTGCGGGTAATAAGGCTTAGTAAAATATCCAATTTAATCGATAGGTTTTAATAATAATCGTTATTCGAGTACATCTTCGTGCAATAGGCGTCTCTGTTAGTGTCGCCATGAGCGAGAGCGCTTATTTTAAATACGATTTTTGTTGATAAAATTGAATATTTTACTAGGCCTTATTACCCGCAGGTACCTTACTATATGTCGCGTTCCACGTCACTCAGCCATCCCGTTTTATTTCGTCTCGAAAAAATTATTCAGTATGGGCATTTCGAAGGACATTTCACCAAAATTTCATCCGCCCACTATTGTTGGTTCTCGAGATAATGATTAATCAATTCTCAATTTTGTAAAATCATAACTTGTTAACTGCTGATCGGATTTAAACGATTAAAACAAGAATATTTTTTTTTTTTTTGCTCTTTCCGAAAAAAAATATGCCGTCATCGGATGAAAGCTCATTAGACAGTTTTCGGGGTAAATTGACAAAAACCAATTTTTTCCTCTTCACTGACGCCCGCGTCTTGCCCCCCTCTACCAGGAAAAAAAATGGTGAGTGGAATTCTGGTTGGCCCTTTTGTAGAAAAAAAATCGAAAAATTTCCCCGAAAAATGTCCAATGAGCTTGTCTCCGATGACGGCATATTTTTTTTCGTAAAGGGCAAAAAAAAATAAAAAAGATTTTGTGTTTATCTATTTAAATCCGATCAGCCGTTACGAAGCTATGATTTTCACAAAATTGAGAATTTATTAGTCATTATCTCGAGAACCAACAATAGTGGAGAAATGAAATTTTGGTGCAATGTCGTGTATATATATTGTCCTTCGAAATGCCTATACTGAATAATTTTTTCGAGGCGAAAAAAAACGGGGTGTTTGAGTCGACGTGGAACGCGACATATATGTATGTGTGCGTGTGTGTGTGTGTGCCTGCAAGTTTGACTTTATCACATACAACAATACGATACGAGAATGGCAAAGAAATAAAAATTTTGGATCTTTTTTGGAAAATTCTAGAGCTTGCTGAGGAATCATGGAATATGCCATATGGACATATATATGTGTGTGTTTGTGTGTGCGTGTAAGTTCGTCAGGGAAAATCACGGTGAAACGTGTTCGATAATAGGCTCCTATAGTAACTTTCGAATGATGAGTGCATTATTTCCAAGGCATGCCTCTGATATACGATTTGACGCTCGTTTCGATGTGTACTTCTTTTTTATCATATAAATATTGTAATTTGTAAAAAAATCCATTTACGCTCGTTAAAGGGTTTTTATCCGAGAAATAAATAAATAAATGAATAAATAATATAAATAAATAGATAAATAAATAGACTTTATACTTAGAGGATCCAATTATTATTGGTCTAAAAAATTTAATCACGGTAATTTTCTTGAGATTACCATTTATGCCGTATATTTTACTCCGTACATCTGCGGGGTTAAAGATTTGGTAAAAGATTCCTTATGCTTAGGGTATAAAATATAGGCCTATTTTTTGGGATGCCTCCCTTGAGAAATATTTGACAGGAATATTTGATACAGAGTAATCAAATAAAAATATTTCCTGTAGCAAAGATTCGTCATAATAACAGTAGACTGGTGGTGGCACCTGCCTTGCCCTATCGGGCTTAAGGCTCCCTTTATACACTGGGCACATAGTTTTTCTGTTCATTTACGGAACTATTAGTTTCTGTTGATTTCGCAACCTCTTCGATACCGGCCCAGTGTATTTGTGAGAACCTACAGTTTTAGGTGGGTTTCGAACCACCGAGCTCGCAGAAAAAGCATTTGGAAAAATCCATTGGTGCCGGCCGCAGGATCGAACCCTGGCCGCCTGCGTGGCAGTCCAGAGTCGGACCAACTGGGCCACTGCTCGCTCATAATAACAGTATATACCATTTATTTACTAAAAAAAAACATCGTCTTATTAAATATAGAAAAAAAAAAATATGTCAATTCCGAAAAAAATGCGCATCGTGGTTTCGATCCTAAGACTAAGGGTAGCAGCCATGGACGCAATGACCACTGCCACGACCTGTGTACGAATATGCAGTTGGTTACCAGATTATTTTGATCTACAGGAGGCTAAACCGCCAATTAATTAAATTTTATGTCACTTTGGTCGAGTTAGATATGATATAAACAACAATATTGCCAAAACGTGCATATGCTAGAATGAAAAAGTCGTCTCTGACGCAGTAACGCATTGATGAGCATATTTTTCCGCAATACAGGTACGACAATTGTTGTGATATATACTTAAATGAATTTAATTATAACTAAATTTTGAGATAAAGACTCGTCTTTTGTCATCAAGACATAATCTAGTGTATAAATTATTACGTCCCGGGTTTATAATTTACCGTTGACGTACCACATTTTTACATTTTGCTCCCTTTTGAGCCTGTAGAAACAAACTCGGGATAGGAGCCGTTGTGTCGGTGAATATTGAGTAACTTTCTTACCTTTTGTTGGTCAAACAACCGTGACCGGGGGTCGACGGTTGGTTGCGTCTTGGAGAATCGAACCAACGCTGCTAATCCAAAGATCCTTGGGTCGCGTTCCGGCGTTAGGAATCGGGGATTGTATTACGCCAATAATCGCTCTTACTTGAGTCGGCACGTACACGTAAAAAATGAATATTTCATTGGTCGAATTTTGCACATCGACGTGGTCACTAGTGGCGCTTTAATTTCGCGTTGTCGGTAGGACGTTTCGTTACGTCGAGTATTCGAACGAATCGAATGATTATCGAATATTTTAAGCCATTAGAAGAATCGAATGCAATTTAATGAATTTAATATTTTTGGGGTCGAATCGAATATTTAACGATTCGACCTAAAACAAATATCTTATTCGATTTGATGAATCGAATGCAAATCAATAAATCTAATATTTTGGTTGTGATGGGCGAACGGGTACGATGAAATGTAATTGAAGTTAGACTCGAGATACTTTAGATTGGTGATTTATTGGTACGTTAGAATATTTGGGGAGTGCACGTCTTGGATGATTGAAGGTTGGTGAAGAACTGAAGTGCTAATGAGCTGGAGGAAGAAGAGGACTTAATGAGAGTGGAGGGGATGTCGCTAAGACGGAGGGGCAAGGCCCGTGGGACCAAGGGCAAACTGAAGCTAAGGTGCTGACGATTATGACTGACCGGAAAGAAGTATTAGGTTTAGCTGATATGTGGGATTTGAGCGTGAGAGTGGACTGGTGGCGAGAGTGAAGTTGATGAGTTTGCGTGGGAAAGGAAAAGAGTTTTTAGGCTATGGGACGGGGCCGTTTCATGGTCGAATCGAATATTTAACGATTCGATCCAAATAAATATCTTAAGCGATTTGATGAATCGGATAAGTTACCAATACTACGCGAGTCCGACCGGTACTTAGAATATTCCGCGAGTTTTAGTGATTGCCGTCGCAAGGAGACGTTACTCGATGGCTCTCGTTCCCGATCTTCGACTGGCTAACTCTTTTCTCCCCGGCACTTGATCTCGACTTTTGTATGTCTTGGTGGGGCAAAACTGTCAAAGCTGCAATTTTGTCACCATCCTGGGATGGTAGAGTCGCACAAAGTGTTCTCCTCGCCACGCTAATCACTGTTAAGTCTAGCGTTTCTTATCTTATGTGCGAGGCGCTGGCGAGTTGAGCCTCGCGAGAAAGTGGACTCCTCGTACAGGGCCACGCATAAATGGTACGTTGAATTTAACTAAGACGGGTCGCTGCTGGACCACCCGTGAGAATAAAAGTGATAATTAATTGCACGAGTCGTTTCTTTCGACTCTCGTGAGAATAAAATGATAAAAGCTGCACGAGTCGTTTCTTTTGACTCTCGTGAGAATAAAATGATAAAAGCTGCACGGGTTGCTTCCAGGAGCGACTCGTGGGTATATTATTCTACCGTGGTTATTTTATAACTTATCTATAAATTCATTTGGCGTCGGTGTCGACCCAGGACGTAACAAAATAAAGGGCAGCTCTCACATTTTTTGTCCTCTACAACAAACGCGTGAATCGCGGTTCGAAACGGCCAAAACGGTTCACAGTCCGTGGTCCGTGTCCATATATCTGCGTTTTCGCTCGATACCATGTGCACGCCACGCTCAGTCAACCTGCATTACCCGGGAGGCCAATGTGCACACAGCTGACTGAAAATCTGCTACACCGCCCGAGTCAATGTCCACGCGAACTACCCCCTCCACGACTAATCCCCCCTGACCAGCTTTACACCCGCATGGCGACCGTTGGCGATCGCTCTACTAGTCTCCGATACTTGTCTTGCAGGTAACGGCGCGCAAAATCAAAGATTGTTGAGTGGCCCAAACAACCGAGTGGAGGAAAAATAATCACTATTTTTCCTATAGTCAGTTTTCCTCGTCAAATGAACCAGTCTATCGATTTGTTACATTGAGAACTTTTACGAGTTGCACTAGTGAAGACAAAAATAATTACTATTTTTCCTATGGTCAGTGGACGTCATGCGTCACTATGTTTACAGGACAAAAGGATTGTTGTTTTCGTATTTGGTACGACATTTCCGAGTCATGAAAAAAACTACTAGCTGCCCGAGTCCGTGAAAATATCAACATTTTTCCTGTCATAAGTGGACATCACTAAAGGTGAAAAAAATCATAAGTATTTTTCCGATGTCAGCCACTCTAGCCAATTAACCAAGCTCTCGATCCTCGATTCATACCATTCGAAAATTTTACGAGCGTCACGAGTCGAGAACCGATCAGGTATCATAACTTTCACTAGTCGCATGAGTTAGTGATAAAAAGATCATTTTTTTGTCGTCAGTGGACATCACTAGACTTACAAGGAATGCTACTTTGGTGTCCCTCTCCGATTTTGTTAAAACTCATGTTTATTGTGGAACATTGAAAAGTAAAGACACGCATTTTTTTTAATCGGCGGAAAAAGGATTTAAAGGGGTGAAACCACCCCTCAAAGTACGAAATGTCAACGGGCGATTTGGCAGTTTAACCGATAAGCAATGAACCGATTTCAATGAATCAAAAATGAAAATATTGCTCATGTAAATACGTAAAATGACAACTATGATTATTAAAAAAAATAATAATTTAGGGGTGAACCACCCCTCAAATTTTTTTTTGCACCCCTTATTTACAAATCATGGATCGAATTGAATAAGAACAGAGCTATTTTGAAAAGAAAACACAATTGTCATTTACGTGTTTTTTCATTTTTGCAAAATCGCAAGTTCATGGGTGTAAAGTACCCCTTATATGAATTACCTTATCGGCGCTGTCTCACGTCTGTTTAAAATGTGTCTACGGACTTAAAATATACCTGTGAACTCGTAGTTGATGTTTCATCACATTACAAAATTATTAGGCGTGTTTTAAGGTGGCCCATCAGTGACAACACTAGTCAAAAATCGTGACGTGAAAAAAAATCATAAACCTATCATAATATTTTCTAAATACTCTGTCTAAATAAAATTTATGAATTTCGATGACGTTTCCCGTGATATTTTATTCATAATTTATTGCAAATAATATTATAAATAAAGTCTCAACTGACAAAAGTATTTAACGCTGTCAGAGCGATCAAGTCAAAAACGATAGCTGATATTCATATGTTTCCTCGCGTGCAGAATGACAGACATATATTGTATCCGAGATTTGCACACACGATGACTTTCGCGATTAAATTTCTTGGAAAAATCCCTGGCAAGACACAATTTTTTAAATACCATTGGAAAGTTCACGATTTCATCTTTCAATACTCAAAATTTGAATAAGAACTCTCGTCTTTATTAAAAGGTATCATGTCACTTCCGGTGAAAATGGAATCAACTGCCATAAGACCCATGCTAAAATAGGTAATTTTAAATTACTCGTTCGCAATAATTTGCCTGGCAACATACCCTGAAATTTTGGGAGAGCGTTCATTGCATCTTCTTCATTCATCCCCCGAAGTTTCATTCGTATCGCCGGTTTTTTAATTCACTGATGAGCCACCTTAAAGGGTGAACCACCCTCTTTATTTTTCTTTTCACTCACGGCATTAAACATTTCCCAATCCATTCTGATATAACTGGTACTATTATATTGGAAATACGAATTTTTTGCATGTGTACTCTTGCACATCAAAATATGCGTGCGTGCCACTGCACTCACAGAGGATGTGTAAACATGTTAGCTGGTACAGGTTGGAATAGGAAATATGAGATCGTGGTTTGAGTGAAAAACAATTCAACTTCTATTACAAAATAATAAGAATCGTATTAGGGTGACTGAACCAGTGAATGAACACCTACCAGTGAATGAACAGGCTTAGTATTTTAATTAAACGGCAGAGATATGATTCTATTATTATGAAGAATTTTGTATTCATAATGAAGTGAAAATTCTGAGAAAACATCTAGTAGTGATATTATTTGACGCTGTGAAAGATTTGCGATGCTATGGATTTTTTTTCGTACTTGGGGCGCATATTCATAAGAGACAGCCATGTTGTTATAACCATCTGACTGTGCATCGAATACCAGAATATTCCATATCACCTCGATAAATCTTTTAAAAAGATATGCAATAATTTTTTCAACGTTATACATTGCTAAGCTTCAATTATATTAATGAATTTTTTGTCAAAAACCCAATATTGTTTGCGATATATGGCCGTTTATTCACTGGTCCAGCTTTTTAACCTATTTCCAGTGATTGAACGAGCGTTGAAAAGGCTTTTCATAACCTCAAAACGCACGAGTATGCGTACGCATCTCTGGTTCCATTGTACGTTCATTCACTGGAAAGATAAGAGTTCATTCATTGGAATTTTTGTTCATTCACTGGGAAATTGGTAATTTCGTTCATTATAATTTTTTTTTACAAAATCCTTGCGAACAGGGCACTTCGAATATTTTTTTTAATATTCTGTGAACATTGTTCTATAAGATCTAATGAGCTCATAAAGAAATTCGTAATAAGTTAAATTATACGGCTTTATCGAAATAGAAAAAAGGCTTATGCGTTCATTCACTGGTTCAGTCACCCTAGAACGCGTTCTTTTCAAAATTTATTGCTCTTAAACTTCTTGTATGCAAGCAATATTGGAACACGTGTTCAGTCCCTGGCAATTTTTGCAACCACTTTTTAACCACGAAAACAACCGTTTCGATTTGTCCAAAAAGCAACCACTCAATAACCTCAAATGCGACGGTTGCACAACGGTTGCTGCAACCGTTGCAAAGACGGTTGCAGAAACGGTTGCAAGTACGGTCGCAGGTGGCTGCTGTAGAATGAGGCATAGTGAATAAGAATTTCGAATATGGAAAAAAATGGACCACCGAGGGTACAGAGGAATAGACGGTACAAAAATATAATTTATTATCATCACTACAAAAGCATTATTACGCAGCCGAAAAAGTCAATTTTGTGATTATGGTGCAACAGATGCTAAATTTGGAAAATAAATCGTATACAAGAATGCATGTATTTTTTTATATATTTCTATGTACACAAAAAACTTATAATTATAATATTTATGAAAGTAAAATTCTAAAAACAAGGGTAAACGGAATGTTCAGTTGATTCACGAAAACAAAGTATAACCTCAAAAGGTTTACCAGAATTTTTTTCCTCTGGAAAAAAAAGGGAGGCTTCCGTCAGCTTATTGTAACGATGATCAGAAAAACCACGTTTCGTCATTACGAGACTTCCCTGCCACGCGTATCTTGCGATTAAAGCAATGAAATTATTGATTAAATTATTGATTAAATAACGTTTGGGCATTATGCTCCCTCGAGTCCCCGCATAAATATATTTTGGCATATTGACATGCATATTTATTCGGGTAACGAGCAATCGAATAACGAGACAATTTTATAAGCGTTACCCAGTGGAGAGTACGAGAATATTGCCAACTGCGCACAGCTGAATTTGTCATCACGCAAGCTTACAAAACTTTGAGCGATGACTAATTTTTGGTACAAAAAAATGACATTAAGGATGAATGAGCACTAGCTTCACGATCATATAAAAATCTGAATTTTTTATATGGTGTAGCAGAAGTGTATATAATAAAACCTGCAAAATTTCAAAGTGGGTCAACGACTCTTTACGCGAGTAATTAATTCGTGCAATCAAGATATTTATCCCACGCCATATACGAATTCTGGGCTAACGCAACTTTGAAACAGAAATTCGTATCTTTCACGATCAGATACGATCAATATTAAAACTGTTAAATGTTCAGAAAACTATCACGATTACATACGTTCCATAAAAAATGGGGGTTAACGAACCTTTTGACATACAATTATCGATTTTAAGGTCGAGTGTCGTGGCTGCGGACGCAGAGACACTCTCTCGCAGCCGGCGCAACCTGAATGGATGGAAATCCGCAGAACCAACGGTAGAACGCATTTTAGTCTGCGAAAAGGTGACTCGGGTGTCGTGAGCGAGGACAAACCGAGAAATTGATTTTTTTTTTCTCTAAAGCGAGGATAATTGTCGGTTTAATCGTTAAGTCATTAACATCGATGTCTTTCGCTACTACAGCTTCACTGTTGGTACATTATTTGTCATCAGTCTTCATTCGTTCTCACTCGGACCTCTACAAATTTGTGGTTCAAGCACCATTTCATTTTTTTTAATATTTAAAAATAGTCACGATTTGTTTGATTATCAAATGGTGCTGGGAATTAAAAATTTGTCGTGCACCAATATATTTAACTTCACGTTGCCTCTAAGTAAAACACGTTCAAACTATTTTCATTTTTTTCCCTAATCAATGACAATAATCATTGCTCTTTTCGTTCAATTTAATGTCATTTTTTTGTACCAAAAATTAGTCATCGCTCAAAGTTTTGTAAGCTTGCGTGATGACAAATTCAGCTGTGCGCAGTTGGCAATATTCTCGTACTCTCCACTGGGTAACGCTTATAAAATTGTCTCGTTATTCGATTGCTCGTTACCCGAATAAATATGCATGTCAATATGCCAAAATATATTTATGCGGGGACTCGAGGGAGCATAATGCCCAAACGTTATTTAATCAATAATTTAATCAATAATTTCATTGCCTTAATCGCAAGATACGCGTGGCAGGGAAGTCTCGTAATGACGAAACGTGGTTTTTCTGATCATCGTTACAATAAGCTGACGGAAGCCTCCCTTTTTTTTCCAGAGGAAAAAAATTCTGGTAAACCTTTTGAGGTTATACTTTGTTTTCGTGAATCAACTGAACATTCCGTTTACCCTTGTTTTTAGAATTTTTTGGTAATCGCAAATCACAATATTTGCAAGAGATTAATAAGGATTATCTGTACTACTTCAATAAATATTATAATTATAAGTTATTTTTGTACATATAAATATATATAAAAATACATGCATTCTCGTATACGATTTATTTTCCAAATTTAGCATCTGTTGCACCATAATCACAAAATTGACTTTTTCGGCTGCGTAATAATGCTTTTGTAGTGATGATAATAAATTATATTTTTGTACCACCTATTCCTCTGTACCCTCGGTGGTCCATTTTTTTCCATATTCGAAATTCCTATTCACTATGCCTCATTCTACAGCAGCCACCTGCGACCGTACTTGCAACCGTTGCTGCAACCGTCTCTGCAACCGTTGCTGCAACCGTTGTGCAACCGTCGCATTTGAGGTTTAGGATGGTTGACTTTTGGTCTCAAAGCATATGAGGTTGTTTTTGCGGTTGATAAGCGGTTGCAAACACAGTTACAAATATTGCCAGGGGTGCGGTGTGCTTGTGCGTTCCATATTACATATAAATCTTTCTTTTCTTTCATAAATTAAATATTAAATAAATTCTTATTTTTTTAATTTAATGCGTGACAACGAATATCGATAGCCGGAAAATTACTTTCGTTCGTCGGTTAAAAAGGTAATTAAATATTTTATAACCAACTTTGAAATGAAATTTTCTAAAACAACGATTATCCTCTAAGTTATTGTAACAGTATTTCCTTCTTTAACTATTAACCAGTTAACTGTGTTTCACGAGTATACTCGCCATGGAGTGAATTATAGGTGCGTGCTCTCAAAAGGGGGTGCCACAGCTTAACTGGTTAATAAAAATTACCAGTAAGAAAATTGCTGTATAATACGCAATAACAGCAATTTTCTTCCTGGTATTTTTATTAATATTTAAAGAAAGAAATACTGTTACAAATAATTGGAGGATAATCGTTGTTTCAAATTTTTAAACTTATGGTTATAAAATATTCAATTACCTTTTCAACCGACGAACGAAACTAATTTTCCGGCTATCGATATATTCTTTGTCACGCACTGAATTGAAAGAATAAGTGTGGCTAGCTGTAGCTAGCTGAGTCGATGGAGCCGCAAGGAGTGGGAGAACGTAAAGATGTAGTCGAAGCAATCCAGAATCTCTGTGTCAAATTTCTCTAATTTATTGTAACGTCTTAAATCTATATGTATACAATGCCTTAATTAGGCGTTCTTTTCTTTCCACGATATCGTGGGTATGGACTTTGTCCAATTCAAGCGACTTTTCGTCGGTAAAGGCGGAGTAAATAGTCGGGGAGCCAGCGACCTATTTTTGTCAATCATTTCCTCTCGGCTGATAATTTGTCAGATGATTAAGATAGTTGTGTCTTGAACCCTAGCGATCGTCAGATGCGCGACCGTGGGTGGGTTGGGCGTTGGCGGCCTCCCACGCACGTAAAAAAAATATGTTTTCAATCATTTCCTCCCGGTTGAAAATTTGTGAGATTATAGTTGGCATAATACTTATTTGAAAAAAAAAAAGTCAGCTGGCTATATAACGCGGTGGATTATACGTCAGCTGCTCATACGAACATGAAAAAAAAAAAATTTCAATCATTTCCTCCCGGCTAAAAATTTGACAGATGATAGTTTATATGCTACTTTAAATAAAAAAAGGAGTCAGCTGGCTGTATGTCGGGGGAAAGATCGTCAGCTGACGCAGTGAAAGTGTCGCGCGGCAACGTAGTGTGAGCGCCGCTCGCCTATTTAAATACACTAGCTGACGGGGTTTCCCCCGGCATACAGCCAGCTGATTTTTTTTATTATTTCAAGGATTATGTCAACTATTATTTTACAAATTTTCAACCGGGAGGAAATAACGTACTTAAAGTTATTCGATATAACGCTCCTTCCTTGCACACGCAGAAATAAAGTATTTTTAGTTATATTAAAAATTATTGAATAAATAAATAAATAAATATGTATTGTAACAGTTCGTGGTTTTATATCACGATAGAAAAATGCAAAATTAAGGGTTCGGTACTGGACTCGATCTAGACAAGGGGAGATAGCTTTAAATTTTGAATTTCAACTCCTCAGAAGCCTCAGTGGCGGCGCGCTGCGGTCTCGGACCGAGGGCCTGTATGTCAATGGCTATTTGAGTGTATAAGTGTAATTCTCTTTTTTTTTTTTTTTTTTCTTTTTTTATTAGCCTCAGGTTACGTCACCCTGTTGTCATATGACTTAGGGGAGTCTACCTCATCATGGGCTATTTTGATGCGACAAAAATGAAAATAATTATGTGAAAGTAAAAGAATATTGTTTCTGGACTTGGCCGGTCCGTGCGGCAAATGAAAGAAATATTGATCTTAAGGCGGATGGGCAGAAGGCACTTTTGCCCGTGGAAAAAAAATTAAATTCAAAATTAAATTTTTCCAAAATTGTATCGAGAATAAATTTAGTGTTTGGTGATTGATAAAGAGAGGTTTTGGGACTTTCGCCGGTCCGTTGCGGCCACTCAAAAGAACGTTAATTTAATTATTGCGGACGTGCGGATGGCACAAACTGTCTCGCGAAAAATAGGGTCTGTACTCAATGGTTGATAAATTTGATTTAGAGTTAGTATTTTATGCCGAGGTCTACCCTGGGGTACCTCTAGGCTGGCTTAGATTATGTTATTCGTAATTATTTATTCAAAGCGCTGGACGCTGTGCCAGTACTATGATTAATTAAATTACGAGAGACGTGAGCCGGGCATGCTCAGGAGGACATCACAATTTAGGCTCTAAAACAGCCGATGGAAAGTCTCGGGGTCTAGGATATTCCTCACACGCGCCGGCCGCAATGCCAGCACCCGAGAGGAGGGAGGTGTGGGCCTCGGGATATCCCTCGACGCACTAGTCGCAATACTAGCACCCAGAAGGCTTTCAAGGTAGTTTTGGAGCCTTTACGCGCTGGCCGCAATGCCAGTACCTAAAGGTGATGAGAGAGTCGGAAAGGAAAGGAAAAGAATGGTCTCATTCTCGCTCCGCGATCGCTTTATATAGCCGCGCGAGCCGAGAATTCCGGGTGATTGACGTCACAGTCACGTGGGCGTCGAGTGTCGTCGCGTCAGTGGTGGGAGCGTCGGTACCTGTATGTGCGTTCCGTTACAGTATATATATACATATATTTACATACATACATTTTCTAAAACTGTAAGGACAAAAATTTTTTTTTGCTAAACTGGCAAGGACCCAAACACAAATATCAAAGGCCCCGGGTACCCGAGCGGCAGCTGCTCGTAACTCCCCTTCTCTCTAGCTGTATTATATATATATGGGATCTGTCCCCTTTGTACATTTAGGCTTGTACATATTTTGAACGGTCAGTCGAAACGGATCTTCGAAAAGTATCGGAAGTATCAGTCGAAAATAAATTGTTGAACAGCGTTAGATTGTGGAATGAAATTGGAAAATGGCAAACGTAAATCCTTTTTGCGTTTTTTGCCAAAAGTCTACTTCAAAATTAAAGCGTTTCAGTAAAGAAAATTTGTGCAAGTGCTGTGAAGTATTAACAATTCGGAAGAATAATAATTTAGTCGGAAACGAAGCAGTACTGCCTGCACAGCCTAACGATTTTCAGCTGTACCACACCGAGTGCTACAGACGCTTCACAGCTTTACCGCCAAAATACAGAGCCTCTACATCAAAAGTTGCATCGTCTTCTTCAACAGCAGAGTATGTAAAACAATTGAAATTATTAATTTTCTTTATAAAATTGTATTATTTACACGCGAAAATCGATATGATTATTTCAACTAATATGATATTCATAAAAATTTAAGCGTACGCAAAATATAATATTATAATTTATAAATAATATATTAAAATATAAAAATATTTTTTAAAATATTATGGATGAAATGAACGAGAGAAGAAATATATTTCGTACATTCCGTACCACTGGGTCTATACGCAGGTATAGAAACTGTATACAGGTATAAGAATAGCATGAAAAAAAAGGTGGGAAAAACCAATGCTGCCATGCGGTTTACAGCAAGCGATGCCGAACTCCGAACTTTATAGCACATATAGTCGAGAGAACTTCGGCAGCCGAAGTTCTCTCGACTATATGTGCTATATATATGTTTTGCTATATATATAGCATATAGCTATATATATAGATTTCTCAATATATTATACTGAATAAACTAATAAACAAATATACTGTTGTGAACTGTCAAGTTTAATGTATAGCTGTAATTTGTTTACATTGATTTTTTTTTCCAGGCAACCATCTGTTCAAGATGATGATATCAGTCGAAGCGAGAAGGTTATTGAAAATATTGGTATTCAAAATTCTCCGCCTTGCGAGAATGTCGATACTAGCCAAGTAAGCCGCGCCCCGGAATTAGCCGAAGATGTTGAACATGCTGCCGAAGCCGAAAGTGATTCTGAAGCTGCCGCTAAACATCTCTATACGTGCTTTTTGTGTGAAAAAACCAGGAAAAAGGCCAAAGGCCGTGAAGAAAAATTGTCCTTGTTTTCAAAAAGTGGACGCGATTCCATAAAAGATCTTGCAGAAGAAAGCGATGACCTCAACATGATGCAGAAGATAGAAAAATTATCACTGGATCAAGAATATTTTTATCACAAAAGTTGCAAGAATGTTTATATAACTTCGCGTAAATCTACGTTATCGAAAGATAAAGAAAAGTCAGAATGGCATTTTACCAGAGACATCCGGGCAGAAGCTTACGATTTGGTTGAAAGCTTTGTTGTTCAAAATATCATAAATAAGGAGCAATCATATTTTTTGAAGTTTTTAAATGATATGTTCGTCAATCATTTAGAAAATAATCATCAAGATATAGCGATCTATACTTTGAAACCGTACCATTTGAGAGATAGATTATTAAAAAAATTCAGCAAGAAAATTAATATTATAAATTTCAAAGGTCAATCTATCGTTGAACCATACAAGGGCATCATGGTACAGAATGTGATCGAAAGCCAGAACATTTTAGATGCTGCTGCACGTATTTTAAATGAAGAAATACAAAACATTCAACCTCGTAAATAATATACACATACACATACAATAATATCCAATAATGTTTATAATTATTTTATATGTTTGCAACTCAGCTGGCTGTATGCCGGGGGAAACCCCGTCAGCTAGTGTATTTAAATAGGCGAGCGGCGCTCACACTACCTTGCCGCGCGACACTTTCACTGCGTTAGCTGATGATCTTTCCCCCGACATACAGCCAGCTGACTCCTTTTTTTATTTAAAGTAGCATATAAACTATCATCTGTCAAATTTTCAGCCGGGAGGAAATGATTGAATTTTTTTTTTTTCATGTTCGTATGAGCAGCTGACGTATAATCCACCGCGTTATATAGCCAGCTGACTTTTTTTTTCAAATAAGTATTATGCCAACTATAATCTCACAAATTTTCAACCGGGAGGAAATGATTGAAAACATATTTTTTTTTACGTGCGTGGGAGGCCGCCGACGCCCAACCCACCCATGGTGCGAGAGCTGACGATCGCTACGGTTCAAGATACAACTATCTTAATCATCTCACGAATTATCGGCTGAGAGGAAATTGGTCGCAAAAATCTGTCGCTGGCTCCCCGACTAAAAGCTCTGCGTGATGAGTGAAACTGGCGGTGGCGTGTAGCTACGTCCAGGTGTAGTAGGAGGAGTCGGAGGCGGCTGCTCGATCGCGATCGATGCTTGTGGGTGTTCCCACTCGCTGTCGGATGATGTAGTCTGAGTGCCGATGGTCGCTTTTCCTCCCGTGGTTTGCGTTGAGGTGGAGGCGTGGCAAAGAGGAGATCTCAGCATGGGAGAGATTACCACTGGTAGAGTGCTGGAGTACGATGGTGACGTCAGTCGCGCTCTTCGGACGTCCCACAGCGAGAGTGTGCTTCGAGGTGGGCGTGTCCTCCGCGTTGGAGGGAGCTCAGCAACGTGCAGTGTCCACGGAGTGGATACCCTGGAGGGATTTCCCTTTGACGTGCTAGCTTTCGCCAGCGTGAAAAATACTACTCGATATATCGAGTAGGAGACTATGTCGTCATCAGAGTGACGAGTGAGACGAGTCTGCTTGCTGAGAGCTTTCGTCGCTCTTATAATTCCGTTTCGGGCAAGCTTCGTTTGTGAGAAAAGAGTTGAGCGGATTTGCTGTGAGTTCTCGGTTCTCCCGAGCGTGGCGCCTGATGTGTGCTGCTCTGGCTGGCTTGCTCAGGCTCGTGACGCGTGATATGTGGGCCTGGCTCATGGCCAGGGCCGATCGTATTTTGGGTTCACGCCCTTTCGTGAACAATAAGAGAACATATATATTAGTTGAACGCACTAAATAAATAAATGTTTTGAAAACTATCTTTTTTATTATAATGTTTTTACACTCATACATTTATATATAATAATATGGAACGGACAAGCACATCGCACTGAACACGTATTTTAATCATAAAATAAAAGGTGCTAGCATCCACTCGAGCGCACGGCGCATAAGCAGCCTGCGCGAATAGTATGCGCAGTAGCGCCACACGCACACACTGACGCAGTCTACACCTACATGACATACGCGTGATGCTCGATTTCCCAGCTAAACCCTACCGTAGACCGAAAGCATAGATGTTTACACATAAAAAAAACCTCAATAAAAGAGTTAAACTACCCCTCATGTAAGCGTATGTATTAATACTTCAATTTTAATGTCGGAAAAACTTCGGCGCCGTTTCAAACGCCCGCGCATAAGCATATTTTTAATATTAGCTCGTTCATCGTCAGTCCCTCGATTTTAAACTTCGATACATGTGAAAAAATTCATCAGTAGTATATCTAATATATAATACATGGTATGAAAAAAATTCGTTCTCCATTATTAGGTATTTTTTTGCTTCTGCATTATAAATATCCGTCATCGGATTATATGTATACGTTTCTATTTAACTTGTCATGTTTTTATTTTCGGGAACTTGTTTCTACGCAAACACGTAGATAAATCAACAAAATGATTCGTACTTATTAATCACACATCGCATGGAATTCGGGAAACGTTAACAGTGAATCTCTAAATGGGTGATAAGGATGTTGGTGCTGATTAAGTTTATTATCACCTATGTTGCGGGTAGCTAATACCTTATCTTTCTGATATACGCACTTTAAAAGCTGGTAACATTTGAAAATTAAAGTATGTATGGGTACTTTGGCATATTTCAAATACTTTTATACGCCTGCGTGAAAAAATATTTTCAACATTAGCATGATCGCCGAATAAATTTATCCTGAAACAATAATACATATCAACCAATTTATAGGTACTGGAAAGATTAATTTTTTCGTATTCACTTTTCTGCTAGTAGTCATACATTTTTAATCATATTTATGTATAACTTCTAAACTGATTTATAAATTTAATCACACGCTTTACTAAAACTAGTAGCCTTTTTAAAAAGATGTAGCTAGATAAAAATATTCAAAACAGGCGTTCATACATTTTATTTAGAAATCAATTTGATTGCCTAAACGAGTCTTGTTAAATCACTATTACACCATACATACTATTATAATATATTATATCTTTATATTTTATCCTTTTGGTTTATATTACAGTCATTGAAAATCACCGCTCGAAGGTGGTGCAGAAATTATAGTCATCAAAAAATCTTTAAAACATAAAGATTTTTCACACCATGCAAATCTTATAACAACTATATGATTATAATCGGGTATTTCACAATGTGGTTTTTTTATTATATAATTAATTTGAACCACGAATATTTAAAAATATTTACATACCGTGGAGATGATAGTAGGATATGTATCATAACAATATTATTCCTTATATGTATATACATTTTTGATTTATATATCATTATTGATATTTATATATTCTGTTGAGCATTTCAGAATCGAATAGAATTACGCCGTTTGAAAAATGTTATACATAATTTTTCCATACCCGAAATCCGAATACATCAAGCGGTTGAATTTGTCCAGTTGTGCCTTTTGGTATAATCATTGGAAATATCGATGATTAAATTCCATAGGGGCGTATAAGCTGTGCTTATACATGACCGATACGCACCTTTGGTATTAGTTTATCGATATGTTTTTATCACGAGGGGTTACTTCTTGAACGACTTTTTGACAGTGTCCACTCCCAGAATCTATGTACAGTACGCTGTCATTATTTTAGGGGAAAAAACGTTTTCCAACCAATTTTTGAAATGCTCTGTAAACAAAAAATATTGTGTTTGTTGTTTGTCCCAGATTTTGATGCTGTTATAAAAACGTTTTCTGGTCTAAATAATTATTTTTCCACTCGTGGTCTAAATTCTCCTTTTGCCTCCTTCAAAACTATAAAAACAGGGAAAAGTAATCTCCCATCAGCATTTATTGTAGGCTGAATCGTGTAGCTATGGGTTGTTGAAGAGACTGATTGTACAACGCATTCAACTTTCTGTGTTCCTTCCATTGCACTGAGTGGATTTACAGATGAAAGCTGCTTTGATCCTAATTGTATATATTTTCTGCTCCGTACTTTTCGATTAATGGTTAAACGTCTTGCTCAAATTTTTCTCCGTTTTTTCGCAAATCCACTTCTTCTTCTATAGTTTTCTTCGTTATGAATTTATTAATTTTTCTGGAAACAGTACGATGTCATTTCTTAAATTTCCAGAGCCAATTATTAGAGGCCTTAAAACGTACATCTTCGTGGTCTATCTGTTTTTGTGCTTGTAAAGCTCATTTTCAAATGCCAATATCAAGTACAATAACACCAGCATCTATAGCAGTCTTTATATTCTTCAATGTGTATTCGGCAATTCGAAATAGTTTTTCTTTATAAGTATCGCCTTTACTCAACTACTTCGCCCAGCGTCTCATCTGCCGTTTATATTTCACGGACTTATATTTTTGCTGAACAGTTTTAATATTGTAATTTTTTTTTTACCAGATCTCCATAATTATACCGCTCTTTCTTTGTAATCATATCTCAACTCACCGTCACTGGAACAAGCGTCCGAATCCCCATCAGCTATTTATATTTTTGCTATAGAATGTCGTCAACGGCATTTGCTTCATACTGTTTACACGGTTCTTGAAAATCCAGTGTTTTCTCCTGTATCATTTCAACTCCATTGTAGTCTTGCATAGAATCGATTAAAATCCTTTCGAAATTTTTTTTTCAGCTCTTTTTCTGTATTGTTAAATAGAGTTTGCGCAATATTTATTGCTTAAAATGTCGCCAGTAGAATTCTAATAACGTTGGTTGGATTTATTTTCAATATCGTGTGACGAACCGAGGTATTGCTACACGCGTTCATTGCAACACAACAGATTCATCAGATTCCAGAGAGTACACCGACTCTTGCGACAGTCACTCTCTGGAAACTCGAGCGAACCGCGCGTCAGCAGATCCCCCTTTACGTCTTTTGACTCTTGCTACCTTACCAAATGACCTAGATTATTCGATCCCTTGCATCACATATGACCTGGATGACTGGATCCCTTGCATTACCAGATTTCGTAAATAATCGAGACCTACATCCATCGATGATTTCTCAATCCACCCCCACGAGACCCTTGTAGCCGGATGCCCAAAGCTAACGAGGGTTCTCTCGACATATTATCAAATTAGTCTTAATACGACACTCTTAGCAATTGGTCGAGAGATCCCGTTCCTTAGCGGTAAGTCCGTTCGCGTACTTAGGTTCTCGCGGGCGTGATTGACGTGATCTTCTCAGACCCTTGTTTCAGACCCTTGTTTCAGACCCTTGTTCTCAGACCCTTGTTGTGTATAAGAACTCATTAAATGAAGGATCACCTTAGCGGCGCTTCACTTCCTCTGTGATATAATTGTTCGTGCCAATTACCTTAGCGGCATTGCGCGTCAGTGTATCATAGAGTATAACATTCAACCTTTGTAACAACTTAAACTGTTATTGTAAAAGTGACTGATCGATCTGTGTTCTTGAATAAATACATTCGTGTGAAACCACCTGTACTCTTTTATTGCATCACAGCTCATCTGGTCATCACCAACTACAACTATATACAAGGTGAGGTGCTACCCAGCTTAAATAAGACAGAGAATCTATTCGCCGGGGCCATTGACTTCAGCGAATAAAATAATAATAATAATAAGTTACCACGGGATAAATAAAACCCATGTGTAACACTCGACAAATATTTTACAAACGAAACATCAAGGGTACGATACAGAGAACACAATGCACAGGACAATCCAACATGGAATAGAATCATTTTAAAATGTTACCAGCTTTTAAAGTGCGCATATCAGAAAGATAAGGTATTTGCTGCCCGCGCCACATGTGATAATAAACTTATATAAAACCAACACCCTTATCGCCCATTTACAGATTCACTGTTAGCGTGTCCCGAATTCCACACGGTGTGTGATTGATGAGTACGAATCATTATGTTGATTTGTCTAGGTGCGCGCGTAGATGAAAGCTCCTAAAAAGATAAATTAAAACATATGTATTATGACCAATTTCTCAATTCGTCGACTCAGACAACTGAGTTCAATTATTCCAAATTACCACAAATATAATCAGAGTTGGGCATTTTTGTAATTAATTACACTCTGTATACAAATTACAATTGTAATTAGTATTTAAATTTTTTCAAAATACTGATTACAATAGTAATTTTTATTTAGATTTTTTCTAATTACAAATTACAATTAATTAGTATTTGAATTTTTTTCTAATTATAAATTAGAAGTAATTAGTATTTAGAATCTTTTCTAATTACAAATTAAAAACCTAATTTGTATTTAGATTTGATCTAATTACAAATTAAAAGTAACTATTATTTAGATTTTTTCTAATTACAAATTACAACTGTAATTAGTATTTAGATTTTTTTCTAATTAAAAATTAAAAGTAATTAGTATTGAAATTTTTTTCTAATTACAAATTAAAAGTATTTAATATTTAGATTTTTTTCGAAATACAAATTGAAAGTATTTAATATTTAGATTTTCTTCTAAATACAAAATACAAGTATTTAGTATTTAGATTTTTTCCTAAATACAAATGAAAAGTATTTAGTATTTAGAACTTTTTCTAAATACAAATTAAAAGTATTTAAAGTTCAGGTTTTTGACTAGTTACAAGTTACAATTGTATTTAGCATGAAATTTTACTGTAAATACAATGCCCAAATGTAATTAACAAGATTTTTTTACCTATGTATAATTCGAAAATGTAAATGATATCATTTCCCGAGCTAATTACAACAACTTTTGATTGTATTTAAAGATTTTTATCGAGATAATTAAAAATCACAAGTTTCATTTCTTAGACCATATGGGTATTTCTGACTATTTGGGTCATTGCGAGGACGATCACGCCGTAGCTGGCATCCAGGTCGGTCGCACCATAGTTCTTGCTGTCCAGGTCGATCGCGCCACAGTTCTTGGCGCCCAGGTTGATCACGTGATAACTCTTGGAGTCCAGGTCGACAGCGCAATAGTTTTCCGCGTCCAGGTCGAACGTGCCATGGTTTACCGTGTCCAGGTCGACCGTGCCATAGTTTCTGGGGTCTAGGTCGATCGCGCTATATTTATTGGGGTCCAGGTTGATCACGTCGTAGTTCTTGGATTTTAGGTCAATCAAGCCATAGTTCTCGGCGTCCAGGTCAACCGCACCATAGTCCTTAGCGTCCTTAGCGTCCATGTTGATCGCGCTATAGTTTGTGGCGTCCAGGTCGATCGCGCTATACTTCATGGCGTCCAGGTCGATCGCACCATAGTTCTTGCTGTCCAGGCAGATCACGTCATAGTTTTTGCCGTCCAGGTCGATCGCACCATAGTTCTTGGCGTCCAGGTTGATTGCGTCATATTTTTTTGCATCCAGGTCGATCGCGCCATACTTCGTGGCGTCCAGGTCGATCGCACCATAGTTTTTGCGGTCCGGGTCAATCGCGTCATAGTTATTGGTGTCCAGGTTGATCGCGTCATAGTTATTGGCGTCCAGGTTGATCGCACCATAGTTCTTGGCATCCAGGTCGATCGCACCATAGTTCTTGGCGTCCAGGTTGATCGTACCATAGTTCTTGCTGTCCAGGTTGATCGCGTCATAGTTTTTGCCATTCAGGTCGATCGCACTGTATTGCTTGGCGTCCAGGTTGATTTCGTCATATTTTTTTGCGTCCCGGTCGATTGCACCATAGTTCTTGCTGTCCAGTTCGTTCACGCCATAGTTCTTGGGGTCCAGGTTGAACACGTCGTAGTTCTTGGATTTCAGGTCAATCGAGCCATAGTTCTCAGCGTCCAGGTCAACCGCACCATAGTTCTTAGGGTTCAGGTTGATCGCGCCATGGTTCATGGCATCCAGGTTGATCGCGCTATACTTTTTGGCGTCCTGGTCGATCGCACCGTAGTTCTTGCTGTCCAAGTTGATCGCGTCATAGTTTTTGGCGTCCGGGTTGATCGCACCACAGTTCTGCGAATAACTATGGCGCGATCGACCTAGACGTCCAGAACTATGGTTCGATTGACCTAGACGGCAAAAATAACGATGCGATTAACCTGGACACCAAGAACCGTGGTCCAATCAACCTGGATGCCACAAAGTATGCCACGATCAACCTGGATACCAATAACTACGGTGCGATCGACCTGGACGCCAAGAATTATGGCACGATCGACCTGGACGCCAAAAACTATGGCGCGATCATACTGGAAACTTGTGATTTTTAATTATCTCGATAAAAATCTTTAAATACAATCAAAAGTTGTTGAATAAATTACAGTTGAATAAATTACAATTGTAATTAGTATTTAAAAAAAAATTAATTATAAATTACGATTGCAATTTGTAATTAGACTGTAATTAATTGCTGAAAGTAATTAATTATGCCCAACACTGAATATAATGGCCCGAATTAAACAACCCAATCTAACCAAAATACACAATATGCGGCTACTCGAGAGTTAGGCGTCAGGTAACGAACGAATCTCGCTTGTCACCACCACCAACGAATAAATGGCTTATTTATTTTTCGCTCTCAATAACCGTTAAACTTGATAGTTAACAATTGAGTTACGCACAGAATGCTGGCTAAGCTCGCCCAAAAATGCGATAATGGTAAAGGAGCGGGATCCTTGGGGGGAAAAAAACGACGTGGTGCTCCGGGAAACGAATATAATTTATTGTGAATCAATCCCGGTTATCACCCGTACTTATTGCGACGGGGATGTACAGTAAGTTCGGCGCTGTACAATAAAAATCATGCGCAATACTAGAATAATCTATTTTCCCGTACTTAATACGAGCTCCCGAGAGCCAATGATAACAAATAATCAAACTGGGTGAATTACAAAGAGAACCTTAATTAAACACGAAAATCGTATGATTCCAGGCGCTCTACGCCAAACAAAATAGCCAGGAACGAATCTTGCTGACACGCCAATTTATGATACCTTAACGCAAAAATACTACAATAAATTCCAAATTGAACGCGTCTCTTTCAACACGACTTAACGATAACGTAACGGAACTATTATAACAGATCAAAATTAAACGTTTATCTTCCACTATGAACCGCAGGTTCGCTATTATACTCGGCTCGAGAAAACGCAATGCAAGATAACCAGAAATTACACAGAGCAAATAAATACACAATTTATGAGTTATTACGTCGTCTTGAATTACGAAAAATCCGAATACTCGAATTCACGAACTACGGCAAATAACGTAAGCTAAATCTGACGCGCGAATATCGTACCAATTTCAGATAACCGTAGATTTTCCGGTCTCCACAGATCACACAGGTAAACCAAATAGATAACCAAGATAACCAGATCTCACAGATAGCCAAAGATAACCGAGATCACCAGATATTTACTCGCGCACACGGCTAGTTCGTAACGATAACTTAAAAGAATATGGGACGCGATAGTCACAAATAAATGAATGATCAATAGTAAATTACCGGAAAATTTACCAGAGCCAAAATAATCAAGAAAAATATAATACAAAAATAAATGCCTGAACGATACGATAATACAAAAGAAAGTGAACGATAATGAGGCGATAATCTCACTCGCGGGCACACACCCACTCATATACGAAAGAATTACCCAAAAATCGACGTACGATACTTTAATAAACCAAACCAAATCAAATAAAAGAGAAAAAGCCTCACAGCTACTACGAGTGAATAAGTTTACCGCCTGTACAATAATACAGAGCTGGGTTTCACCAAGTCATTCATACAATTCTATTATGGATATTTATAACGCAGATGCAAAAAAAATACTTAACACTGAAGAACGATTTTTTTTTATACCATCTATATTGTAACGGAACGCTTTCTAGCGGGTCTTCACAACATATAAATACGGTAGACGCGTGCAAGAGAGGACTTCCTCACGTGTGCCTCACGCGTAATACACGTGATCATACCCAAATTCCCCGAATTTAATATCCCATGAAAAGCACAAATCAATTTACGACTTCTCGGAATCTCATGACGTCGATCGATAATCGCGTGATATGATATGTGATAATCATCGACAGTATCCATCCACCATTCAATTGTCCAATGAATAATCAGGATATCCCTGCGCTGGCGCTGGTTGAATCTGAAAAGCTATTTAAGAACAGCCCGACCAAGACTCGCTCTCATTAAATGATCATATCTAGTAAGCATTATACATGACATACGTTACTCTGCCAAATTTCTATATATTTCTTGAATTTGCGTTGCTAATTCGAGAATCAACGTTCGAAAGCTCTGCGCTTTCCAACGCTTCACCACAACTCCAAGGGACAAGAGACCGGACGTCTTTTATACGCTTCGAAGCTAACCCGACAACTCATCAACGACGATCCGAGGTCCACGACCAAGGACCCCCCCTCCTCCCCAACACAAAGCAGAACTATCAAGCGTAGAACGACTCACTTTTTTAATAAAACTTCCAGGTACTAGGGATCCCATCGAGAGTGAAGCCTTGGGCATTGCGCCCAGAAGTTGGATCTCGGGATGGGTGATAGTCTCAGCATTGGACAAACCTCTAGGTAGGGCCCCTCGAACTGTGTGAAGCCCCGGTCATTACGACCGGAAGTTGGAGCCAGAAGTACACTTTGGTGTAAAACCCTTCTTGTTTATTGAATCAGTCATCGTGCTCTTCGAGCACGATTTGTTTCATTAACTTCGCCACACGTGCGACGTGCCCCAATGCGATAGAAACAAACGTAAAAACCAAATACGACATCATTCTCGAGCACACAACGAGACGAAACGTAAAATCGACTATAATAGGACAGAATTTTCCTCGTCATCGATCTAACCATGTGCCAAAATTATTCACACCAATAAATTCTTCAACGTCGAGTCAATCCTAAAGTAATACACCTTTTCCATAAGATAAAAAAACCTGTAACCTCTTTTTTTTTATTAATATTTCTGTCGGATAGCAAAACGACATAGCTTTTCCAATAAAACTTGTGTCTTTAGATTTTGCATTCGCCTCTCGAAGCAAAATAACTATTTTGAACTCGCTTTACGAGATACCATAATAGTTTGAACCCCATTCCATTATGAATTGCCGATGATGAAGGGTCATCCAACGCGTAGCTTTTATAGCTTTAGTCTTGGTTAGGACTCTGAGGCCATACCGAAAAAAAAAAAAAAAACAGAAAAGAAATCGCATATTTTTATTTCCAACTTTCCTCTTGGGTCTAGAACACGAACTCTGACATCAGTTATTGACACAACTAACGGCCACGAATGCAAGAATTACACAAACAAACTCACGAGAAACTCGGTAATTCCGAATAGAATATTCTATCGCGTATTTACGTGATAAAATATCTCTCTCGTATTTCTCAAACGTTTTAATATATTAGATACACTACTACTGAATTTGTTCATATGTATCGATGTTTAAAATCAAAGAACTGACAGAGAAATGCGCTAATATTAAAAATATGCTTTTACGCGGGCGATTGAAGCAGCTCCGAAGTTTTTCCGACATACAAATAGAAGTATTGGTACATACACTTACATGAGGGGTAGTTTACCCCTTATATTGAGGTTTTTTTAAACAATAATGTCGAGTTGTACTTGCACACCCCCTCTGGGGGGTTCTTACAAGGGTAGTGATTTCGTACTTCCGACCATCTACCGCCTGCTCCGACTATTATTATCACCACCTACTCCTCTTCGCGATCATACGTCTGCAGCCGCATTGCTCCTTTACCATGTTACCCTGTATCGCATTCGCCGAGGACGGAGGAGAACTGCAGAAAACCTTCCGCCGATCCAGGTCGGAGTCTTCCTAGTTCCCCCCTGGTGGCCGCGCGAGTAAACTCAAGCGCGGTCTCCAGAGGAGTCATAAGCGAGCCGCTCCTTTACTGTAATTCAGTGGGTAAGTCAGTACACCGCTAAGCGACCTCCTTCCGAGCGATAAGGACCGCTGCGGAAGGGCCTCCAGAGCCACACCCCGACCACCCACCCATCCCAGTAAGGTGTTTTTGGGCATTTGTTTTGGTGGGATCCGAACCACCGGGATTGCAGATTAAACACATAGAATAGATTCCATTGGTGTCGGCCGTGGGGCTCGAACCCGGGTCCGCTGCATGCGAACCCAGAGCCTCACCCACTGAGCCACTGCTCTCCCTTTTGAGGTTTTTTTTTAATTTGCAAGAGTACACATGCACAAAATTAGTATTTCCAATATAATTGTACCAGTTATATCAGAATGGACTGGGAAATGTTTAATGCCGCGAGGGAAAAGAAAAATAGAGACAGTAATTCACCCTCTAAAACACGCCTAATAATTTTGTAATGTGATGAAACATCAACTACGAGTTACAGGTATATTTTGAATCTGCATACACATTTTCAGCAGACGGGAGACAGTACCTATAAGGTAATTCATGTAAGGGGTAGTTTACACCCTTGAACTTGCGTTTTTGCAAAAATTAAAAAACACATAAACTTCAATTTTGTTTCCCCTTTAAAATAGTCCTGGTTTTATTCAAGTCGATCCATAACTTGTAAATAAGAGGTGCAAAAAAAGTTGCCGGATGGTTCACCCATGAATTATTATTTTTTTTTAAATTATAGTGGTCTTTTTACTTATTCACATGAGCAACTTTTTCGTTTTTGATTAATTGAAATCGGTCCATTGCGTATAGGTAAAACTTCCGAATCGCCCGTTGACATGCCTTACTTGCACCTCTTTGAGCCGTTTTTTCGCCGATAAAAAAAATACGTGTCTTTTACTTTTCAATGTTCTACAACATACATGAGTTTCAACAAAATAAGAGGGGGACACCAAAGTGATGTTCCTTGTGAATGGACGAATGCCTTACTGCATTCGCAGTTTTTACGAGATGACCGAGTCGTGGAAAAAGAAATCATTTATTTTGCCCATGATCAGTCTTCATTGCCAAATTAACTGGGCTATCGATTTGAAGCATTGGCAATTTTTACGAGTCGGACGACAAGAAAAAAATAATCATTATTATTTTTATGGTCAATCTTCCTTGTCAAATTAACCAGGCTATTCATTTGCTGCATTCGTAATTTTGACGACATCCCCAAGTTACGAAAAAAATAATTATCATTTGTCCCATGGTTAGTCATTCTCGCCAAATTTACCGGGTTATCGATTTGTCGCATTGGCAATTTTTACGACGTCTACGAGCAGAAAAATGAAAATTAAAAATTATTCCCCGCGATTAGTGAGACTTGAGAAAGGAAAAAAACAATTAATTAATTAATAATTTATAATTAATAATAACTCATTATTCGTTCCCCAATTTGATAAAAAAAAAATTCAATCCATACAAATTAATTAATAGTCCATTATTCTTAAGGTGACGACGATTGCATCGATTCGTGCAATCGTTGCGGGAAACGAGATTTGCGATTTATTAATTAAGAAATTATTATCAATTAATAATTTTTACGAAACATTTAAATGCAGCTACGGCAATGGAGAAGCGATAAACAGTAGGTAAAATCAGCGCGCGGTCCGACATTGAGACAAATGACTATCAGCGGGAAAATTTGAACTGAGATCGCGGAATATTGCGATTTCTTTCTCACTTTTCAACGCCGTGCCATTTTATATTGAGGTCATTCCCGATATTGTACGACCACGCATTTTAACCGTTCAGACTTCCTCTTTAATATCGCCCAAATCCCAACTCTGTCCAAGTCTCTTAATATAAAAAAATGTCGTCGAATGTGGCCGTGCACTCGCCAAATACGTGGATCTCATCTACGAGTACACTTATTACAATAACTGTTACGTGAGTTGTAAGGGCGTGATAAAAACCGAATTTGCGAAAAATTTACACGGAATCGATCGAAGCGTTCTAGCGTAGCACTCATAAAACCGTACTGACTTCCTGGGTCCATATTATCTCCGGGAGTGATCCGATTCAGGTTCATAGGGAGGGTTTTAAGCACGCTGTGAGACGATATATCTACTGGTATGGGTTACCAAGCTGTTCGATAGCGGCCAATATCAATTCTGGCGTGCACAGTCCGCGAATGCCGAACTCTGATTTGCACCGATCCAAGAAATCCGCTCGCAGCCAGCAAATTTTCAATCAATTTTCATGAAGTATTATAGTATATTCTTCGAAATATTATGGTATTAAATTTACTCGAATGTACTTTTTTGGTTTTCCGAAATCGGTCCAAGTTTCATCAAAATCAAACGAAAAAAGATTGCCCCACGTCAAATGCCGCCTACTGAATACCAAGGCCTCAGAAGAACCGTCCTCCCACTTAATGATTGATGCGCTAGTCGGTTTATTTCACCTGGTGATCAGGAGACTGTTAGTTGAGCAAACGAGGACAAATTAGTATCTGGATGTACACGAAAGCGTAAAGCTCGATTCCGGAGTAACTCTACAAATTCGCCCTATACCGGGGCCATAATTCTTATGTCGTAGTTCCGCGATTCATATATAAAGTTGAAATTTGTAAATCGACAAGAATCGTATCGAAACCTACGGGGGCACAAAGCCTTGGCAGGGATCAAATTTCCTTAAAAAAATCCTCAAGAAAAGACAGCTAACGTCGATTGCTTGGATGTCAATGGTGATATTTTGCTGTACGTTGCATTGTATGAGCAATGTATCGAGCAAAAGGTTAAAAAGCACTAATTTTGTTATTGTTTTCATGATTCCGTTTGTCAAAAATTGTGAGTTTCCACTACCACAAATTTATGTATTATTATTGTTATTAATTATCGAATAGCGCTAACTATTCAACAGGTAACTATTTGAATTTAAAAATAGAACGTTACTGCCTTGCGGAAACTCGTCGCGTTTTGGCTACCTACTTAAGTGCCTTATTTACTTGAAATGGTTTAATGATAACCTCTTTCTTTCGGCATACACGTGTCTGAACTGTGACTGTTAAAAGATCCTCACAGCATAAACTAGAGTATGGCTCAAGTGCACTCGTTTCCAAACCCGGATAAACCCGCACGGAGTCATTGTTTTTCAAACACCCATTATGTAGGGGTCTCAAACAGTCCATAGCAAACAGTCATTGTTTTCAAATTGGGCACCCCTTCTATAGATCTCCAACTTTTGCACATTGTAGCGGCCATGTATGTATGGGGGATTCCAAGCAGATTCATCTAGGCCATGACCCAGACCATTTTCGATTCTTCTGAATTTTTTTCCCTGATTCCCTAGCGTATTGAGCGACCGCATGAAACCACCTTGGAAACCACCTAAAAACGACGGTGTTTTTGTGCCAAATTTATACCGACCAAACCACCGCGGAGACCACTGTCCCGGGGGTCCCAATTTTTCGAGTGGAGCTTACGGCAAAGTGGATTTCAAAATAACGACTGGCAAAACCACCGTAAAACGAGCACTGACACTCGAGCAGTCGTTTAATGGTCGTTTTAACGGTTGTCATTTGTACAAACCACCATGCCGTAAGCTCCGTTAAAAAAAGTGGGACCGTCGGGACCGTGGTTTTCACAGTGGTTTGGTCCGTATAAATTTGGCACAAAAACACCGTCGCTTTTATGGTGTTTTGTATGGTCGCACAGACTGCTAGGGTTAACCTCAACCTAAAAAGACAAAAAAAATATTCAAAATTTTTTTTTTTATGCATCATTCAAATTATGTATTAGAAAAACACAATTTTTTTTTTTTTAATTAGGTGAACTCACTGATCTCAAACGATGATTTTAAGACGAAAATGGGAGTGGAACGTGCTTTTTTTTAATATTTTAAAGGGAATGTAAATAATAAATGTCAATAATTTCAACGCAAGTTGTGATTTTTTTTGCCTTTATCTCAAAATCTCTTATAACTAAATAATATGTCATAACTGTTTTCGAAAACTATATCGTATGAACGAGCAAAAACAAATTTTGAAAAAATTAAAAAAAAAAAAAAAATATTGAAAAAAATTTCAAGAAATTTTTTTTTTTTGATAGTTCATAAGATATAGCTTTCGAAAACAGTTATAACGTATTATTATTTATTTATGAGACATTTTGAGAAAAAAGGCAGAAAAGATCACATCTTGCGTTGAAATTATTGACATTTATTATTTACATTCCCTTGAAAAAAATAGAACAAACCGGCGTTCCACTCCCATTCTTGTCTTAGAATAATCATTTAAGATCAGTGAATTCACCCAATTTTTTCAGAAAAAAATGGCTTTTTTGAAATAATTTGAATGGTGTATAAAAAAATGTTTGGAAATTTTTTTGTCTTTATTAGGATGAGGTTAATCCGAAAAAAATCAGAAGAATCTAAAATGGTCATGGCCTAGGTGAATCTGCTTGGAATCCCCGATATATATATATATATATATATATATATATATATATATATATGTACATTTATTTATTTATTTATAGTACAATGATTATTATGTTATTGCAGGTTTTTGTAGCATGCTCCAAAAAGGTCCAAGGCCTTTGGTGCTTTGTGGCCCATCGGGCACTGGCAAAAGTACCTTAATAAACCGTCTTTTTGAAGAATTTCCTGATACCTTTGGATTCTCTGTTTCCCATACAACTCGGATACCAAGAGTAGGTGAAGAGCATGGAAAGCACTATTATTTCACAACAAAAGAAAGAATGCAGAATCAGATTGACAGAGGAGAGTTTATCGAGCATGCCGTGTTCAGTAACAATATGTATGGTACCAGGTAAGTAAAATTTTGGCACAATACCAGATAAATTCATGTGCAATCTCTGAAACAATACCCGTTATTCCAGCAAAAAGGCTGTCGAGGATGTAAAAAACATTGGAAAAATATGCGTGCTGGATATAGATATGCAAGGAGTTATGCAAATAAAAAACAGTCATTTAGATCCACTTTTCGTTTTTATCAAGCCTCCATCTATACCCGAACTTGAGAATCGATTGAAGGGCAGGAGAACTGAAACTCATGATTCACTACAGCGACGATTGTCCGCGGCCAAGGTGGAAATTGAATACGGTAAGTCTTGTTTTGCATTCTTGAAAACGAAGATTACGCATTGATGCCGAATTCTCATACCAAATTCTTTTTAGATATTACTATTTTATGAACGTACATTTAGTGGAGTCAACCAGGAAAATAACTTCGAACAAATTCCCGGAGTTTTAGATTTTGTGGGAATGTCTTCGTTTTGATATCCGAAAACAAAATCCGAAGAGTCCGCAGCGCAAAATAGCGTGCGATTTTTTTTATTTAACAATAATTGTTAAAAAAATATGTTTTTCTTCAATCACTTATTTAATAAGCGTTTTTATAAAATTTAAGTAAGACCATTCGAAAGAGCAGGCAATTTTGCAAAAAAAATGTCTTCACATTTTTTTTGTAAAATTATTAGGTAATGAATGAGAATTTTTTTAAGATCATACGTTTTCATGCTACCTTGTCTTCAAGAAGCAGCCGAAATTGAACGCGGTGCGTGGAGCGCGACACAGTTAAACAATAATAACTTTTGATACACACAACTAATTGATATGCAACAAAGTTTATTGAAAAGTGACATGCTAAAGCACTTTAAAAAATCTTGTAGCATTAATTTTCATGAAAGAATACGCCTGTCATATTATCGTAAAGTTGACCTTGATCAAAATTTCATGCATTTTCACAATAATTGACGTTACAGGGTCAATTTGCAATATTTTTGAGCGATTTACAGAATGTTTCTACCAAATGTATGTACTTTTGAAAGAGCAATGTAAGATTACGATATCAAACCTCGTTTTTTTTTCACTTTGAACATAGAGATTTTTCATAAATTCTTGCTATCGTATATTCAATATTTATTTCAAACGCTCATAACATCCGTATAAAATTGGGCATTGAAACTCAATATGTGACTTTTTTGAAGCTTAAAACGTATGCTTCTTGATAGCATAAGTTATTTTCATTTATTTCGCTTTTTCCCCGTTTATTTTTACAGTAAATGGCGCTATAATTAATTTCCCGAAACGCACAACTCAATTTTTCTTATTTTTAAATCTAAAAATCAAGCTGAAAGAGGTTTCTTACAGAAATCAGACCAATCTTAAATTAAAGTACACGTTTCAAACTTCCGATTTCCTAGTCAAAAGATTTTTTCTACATAATTTCCGCTTGTGGTTATCAGCTTTTGGAAAAAAAACTCTTTTTATCTGCTCTCAACGTTCATACAATAATACGAATTCTCTAATAAATAGAATAATTTCCGTTTTCTGTCCCGTAAATACTTCATAGATGTTTGTATACTACTATACAGTCCCCTTTTTCAATCCATTAAGAACATGCGTCTGTATGTGTGTTTGTGTGTGCGCGTGTTTGAGGCGGGTTTAAGGATGTATCGGACGTACCTTCACAACCAAAAGTGACTTTCATCGACAATATTGCATACTTCATGATAAAATAAAAATCGGAAAAAATTCAACCACAATAAAGACGATAAGAAGATTAATTTTGAATAATAATAATGCCAAAAAGTTATCAATAAATTGTTTAAACAAAACATTGTTTAAAAAATTTTTAGGGTAAGTTTTTTTTTTGACACGTGAAATGAATTCGTTGATTTTTCGGCCTAAACATGAATTTTTCAAAAATTTTCTTATCATTTTGAAATTTCAGTTTTCGGAAATTTGTAAGGGTTGTATTTACGAAACTATTCGTTCAATGCCCTGGAAACTTCTGAATTGTAATATACAACGTTTTTACGAAAAAATACACGATTTTTCCTTCATTTTTCAAAATTAAAACATTTTCGAAAACCGAAATTTC
This sequence comes from Rhorus exstirpatorius, assembly GCA_963564615.1. Taxonomy (NCBI): domain Eukaryota; kingdom Metazoa; phylum Arthropoda; class Insecta; order Hymenoptera; family Ichneumonidae; genus Rhorus; species Rhorus exstirpatorius. Next base: position 2,892,972 of record OY751314.1, on the reverse strand, counting down.
AAAATGATAAGAAAATAAAAAAAAAAATGTATGTGTAGTCAGAAAAAATCAACGAATTTATTTCACGTGTCAAAAAAAAACTTCTAAAAATTTGTTAAACAATGTTTTTTTTAAAACAATTCATTGATAACTTTTTGGCATTATTATTATTTAAAATTAATCTTCTTATCGTCTTTATTGTGGTTGATTTTTTTCAAATTTTTATCTTATCATAAAGTATGAAAAATTGTCAACGAAAGTCACTTTTGGTTGGGAAGGTACGTCCAATACATCCTCAAGGTATAGACCGGGAGCCTATAACACTTTTTTTATGTCTCATTTGTTCAGGCTCAAAACTACCTTAGATTCCATAAATCTGTGTCCTGCATCACAAAAATCGCATCGCCGAACAAAATCAGTGGACCAAAGATGCTGAACCGGCGAAATAACATACAAAAATATATCTATATATAATTTTTATATATATGTATGAGACATGAAAAAAGTGTTATGGGTTGTGACGCTAATCTCGCGATTCGCGTCACCTTCGGCCGATCTCACCATCCTCCACGCCGGGAGAGCCGTTGAGCGCCAGGTAATCTTTTGATTCGACGGCGGGAATTACCAAACCCGCTAAACGTAATTTTTCCTGAACGGAACCAAATAAACGGGAACGAAAACTTAACCAAAAAAAGGGACGCCGGCGTGTCGGATGGCGAGAATGGTGACGGTATACCCGATTCGCTCAGGATGTAGGTTGTGGTGAGAGGGCGTGGATGGCTAGCCAACTCTCGAGTGCCTTCGAAAACGTACTCTGAAATAATAGAACTCAACACAGAAAAATACGGTATGGGGCCTTGGTTCAGGCAAATTTATTCAATTATTTTCGATAGCGTACAAGAAAAATCAGATCCTTTACCAAAAGCACACACAAAATAACTCACGACGAACTTAACGAGAACTGATGAACGAAGCGATAGCGAAGGAAAGGAAAAGACACGTGGTGACGAGAACAGGGACAGAATCGATAGCATAACGGGAGCTCTCAGAGCGGTGAACCACTCTGGTCGAGGGACGCGCAGCAAGTCTCTCCGAATAGATCACTCGATCGAAAAAGGTAACGCGGGAAGAGGAGACGATTACGCGCCTGCGTAATTAGATTCCAAGCCCACTCTTCTCCTTACATCACACATACAATAAATTCTACCACAGACAGGAACCTAAGAGAAAATTAGAGCGATAGCACGAAACTCGAACGACGAAACATCGCTGACCAATCGATAACTGAAAAATGCCAAGGTGTTATGGCGTGGGGGTTACTCTTTACTTCGGGGATCGTCCTCTGAGGGGTATTCTTCGGGTATGGGGGAGATCCAGAACTACCTAAAACTAAGCCTAACGATAGCGATGCGATCGGGCAATCCGTGGCGGCTGGGGGGGATCGCAAGCCCCGCCGACAACGGCCTTCCATACGTAAACGGAACTCAAACGTAACCGTCCTTTTCCCCTCCATACCATACACATGAAGCGTCGAGGTTTCCACTCGATCCTCTATACTCCCCTCGATTACTCTCCCAAGAAAGGCCGAATATACCGGGTGGCTCGTTATTTTGGCCCGATCTCACGGTAACTCGGTGTCCTTTCTGTGATTGACCCCTTAAAACAGACTTGAAAACTGAAAGTACGATAACGCGAAAACTGAGGCAAACGATAACGAATCCATACTCTGAATATTAAAATTAACCAAATTATTCGCATATTTTCTCGTAACCGGAGGTCAGAACGACCCAGAACATCTGCCGACTATAGTCGGCAGATGTTCTCTGTTGCTTGGGAGCACAGCTTGAATACTCGGTGGGGACGGATGATATAGCCTACACGGAGAGAACAAAACGGCGATGGTCATTGTGACTCACGTTGCTGATGCGCGTGAGACAAGCGAGAGATGAAAAAACAGCTTCAAAATGGCCGCAACCGAGTGAAATGTATGTTATAAGGAGGACCACGCGCGTGTTTCGCAGTGATCAGAACTGTGAGAAACAATTGAGACTCTCACACCTCCCATCGCTGTTTTCACGGTGTTCGGTATTGTTTTCACGCGCAACAGCACTGTGATGTCGCGGAGATTGGGACGGTTTCATAATAATCCCCGTAGCCGTTTTACTTCAGACTGTATTACCGCGTTCGCGCATGCGCATTCTATAAAATTCATCAGTGGAGCTGATGAATTTGCCCGTCGTTGTTTCACGTATTCTCTCGTAATATGTATTATTATTTATTGTTAATTCCTAATCTGGGTCAATTCGTTAGCAGATTGTCGATTTATAGGATGATTTAAAATTCGCGGTCATTTCCTGGTTTTTCAAGGTTTTCTTTGTCTGATTTAAAAAATTCCCGGTCATTTCCCAGTTTCATGTACAGATCGACACCCCGGTTAAGTATCCCAGGTAACAATTTAATCTTTTGACATAAATGTGACGTCTATACTGTGATGATCCTAATACGTTCATCTGTGAACGTAATCGTTACGTAATAAAGATGGAACTAACGTCTCTGAAACGTAACCTCCATGTAACGATAACTTGTCACAGCCATGTAAGCTTGTTACGTAAAGTATATGCTATGGTGTCACTGTGATAATGCTGTCCATAGAAATGATGTAAGCGATATGGAACCGTTTGTACGTAACGTGTATGGAGCAGTGCAACATATACTTAACGTAACGTGTACGGAGCAGTGTAACATATACGTAACGTGTATGGAGCAGTGTAACATATATGTAACGTGTATGGAGCAGTGTAACATATACGTAACGTGTATGGAGCAGTGTAACATATACGTAACGTGTATGGAGCAGTGTAACATAACGTGTATGGAGCAGTGTAATATAACGTGTATGGAGCAGTGCAACATAACGTGTATGGAGCAGTGTAACATAACGTGTATGGAGCGGTGTAACATATACTTTACATAATATTTGCGGATTGAAGTGTGACGTGTAACTAACATAACGTATGCATGCTGTAACCGTAATCCATCGTATCGATGTTGCAGCGTAACAATTCTTGTGCCTTCCTCAAATATGACAGCACGGAAGCATAATTATCGAAATTGGTATTGAAATCATAAATAAAACACACGACACGTGAGCATAATGCTGTATGCTTCACTTATAAAAACTTGCGGGCAGCAGGATTATGTTCGAGGTTATTTTTACATGCTGTCACTTTTAACCCTTTGTGGTCACATCTCTGTAGAATAACTTATTGGTCACACACGGGTAAAATTTACCCTGCCAAGTTTCAAATGTGAAAACTATCAGTCCGATATTATTAGTCAATGCAAACAATTTTTGTAATGTTTTATTGATCATGAAACTGGGAAATGACCGGGAATTTTTTAAATCAGACAAAGAAAACATTGAAAAACCAGGAAATGACCGCGAATTTTAAATCATCCTATAAATCGACAATCTGCTAACGAATTGACCCAGATTAGGAATTAACAATAAATAATAATACATATTACGAGAGAATACGTGAAACGACGACGGGCAAATTCATCAGCTCCACTGATGAATTTTATAGAATGCGCATGCGCGAATGCGGTAATACAGTCTTAGGTAAAACGGCTACGGGGATTATTATGAAACCGTCCCTATCTTCGCGACATCACAGTGCTGTTGCGCGTGAAAACAATACCGAACACCGTGAAAACAGCGATGGGAGGTGTGAGAGTCTCAATTGTTTCTCACAGTTCTGATCACTGTGAAACACGCGCGTGGTCCTCCTTATAACATACATTTCACTCGGTTGCGGCCATTTTGAAGCTGTTTTTTTCATCTCTCGCTTGTCTCACGCGCATCAGCAACGTGAGTCACAATGACTATCGCCGTTTTGTTCTCTCCGTGTATGTATTAGTGAGTAGTAATATATATATCTATTACTATATATATATATTACTATATATATTACCATGTATTGTCAAGGCACTTTTTGCTTTGCCGGACTTTATTACCGGGATAACCCGGGCTAGATATTCAAAAGAAAATTTATTAAATCAAAAGATGGCTCAGGAAATAATAAATTCGTTGTTACTATGTTTTCAGGCTTTATTAGGACGATGCGCTCACGCAATCAGTTTCGAGCGTGACGCGAACGCGCAGTACAAAAGAAAATAATTAAAAAAAAAAAAAAAAGAAACGCAAGAAGAAAAAAAAGGAAAAAAAATGTGATCGTGCCTAACGGCGTGCTTAAGGGAAGATATCAGTGTGACAGGCTGAAAAATGAGGTATTTTTTGGAAATTTTTTTTTAAAAAAAAGGCTCGATCAAATTATTTGGGATTTTGTGTATTTATTATTGACGCATTGAAGTATACGAGGAAATTTTATTTTTTATTTTTAGTACATTTTATAAAGCAGAGGAGTGGCCGCAAAATGGCGTCTCAAAAAGAAACTTCCCGACGGTTGACTACATAAGTGCCACAGCAAGCATCTGAAATCAAAAATTCAAAAAGATTATTAAATTATAATAGTATAGATATCGCAGCATCGTAGGAAATTTGAAAATTTTGATTGGAAAAAAATGGCGGCCATTAAAAAAAAATTCGAATTTTGCAAAAAAAATTTGCAGTAAATTATGAATTACAAATAAGTAAACAATTTAAAAAAACTCTACGATGCGACGATAGCGATAAGTTTTCTGAAGAGAATCCTTATTGAATGAAGTCGATTGGACAAAATTTGACAGAGTTATGCTGTCAACCAGATCCAAAAACATGGTTTCGAGAAAAACGCGTTTAAAGTTTTGAGAGGATAAATCTGAATGATGTAACTTAAATATTGATATAAAACAAGTTCTTACCGATTAGTCTGCTATCCCTGGACCATATAGAAGCTCATGTGCGTTTTCACACTGATATTCCCCCTTAACGCTATCTACGCGTAATTAATAGTTTTTGGGCGCCAGTCAATGTTAATCGACGAAATCTCTATCTCTGGTACTTAAACACGAAACAAAAGGGGTAGGACAAGGGGGGGGGGGGGTTATGCTATCTCAGGGTCTACGGGTTTTCCGGCTCACGGGCCTCTTAATTATTACCCACGTCGGGTTTTCACAATTAGGGAAAATAATCGAACTCGCAAATAAACAGGGGATTTACGATAACTAAAAAGGGAAGAAAATAGGGACGAAGGTTGAGAAAAATCGCGTAAGTGTAGAAGTGGGGGGGGGGGGGGGGGTCGCGCTGCGTCACCACACGCTCGCGGTTTGATATAAGAAAAAAGGGTAATTTGTCGCAAATAAGGTTTCAAGGGGTCGCAGTGAATAAAAGGTAATGGAAAGGGCTTACTGTTTTCGGTGGCAGGACCTCAACACGTTCTCGCTCGGTCAGATACTCGCTCGATGCTCGATATGACCAATGGCGGTCACTACGCACACTCTCTCTCTCTTCCGCTCTACGATGCTTTCAATAAGACTCGATATAATTATTAAACTCGCTACTACTCTCTATGATCGCTCCCGCCGAAGTGACGAGCTCGTCGTCTTCTTCACCGGGACAGCTCGTGGAAAAAAGATTCGGGATAATTCGGGAAATATCGGGGTCAAGGGCCTGCGCAATATTAATGTGGGTCATCAGGGGATCAATAATCGATATCTTATTGGGTCACCGGAGTCGCCGTCGCAGGCGCACGTGCCTTCGATGATGGATTGCCCGGCAGGTGCTGCCGACGATGGCATGCGACGGTCGACTCGGTGACAAAGATTGTAGGGGAAGGGGTGAGGGCTTCCTGTGGACACTGGCTCTCGGGACGGCGTATGACGTGATGCTGCTCGCTTTGCGTTGATTTTTCCGATAATCCCAGTCGCTCGATATACCGACCGTGCCCTCACAGATGTTCGGTTCCTTTCGGTGCTCTGTCCGTGTGAGGGCCTCGGCAGCGTAAGTGGGACGCTCGGCGAAGGAGAGAATGCTATGCGGCGTTGTCGTGGCCCCTCGCACTCTTTCGCCGTCCACAGGGTTTTCTTCAATATTCTTTCGCGGAGATTTTTAGGTCGACGGGATTATTAAGGAGATTATTGGGTTGATATTGGACTACGGGGGTGGTGAAAGAAGAACGACGAGGGACGACGGGGTTTCGTTGGTTTTTCGGTGCTTTGGTTACTTATTCTAAATTACAGTTTTCGGGTTTTTCGGCGTGTGGTGACGGACTTCGGCGAGGTTTGACACCTCACCTGTGACACCGTGTCACAGTATATATATTTGTCGTGGAGAAACCGCGGAAGGAGGGAAACGAACCACAAGAATTATTATTATTCATTTCAAATTTATTTATTCTTCGAATATTCAAATAAATATCTGCGCGATGATCGCGAACATGTCGAGCTATTGATCTCCCAATCTCGACCATCGATTTCATCCAAGCGTTATTCCCTCTTCAACCTTTTGTTGCTTAGCAACCAGAGTTCACATCTTCATTTCTTGAAACAACGCTTGACGCAAGATATCATTGATCCTTTTCATTCTTCAAGTTATCTTCTACTGGAAGTTATCTATATCGATCTCCGACATATATTAATATTATTTATATATTGCTTAGGGTGGATCGAAAAATTAAAAAACTTTTGGCTACCCTCAAAAATCAAAGATATCATTGAAATAAAGGTCTCCGTGCAATGATTCGATTTTTTTACAATATATAGGGGGGCGCGGGACGTTTAAAAACGCCATTTTTAGCGTTAAATTCACTTTATCACTGATAACCGGAAACAGTTCATTCCAAAAATTCTGATTTTTTTATATAAGGTGCCCAGATATGTACCATTTCAAACCCATATTCACGGAACATTAACAGATGGTTCATATCTTCGAAAAAAATCTCTGAAAATCAATATTTTAACTATTTTTCAATTATACCTATCGTTAAATGTTGATTTTATTCTTCTGAAACGTTTTTGTATTTGTTCCATCTTTTTTTTTCTTGTGAAACTCGGTATCAGTATTGCTTACAATGCGAAAATTGATGAATAATAAATCTTTATTTTGGAAATTTTCATATTCACGAAAAAATGGTGTGAATCAATAAAATATAAAAACTGTTCATCAGTCCCGCGATCGTTCGACTGACGAGGCCCAGCCAGCGTTACCCCCTCCAATTCGGGCTTACCCGAGCACATGAAAAACAAAAGGGACTGTCGACCGCGTGACGCTTGTGTTTGTATATATGCGCTAGTGACCCTTCGTACCTGGGTACTGTGACGAACCGAGGTATTGCTACTCGCGCTCAACACAAGATTGCAACACAACAGAGTCATCAGATTCCAGAGAGTACGCCGACTCCTGCGACAGACACTCTCTGGAAACTCGAGCAAATCGCGCGTCAGCAGATTCCTCTTTTCGTCCTTGGAATCTTGCTACCTTACCATATGATCTGGTTTATTCGATCCCTTGCATCACACATGACATCACATATGATGGATTACTTGCATCCCTTGCATCACCAGGTTTCGTAAATCATCGAGATTTCCATCCATCGATGATTTCTCAACTCATGGGTTTCGAAATCATCGAGACCTACATCGATCGATGATTTCTCAACCACCCCCACGAGACCCTTGTAGCCGGACGCCCAAAGCTAACGAGGGTTCTCTCGACATATTATCAAAATAGTCTTAATATGACGCTCTTAGCAATCGGTCGAGAGATCCCGTTCCTTAGCGGCAAGTCCGTTCGCGTACTTAGGTTCTCGCGGGCGAGATTGACGTGATCTTCTCGAACCCTTGTTGTAGACAAGTGTATAAGAACTCATTAAGTGAAGGAACACCTTAGCGGCGCTTCACTACCTCTGTGATATAATTGTTCGTGCCAATTACCTTAGCGGCATTGCGCGTCAGTGTATCATAGAGTATAACATTCAATCTTGTAACAACTTAAACTATTATTGTAAAAGTGACTGATCGATCTGTGTTCTTGAATAAATACATTCGTGTGAAACCACCTGTACTCCTTCATTGCATCACAGCTCATCTGATCATCACCAACTACAAGCATATACAAGGTGAGGTGCTACCCTGCTTAAATAGGACAGAGAATCCATTCGCCGGGGCCTTTGACTTCAGCGAATAGAATAAAATAATAATAAGTTACCACGGGATAAATAAACTCGTGTGTAACAGTACCTTTAAAATATTCGTTCGACCGAACACTAGGACTACCTTAAACCTAAACAGTCATCTTCAGGCGATTCGTGTTTAGTACAGTTTCAACTTTTCACGCTTTGCTTCTTCCTGGAAGAAGCTCTGTTCTATGAACAAATTTATTTATGAAGCTTTCATACCAGAATGCTTAAAATGTTTCAAATATTCAGAAAATCACATTTAGAACAAATGTCTGGATACACACGCCATGCGTGTGTGGACACGCGCATGCGTGCGTGTATCCTGAAAAACTAAAACCACTATATCTCAAAAACGCCTTGAGTTCTCATGCGTAAAATATATTTGTATAAGCAGAAGAGCAATCCTCGATTGTTAGTTACAATTTTCGTTCAAATTGCTCCTTAATTTCATAATTTATGAAATTTTTAACTTTTCAAAAACTATGTGTAGTCGCTTTAACTTTCGTATATTTTCAGCTAGTGCGCGTCAAATCTCGTTATAAAAGTAGACTGTAGGCTGAGAGTGCTTCGTATTGGAATAGGCGACACTCAATAAAGGGGTTCAGATTTTATAACGTTTTGAACTTATTGGCGAAATAGGATGTTAGCCTTAACTTTCGTAAATTTACTACAATCCAACCGAATAACCATAAAAATAAGTCAAGGGACAGTCATGGCCGTAGTTAAATACGAAAAAAAATTTGAATCTTATGAAATTCTAGATTACCTACATAAATACCGTGCAATTAAAAACGTGTGCATATTGCTTCCTCATTACTTCATCTGGCTTACAAATCTTCCTCTCTGAGAGATCTAAAATTACAAAGTCCACAGTAAATAATTATAAAGCAATGTGCAAGTTTCTAGTTTTCATAGTTTTATGTTTAAATTTGGATTACAAAAAACAAACATTTCTATATTACTTTTGGCACGAATGCCTATAATTCGTTATGTGTCGCAAAATTCTCAGTATCAGACAATAGAATCTTTGTTTTATTTAACTGAACTGGAGACCCGTAACGGATTACTAGCATCTCTTATTTTTAGATAAAAATGCTTTTAGACCATTTAGCATATTGGCAATTTCACCAATTTCCGATAATACTCAAGGCTTTCGCGTTCTCGATTTAACCGACATGTTTTTGTAAATTGAAAACCTTGAAATATAAAGCAGACTTGCAATTTTTTCAGATTTTGTTGCCCTGTATATTTTACACACCGTCTTTTATTCAGTTATATCTTTATATTATACAAATATCTCGCTACGGTCACCACGGCACTTCAATTGCTCAGTACTGTATAAGGAGTGTCCAATTTGAAAGGGTGACTCTGTTTGCAATGGGCTAGGAGTTTGTTCATGGTGTCCATTTTGAAAAGGATGATTACTTGGGTTTGGTTTTAGGTCAGGATGTGAGAGCGTGTGGTGGTTAAATATTGTTATGAATGTCGGTATTGTGACTTGTACCCATACAAAACATTCATGTACGAATGATTAAATTAACGCTTGATAAGAAATAACGATCGAAAACGAACGTAACAACGATGATGGAATTGTCAATCGAGAGAGAGACGTGAATAAGAAGAATCGCATGACATTTATATGTGCAATCGGGATCTAAATCTTTATGTAAGTAATATATCCGCCCCACAACAAAATATCGTTTTTTTTTTATTTCGCTCGCTCGGGATTGGTTAGTGTCAGCGGAATTTATCCCAAAAAACTCGTAACAATGTACATCCTAGGGTTTCGTACGGAATGCTCGCTTTTCGACCCAAACAAACCTAAACCCTTTCAAATCCTTTCAAATTAGACACCCCCTAGATAGGGGTGTCATTTTCAAATTGGCCACCCCTGATGTAGTTGTATCATTTTCAAATTCGACATTCCTTACATAAGGTTTTCATTTTAAAATTAAACACAACTTTTTAGCCTATGGATTTTTATAGACCGTGTTGGTTCCAATATATTTATCCATAATTGCTTCCTTATAGAGGAAGCTTTGTTTTGGTGATTTTTTTTAATTTTCAGTCTTCAATGCCAATGTATTCAAAATGTGCGAAAACGTCGAGAAATCACAATTAGAAAAATGTGCGGACGTGTGTGTGTGTGCGTATATGTGTGTGCGCGTGCATGTGTATGTGCGTGCGTTCACGGCTGCGTGCGTAAGTGTGTACAGGTGGGAACCACTATGCGAAATTGAATCATCTGTCACTCGATAACGGGTTGAGCAACAGCGCTGCAATTTCGCAGCCAAGTGAAGCATAATAGCCTCTTTATTTACTGGAATAGATATTTTAAGAATTCATAAAGTGCCTTAAATATGGTCATTTCCAATCTTCCAAAAGATGTCCGTATTTGCTTTACGCTTCGCAAATTGTGAGATACCGTCCTTTACCGCCGTTTTACGGCAATAGATTATGATTGTAGAATGGTTAGTATTGCAGTTGGTGAAAATCCATAAAAGGGTTCAGATTTTCTAAAAAATTTTAGAAAAGGTGTTTACTTGCTAACTCCTATAAATTTTTAGATATCGTCCTACATTTTTGTACATGAATAGATTATCATTGAAAGGAAGCGGATATGCTATACCGGTTCTGGCTCAGTGGCGAGGGAGTGAAGCGGTGCGAGCGGGGGATCTGCGGTGGCGGCGGGGGGGGGGGGGGGGGGGGGGTCGCGAAGCTTCTAGAACGTTCTACCATAATAATAATGATAATGTATGTACATCAGACTGTCTCAAAAAAAACTTTTTTTTTTTTTTCGATCTCCCAATCCATGAAACCATAGTTAACAATATAATATTGAACCTCGTGAAAGGAAATCGCCGTGCGATTTTTTTTAAGAGGTGACGCATTGAGTTTTTGTATTCGCCATTTGATTAACACGTAAGAAATCCAATTATAACGGTTGGTGGTGGATAATAATTTTTCTATACAACGGATGGAACCCTGTATGGTAGAGTTTGACAACTAATGTGTTTTCTTTTAATCGGCGCGTCATAGAAAATTTTTAACTGCACGATCTTCGAAATTTTTAAGATTGCGTAAATCGTGGTTTTTCACCTTTTCGAAAAATGGGTACCTAGGATAAATGCCTAGCTTCCGCGACTAGGCCACAGTAAAATGTTCAATAATATCCGTCAAATACATGAAATACATTCAATTTACTCAATTTAACCGAACTCGATGTGCCTGTCTATCGAGAAAATAAAATTATCAAAAATTTTAATAGAAACTTTTTTGTGTGGAAAAAATATTTTTTTTTAATAAATACTATTTTTACATTGAAAATTTTCGTGCGTCAGTTTTTGATCCTTCAAAAATATTATTCATTCATTGAATACTTTTTTTTGTTTAAACAATAATTTTCCATTTAAGTTGTTAAGAGTATGTGAAGGTGGATTAACTGACATATGAGTGCGAGAGAGATAATTGAAATTTTCGAAAAGAGATTTCTCAGAGATAAATAATATATAGGGCAAAAAAACGTCAAGCTTTGTGTCAGTGTGAGTTCTGGAGGGCGTCACGTTTTCTCTTTCCTTAAAATCTTGACCATCTATGATAAAACTCTGTTCAAAAATTTGTTGGTAGACAGATCTCCCCCCCCCCCCGAGTATTTTCCGCAGCCACTCTTTCCTATCCCCTTCTGTATCGCGTTCGCATGAGGGCACAGGGAACTTGCGGAAAACCTGTGCCGATACAGTCGGTTCTCTTGCCAGAATTCGTGCTACCTAGGCAGGTGCTCAGACTCTGGCAAGATAGCCTCCCGCTCAGCGATTCGATGCGCCAGCCAGCGTGCGGCTAAGCGGTCACCGCTTCAAGTATTGGCCTCGACCGATGCTGCTTAACTTCGGTGATCGCCAGAGCCGCACCCCGACCACCTACCGATCGCTGTCGGTTCTGATTTCATGTATTAAACGGATATGATCCAACATTTTACTGTGGCCTAGTCGAGGAAGCTAGGCGTTTATCCTATATAGGTACCCATTTCTCGGAAAGATTAAAAACCACGTTTTACGCAATCTTGAAAATCTCGAAGATGGTGCGGTTAAAAATTTTCTAGAACGCGCCGATTCAAAGAAAACATATAAGTTGTCAAACGCTACCATACAGAGTTCCGTCCGTTGTATAGAAAAATTATTATCTCCCTCCAACCGTTAGAATTGGATTTCTTACGTGTTAATCAAATGGCGAATACATAAATTCAATGCGTCACCTCTTAAAAAAATCGCACGGCGATTTCCTTTCACGAGGTTTAATATTATGTTATTAACTATGGTTTCATAAATTGGGAGATCGAAAAAAAATAAAACATTTTTTTGAGACAGTCTAATGTATATGTATATAATAATAATGTGGGAGTTTTACTTGTATACCCCTACTCGGGGTTTTTACAAGGCTGCAGTCTCTCTATTTTTAGTTTTTGGCCACTCTACTTTGACCAAACCACTAATACCGTATAAACTGCATCTATTTTCTTCTACTCCGACATTATTCGCCCTTCCTTTGTGTTCCACGGCTGCAGCCGCTTCACCTCCCCTTTTACCTCTGTATCGCATTCGCTGTAGACGGAGGGAAACTGCAGAAAACCTTCCGTCGATACAGGTCGGCTCCTACCTCCTACCTACCTGGTGGCCGCGCGAGTGAACTCGAGCGCGGTCTCCCGAGGCGCCCTAGGCAGATTCCTCCTTTGCTGCGATACAGTGGGTACGTCAGTACATGGCTAAGCGGCCACCTTCCGAGCATAAGAACCGCTACGGGAGTCCTCCAAAGCCGTACCCCGACCACCCACCCATCACAGAAAGGTGTTTTTTGGGCATTTGTTTTGGTGGGATCTGAACACCGGGATTGCCGATTAAACACATAGAAAAATTTCCATCGTTGTCCGGCTGTGGGGCTCGAACCCGGGTCCGCTGCGTGCGAACCCAGAGCCTCACCCACCGAGCCACTGCGCCCCCTGTATATGTATATATGTATATGTATTGTAACGTTCCATCTATCGAAACCGGTTATAACCGGATTTCGATCAGACAATGAGTCAGAGAGAGGACGAGCTATAAACCAGCGTAAGCCGGATAAAACCGGTTATACACGTGACACGCGGGCCGCACGAGGCGCATATAAGACCAAGCGAACAGCGCTCCAGACCTTCATTTCCAATCCAACTCTCCTACCGCACGCTTCGTATCGTAGTAAGCCAAATAGGCTTTCCCAAGCCCTTTTGCCGTTTATGAGCCACCAGAATCGCTTCTGGCCCTCATAAACTCTTGACACAGCCCAGGTCACTCTTGAGAAAGCCCATCTCACTCACCCAGAAAAAAAATACCCAATCCTATCCTCCTTTCTTGCGAGCTCCCAGGATCGCACCTGGTCCTCTCAAGAAAGAATCTAAAACCACGATAAAGAGCTCCCAACATTGCAGTTGGCCCTCTCTATCTCCTAAATCACGTCATATCCTCCTTTCTTGCGAGCTCCCAGGATTGCACCTGGCCCTCTCAAGAAGAAATCCTAAAACCCACTTTAAAGAGCTCCCAACATTGCAGTTGGCCCTCTCTATCTCCTAATCACATCCTCTTTGGATCTTGCGAGCCCCCAGGATTGCACCTGCCCCTCACAAGAACAAAAATCCGTCGAACCAGATCATCCAAAGTCTAACATCCTAAAATACCAGAATAAAGAGCCCCCAGCATAGCAGTTGGCCCTCTTTATTCGGTAACAATTCCTCCTCCTTTCTTGCGAGCACCCAGAATTGCATCTGGCCCTCTCAAGAAAAAATCGTTAAGGGCTTCGAAATTAATTTTGAGCGAGGATCGCAGGGTCTCCAAAATAACCAAAACTATTTATTAAATAAACAACAAACCTTATGAAAAGAAATCAAACGTAAGCGCCAAGCAAATATCAAATTTAGCCTACAAAGGGCAGGCGAAGCCCCTACCTCGTATACAATCACACGAAAGTGCACAACGACCGCAGAAACAACCGGTTGTTTTGTGCACAAAAACGATCGACGCAAACGACCATGAAATGGCCATGAACTGGAAGAAGTGTGGTTGTTTTGTGACTATACCGTGAAAAGGACTATTCTAAAATGTGTTTTCCAGTTTCACCGTATTATTGGTACCTTGTACTTTTACAAGTGTGTGGTGATACACAATATTCGAGTACAGATTTCGGGATGAATAAAAAAATTACCTCTCCCTTATGATACATTCGTTGACTGCGAACGTTTGAGACATAGAAAGATTTGCCGCCTAAAAACCAATTAAAAAATCGGTGAGTGGTTTTGTGGGTATGTGCAACCGAGTGGTACCAGAAAAATTGTACGTACTTTAAAACCGTCGAGGTGTCTATCGCTGAACCTTAAAATGTATCATACGACGAAAGTCGTGATGTAAAAACACGGCGTGCTCACCGATTAGAAAAATGCTTGGGGGCTAGTTCTCTTGTCGAAAAGTTCTCAAGGGCGTGCGACGTATCGCGGTCGTTGCCTCAACTGTGTGCTCGCAATGAGAATCAATGCGTCCCACTATGTCTTGATGCGAGCGCATACTTAAGCCAACTACCGCGACGGTTCGCACGCCTCCGAGATTTTTCTCGCAAGTCAATTAGCACCTGAGTGGAATTACATCCGCGAAAACGTCGGCGGGTTCGTACATCATGCCTTCGGTCGTATAATAAATTTTGAAGCTCAACGATAGTTACTTTGATAGTTTCAAAGTATGCAGTATTTTTCTGGTACCACTTGGTTGTCGATACCCACAAAACCTTTAACCTTCTTTTTATTGGAGTCCAAACAGTAAATATCTTCATATCCAAAACGTTGGCAGTCAACGAATTTATCACGCTAGTGGGTTTTTTGTTTGTTTGCTTTTCACCGATATCTGTATTCAATATTCTATATCGCCGCCCACTTGTAAATATTGTTATCATATGTAAATCACAATAAAGGTCACATGGTATATTGCTGCTGAGATATACTGATAACGGACGTTTTTTTATTCGCGTTTATATGATATTATTATAGTATTTTCCAATAAACTTTTCGATCGTCTATATGAGGTATCAAGCTTGTCAGAAGCTTCTTAGAGATGGGTTGACATAAAGCTCCGAACTCGTCAGTTCCAAGACATTTAAATATGCTCGAATAACAATGTATTCGGACTATTTATGATTACTATGAACACGTTTTAAGACCTTGTTTTTTTTTTTTTTTGTTCCAACGTATACTCCTGCGGGTTTTTACGTATTAACCCTTCCCGTTTGATTCTTCCTACCACTCCCTGCCCGCACTTCGCTAAGCTAACCTAACTTCCATAGCATCTGCAGCTGCTTTTTAGCTACACTGTATCGCATTCGCCGTGGACACGGGGAAACTGCGGAAAATCCATGCCGATACAGACGGCCTTATTTTTACTGAGTTTCCGATATGTTACCATCCGAATCTCAGTAAAACTGCCTCCCGCTCGGTAGTCGGCGCGCCAAGCCAGTGCACGGCTAAGCGGTCACCCATCCAAGTAGTGGCCTTGGCCAATACTGCTTAACATGGGAGATCGCCAGAGCCGCACACCGACCGCGCGTCCACTACTGTCGGTATTTAAGACCTTGTTTTTTAACGTCGAATTTTTCCAACAAAAAACTTTTTATACATAATGAAAGAGGTATTACGTTGTAATTAAAATTTCTTACCTAACCGTCTCAAAAACGTCGCGTATCTGAAAGAATTTCAAGGCGTTAAGACGTCTTACGTAGTAAAAATATATATCTTTTTCAAAATTCTTAAAGAACTCTCCCAAAATTCTTTCAGGTGAACGGCCCGGGAACTTTCACGCGGTAATTGTCAACGATAATCTGGACAAAGCTTATGAAAAATTGCGTGAAATCGTCCTGGAAGAGCTTAAGCGATACCGTGACATACGTAAGTTGTAACGCCATTATTAATGTTTTGTACCCGCATCTCTGCAATATCAAGCTGACGAATTTTTTATTAATCATTTACAGATGGCTAAAGGAATAAATAGTTTCCTAGAGGTTTCTCCAAAGAGGTGCCTACCGGTTTACGGCAAAAATATACTCATACCCATCTGTATATCCGAAGATTATTGTTTATATGTGTTCAAAGTTTGATATCATTTCAGTCGACAGAATAATATCTACTATGACAAAAATATATGTATTTCTTAGGTGTCGAGAGTAGATGATTATACCGACGACAGTTTGCCTAATGGATGTTACATTGAAGCAACAGCAGTGGTTAAAAAGACCAGTACAATTCATTGAAACTTACGTCATAATATATGTTACATATTAATTTCCCATCGTATGAATGTCTTTCTGCGTTTAATTATAACTAAGGATACATATATTTTTTAAATTATTATTACCAACGCCCGGGGTCCTTACCCTTTTAGTAGTCTCTAACCCTATTTTTCCATGTTACAGTTTTTTTCTATTCCACGGGCCCCCCCAGAGTGTTGTCCGCAACTACTCTTTCCTAATCCCTTTTTTTATCGCATTCACACGAGGGCACAGGGAAACTGCGAAAAACCTGTGCCGATTCAGTCGGCTTTTTTGGCAGTGTTCGTGTTCCCCACAGGAAATCCGGACTCTAGAAAGATGACCTCCCGCTCAGCGATTCGATGCACCAGCAAGCGCGCGGCTAAGCAGTCACCGCTCCAAGTATTGGTCTCGACCAATGCCGCTGAACTCGGTGATCGCCAAAGCCGCGAGCTGATCGCGTACCCATCGCTGTGGCTTAATTGAGAATATATATTGTTTAAATTGTCATACCCTGGGTTCAGCTGATCAATAATGACCGCATTGTAAATTCTTGTATATCTACATGAAACAGAATTTTAATCTGTAAGGAGAGAGATCTTTATTCATAATGTGCTGAGAAAAAAATAATTTGTCGTGTTACATGTTATCGTTAATGCGAGATCGTATGCAAACATTAGGGCGTGTCAATCAAACATTTGGTCTAAAGAATTCCTTCTGTATAAAGATACTAGTGATTCCATCTCAAATATCTTATCACAAATATATGTCACCAAAGTTAAAGGCAGTAAAAAAATATTAGTGATTGCCGCACTGGTTATAAACATTTTCCTAAATACCTATTATCAATAAAAGGATATGTTCATTGATTCGCGTGTCGCTGGTTCTGTGACCCAAGTTTCAAGTATTTTTATTCAATAATTTTTTTCACATACGTATTATTATCAGCATTGCGCCTAGGGTCTCTAAAGCATTGTTTATTACTCAAAATAGTTTTTTCTTTGGGTTTCAGTCGATCTTGGATTTTGTTTGCCTTTCGGCTTATTTGAATTATTTTACTGTTATGTTCTAGGAGGTGATTCTAACCTAAGATGGGGTGTTATGATAGAGAGTTTAATGGTTGGTGAAGCGGTACAATTCAAGGGTTTTTCTAGCCTATCGGGGGACACGGCGTAGAATGTTGCTTTTCGCGTGATTGGCATAGAATTCACGTCTGTCGTCGTTGGTTAACGAGTTCAGGTATGGGCATACCGAGGTGGTTAAATTTTCGATGTTGGCTAGATGTAGTTCACGTAGTCTCTTGCAGAATGGTTTTTCGTTTAACATTACCCAGAGGTCCTCTGTTGAAAATTGCATCTGTTAGCGAGCGGCGTTTTTCAGTGCTTTTTTATACGTCACCTTAAGTTTTTTTAGGTTGGTTTCGTAGTACAATGGCAGGAGACATAAGATCCCATATTCGAGGGATGATAGGATGCATGCTCGGATGATGCGGTGTTTGACGTGAACGTTGATGTCACATCAGATATATACAAGGTAAATACGATCGGTCCCAGAACCGATCCCTGTGGCACGCAGTTGGCTTTTTACGTCGCTCGTTTAATTGAGACATTTGCGTCGTAGTTTACGTTTGGATAGGTTCGACTCGAGCATTTTTATAATGCTTGGGTTGATATCCTTCTGTTTCAGTTTGTGTGTCAGTGCTTTGTGATTTATACAGTCGAATCGCCTTTGATAGCTCAAGCGCTGCCACACATATGCTTCTATCATCCTCCAGGTTTTTCTGGATGAAGTGCACAGTTCTGGTGAGCTGTGATGCCGTTTTGAGTCCTGGTCGAAAGCCGTGTTGAGAATCTGGGATTATTGCGAAGCAGTCTCCCATACGATTTTGTATAATTCGCTCGAACCATTTGCCCATGATATTAAATAGTGTAATTGGTCGATACGATGAAGCTTCGTTCACCAGTTTCTCTTGTTTGTGCAGGAAGATGCAGGTACCATTTTTTCATGCGTCTTGGTAATAGTTGTGAGCTAGACAGAAGTTGAAGATTTTTTCCATCCGTGTCTAGCAGCTGTCATGCATTGTTTTAAGATTTTTGGCTCTGAGGCCGTCTGGCCCGGGGACTTTGTTATTTTTGAATTTTTCGAGTGCCTTTTTCATCTCGCGTAGGTATGTGTTATTTAGCGGTTAGATTGGATCATTGCTGGTGTCTATGGTGAGCTTCTCCGCAACGTCCGAGTCCCGTACTAATGCAGCATTGAGGTGTTTCTCGGCAACTTGTTTTTGTGAGTTGCAATCCTCAAGAAATGGTATTTTGTTTTCGGGCCGCTTGAGTGATTTCTGTATTCTCCATGCCACTTTTTCATTTTCCGTTTCATTCTCGATCATTTTTAAAGTGAATACTTCTTATGCGACAACGGCATAGCTCTTGGTAAGGCTAAAAAGTGTCCGTAAACCGGACAAGAGAATGAAGGAATAGAAGAAGAGAGAGAGAGAGAGAGAGAGAGAGAGAGAGGTATAGTTTGTAAGCAAGAGAGCGAGTGCCCGCCATCCACAGTGCTATGTATACGGCTTAGCTTCGTCATCCATATAGTATACCTGGGTATACGTGTATTAGTAAACAGCGGCGGGTACGGATGCTGTTTTATCCGTTGAATGTGTGAGTCCACCCTATGTGTGGGCTTACTGCGCTTCGTGCGGCATGTAGACAATGTTCACCACCATTCGTTAGAACTTTCGTTTTACCGGAAAGCAGGTAGTTGGTATCGGAAAGGTGTTTACGAATAACCCTTTTCATATATACACACCAAAAAACGTCTTTATTAGTTCAAATCAACGGATAACAACTATGAGAAAATTACTGACGGTATACAGAATGTTGGAAGAAACACCTGGGCATTTTTCCGTTATCGATTATTGAAAAATATTTTTGTTCGAATTCGTGTTACCGTTCGAATTTCACCGTTTCCTGTCTGTGTTAGGGCTTTATGTGTGTGCGTGAGGTAAGCAGAAGAGTGGGCTTGTAATCTTATTACGCGTGCGCGTAATCGTCCCCTCTTTTCGCGTTACCTTTTCGATCAAGCTATCGATCCGATATTCGCTCTCTTGCGGTGCGACTCTCGACCCGAGCGGTTCACCGCTCGGGGAGCTCCCGAGATGCTACCGTTTCTGCTCTCGTTTTGGTAAGAGTGCGCTGTCGTTTGTTCTCGAGCTATCGTTTCGACGTTCACGTTTTGCTATCGTTTGTTACCGAGCTATCGTTTCGACGTTCACGTTTCGTTATCGTTTGTTACCGAGCTATCGTTTCGGCGTTCACGTTTTGTTATCGTTTGTTACCGAGCTATCTTTTGGTTCTCGTTTGGCCGCTATCGTTTGTTCCCGCCTAATTTTGATCTGGCGTTCCCGTTTCCGTTACCGTGCTCCGTTCCCGTTATCGACGTTATCGTTAAGAATTTTCGAACTTCTCTTCAGCGTTACCGAATTAATTTTTTTGCTACTGACGTTCGCGCCGTTCTCGAATTTGTTTTATTCGTTATCGCTCCCGTTATCGTGCTATCGTTCCGTTTGATCCGTTATCGAGATCTCGTTTTTTTTAATCCGTTATCGAAATTTGGGTTCTGGTCTGGGGATTTCATGTAAGCTATTGATTCAAAAATAAATTAGCCTGAATCAAGGCCCCATACCATATTTTTCGTGTTGAGTTCATTTATTTCAGGTTACGTTTTTGAAGGCACTCGAGAGTTAGCCAGCCGTCCACGCCCTCTCTCCACAACCTACACACTGAGCAAATCGGGTATACCGTCACCGATCTCGCCATCCAACACGCCGGCGTCCCTTTTTCGTGTTACGTTTACGTCTTTATAAAGTTCCGGTTAAGTTTCGCGGGTTTGGTAATTCCCGCCGTTCAATTAAAAAGCTTAGTGTCGAGTTCTGGAAGAATAAGAGACCTATGTGCAATTGAATGAAAAATAAAAAATAGTTCGGATCAGAAAATTACTTTAATAGCAATTTATATTTCGCCCAATACATCGATTAAAGATCATCGCTAAATCGTTATTGCCCTTAACAATAGGCGGTTCTCAAGTTTTAGCTGATATGCTAGGAGACCCTGTGCATTACCGTAATGAATCGGTAATTCTCACAGGAGTTTTAATGTCAATTTTTCATTGCCACAGGCTGAATCACTCCTTCAATTTTTAGAAAAACATTCCTCGTTGAAAATGATCAACGGCAGGAATGATCCGACCACTAAAGGTGGTGCAACGATAGATGCCGTATTTGCAAAAAATATCGAGTAGCTTTGAAGCATTTTATGTCATATTTGAGTATTATCATAATCCCATTGTTGGTATTGCAGAATTAGACGCTTCTATAAATAATAGACATGAGAGAAATGAAAATAGTATAGAACAAGAGAACAGAATTAATTTATCCCAATTTTTTACTTACAGAGACAAATAATTATGTGCACAAATAAATTGATTTCATATCTATTATTAATTCCAACTTCATTGCTCACCCTATCAATTCTCCCCCCCCCCCCTTCCATACAAATAAAATTTGTAACGTCAACGTCAACACGAGGTATGAAGACACAGTAAATTCAGCTGTAAACTCATACATCCAACGGATAGAACAGTGTGAAATAAGGACAATCATGTCATTTCGTGTTTTTATGCAGGTCAATCTCCTCTTTCCCTCTCACTATTCTTTCATCTGATGAGAATAACAAGCGAGTTTCCGTCGATCCCATACGAGTATTCACTTCTGACGCGAGTACCGTGTGTACACGCACCCGGTTTTTTTTCCATTTTTCTTGTTCGTATTCTCTAATGCTCGAGATGACTGTATTTCTTGCATCTTTTAACGCGTTTTGCCACGATGGGGAGTGAGTTCTACCCTGTGGAGCCATTGTGTGTCTCATTCTATTTCTTTCCCCGATGTGTTGTTGAATTTCATCTGGGAGTGTTTCTCTGCTCTGTTTGATCGTTTTCGTCATTTTTATGTTTATATTTTGTAGATAGAAGGTGATTGATATAACTGCCTTCTCGACGTCTTCTGTTGTGTTAATTGTTGGTTGTTGTGGTAGTTCTGTTCGGTTTCTGTACTCTTGCCATGCATCTCTTTTAATTCTTGTTCATCCGCCTGATGCTGTTGGTTTGCCGAGTTTTGCGATCACCAGGATTGGCAATTGGTCGCTCCCCACGCTTTCGATATTTTTTGCTTTCTATCAGGTTTAGCTCATTTTTGGTTAATGCATAGTCGAGTTGCGAACGATGGTTTGCTGTTGTTGGTCGAGCTCTCGATGGGTTGACAGAGATGTCGATTATACTTTCGTTGATTGGATCCATGATCAGATTTTCCCGTGGTTTGGTGTTTGAGTGGATGAATGCAGTGTATCGTGCGTTCCAGTTGCCCAGAGATATCGATTTATTTTCTGATAGTATCTTTACAGTATCATCTGTTTCTCTGTTACGGTATGCGGGGTCACCGCATGATGGTGATGCATAGATCATGTTTACCATGATCTACCCCATACTTGTTTTCAGCAGGATCGATCAGCATTCTAGATTTTTCGGTGATTTTTTACGGCTCTAGTATAGATCGTTGCGCACGTACATGAATGTACCTTTGCTTCCATCGGCGCACTCTTCTGGTTTTTTGAGATCGTGGCTTTTACTGTACCCCTAAATAGTGAACTTGTAAATATTTCTCGCTTTCATTTTTATTTCGTTCAAGATTACAATATGTGAATTGTGATTACCAACGAGGTTGCATATTTCGTTGATCCGTTGATGGATCCTGTTGATATTGCACTGGATCATGCGAATTGTAGAATTACCCATAATTGGTTCAGGATGAATTCTGCCGCGTTTAGGTATCCGATGAAAGAGCGTTTAATTGGTTCACGGTTGTCAAGGTCCGTGATCATATCGATGATGGTTTTCGTGTAGCTTTCGTCAATTTCACCTTTTCGGTACGAGTCGATGATTAGCTGGCCTACTCTGATATTTGGTGGTACCGAGTAATTGTAGGTTGTCGATTTTATACACAATTCTGGAATACCGTCATCCTGTTGGTTTCTGATGTGCTCGATGCGTTCAGACAGCTTTGTCGGTGCCAGACTTGGCGGAGAGTTTTTTGCTGTTTAGTTTGATTTTGTTGTTGTTTTTGTTTTTGGTCTGGTTGTTGTTCTTTCACCGATTGGCTGCATGTGATTTTGCTGGTTTCATTTTGTTTTTTTTGAGTGATAGCTTCGATCTTTGGTTTAGTTTTGGTCGTAGTTGTTTCCATCTCGGGCGATTCTGTATCATTTCTGCAGGTGTGCGCAGTCAATTGGTATGGTTCTATTTACGCCCCTGATGTAGAGGGTTGATGGTTTAGCACCCCTGATGTGGAGGGTTGTTTGGGTGTATTTGTGATCATTGTCGAACTTATATTTTTATTTTTGTTTTGAATCACAGGTTCTGAGTTATTCTGCTATCTGCCAGCAAGGGGTGGAAAGTTTCTCGTGCTATACTCGATCTCCCTCTTAGTTGCAGTGTTTCTCACAGTCACCTTAGTCTCCAATCGTCTTGCAAGGCGTTTTTAGATTGCTGCTAGGCATTTTCTTATCCAGCCTTTATATTTGTTGCTTTTCGCATCATGGTTAGGGCTCTCACACCATAGGCAGTATTTGGTTTGGCTGTTCTTATCCCAGTTGAACGGCATAACTTTCGGTTTTCCGCAAATAATTGTAATTTTTCCGAAATCTAGGCAGTTTTTACGCGATGGTGGTCGTGGTTCCTTGGCTCTGTATTTTTCTATTTTAACGCAGACGTTAAGTATTTCTTTTGTTTTGTAAATTTTCGATAGGTTTGCGTCTTTCTCTAGCAACACAATCAGTAAGGTGGTGTTGTTTTCAAACGGTATTATTTTGATTCGTTTTGTTTTCTACCGTGTCATGAGCTCGGATAAGAGATCCTCGTCCTCTCTTGCGTGGTGCACCCTACTGAAAAAGTTCATGTGATGTATCATGTAGAAAAGTACATGATAAATCACATAATAAATTGTATGAAGTTATGACCGATATCAGTGCACAATTTATTGTGTACTTTATTTTGTGATTTGTTACATGATTTATTGTATAGTTCGAATTCACATAATTTATCATATGATTTCTCATATGGTCAGGGTTTATATCGGAGAAAAAAAATGAGGACCTCGTGCGGGATCGAACCCACGTCCGTCAGATTCTGAAGCAGCCTCGCTACCGCCTGGGCTACGCCGCTTGTTAATATAAATCAACAGTTTGACAAACATGAAGTCCACAGATGACCGGAATTTATTTCATTTTCTCTCACCGAGTTTAGCTTTATTTTAATCCAACTATGATTTGTATGTAATAAATAGCGTGACCGAGGTGGTAGCGAGACTGCTTCAGGATCTGACGGACGATCCTGAAAGATCCTGAAGGATCCTGAAAGATCCTGAAGGATCGTCCGTCAGGTCAGAATAAATTCCGGTCATCTGTGGACTTCATGTTTGTCAAACTGTTAACTTATATAAACAAGCGACATAGCCCAGGCGGTAGCGAGGCTGCTTCAAAATCTGACAGACGTGGGTTCGATCCCGCACGAAGTCCTCATTTTTTTTCTCCGATATAAACCCTGACCATATGAGAAATCAGATGATAAATTACATAATAAATGATGTGAATTCGAACTATACAATAAATCATGTAACAAATCACAAAATAAAGTACACAATAAATTGTGCACTGATATCGGTCATAACTTCATACAATTTATTATGTGATTTATCATGTACTTTTCTACATGATATATCACATGAACTTTTTCAGTAGGGCAATAAACCTCTAACGATGACTCGCCTTATTGGGTCCTTTTTCGTATGTATGATATAGCTCACGTTGTTTGCCTTTAAGTATGGCATTAATTGGTAGTATCCTCTCTGTCCTTCTTTCTGAAGCTTTACTTTCCAGTTATTTTTCCCGTCGGTGCTACCCAAAAAATTACTTGCCTTGCAGATATTCCAAATAGACTTCCCTATTGTTGTTTCTTTGGTAAGGTCGCTTTTTATTACTATTGACGTGACGTTCCATTTTTTCTCATTACTTGGTTGCTGATCGTCGATTTGTTGTCTTTCTTCAGTACTGGTTATTCTCTTACGGATAGTGCCTGATGGTGGGGCGAGTTTTTGCTTACGCCCATCCGTCATCGTATTTTCTATTTCCATTGTTTCATTATCATACGAGACCTCGTTAGAATTCGTAAAATCGCGCTTGTTGTTGCTGGTCGGGTGAGTCACGCCGTATGTCGTGTTTCCCGGATGGGATTGTGTGAGGAAATGTAGGCTGGTTTTATCCTATTCAGAC
This sequence comes from Rhorus exstirpatorius, assembly GCA_963564615.1. Taxonomy (NCBI): domain Eukaryota; kingdom Metazoa; phylum Arthropoda; class Insecta; order Hymenoptera; family Ichneumonidae; genus Rhorus; species Rhorus exstirpatorius. The sequence goes on along the minus strand of OY751314.1, from coordinate 2,868,191 downwards.
GGCTTCTTGTTTCTACTATTATTATTGTTATGATCGTTTTTCTTTTTGTTGCCTGGTTTTCTAGATGGATGGTTCGCATTTTTTCTAGTGCTGGTTCCACGTGCTGTTCTCTGCTTTTTTTAGTTTCGATCTGAACTCTCTCGTTTTCTTCTCTCCTCAACTCATCGTCTCGGTCATGGATCGTCTAAATAAATTCCTCGATGTTTTCTTCGGATTCCATTTCTTCGTATGTGTCATTACTTAGTATTTTATCTACTTCCGTTTTCTTAATATGTGATCAGAGGTCTGATTAGTTAGTACACGACAGGTCTGAGTCGTCTTGCATAATTATTTTCAAACCACATTTTGGAATTTTTATATAATTGCGCATCGCTCACGTCGTATGTAGCATTGTCTTTTATTTCTTCACATTTGTCGAGAACCTCGCGTTTCCCGATTAGCTTTGTTTTTTCTTTGGCTCAGCCACTTGGCTGGTCGTTTGTTGTTACTTTTCACTCGGTTAACTAAATAATTCGCCCGATTGTTTCCTTATTTTATTTTATTTTATTTTATTTTATTTTATTTTATTAGTTCACACATATAACTTGGTTCTTAGCCTCGGGTATATTTATCTCGCTCGATAGCGCTGCTTGTTAGCAAAGCTTCGCAAAAACACGTCCGGTCCAGGTGACGGTTCGTCACCGACTCCGGTTCAGTAACCCAAAAAGTGAGCTTTATCAGACTTGATCATCAGACTCATGTAATAATTAATAACATATAGTAGTGCCACGAATATCTGTGAATGCGAAGTTGGTGCGCTGCCTCGACGGTCTCCCAAGTTAAGTTGGGCTGGCTTTGGTTAATACTGAGGGAGATGACCGCTTAGCCATGCACTGGTTTGCGTGCCCACTAGTGAGTGGGAGGCAATTTTTCTTAGTTTCTGATATTAATACAATTAAAATTCCGTAAAAGATAACCGCATTTATCAGCCAGGTTTTTTAGCATTTACTCTGTGCTTTCATCCAAATGCAATATAGTTTCCGGAATCAAGCTTTACGCTATCGTGTACATCGTGGCGCATGCCAAAGGGATTTGTCGAGCGCGCCGTCGTGCCCGTGCCGCCCTTGACGCGCTATGGCGGGACGATGCTCAGTCGAGAGAGGAAGAGGACAGGGAGCCAGAGGCTGCTCCTGCCGATTTATTCAATCTTCGTCAGTTATTTGACGAAGATTGGATAGTCCCCATAATGTTTAACTTTAACCGTCGTATTTGGAAGTGAAGTTGGCGTACACACTCCTGTATTTTTACTTCTTAAGAAGCAATAAATGAATCTGAAATGAAATTTTACGTGTGTTTTCCCCCTTTATTCTCTCTGCGTAGTCGTTAAGGTTTCAGGTCTTGTGTGCGTTATCGGGCTATGACGCTGCCCTGATTCAACTCTCTTCTTGCTTCTCCCAATGGACCACCTCCCGGTGGAGAGTCGTGGACATCGCTGGCTGTTCGTCTCGTATTCCATGTCATTGTGTTACGGTCTTTACTGCCTCTCTTTACTGCTGAATTTATTTGTGGCGATTTGAATGTATCCCCAATTTCGAGGATTTAAAGTAGCTCTATTTCTCTATCCCGTATATAATAAGCGGTAATAAAGCTAATTAGATTTTTTTTAAGCCTTGAATGGAAAATAGATACTTCGCGAAAAGGAAAGAGAAATAATCACTCAATTTTTTTTGTTAAAATTTTGCCTACTCTATCCTGACATTCACATATCCTGATTGTTCTTAAATTCATTGGTAATTTAGATTTCGAGCAAGGGCGCATTGAGTACTGGCTTAGCTGTTTATGCTATGTGCAACAGTACGAAAATAATCGTTAATTCTGTGTACTAGTGCAACATCTCGCAATTAGCAGTCAATAGTATGAAAGCTCTTGCAACAACTCGCAAACAGTACCGATATAACGTTTCCCTCGCACTAGTGCAACATCTTTCCTTGATTGGATGGGAATAATCGTGCGACTACTCGCAAACAGTAGAAAGGTAATCGTTTATTCTATGTACTAGTGCAACATCTCGCAATTAGCAGTCAATAATATGAAAGCTCTTGCAACAACTCGCAAATCGGATTTTAACGACTAAAAAAAAATCTTTTTGATTTTTTTCGCCCTTTAAAAAAAAAAAAAAAATGCCGTCATTGGAGAAAAGTTCATTAGACAGTTTTCGGGGAAATTTTTCGATTTTTTTTCCACGAAAGGGCCAATCGGAATTCTACTCAGTATTTTTTTTTCCGATAGAGGGAGGCAATACACAACTCCGTAGGATTTTTTCAAAATGGAACAAGGCATCAGTGAAGAGGAAAAAATTGTTTTTTGTTAATTTACCCCGAAAACTGTCTAATGAGCTTTTATCCGATGATGACATATTTTTTTTCGAAAAGGGCAAAAAAAATAAAAAAGATAATTTTTTTAATCGTTTAAATCCGACCAGTAGTTACGAAGTTATGATTTTTACAAAATTGAGACTTCATTAGTCATTATCTCGAGAACCAACAATAGTGGGGGGATGAAATTTTGGTAAAATGTCATGGATATATTGTCCTTTGAAATGCCCATACTGAATAATTTTTTCGAGACAATAAAAACAACGGTGTGGCTGAGTTGACGTGGAATGTCCCATATATTGTGACACAGTGTCACAGGCGAGGCTCAAGCCTCGCCGAAGTCCGTCACCACACGCCGAAAAAAACCCGAAAACTGTAATTTAGAATAAGTAACCAAAGCACCGAAAAATCATCGAAACCCCGTCGTCCCTCGTCGCTCTTCTTTCACCATCCTCGTAACCCAATATCAACCCAATAATCTCTTTAATAATCCCGTCGACCTAAAAATCTCCGCGAAAGAGTATTGAAGAAAACCCTGTGGATGGCGAAATAATACGAGAAGCCACGACAACGCCGCATAGCATTCTCTTCTTCGCCGAGCGTCCCACTCACACCGCCGAGGCCCTCACACGGACAGAGCACCGAAAGGAACCGAACATCTGTGAGGGCACGGTAGTAGGGAAACAGGGCCGTAGTCCAGTCAAAATCGTCCTGAAATCGACTTTTCGAGCCGAGTGGCTAATTTTTTGATATAAGTTGTATGAGACCCTCCCAAAAGTAGGTGTGAAGTGCCAAAGTTCTCACCCCCCGGGGTCGGGTGGAAAAGCGTCAAACTACCCCCTTATAACTCGATTTTTGCCGTTAACTGGTAAACGACGAAAGATAAGGAAAAAAGTTTAGAATAAAAGTTGTAGAGCGTAAAATTTTACGTAAATAATGTTCAATCACTTTTTCCGCTAATCCTAATATTTAAGATTTTACAGCTGTGCAAAGATGAAAATCTTAAAAAATTCATAAAAAATCGAAAAATTATTATTTTTCAACTTTTCTTATATCAAAAAATCGGAAAAAATATCACCTTTTTTTAAAATTTTTTTTTAAATTTTCCACTTATTGATTTACGAGTTATAACAATTTAAAAAATTTTCATATCGTTAATTTCGCTTAAAAATTTTTTTTGCCGCCATAATTTTTTTTTGTAATATTTCGAACAAAAAAGTCTTTGACGACTTTCTCCTAACTATTGCGCCCTTCGAGTTACAAAAAAATTCAACCCCTGCAATTTTTCGAGTTCTACGCCGCTGGCTTATAGAGAGGGACAGACAAACATATCCGTTTCGCTTTTACTCATTGCAGGGTTGGGAGCGCTGGCGCGCATGCGCCTCCGTATACGCTCCATGAGTGAGAATGAAACGGGAAACATTTTTTCTCTCTCTCTACTTTTGCGTATTTCGGTTTCGCTATGAGGACGAATGAGAATGAAACAGAAATCACGGCGACGCGCACTCGCCTCTTTCTATTAAAACGGTGTTTCTACGTTGGCGTTTTTTTGTTTATTTTTTTTGACGAACTTTTAAAATATTGATGTTTTAAAAGTTGAACACACACATCAACTTAATTTTATCCAGGCGTGTCGAATTTTTTTTTTTCTGATCCACCCTAACATATATATACAGGTTTATATTACATATATATTATATATCTTATATATATATTATACGTTATATATTTTAAATCAAAGTTAATAATTTATATATAATATAAATTATATATAAATAAGGTGAAGGGGAGCAGTAGCGCAGTGGGTAGCGTGCTCGGCTCGCACGCAGTGACGCGCGATGTGGCCGGGTTCGATTCCCACTGTCGGCACCAATGGAAACATTTTCTAAGTGCTTTTTCTGTGACCCGGTGGTTCGGAATCCACCTAAAAAAGTAGGTCCAAAGGAAACCAGCGCCTTGGTGTGGTGACCGAAAGGCTGGGAAGATGTCTCGGGTTCGATTCCCGATGCCGTAGCACGGCTGATGAAAACACAACGGGCTCGGACGTAGCTCCAGAAACAGGACGTACGAACTACGACTGCTTCTGTCCCAATGTGCTGACATCTAGCGTGTGCGAGACGAGCTCCGGCAGCGAGAAGCTGCCGTAGCACAGCAGATGGTAAAAGCACAAACGGGCTCGGACGTAGCTCCAGAGGCAGGGCGTACGAACTACGACTGTTTCTGTCCCAGGTGTTTAAATCTAGCGAGTGCGCGACAAGCTCCGGCAGCGGGGATCGAACCGGGGACAAACGGATACGAGAGGAGACCAAGGGTAGATGGTGTTGGGAGCCCGCAACCCTCAGGGGAGTCGGTGTAAGAACTCATACCATACCATATATAAATAATATAAATATTATATATAAATATAAATTTATATATATAAAACATAAAATGTCTCTTGGTATTTTTCTTTTTCCATATTTTGATGGTAAAAAAAGTTTTTGCCAAGAGACATCTTACTTTTCTTTTATTTTTCTCTACAATCAACTATCATTGACATTTTTAATTTTTCAAAATTTTGAAAATAATTTTTTTTCCCTTTAATAAAAAAAAAATAGAAATTATTATCTGCCCGCTCTGTAACTGCGATAAAAATACTTTTTTTTATTCCTAGATTTTATGGAAAAATTTTCAGAATTTTAAACCTGGGCCAAATTTAAGGTAAATGTCCCAATTATCGAACAGCTAAGGATCTGTGGGATTGAATTCGGTGAGAAAAAATATAAAATCAGGAAAAAAACCATCGCTTTCATGTTCAAATGATACTTTGATATTTTTACTTTCGAGAAATCACCCTTTAAATTATTTTCAAATGATTTCAAATGAAAAAAAAAAAGAATAAAAATGTGAAGCATGCAAATGCCCCAATTATTAAACACTGGAAGTGCCTATGTCTCTAATATTGAACAGGCATGTCCCAGTAATTGAACACTCTCGAGAACTTTTTCCGTTCTGAAAATATTATTTTGGGTACAATATTAAGAAATAAAAGCAAAATCAAACCCTTAAATATCTTTTATTAATCATGTAAAAATAAAAAAATATATATTTAGTCCCTTTTGACAGGTTTTTGGTTCATTCGCATTTGGTTTATTTTTGCTTTTCAACTCGAACTTTATTTTATTTTTCTTTTGAGCTTCCTCGTTTTTATGTTTACTTATTTATTTATCTTAGAGTTATTATTAAAAGAATAAAGGTAAGTTTATTCAGGAACTTACAGTTTTTGTTTGAATAAATCCGATTCACACGATATGTCACACGTTAACTGTCTTGATGTTTTGATGGGTTTCATGACGCCATCCTGGAGAATTCGAGTGTTCAATAATTAGGACATACTGCATTTTCTATGTTCCAATGATTGAACACCGTATTTTTTAACAAATAATTAAGATTAAAAATTTTTTTGGTTAAATTATTTGTAAGAAATTTTCTGAGAAACCTGAAATGCCTGTACTTTTTGAGATGCGACAGTTTTTGAATTTTTTATGCCCTTACGTATGAAGCGGCGCGTCTTAGCAAAAACGATAAGCAGTTACCACGAGACGTCAAATCGGGCCACCGTTGCTGATTAAATAATTTTGTTCTCTATTAATTGAAGCTTTTTTTGCACAAGTAAGGTAACATTTCGATCGCTAAAAGTTCCATATATGTAATGAAATTTTTATAAATAAGTAAATGCATGCAGGTGAAACATTCGGTTGTGGAGGTTTATTTCTACAGAACTCGGTTCCGGAGGTTCGTTTCTACAGAGTTCGGTTCTGGAGGTTCGTTTCTACAGAATTCGGGTGTAGAGGTTCGTTCTACAGAATTTGTTCTCCCAGATTCGTTTTTACACGCTCGACCGCTTCGAGAAGCCGCATTAGGTTCTGTAACCTTTATTAGACCCGAAGCGATAAAAAATCATCGTAATTAATTAAAAACATCACATGGGACATACCTACCCCTGATTCGATATAAATTTTTTCAAAGAAATCCAACGGACGTGGAATCGATCCCCCAACAATCTCCAATTATTTTTTAAATTTCTCCTTCCATAAACCCTGACCATACGAGAAATCATTCAGTAAATTACAAAATAAATTATGTGCTTTTCACCTTGATAACTTGGTCTGTGACAATTAACTCATTAAGTCCCGAACGGACACTCTTTCGTCCTATTTTTCAGCGGCTATTCCTTCCATGAAATCCATCCAGAAACAATTTCTGAATAATCATTTAGGATGCAAAATTTTCTCAGCATTCAGAATTAACAAAAAATACAATCTGACAAAGTTATGTTTGTTTATTCAATCGAAATGTTTGTTTATTCATCGAAATTCGATGAGCACCTCTCTGGGGAGGTGAAAATTTCCGCGTCCATGGACCCTAATCTTTGTTTTGGTGGGATCCGAACCACCGGGTTTGCAGATTAAACACATAGAATAAATTCCATCGGTGTCGGCCGTGGGGCTCGAACCCGGGTCCGCTGCGTGAGAACCCTGAGCCTCACCCACTGCACCACTGCTCTCCCTCTCTTAATATAACTATAATGACGCACGAGGAATTCAAGGCTCGACGACTAATAATTGGAAGTAGATATGTATTCCTCGGTGACGCTCCGATATAAGCAAGATCTGAAATCGAGGATATGACAGGAAATTAAAAAGGACTTTGTATTCCTCGACGTCAACGCTCAATAAACTCCTCGAGCGTACCATAAATGTTATGTATTCGACTGTTAACATTAAGTTTCGTTATGATAAAACATGCATGGTCAATTTAGTATTTCGCATGGATTATTTGTCGAAATTATCAAAGTATAATTCGACAAAATATTGAACGTGACACGTCACGAGACGAAAGAGCCGATAGCTCGGCCCTAGATCAACGTACGCGATGGGTAGGGATAGCCGAATATTGACGAATGAGCCTCGTATAATGAGCAAGTAGCTAAGGGATTCCGTTACCAAAAATCACTTCTCTCACGACAGAGAGAACGTCCGGATTGTAAGCCCTCGAGGGGTCCCGTCGCGTCTGTCGACCAATCTGTATCTTTTGAGTCGAATGCAAATCTCGTTTCGTCTGTTGACAAGATTTGTATATTCGTCGAGCTATTGTAAATCGTGCATTTTGTCGAGTGAAAGGGTTGAGATTGTCTCGTCAAAACCCAAACGAAATAAAGTAAATTGAGAGTCTAGTCGCGTCTGTCGACAAAACTGAATTGATTGTGTTAATTTGAATAAGTGTAAGTTACGTATTTTGTCAAATTACATTGTGAATCGAAGGACCTCCGCCGTCTTGTCAAGGTCATACGTTATGAAGGAACGATTGTGAGGTATCGACTCCTTGCGATAGTCTCATTGTCAAGGGAGCTAGTCGGATTCGCAAATAAAATATATCGATAGTTTATTAGTTTTCTGAAAACTAATTGGCGCCCAGTATTGAAATCGAGTTGTATAGAAATAATTAGAGCCCTGCCAGCCGACGGACCACGGCCACGGCAGGAGGAGGCATAGTAAATTGTCTGTAAAAAAATAGCCTGTCTCAAGGAATAATTTTTTGACTGTACTGTACAGACAGAGACCAGCATACCAACAAGCGTCGTTCGTGGCTATCTCTCTAGATACGGTCTACCAGCGGCAGCGCACGTTCCAGTATTAGTATAGAGTTCAGTGAGGGCACCTAATCTCTTATGGGTCGAGACATTGGGGGGGGGGGGGGGGGTAGCTTTGAGGGTGGTATTGGAATGTCGCTATCTTTGGCAGCAGCGGTGCGCCTAATTTTTCATGGTAGCATTTGATTGATGATTATCTGTTAGACTGGCGTCTCTGTGGGGGGGGGGCTCGTTTTGAGGGTGGTATTAGAATGCCGCTATTTCTAGCAGCTGCAGTGCAGCTTGTCTTTCATGCTGGCATTGGAATGTTGTTATTTCTAACAAGTAAATAGTGGGCCGGAGCGTTAGACCTTTCAACCACACACGATGCTACCCTCTTGGGCCAGTGCGTGTGTTTGTCGCAACCTTATCGCTGGTCATAAATCATTTCTGGTTGTGTGCTAAGGACCAGACCGCAGTCTGGAAAAGGTCAAATATGAGGTCATAAAATCTTAGAGGCGCCTATGATAGTGTCTCGCTGGTCCTCGGCATCTGAAGGAAAAGCGTTTAAATAGTCTAAAAAACGGTATTCTTCTGACTGATAAGTATGAGCGTTTCCCCATCACTAGCTCACATTTTCTCCTGTGCATTCAAACAAATATTATCGACTGGAAAAAAAAAGAAAAAAAAATGGATGCGCAAATGTGTAAAAGGACTGTCGCGCTTATGAAGGAGGCATTTTCCATAATTAGGAGAAAATCTAGACCAGCTTCAGTGCAAAAGTGGATAAAGTTCAGTGATAAACATGTGAAGATTTTGGGCAAAGTGTTACGTGCAAACGTTCCGACAATAGGTGAAAAAATTCGTATTCAGACAACAATAGCGACATTGATGTCGCTGAATGAAAAGCTGAAAAAATGTGGTGCTGGTGCTGTGAAAAGTGACAAGCTGCGGTGGAGGGACATGGACACTGCGTTTAAGAAAAGAATTAGGACTGGAGTGGTTATCAATCTACAGAACAAAGATGTACAAAGTTTTCTTGACGATGCGAGACCTCTGATAATCTCGAAAATAACCACGGTTTTGAAAAAAGCAGGAAACTTAAAAGTTAACGTTATTCTAGCTTGCCGTTTTCACATCACCAAACTCGATGAAATAATTAAAGATAATAAATTCTTCAATACGCAGAATCAAGCTATTTTACCCTCGACAGACATGAAAGAGTGGTTCAGGGTACATGTAAAGGATAAATTGTTGGTGAAAATTGAGGAGTTTACGGAAAAGGAATCCGGCTGGTCTCTCTTCCATAATTAACCGTGACGCAATTTTCTGATTTAGCGTCACAGGTTATTCCGACCAGGGTTTTTTTTGGTTAATATTGCGATAAATTTAGTTAATTTCGTTGCGTAAAAATTAGTCTGTTCTCGAAATTAGTATTGGCGACCGTTTCGCCTCAATTTCTTTATTTTTTGCCATCGTACGTTTTCATATTGAGTTTAGCTTTTGTCGGGTCCTTGCGTGTTCGAGATGCCGAGTTGCCGTGGATCAGGGCCGAAATTACTGAGCCACCCGGTACACTCGGTCTTTCAGGAATAGTAATTTTAGTGAGTATAAAGGTTCGAGAGTGAGTCTCGACGCTTCATTACAGGGTATAGAGAAGAGAAGGGCGTTTGCGGGTTGAGTTACGTTTTGAGTTACGTTTACATTTGGAAGGCCGTTGGCGGAGGGACCTGTGATCACCCCGGCGCCACGGATTGCCTGATCACACCGTTATCGTAGTTTTAGTTTTAGTTAGTCCCGGATCTTCCCATACCAGATGAATATCACTTGAAGGATGATCATCGCAACAGGAGGACCCACACGCTGTCGGAGAAATCTGGCGTATTTCGATTAGTAATTAAGGAAATGTTATTTAGTGTTAATTTTGCGTATCATTTGAATTTCCTGGCATTTTCCGGTTTTCGATAAGGCGTTCGCGTTCCGTGTGACGTCAGGAGAAGAGAGGATTTCGAGCTTTCGTTGCGCGTGCGCTTATGGGTCTCTCTCTCCAAATTAGCTTTTCGGGCAGATTACCTGTTCGAATCGCTCTCTTGCGCTCCAGCTCTCGATCCGAGCGGTTCGCCACTTGGAGCTTGTATTATGTTATCGAATATACTTTGGTTCCCGTTCTCGTCTACGCTTTAGCTACTGTCTTCGAAAATTGAGATTTCTTTTATAATTTAGCCCCTTTCATTATCGTGTTCGCATTTTCGTTATCGGATAGATCTCTTTGCGTTATTATTTGATTTATTGTATTCCCGAGTCCACTTATTTTTCGTCTTTGTATCTCTTCGAATTTGCGGGTCTACTCTTGAAAAATGCTTTTGAATAATGTGCGTGCTATCGAACAAACATGAATAAATTAGCCTGAACCAAGGTCCCATACATTATAATTTTTGCGTTGAGTTTCATTATTTCTGTTTGAGTTTCAAAGGCACTTGAAAGTTAGCCAGCCGTCCACGCCCTCTCACCACAACCTACACACTGATCGAATCGGGCCATCCGACACGCCGGCGACCCTTTTTGTTTAGTTTCGTTTCCGTTAACTTTAGTTCAGATTACGTTTAGCGGGTTTGGTAATTCCCGCCGTTGAATAAAAAGATTACCTGGCGCTCAACGGCTCTCCCGGCGTCGAGGATGGTGAGATGAGCCGAAGGTAACGCGAATTGCGAGATTCCCGTTACATAACTTAGCCGTCAACATGAATATGCCTCTGCGTGGTGGACTATCTACGTATACAAGTCTACCAAAAAAAAATTCAATTAAAACGTGCAGTCGTCAATATTATGTGACGCAATTTTTGTGTTTTAGCGTCACAGGTCGTTCCGACCTCCGGTTACGAGAAAATATGCGAATAATTCGGTTAATTTTAATATTCAGAGTATGGATTCGTTATCGTTTGCCTCGGTTTTCGCGTTATCGTACGTTTCAGTTTTCAAGTCTGTTTTAAGGGGTCAATCACAGAAAGGACACCGAGTTACCGTGAGATCGGGCCAAAATAACGAGCCACCCGGTATATTCGGCCTTTCTTGGGAGAGTAATCGAGGGGAGTATAGAGGATCGAGTGGAAACCTCGACGCTTCATGTGTATGGTATGGAGGGGAGAAGGACGGTTACGTTTGAGTTCCGTTTACGTATGGAAGGCCGTTGTCGGCGGGGCTTGCTATCCCCCCAGTCACCACGGATTGCCCGATCGCATCGCTATCGTTAGGCTTAGTTTTAGGTAGTTCTGGATCTCCCCCATATCCGAAGAATACCCCTCGGAGGACGATCCCCGAAGTAAAGAGTAACCCCCACGCCATAACACCTTGGCATTTTTCAGTTATCGATTGGTCAGCGATATTTCGTCGTTCGAGTTTCGTGCTATCGCTCTAATTTTCCCTCAGGTTCCTGTCTGTGATAGAATTTATTGTATGTGTGATGTAAGGAGAAGAGTGGGCTTGGAATGTAATTACGCGTGCGCGTAATCGCCCCCTCTTCCCACGTTACCTTTTTCGATCCAGTGATCTATTCGGAGAGACTTGCTGCGCGTCCCTCGACCAGAGTGGTTCACCGCTCTGAGAGCTCCCGTTATGCTATCGATTCTGTCCCTGTTCTCCTCACCACGTGTCTTTTCCTTTCCTTCGCTATCGCTTCATTCATCAGTTCTCATTAATTTTGTCATGAGTTATTTTGTGTGTGCTTTCGGTAAAAGATCTGATTTTTCTTGTACGCTATCGCAAGTAATTGAATAAATTTGCCTGAACCAAGGCCCCATACCGTATTTTTCTGTGTTGAGTTCGATTATTTCAGAATACGTTTTTGAAGGCACTCGAGAGTTGGCCAGCCGTCCACGCCCTCTCACCACAACCTACATCCTGAGCGAATCGGGTATACCGTCACCATTCTCGCCATCCGACACGCCGGCGTCCCTTTTTTGGTTAAGTTTTTCGTACCCGTTTATTTGGTTACGTTCAGGGAAAGTTACGTTTAGCGGGTTTGGTAATTCCCACCGTCGAATCAAAAGATTACCTGGCGCTCAACGGCTCTCCCGGCGTGGAGGATGGTGAGATCGGCCGAAGGTGACGCGAATCGCGAGATTCCCGTCACAATTATAAATGATGACCCTTATTGTTTCTTATGGTCTGTGACGGCAGCCCTTTACCCTGCAGCTGGAAATTGTGAGCGAAAATCGTCGTACCCGCCGTTCAGTGAAGTGCTTCTGGTGAAGTACACTGGGCTCAATTTTCCTATGAGTCTAAAGGACGTACCGAAATTTGAAAAAATTAATGGTTTGTCAATTAACGTATATGGCATAGAAGATCATCGTCGTGGAAAGCTTGAAATATTGCCAGTATATTTGAGCGCTCAAAGGTCCGATAGACCTACTATACACCCACTCATGCAGGAAGCTGCGAGCGAAGAAGAAGAAGAAGAAGAAGAAGAAGGAAAAGAAGACAGCAATCCGTTGCATCACTTTTCATGGATCAAAAATATTTCTCGGCTGGTCAGCTCGCAAATTTCAAAAAATGCACATCATACTTGGCTCTGCGACAGGTGTTTGTGTCATATCAAAACAGAAAATTCGCTAATAAAACACACAGATGACTGTGTAAAAATCAATAAATGTCGAACGGTCTTTCCGGAGGGAGAGGAGAGAATATTAAAATTCAAAAATTTCAAATTCAAAGAAGATGTTCCATTCGTCGTGTATGCCGATCTCGAGTGCTTATTAGAGCCAATAACATCGGTATAGAAGAACACAATGGGATATCAAAACCATGTGCCCCGCAGTATCGGTTATTATCTGCGCTGTAGTTATGACGATGCACTTTCTGAGTACAAATCATACCGTGGCAAAGACTGTATCCAGTGGTTTATGGTGGAGTTGAAAACCCTATCAAAATCGCTGCATTCGCGTCTAACACATATCACACCGATGGAGATCCTGAACACGGCACAAAATCATCAATTCACGACGTCTACAACCTGCCACATTTGCGAGAAAGAATTTCTTCCACGTGATCTAAAGGTTCGAGATCACTGTCATTTTACGGGTCGTTATCGCGCTGCTGCACACCAAGATTGCAATTTAAATTTTAAGAACTCTCATGTAGTGCCCGTTGTATTCCACAATTTATCTGGATACGATTCTCATTTTTTAATAAGGTAGCGACTGCATTCGAGGGCTCTTTATATCGTTTACCTATAAAGAAGGAAAAATATATTTCATTCTCGAAAAGTGTCGGGGGGACAGTTGTAAATTACCGATTTATCGACTCATTCAGATTTATGCCGAGTAGCATCGACAAATTAGCCTCATATTTAGACAGTAGTAACAAATTAATTACACGCGCAAATTGTAATAGCGAGGCTGAATGCAAGCTGTTGGCACGAAAAGGTGTTTTCCCGTATGACTATGTTAATACCTGGGATATCCTCGATGAGACCGAATTGCCCTCAAAAAATGATTTTTTTTCCAAGCTCAATAATACGGAGATTTCCGACAGCGAATATGCGCACGCGTCTAACGTTTGGAAAACATTCAAGATAAAAACTTTAGGTGAATATTCAGATTTATATTTAAAAACAGACGTTCTTCTTTTGGCTGACATATTTGAGAATTTTCGACGAAATTTTTTGAATACGTATAATTTAGATCCGCTCCATTACTACACAGCCCCTGGTCTTTCATTCGATGCAATGCTCAAGTGCACGCAAATTGAACTCGAACTTCTCACTGACGTGGATATGTTACTTTTTATTGAAAAAGGCATCCGGAGTCGCGCAATGTACCAACAGGTATGCGAAAGCAAACAATCGATTCATGGAAACGAATTTCGATCTAAACACCGCCGAGTCATATCTGATGTACTATGATGTCAATAACTTATATGGTGCAGCTATGAGTGAATAATTACCATGCAGCTCATTCGAATGGGCGGGAAATTTTATTGAAAATATTGAAAATATTCCCGAAGACTCGCCGATCGGGTATATACTCGAAGTCGACTTGCAGTATCCCAATGAGCTCCACAAATCTCACAAAGACTTGCCGTTTTGTCCAGAACACTATCGAGCCCCGCAATCTAAAAATTCAAAATTGATGACGACATTGCTACCGAAGGAAAAATACATTATTCACTATCGTAATTTACAGGAGTCTTTAGATTGGGTCTAAAATTAGCAAAAATTCATCGGGTGCTAAAATTCAAACAATCCTCTTGGTTAAAAAAATACATTGATCTCAATACGAATTTGAGAAAGCAGTCCAATAACGATTTCGAGAGAAATTTTTACAAACTAATGAATAACGCGGTGTTTGGGAAAACGATGGAAAATGTACGTAATTATCGAGAAGTAAAGCTCGTTACACGCTGGCATGGGCGATATGGCGCAAGAGCTCTCATTGCTCGAGCTACCTTTCATAGCTGCACCATATTCGACGACGATATGGTTATAATAGAATTGACTAAAGCGAAAGTAAAATCCAACAAACCGATATATGCTGGATTTTCAATTCTTGACCTGTCTAAAATCTATTTATATCGTTTCCATTATGACTATATGAAGATTACATTCGGCGAGCAAGCAAAACTATTGTACACAGATACGGACAGCCTAATCTATCACGTAACTACTCCAAATATCTACGAATCCATGAGACGTGACATACACCAATTTGATACATCCGATTACCCGACAAATAATTCCTATGGAATGCCTCTTGCGAATAAAAAAGTGTTGGGTCTTATGAAAGATGAAAATAATGGTAAAATTATGACCGAGTTTATAGGGCTTAGTGCAAAGTTATACTCGTATAAAGTACAAGGTAATGAGCTTGAAAATAAACGTGCAAAGGGCGTCAGAGGAGCGACTTTAAAAACCATTACGTTCGATGACTATAAAGAGTGTCTATTTCATTGTAAAACCCTGATTAGGACCCAGCACATGATACGCAGCTCAAAACATATTGTAGAGACGGTTAGGAAAAATAAAATAGTATTAAGCTGGCAGGATGACGAAAGAATTCTGTGCCCAAAGTCTACTGATACTGTACCATGGGGCTACGATGTGACGAGCGAAGACATGTACATGGAAGCATAAATCTTCGAGCCGTAAGAGTCGGCAAAACCTCTCAACGTTTAACGAAATTTGGGTGCAACTATCGACATATTTACCGTAGCACTAAAATGCCCTTCGCTCTTCCTCTCTTTTATGACAGGCAAGTCATTTTCAAGGGAGAACCTTCTCAGTAGAATTTTTCTCGCGTAGCTGAACACATCGATGAAAATGGTACCATTATCCTCAGACGTCTTTATGCTGTTTGTGTTTTTATTTAATAAGTGCTCTCTATTACAACGAATTTGGCGTGAAGTGTGTTTTTCGGAGCTTAAACTCTTGCCTCGTCAAGCTATTTTAAGAAAATTACGGACTATTTTATCGGCAACGCGACGGAGCACGTTTCGTCGAGCGTTTGATCGCGGCTTAATGGATCATCCCGACATCCTGAACACTGCAGTTCGCGTCATCAGGATGTTTAATTGGGGCGAGGAAGGCGAGCTGCTACCGATACTCGATGAGCATGGTAAGTAATAGAAATTATCTATTGAGACAGGAAAATAAACTACCTTCCTCGATGTCAACGCTCGACTCGACTCCTCGGGCGCTAACCATCCGAAACCTATAGGTCGTAATGTAAGGAAAATTAGCCATAAGGATTGTCGAAACAAGACTCCTCATATTAGCAAGAATAAGACACGGCAACCGCGCGGATCAATCGATCGGCCATCGATGGCGCGTGCGCATTAAAATTTACGCCTAACGAGCGACGAGCGAGCCGAGAGACGACACTTTGCTTCCGTCTTTTGGCAAGCCCAGTCAACACTCGAGGAGTCTTTTCGCGAGTAGAGAAATTAATAAGTGAAAGTATAATTCGTCTAATTTTGTTTAGTCTGTCGACAAAATTTGACCGAGCGAGATAATTGTCTGTGTGAGTGCGAGATTCGTCGAACTCGAGCTTCAAAGAGAGCGATCATAGATCAATTGTGTTCGACGAAGGGTGCAGAGGCACATTTCGTCAAAGTAAATCCGAAGTCTTTCCGGATCGAGAAAACGAGAATAACCCGAATTGTCTTCCTGGGTCGAATACGTGGAAGATCGTAGGAATTGTATCAACACGAAGTAAGTGAATAAAGTGAAAATTGTATTCCTGTCTTGAGTATTCTTTTTTGCACTTGGAACTTCTTTGTCTTGGTCCTCCAACTGTACCACCCCTTTTCGATCGTCTCATTGTCAAGGGAGCTAGTCGGATTAGTAAATGAAATGTATAATTAGTTTATTAATTTTCTGAAAATTAATTGGCGCCCCGTTATTAAAATCGAGTAGAAGAGAAAGAATTAGAGCCCTGTCAGCCGACGGACCACGGCCGCGGCAGGAGAAGGCGTAAATCGTTGTTGTAAAAAATAGCCTGTCTCATTTGGCGCCCGACGTGGGGCAAAGTTGGATAATTTATGTAAATTATTTCGTATTAATTGAATGTTATCGAAATAAAACGTTATTCGTGAATTCTTGTGCAAAGTCTTTTGCGAGAATTGATAGTAACAATTATTGAAAAAAATTTAGATTAAAGAATTCGTCATTATAGGATAAAGAAAATTGTATAAGATCGTCCTTGTCGAGTGAAATTCGTCTCTCGTCAAGCGATCAAAGAAACCCTATAGATAACGAAAATAAATTCAATGTTAACATTTATTCAAAAATTATCGTGAAAAAAATAAATGATGAAATCTAAATATGACTTATTAAAAATTTACGTTTATAATATGAAGTAAATTAAATATGAAAAAAGGGGTAAAATTATTGTTCGCCATTTCTTGCGAAAATAATTTTACTGAGAAAATTCAGTGTAACAATATATATATATATATGAATAATTCGTTAAGGTTTAAAAAAATTATTGTTCGCCATTTCTTGCGAAAATAATTTTACTGAGAAAATTCAGTGTAACAATATATATATATATATATATATGAATAATTCGTTAAGGTAAAAAAAAAAATTTCACAAGCAGTGAAAATTTTATAGGAATTAAAATCTCAAAACACAATAGTCGACAAAATAAAATCCGAAATACGATTAAAATAACTTGAAAATAATTGATTAAAATAATTTGAAAATTTCCAACATAGAGATTTTGTCGAAACATTTGTTGTGCCCGCGAATTTCGTCACGTGGGGATGAAATCGTCGAGGACGGGTTTGTGGGTGATTGTCAAGGTTGAGTAAATCTCCAACTCGAGTATTACAAAATTACGGTCTAGTTTATTCGATGATGATAAAGTATTGGTTACAATATTGTTCTTGGTTATTTTGCCTTGAGACCGACTGACTGCAATTTGACCATAGCTTCCGCTCAGGATAGCTCGCTTTATTGAACAGCCCTGTTGCCGACTGTCACGTCCGGAGACGGTAGGAAAATCGAGTCAAGCGTCGAGCGGTAAACGCTAACTCTGTTATTACCCGGATGGATAATAGGTAGTGGGAAAGTATGCTGATAGACCTCGAGAAGTCTTGTTATTCGGACTAGGAATAAATGAGTTTGTCATTTAGGGATATGTCAAAGGGATCTAGGATTCTTTAACATGAGATTACAAGACGAGCAACAATTATCTAGGATGTCTTGTATGCCCGAATTATAGTTTTGGGAGTTTAATATAGGATATTCTCGTAATGGTGCAAAGGGATCTAGGATTCTTTACACACTTGAAGTCAATCTACTAAGGGCAAAGGTTATAAAATGAGCAACAATTATCTGGGATGTCTTGCAAACTCAAATTATAATTATATTAAACCAATGCAATTACATAAGATATTATAACGATTGTAAATTTACCTTAACGGAGAGGTGTCGACGTTTACAACTTGTTTTGATGATTCGATGTTATGTTAGTTCGATGAACTCGCACAATTTTCGTAAACTTATAGATTAATTTCTTTTGATAAACACTTGTTCGATGAACTTTAATAATATTGGTAGTTTATATAAACTGAGCAACTCTACACGGAGTTAGTGGTGTAAAATAATCTGTGGTAGATATGTCTTTTAAAACTTCTGATAATTCTTATAATGTGAGCCCGGAACTGCGCTTCTGACGCGACTGTGGTTATGACGGAACTGATTTTTGGGCAAAAGGGGTGCCTTTTTATAAGATCGGAATCTGAATAATGGAAGGGATTCGAATTTTCAAATATGGTCATAGAGGTGTAGCTTATCTCCTGCTGAGATTGACTATCTGTATTTTTGAAAGAGTGGGGTTAAGTGAATCGTGGGAGGTGGGGTTTATAATTTTAGGCATCGCCGCTTTTGGTGCTTTCATCTAGTTTCTATTTCTTGAGCAGCAATAAAAATCAGATTTTACGACTTGTCATCCGAGTGTCATAGGGCTCTTGGCCATCTCTATGGTTGCACTCGGAGCTCGGTCGGAAAATTCTTATTACTGCTCTCATGCCGAGGTCCCATACAGGTCCATTTATGTGGGGGTGGAGGAACACGTGCGCTCTGTGGCTAATATGTAACATTGCATCTTGTGTGTGGTGTGTGTGAATGAACAGAGAGCGGTAGAGTGAGAGAGAGAAAGAAAGAGTGTGTGGCGTCTTCGAATTTGGGCATCGGCGTGCTCGACTTCTTCTACAATTCTTGGAAATTCTTTTCCAGAGCGGCAATGAAGATATTATTAGGGTCTCTTACCCACGTGTCTTAGGAACGCTTAGCGGCTTCCTTTATTGTAACACTTGTGGCTCTTGACGAAAACATTCTCATGCTGAGAAGAGTCAAGCAGGCCTATGCATGTATACATATATATATTGACGCGTGGCTATGTACTAATCGTAGAAGGGGGTATTTTTATAGCTTAGTGCTGCACCTGCGGTTCACAGTTCGTTTTGAGAAAAACGAACTATGACTTCAAAAGAACTTGTCGCATAAATTTGGAAGTTTATTGCTTCCCACATGCAGAGTTATTACGAAAATCTAGGCGTGTGAAAAGTTCTAAAGATGCACGTTTTTGGTTTGAAGTTCGTGTGGGTCTCGACTTATTTTAAAAACGGAAAATAAAATTAAGAAAAAGGAATTTTTAAATTGTAACGTTGTACGTGACACGACCAAAGTCTGCCTTTTTATATTATTCCTGTAATGACTTTTCGTTCAATTTTCTGGAGAGGTGGAATCACACGAACGTCGCTTGACGACGTGTGTCTCAAAGTCACCTTTAAACTGCTGACTTTGTACACTTGCAAAGTCACCTTCAAACTGCTGTGTTTGCACAATCAATGGCTAAGTTGAATATAATTCTACATGATGAAATCGGGGCACAACACATTTGTAAAATTCCATCTAGCAAATGCGAAAAGAATAATTGGAAGTCAACGAAAAATTTTGAAACGCTCTTAGCGACGAACAAAGCCTCGAATATTCGTCAAAGATAGTTTCGACCAGCGGCGCAAGACAATAGCGAACGGTCAACCGAGAGAGAAAGAGCGACAAATGTAAACACTCGCCACCGAGCACAATGAGACCTTCTCTTCGAACGCTTATGTTCCTTTATCTCTTCGCTCTCAAATAATATTTCAACCGTCTTCGATTTTGTTTCAAGCGACTAACATTATTCTGCCTTACTACGCATGAGATTGAATCGAGAATAATTTCGAAATTAAGAAAATTTCCACCGCATAGCGACTCGTCACGAAAAATTTCTCGCATTGGATATTATTATAAATACGATCAAAATTTTGAGAAGACTTCGAGCTATAGCTACTCGAGTCCCATGTATATTCCTCATGCGAATATTATAATACGGAATTTCTTAATTGGGAAACAATTATTTTCTCCTAAATCTACAATTTCCTGCTCGACTACGCATGGAATTAATTCAAAATAATTATGAGAAAACAATTCTGAGAGAATTCTCCGAAATTGAGAGATTTTCTGTTGCACAATTATTCCTAGGGTGTTTAATCGCACGTTGCTAAGTACTTAAAAAAAAAGAACCACATTGAGTGAGACAGCCGAATTGCAGCTATTCGAGTTTCCGAACATTAAGTTTTCTATTTCTAGTACTATTTTGCAAAATAATCATCTTTATGATTTCTCGTTGAACAACTTGATTGTCAAAATTTCCAGAAAGTCATCTCGATTTCGATTTATTCCCGATCGTTTATTTCTCACCGTACCTCCACTGTGAAAACGTGAAGAATAATCGTGATAATAAACGCCGAAAGAATGCCTTCGTCTTAGAAGAACATTTCAACTATAAATATTTACGATTAATATTTCACCTACGACGACCATTGGCACAATTAAGTACCCAGGGAAGAAAATTTAAAAATTAATAACTGAAAATCGGGAATATTAAAATAGAAATAAGGAAATCAAAATAACATACACAAATTATAGAACGGACTCAAGATTGTCGCGCGCTACGAGATACTATTTCGACAAATATCCGTTCACAAAATTAGTAAAATACACAATACTTGAAATATAAATAAGCCGTTTCAAGGTTACGGGGTTTCACGCAAAATTTCGTCAGTAAAACGAATTCGAACCACGAAATCTCGAGCGAATCTCGTCTAACCCAAAATTTTGACGAATAATTAACGTCACTATTAACTCGAAATATAACGATTAACGATTCGGGCGACTGTCTCGCTTATTTGCTATTTGACCGCGTGATCGGGATGTTTTCGTCACCACCGGCAAGAGGGACGAGATCAAGAACAAATAAAAATCCCTTGCCAGCGGGTGATGACACGGGATTAATGCGCGCTGAAACAATCCTAAACCCGCAGGGGGGAGGGGATGCGACAGTCGGAGCTTCGTCAGCTGACCCAGTTCCCGAGCCACTCGCGTGGGACATACAATTGGGGGAAGTCAGTTTTAGCCTGTATCATTTGGCGCCCAACGTGGGGCAAAGTTGGAAAATTCATGTAAATTATTTTGTATGAATTTAATGTTAACGAAATAAAACGTTATTCGTCAATTCTTGTGCAAAGTCTTTTGCGAGAATTGATAGTAACCATTATTGAAAATAAAAGATTAAAGAATTCGCTATTATAGGATAAACAAAATTGTATAAAATCGCCTTTGTCGAGTGAAATTCGTCTCTCGTCAAACGATCAAAGAAATCCTTTAGATAACGAAAATAAACTCAACGTTATTAATTATTCAAAAATTATTATGAAAATAAATTCAATGTCATTATTTATTCAAAATTTATTGTGAAAATAAATTCAATGTTATTATTTATTCAAAAATTATTGTGAAAATAAATTCAATGTCATTATTTATTCAAAAATTATTGTGAAAATAAATTCAATGTCATTATTTATTCAAAAATTATCGTGAAAATAACTGACGAAGTCGAAATATGATTTATTAAAAATTTACGTCTATAATATCAAGTAAATTAAATGTTGAAAAAAAAAATCGTAAAATAAAATCTACCGACCGAGAATGTAATGATTGGAAGTCGACGAAATAAATTTTGAAACGTCCTGTAACAACGAATAAAATCTCGTATATTCGTCGAAGAAAATTTTGACCATAAAGTCGCACGGTAACAGCTAACCGTCAACCAAGAGAGCGACGAACGTAAACAGTCGCCGACTTAACACAATAGGATACTGCGCAATTATGTTTCTTATATATTTCTCGCTGCTCCTGAATAATATCTTAACTATTTTCAATCTTGTTTCTGGCGACTAATATTATTCGATCTTATAACGCAAGAAAATAAATCGAAAATAATTCAAAAACTGAAAAAAATAGTATCTCACGTGTTATGTCAGGGAATTCGTATATTGGGCCAAGAAGGAAACAGAATTAAGTATAAATTCTGTACTCGAATGCAATTTTAATACTGAAATATTTGTCTCTTGAGGAAAATTAAATTTAGCACTTTATAACTTTGAGAAATGCATGCGAAAACAAAGTTCCGAAAGTCGCGGCTCACTCCCTATTTAGGACGATCTCTCGATCGACACAGGGTTGGGAGAAAAGTAAATTGTGCAATGGAGTTAATATATCAAGTAAAGTTTATTAAAATAAACGTGTGAGATTAAGCTTGAAACTCGATAACAGTCTTTTACTTACTCCAAACAGGCACTGCTCTTTTTGTCGTTCTCCTCGATTTCTATCTTTCCTTTAGTTTACGTTATTGCGTACTGCTCTTACTCAAACTGATTATAAGATTCTTGTATTTTTTTCTTGATACTTTCGACTTTTACTTTATTAATGGACTAAATGTCGTGGAGATTTCTCCGGTGGATACGATGGTTGGAAAACGATGAACGACTAAAAGTGCAGTGCGCTAGCTTAAATAATATTCTAATGGAGATTGTGCCCTCCGGAACTTGGGCGGAAAATTCGGGACCAATCATGTAACTTTGACCCGAAGTTTCCCTCCAAACTCCCCG
Organism: Rhorus exstirpatorius; assembly: GCA_963564615.1. Lineage (NCBI taxonomy): Eukaryota > Metazoa > Arthropoda > Insecta > Hymenoptera > Ichneumonidae > Rhorus > Rhorus exstirpatorius. The sequence goes on along the minus strand of OY751314.1, from coordinate 2,845,734 downwards.
TTCCGGTGCTTCGGGGCTTTCTCCCTCTCTTCCGCACAGGGACCTTTCTTCAACTTTGGGTGAAATTTTCCATGTCCCCAAAATTGTTTCGGGACGTCCATATCCCTCCACAATTTTATAATTTTTTATATTTGTTAATTATTTATTAAATTTTTATTCTATTTATTTATCCTATTTTTATCTTGCTTATTGTTTTTTTTGTTCTTTTTTGTTAACCACAAATTTATTTATTTCGTCGTCGCTTTGTAGTCACTCGTTCCTTTTTGTTCAGCTATTGTTTATTTGGGGTGTTTTGTTTGTTCTTTCTATATTTAAAGTTTATCTTGACGATTGCGAAAATGTTTTGTTAGAGAAGGAAAAAAAAAATAACTAAATAAAATGTTTTAATTTAATGTTCTAGAATATTCTTGAGAGTTACGTCGAATATTCTACACGGAGAGAACAAAACGGCGATAGTCATTGTGACTCACGTTGCTGATGCGCGTGAGACAAGCGAGAGATGAAAAAACAGCTTCAAAATGGCCGCAACCGAGTGAAATGTATGTTATAAGGAGGACCACGCGCGTGTTTCACAGTGATCAGAACTGTGAGAAACAATTGAGACTCTCACACCTCCCATCGCTGTTTTCAGGGTGTTCGGTATTGTTTTCACGCGCAACAGCACTGTGATGTCGCGAAGATAGGGACGGTTTCATAATAATCCCCGTAGCCGTTTTACCTAAGACTGTATTACCGCATTCGCGCATGCGCATTCTATAAAATTCATCAGTGGAGCTGATGAATTTGCCCGTCGTCGTTTCACGTATTCTCTCGTAATATGTATTATTATTTATTGTTAATTCCTAATCTGGGTCAATTCGTTAGCAGATTGTCGATTTATAGGATGATTTAAAATTCGCGGTCATTTCCTGGTTTTTCAATGTTTTCTTTGTCTGATTTAAAAAATTCCCGGTCATTTCCCAGTTTCATGATCAATAAAACATTACAAAAATTGTTTGCATTGACTAATAATATCGGACTGATAGTTTTCACATTTGAAACTTGGCAGGGTAAATTTTACCCGTGTGTGACCAATAAGTTATTCTACAGAGATGTGACCACAAAGGGTTAAAAGTGACAGCATGTAAAAATAACCTCGAACATAATCCTGCTGCCCGCAAGTTTTTATAAGTGAAGCATACAGCATTATGCTCACGTGTCGTGTGTTTTATTTATGATTTCAATACCAATTTCGATAATTATGCTTCCGTGCTGTCATATTTGAGGAAGGCACAAGAATTGTTACGCTGCAACATCGATACGATGGATTACGGTTACAGCATGCATACGTTATGTTAGTTACACGTCACACTTCAATCCGCAAATATTATGTAAAGTATATGTTACACCGCTCCATACACGTTATGTTACACTGCTCCATACACGTTATGTTGCACTGCTCCATACACGTTATATTACACTGCTCCATACACGTTATGTTACACTGCTCCATACACGTTACGTATATGTTACACTGCTCCATACACGTTACGTATATGTTACACTGCTCCATACACGTTACATATATGTTACACTGCTCCATACACGTTACGTATATGTTACACTGCTCCGTACACGTTACGTTAAGTATATGTTGCACTGCTCCATACACGTTACGTACAAACGGTTCCATATCGCTTACATCATTTCTATGGACAGCATTATCACAGTGACACCATAGCATATACTTTACGTAACAAGCTTACATGGCTGTGACAAGTTATCGTTACATGGAGGTTACGTTTCAGAGACGTTAGTTCCATCTTTATTACGTAACGATTACGTTCACAGATGAACGTATTAGGATCATCACAGTATAGACGTCACATTTATGTCAAAAGATTAAATTGTTACCTGGGATACTTAACCGGGGTGTCGATCTGTACATGAAACTGGGAAATGACCGGGAATTTTTTAAATCAGACAAAGAAAACCTTGAAAAACCAGGAAATGACCGCGAATTTTAAATCATCCTATAAATCGACAATCTGCTAACGAATTGACCCAGATTAGGAATTAACAATAAATAATAATACATATTACGAGAGAATACGTGAAACAACGACGGGCAAATTCATCAGCTCCACTGATGAATTTTATAGAATGCGCATGCGCGAACGCGGTAATACAGTCTGAAGTAAAACGGCTACGGGGATTATTATGAAACCGTCCCAATCTCCGCGACATCACAGTGCTGTTGCGCGTGAAAACAATACCGAACACCGTGAAAACAGCGATGGGAGGTGTGAGAGTCTCAATTGTTTCTCACAGTTCTGATCACTGCGAAACACGCGCGTGGTCCTCCTTATAACATACATTTCACTCGGTTGCGGCCATTTTGAAGCTGTTTTTTCATCTCTCGCTTGTCTCACGCGCATCAGCAACGTGAGTCACAATGACCATCGCCGTTTTGTTCTCTCCGTGTAGGCGCCTTATTCTATTTCTTTTTCTTCTTCGTCATTCTCAAATGTTGGGTTTTTCCCTGGAAATTTCTGTTTGCTTCTTCATCTAGACTTTAATGCTCCATGGGTCTGGCAATTATATTCCGACTGGAGTACGCGTAAATTACTTTATTAGGGCCTAATGACGGTACGCTTGGGTCTATTGTGTCTTTCGCGCTAATGGGTCTGTTGCATCTTTTCAATGCTTTTATAAGAAAAACGTCGCGACTGGTTTCCTTAATCGAAACCATTGGCGGACGTTACACACGATTATCATCGTTAAAATATTCGACATCGAAAATCAATAGCATTCCGTGAAAATACCATCGAAATTAAAGAAAAAAAAAAGAGAGAGAGTTTTCGTATTTAGTGAAAGAGGGCCGAAAATAACTACTCTAGCCCTAGGTATTACACTACCACAAAGCTTTCGAATTATTACACGAAAATTTCTCATACGATTTTAATTATTTTCTTCAAATAATCGTCTATACGATTTTCTGCTTAATAACTCGGTCATAAAATCCTCGAAGTATCATCTCAATTTTGTTTAATTTCCGATCGCTTATTTCTGTCTGTATTTCTTATGTGAAAATATAATAATAACACTGATCGTGAGCTTGGAAACTATCTTTGTCTTTGAAGAATATTTCGGTTACGATCACTTATGATTATTATTTCGCCTACGATGACCATTGGCCTAAGAAAGTATAGACGTTAGAAAATTTAAAATTCATTAGCGAAAATCGTTATTATCAAATTGAAAATGGAGAAAATATTATAACGTGCATGAATTATCAAACGAATTCGAAATGATTGTACATTATGTTAATTGATTTGATTGTTATTTATTCATGAATTTAATAAAACACGACAACTAATTTCTGTGCATATTAGTCGTTTCACTGTTATCGGGTTTCACGAAAAATTTCGTTACTAAAACGAATTTAGCGTACGAAAAGCTATACGAATCTCGTCTTGCCGAAAATATCAACAAATGACTAAAATAGTTGTCGTCCTGCATTTTCTCATCAATTGATTCACGAGCTCGTGAATCAAATAATTGGCTAGCTAATTTATTGTTCGACGACACGGTCGAAATGTTTACGTCACCACGAGCAAGATCTGTATCGACGATAGGTTTTCTGCAGTTTCCCTCCGTCCACGGCGAATGCGATACAGGATCAAGGAGGAAAGGCGAAGCGGCTGCAGCCGTGGAGCATGGGGGAAAGGAGGATCTCAAAAATACATCTAGTTATCAGTAGTGGCAACGGTAGTTACATTGAATATAAGATAAAAAATAGGTAAGGAGGGGGAGAATATCGGAGGATGGAAAAATGAGATGGAACAATATGCTAAAAGGAGAAAGACCCCGCGCACTGGCACGCAATATAAAAAAAATAAAATAATAATAATAATAATAATAACCCCGAGAGAGAGAGAGAGAGAAAGAGAGAGATGAGAATATTGAAAATAATAACAATAATGTGAACCACTGTGGGGATTCCCCCCTGTCCTCACCTCACCCACACACATCGCCACCTCCACTGTCGGTTCACCCAGCCACATGGTGGGGGAAAATCGAGTGGTGGGGGAAGCCGCATAGTAGGGGAAGGAGTGGGCATAGGAGTGAGAGTCTCCATAGTGGTGCACTTACTACTTGCCATGATACAGTGAAAATGATCTCTAATTTTTTGTTTTATAATTCTTCAAGTCGAATAATTCTTTTGGCAACGTACCTACATCATGAGGAGGTTGAATATTTATCAATAGTCCATTAATCTATTCTTTGTCATCTTTATTTGCGGTTTTCAAAATCAATTCCCAAAAAATTTTTCAGCACCTAACTTTCCAGTATGCAGGTCATCAGAAGAAAAACTCCATACCATATCAAAATTGGGCAATTCAGATACTATCGATGGACCTTTTACTTCTCAAGATTTCGATATAGAGGGGCTTTCAGAAATATCTTCTGCGTCTTCCAGGTATGATTCATATGTAGAAGTAGTATAATTTATTCTACCGTCGATACGCGATTTCTTAAAGTGTATACATGTGGAAAATTATCAGTTATCCGACTAATGTCACATTCCAGTCATTACGCGATACTTTCAAAGAAATATGTTAATAAGCTTATTGAGTTATAATCTTGGAAGGTTGATGACGGTGATGGTCAACTAGTTACGGAGGCCTGATGTGCCCTCTCAAACGCGTCGTCGCTTAATGCTTTTTTGCATCCGCCTTCATCAGCCTCTCGCCTTCGACTAGTCATCGGTATTTGATCAGTTGTTTATCCTTCGGGCTTTCGAAAATCCCCCTTCAACTCCTTACTTCTCTACCGAGGCCCACACGCATAAATGTTGACTACATTCGGCTATCCTGGATTTACGACGTCCTCTCCGTACCTTCGACCGTCGATCTGAAATAGGCATTCGTAATACAAGATTACCAGAAGATTTGGTCTACCCGAAAGACAATAGACGAGATACAACATTCACTCCGAAAACAGAGTGATCAGGTCTGATCAAGGAGGTTCAGCTCATCGCGTCATTGCCCAGGTGCCTTTGGCTACTATCATTCGCCTCACAAGGTTACTATTATTCACCTGATTCGACTACTATCGTTCATCGAAATTCGTTTAACGAATTATTTTGGCTACTATCATTCGCCTCACAAGGTTACTATCATTCACCTGATTCGACTACTATCGTTCATCGAAATTCGCATAACGAATTATTTTGGCTACTATCATTCGCGAAGAGGTTACTATCATTCGCCAAGAGGTTACTATCATTCACCTCACAAGGTTACTATCATTCACCTGATTCGACTACTATCGTTCATCGAAATTCATGTGGCCTTACCAGTACTATGCCGTAGCATCAAAAATGACCCACGGACTCAGCTGATCCACCGCCACCACCGTTCGCTGCTCTGGCGTCTTCTCCATATCCCTGAGATCCTCAACCTCATATCGATCGTTGGGTAAGACAACCCTGACCTTGAACGGCCCCTTGGCTTTGGAATTCAGTTCCCGGCTTTCCCCTGTGGCCGGTGCTGCACTGGATTTCTACATGACGACATCGTCTACAGCATACTTGGGAGGATTTAATCTTTTCGCATCAAACGCCCTCTTCTGTCTCCCTTGCTCCTTTACAATGCTGTCTTTAGCTACTTTCTGCATCTCCTCTAGGTACACCTGGGCCAAGGTCTCTTGAATTGCGGATACCAATACCGTATCGGCCATACTGCGAGGCTTGAATCCATAGAACAATTTTGATGGGGTGTTACGTGTACTTCGATTCGTGGTATTGTTTATGGCACTCTGGACCTGCTTAACGTATTTGTTCCAAGCATCTTCTGGTTTTCCCGCACTAGTCGTAGCCAATGCATCACGCACTGTTGATCGACCCTCTCACACTGTCCGTTGGCTCTAGGAGTAGTTACTGCATTTAATACATGCTTAATGGAATGCTCCCTACAGAAAGCTTCAAACAAGTGTGAGGTAAAGGCAGACCTCCAATCCGTAATTATTCGAGTTGGATCACCGAAAATCGCGAAGACTGTCAGCAAAGCCTTAATCACGTACTTGGTTTTGGTACTTCGTACCGCTTCCAGTATGCAGGATTCAGTGAAAGAGTCAACTATCATTTATATTTGAGTGTTCTTGCGTGTACTGCATTTCAACGGCCAGACATGATCTAATTGCAACGTATGGACTGGAATGGAATGGAAACCTTTTCTATCGGGTGCAGAAATCCCGGCTTTTTCCCAGCGGACGATTTATTATATAAGCAGTTGAGACAGGCCTTCACATAATTGGTTACGAACCTACGCATCCCCTTGAAATAAAATTGCTCCTTAATTTTTTCAAAAGTCTTTTCCACGGCAAACTGCTCTGAGTCGTCATGACAAATTTTTACCACGCTCTATCGAGCTGCTCGTGGAACGAGTCATTTATTTCCTGCTTTGGTTTTACGATGTGACGGGAATCTCGCGATTCGCGTCACCTTCGGCCCATCTCACCATCCTCGACGCCGGGAGAGCCGTTGAGCGCCAGGTAATCTTTTAATTGAACGGCGGGAATTACCAAACCCGCGAAACTTAACCGGAACTTGATAGGGACGGAAACGAAACACGAAAAAGGGAAGCCGGCGCGTTGGATGGCGAGATCGGTGACGGTATACCCGATTCGCTCGGTATGTAGGTTGTGGAGAGAGGGCGTGGACGGCTGGCTAACTCTCGAGTGCCTTCAAAAAACGTGACCCGAAATAAAGGAACTCAACACGAAAAATAACGTATGGGGCCTTGGTTCAGGCTAGTTTATTAATTCCCCTCACGATAGCTCATAATTTCGATAACTGATAGGGGAACGAACAGCAAGTCACGATAGCGAAGGCGATAGCGAACAGAAAAATTCGGTAATGACGGTAAAGTCGATACTTAACGAAATTCGAGAACGACACTCAATTCTATGCTTAACTAAATTCGATAACGACGATAACCTCGATACTTAAATAAATTCGATAACAACGGTAAATGCAGTAACGCAGAATAACTGCGGTAACGACGATAGATTCGATACTTAAATTACTTCGATAACGACGGTAAATGCGGGAACTTAAAAGAAATTCGGTAACGACGATAAATTCGATACTTAAATAAATTCGATAACGACGGTAAATGCAGTAACGCAAAATAACTGCGGTAACGACGATAAATTCGATGCTTATCGTAATTCGATAACGACGATAGATGCGGGAACTTAAAAGAAATTCGGTAACGACGATAAATTCGATACTTAAATTACTTCGATAGCGACGATAAATTCGGAGACGGGAACGTGGACAGAGAGCTCGAAGGTACGATAGCGTGACGACAACGCGAAATAATTTCGGTATTTCGAGAACAGAAATTCCTCGCAATCGAGATCACAAAAAGGTAGTTCGAGGAAACGGTAGCATAACGGGAATGAAACGAGAGCAAATTCGGTAACTGACGATATCGGAGAAGGCGAGAACGTTAAAAAGATAGCTCGAGAGAAACGATAGCATAGCGATACGAGAGCAAAAGCGGTAACATGACGGGAGCTTCCCGAGCAGCGAACCGCTCGGGTCGAGAGCAGCGCAGAGAGAGCCCCGAGCGGTGAACCGCTCGGATCGAGAGCTAAGCCGAAAGAGAGCGAATCGAACAGGTAAATTGATCGAGACGATAACGAGGATGGAGAGGGACGAGTACGCGCACGCGTAACGAGAACTCGCGATCCCCCTCGTCTCCTGACGTCACAACGACTCGAGCGCCTTAGCTCGAAACGTGACTGACCGGCAAATTCAAACGATAACGCGAAACTCAATTGAACGATAACGCTAAACTTGATAAACGAATATTCGTTAAACGAATAACGTAGACACGCCGAGATGTTGTGGCGGGTGGATCCTGTTTGCTCGCGATGATCGTCCTTCGCGGGGTCCTCTTCTGGTATGGTAAATCGGGGGCCAACTATAACTAATACTACGGTAACGGTGCGATTGAGCAATCCGTGGCGGATGGGGAATCGCGGGCCCCTACGCCAATGGCCTTCCATACAGAAACGTACTCAACCTGCCCTTCTTTACCCATACCTTTTCGCGAAGCGTCGAGAGTCGCACTCGAACCTTTAGACTCCCACGAATTACTTCCTTTGACACCGAGTATACCGGGTGGCTCATTGTTTCGGCCCCTATCCACGGTATCTCGGTGCCTTGTTTCGCGTTGATCCGATAACTACGGCACGATAGCTTTCGATAACTCAAAACCGGAAAACTGAACTTACACGCTAATTGCTAAAATTACGATAACTTGTTCGAACTCGTAGAAAACCCTGGCCGGGACGACCTGTGACGCCAAAAACCAGAAAATTGCGTCACAACGAAAAACACCCCCCCCCCTTAGGTCATATTTTTTGTAGTTGTCACGTACATCGGGTTGAATATCACCCGAGGCGAGTGTTTCTTTGATGATTCGAACCTCATCGTCTTGTAACTGAGCTACTTTTATCCATTCGGACGCAGTGATGTCAACAGCCAAGCATTGCACGGGATTGGAGCTCAAATAATTGACGTGTGCGATTTGTGTACCCGGTTGATAAACAACATCAAAATCAAAATCTTGTAAATACATCTACCACCGAGCAACTCTCAGATTGATATCTTTCTTAGACGCTGTAGCACGGACGGCACTACAGTCGGTCACCACTTTAAACTTGATACCTATTAAGTAAACTCGAAACTTCGCTAGTGCGTCAATCACTGCCAGCGTTTCTAAGTCGTATGAGTGGTATCTTTGTTCTGTTGGCGTTGTTTTTCGACTGTGGTAAGCTATTACGTAAGTCTTCTGTTCAAATTTTTGAAATAAAATTTCCCCCAATCCTATCGCGCTTGCATCTGTATGCACCTCCGTTTCTAGTGCCGGTTCAAAGATGGCTAAAATCGATTTTCATCTCCACGCGACGTTTTTACGTAATAATTGTGTCAAGGGAGCGACCATTTAAGAAAAATCCTTGATAAATTTTTGGAAAAATTCAGTAAGCCCGAGAAACTGTCGGACTTGTTTCACGTCCCTTGGTGACTCGGTTTTCCTTAACGTGTCAACCTTACCCTGACCCGGTCGTACCCCCAACTGTGATATTTCTCGTCCTAAATACTCTATCTTTTTTTGAAAAAATCTGCATTACGATATATTAATCGAGAATTTTCTGCTCTGCATTACGTTTAACGTGCTTATCAGCAGATCGAATCCCTCCTCTATGCTGTCACAAGCGAGAAGTATATCTTCGATGTTGTTACGTCCTGGGCGAGGATTAATACGTCTTGCCCGTGATGTACGATTTACAGTCACAAGGAAACCTCTTGTTTCGGCCGGAATGCGCCGGTCGGGGATAGAGGCTTGCGGTAATGGGATTGGTAAAATCCCATTACTACTACTACTCCTTCCTGGATAAATGAGCAATCGCTTCTCAGATCGAACATACATTCTTTTTCCTTGCCGTTTATAACGTACTTCCTAATCGGCTTCTCGATTAATGATCCGTCGACCCGACTAACCTCTAACGCTTGGGACGCTTTGCCCTCGAGTCATTTTTTTTCTCCCTGCTGCCTCCGCAGCTTGCTTTTTGTAGCATTTTCCCTCTACATGACCTGCGGCTTTGCAATAAGTACATTTGACCGTCGATTCCCTTTTTGATTGCGTACCGAGTGAACTTTTATCCCCATTTTCAGAGCAATCGCGCCTAAAATGACCTGGCTTTTTACAACCGTGACCCACCATTTCCTTTTTATTCCTGAAACCTCGATCTCCTGTTCCCTTAAATTTGGACTGTTTAAGTTCTCTTGACCCATTTCCATCCTTTGCTTCCCTGACGCCTTTATTATTCTCTTTAACCTTGGCATTTACCGGGAAAATACTGAGCCTCTGATTAAGTTTTGCAATCGTACTCAACTTGGCTGTTAACAAAGCTGTCCTAATGCCTTTATCGTGCATGTCATGAGCAATAAGATCGACTATCTGATTCTTGGCTATACCCAAATTCAATTTATTTATTTTTTGATGCTTATTGAAGCAATACTCCTGCAGGTTTTGGCCTGGCTTACTTTTGTACTCGGTTACTGCATTCAATGACCGACCAAAACTTTCCTCGCCCGGGAATTGTTTAATCAAATCGTGAGAAAATACTTTCCAATTTGAAAAGGTATGCGTAAGACCATCGTACCACAGTTTCGCATTGCCCCTCAATCTTTATCCAGATAAATACAGTTTTACCTTATCATCCCATTCGTACACCAGACCGCAGTCATTGATCTTGTCGATCCAATCCGAGGCCGTTATAGTTTTCGTGGCTGGATCGAACTCAGGTAGGAATTTCTCGTTCAAGTTATGACCATGGCTTAATCGTCTTGGGCCAGCGTTAACGATGCCTGCAAATACATCAGAAAACCGCGCCAAGTCCGCGAGTCCCCACTCCTTGCACTAGCTCGCTCCTGGCTAGAGGCCCGACCTCTAAAGGATCGGCTCCTAGTTCGTCGTCCTTCCCTATCCCTATCTTCCTTTTCTTTATGACTTCGAGACCCGTGACGTTCGCGTGAACGTTCACGACGTCGCGATCGCCCATGGTCAGATGAACCTCGTTGATCCATTTTTTTTTTTTTTCACTTATGAAAATCACCGTATCCAAACGAATGCTTCACTCTCACAGCGGATAGCACATGTGTCAATCCCGCTTCTGATATGTAGAAGTAATATAATTTATTCTATCGTCGATACGCGATTTCTCAAAGAAAATATGAATAATATCAAAAATATGAAAAATTGTTAATTATCCGAATAATGTCGCAATCCAGTCATTACGCGATACTTGCAAAGAAACCATCCTTTTGAAATTGGACACCCGCTATAAGCTCAATTTCTGACACAGCGGTGGCTGCGGCGGCAGCGGCGATATATCTTTATAATATAGAACGATATATAATATATCAATGGATATATTGTGACGGAACCAAGCCCCCCCCCCCCTTTTCCTCGGAATAAACTGAGCACATTACCCACACAGCGACGTATCTACTGATGGTAACTCCCACGTACTCTGACTTACCAGCACTCGCTAGATTACGATCGATAGAGATCAGAACGTGGCGCATAGTACCTGACCACGACACGTATAGTAGTGGACGAATAACAATAATAAACCTGCGCATGAGCAAACAAGATTTGCTGATGACTCACGGCCCCACGTGAGACACAACAGCCGCGACGGGTCTAAAAGGCCGAGCAAACGACGGACGATCACCATTCAACCATTCCTTTTCCTACCGTTTGCTCCCGAACACCTCTACCTCTAAGCGCTAGTATCAGCATTGCGTCAGCATCTCGCATTAGAACCTTCCGATAAAAACCCTTTGCTTCAAAAATAGAGTCACTATGCCGATGATGCACTAGTTCCGACCACCATACCCTAAGAGTGAACATATTCTGAGGCAAACAAAACAAACAACAAAAAGAAACACAATAATTGATTGAATTTCCAAATTACATTTAAAAAATTCATTCCTTGGCTATCTTTTTTTGATTACTCGAGTCCAGAACACGAATCCAGCTCTCAGATCGAAATAAAAACTTTTAAAACTTTCGATATTTTATACGTAAAATCTCGAAACGTTTCAATATATGGGACATTCCACGTCAACTCAGCCACCCCGTTTTTTTTATTGTCTCGAAAAAATTATTCAGTATGGGCATTTCAAAGGACAATATATCCATGACATTTTACCAAAATTTCATCCCCCCACTATTTTTGGTTTTCGAGATAATGATTAATGAAGTCTCAATTTTGTAAAAATCATAACTTCGTAACTACTGATCGGATTTAAACGATTAAAAAAAGAATCTTTTTTATTTTTTTTGCCCTTTTCGAAAAAAAATATGTCATCATCGGATAAAAGCTCATTAGACAGTTTTCGGAGTAAATTAACAAAAAACAATTTTTTCCTCGTCACTGATGCCTTGTTCCATTTTGAAAAAATTTTGCGGAGTTGTGTATCGCCTCCCTCTATCAGAAAAAAAAATACTGAGTAGAATTCCGATTGGCCCTTTCGTGGAAAAAAAAAAAAAATCGAAAAATTTCCCCGAAAACTGTCTAATGAACTTTTCTCCAATGACGGCATATTTTTTTTCAAAAAGGGCAAAAAAATAAAAAAGATTCGTTTTTTAGTCGTTAAAATCCGATCAGCCGTTACGAAGTTATGATTTTCACAAAATTGAGAATTTATTAATCATTATCTCGAGAACCAACAATAGTGGGGGGGACGAAATTTTGGTAAAATTTCATGTATATATTGCACTTTGAAATGCCCATACTGAATAATTTTTTCGAGACCAAAAAAAAAAACAGGGTGGCTGAGTTGACGTGGCTGCGTTGACGTGTCGTATTCCACGTTAACTCATCAGCCACCCCGTTTTTTTTTGTATCGAAAAAAATTATTCAGTATAGGCATTTCAAAGTACAATATATACATGACATTTTACCAAAATTTCATCCCCCCACTATTGTTGGTTCTCGATATAATGATTAATAAATTCTCAATTTTGTAAAAATCATAACTTCGTAACGGCTGATCGGATTTTAACGACTAAAAAACGAATCTTTTTTATTTTTTTTGCCCTTTTTGAAAAAAAATATGCCGTCATTGGAGAAAAGTTAATTAGACAGTTTTCGGGGAAATTTTTCGATTTTTTTTTTTTTTCCACGAAAGGGCCAATCGGAATTCTACTCAGTATTTTTTTTTCTGATAGAGGGAAGCGATACACAACTCCGCAAAATTTTTTCAAAATGGAACAAGGCATCAGTGACGAGGAAAAAATTGTTTTTTGTTAATTTACCCCGAAAACAGCAAGGGGAGCAGTAGCGCAGTGGGTAGCGTGCTCGGCTCGCACGCAGTGTGGCCGGGTTCGATTCCCACTGTCGGCACCAATGGAAAAATTTTCTAAGTGCTTTTTCTGTGACCCGGTGGTTCGGAATCCACCTAAAAAAGTAGGTCCAAAAGGAAACCAGCGCCTTGGTGTGGTGACCGAAAGGCTGGGAAGATGTCTCGGGTTCGATTCCCGATGCCGTAGCACGGCTGATGAAAACACAACGGGCTCGGACGTAGCTCCAGAAACAGGACGTACGAACTACGACTGCTTCTGTCCCAATGTGCTGACATCTAGCGTGTGCGAGACGAGCTCCGGCAGCGAGAAGCTGCCGTAGCACAGCAGATGGTAAAAGCACAAACGGGCTCGGACGTAGCTCCAGAGGCAGGGCGTACGAACTACGACTGTTTCTGTCCCAGGTGTTTAAATCTAGCGAGTGCGCGACAAGCTCCGGCAGCGGGGATCGAACCGGGGACAAACGGATACGAGAGGAGACCAAGGGTAGATGGTGTTGGGAGCCTGCAACCCTCAGGGGAGTCGGTGTAAGAACTCATACCACATACCCCGAAAACTGTCTAATGAGCTTTTATCCGATAATGACATATTTTTTTTCGAAAAGGGCAAAAAAAATAAAAAAGATTCTTTTTTTAATCGTTTTAATCCGATCAGTAGTTACGAAGTTATGATTTTTACAAAATTGAGACTTCATTAATCATTATCTCGAAAACCAAAAATAGTGGGGGGATGAAATTTTGGTAAAATGTCATGGATATATTGTCCTTTGAAATGCCCGTACTGAATAATTTTTTCGAGACAATAAAAAAAACGGGGTGGCTGAGTTGACGTGGAATGCGACATATGTATATTAATTTTACGCCTCTCAACCATATTCGCTATATCCTACTGTAACACGTAGTACAATAATAATGACTTTTGAACTTTTGCTTTGGAGATTCTGAAATTTTATCAAAATAATAGTTTGAGATTTGCACATGATTAAATCTCGGGTCAGCACACAATTTCAATTTTTCCATTGATTGTTTATGACCTTTATTGCAAATACCAAATTTTGAAGTAAAGCCTGTTATCATGAGTATTACATGACTTATTATAGTGTTCGATCCATTAAACATTATTGAATTTTCAAAATTGAATAATCGTTTTTGACCTTTGACTTTTTCTTCGTTTCTTTGGTAAATGGAATATTTTTACCCCTCAAAATTAGAATGTCGTGATGGTGGCGTCGAATTTTCCTCATGGTAATCATCAGAATCCGTTCTGCTTTCTTCTTCGCTTTCATCCGTCGGTGTGAACTCAGTATCACTGCTATAATGATTTTCATTGCTCACGATACCATCTTGCATTTCCATGGTTTCTGAAATTGAATCTTTTTCCTCACCAAGACCACTCTCAGTACGCCCTGAAAATGAATCAATGCAAATTATTGAAACTTAGCTCTATATACTAAAAATTCAATCGCTCAACGTTCAACGATTTGCTGTGGTCACACTATGAGCAGTTACAAAATAATTTGAACACTCGAAATTATCGAAATTACAAGGCCGAAAGCCGCGGGTGTAAGCATGTAAAATATATCTCGTATTTTAATAGACATGAAATGAATGAACATAAAATAAAAATATTTGTTACCTTTTACTACTGCGCTATGTTTAATCTTCTGCAAAACAGCATTGGACTTTATCCTCCACGATCGTTGCGTCGCTTGAAAAACCATTTTTGCGTTAGAATCAGGGGTTAGGCAGAGTTGATATATTTTCCGCTCAGGCACACTCACTTTTTCTGCAGCTCAATTCACTGAAAGAAGTGAAACTTATTACGTACCATTTATTTTTCAAATCTTAGCAACGATAACATTGAGAATATAGGTTAGGTACTTACTATTTGTAGCTTTTTTATCAGTTCAGACTAATACTGTTGTAGCACGAGGATTTCATTCTAAATTATGAATTTCACCAGACTCGCTATTTTGCACTTCAATTTCATTCATATTTTGTACGTGAGAATTGTATGTTTTTTTTCGAGATTCCACACTTAACACACGCGCAGGCCCTTGATATTGTTCAGTATCGCTCCGTAATGTTCGATGGCTAGTTATATTATGCTGAGATAGTCAAGAGAATACGGATATGACCACGAAGGTTCTGGAACAATCAAGAATATGCACGCAGGCACCAGGGATGGACATAATCAATTTAAAAAAAAATGAATGGTTTTTCATTCCTCATTTATTTTGAATTTAATTGAAGAGTGGATTATTATTACTCGTCACTTATTTCCGGCGTAAGTAAGAAGTGAATTTCCACTCGTCACTTATTTCGGATATAAGTGGAAGTGAATTTCCACTCGTCATTTATTTAGGGTACACTGTTAAAAATGTTATGAAATTTGCAATACTTTTACTGTACCAAAGTAATTAAAATTTACAAACATAGCATATGAAATGTAAATTCATATACACCGTATCGCTAAATTAATAGAGTAATATTAACTTTAATACACTATGTGGAAGTTAATATACCCAAGTTTGAATACTGAAAACCCGTATAGTAATTTTTTGAATACGTTATGTAATTCTACAATTTTTGTGAATGATGATCAGAACTTTTGTATATAAACTCATTCGTTAGTAATGATGTATTACAAAAACAAGAAAACTTCTGATTTTAATTACGATCGAATGAAAAATACAATGTACGTGAAAATGAATGTTACGATTCGTAAAAACATATCCGCAATTGTCTTCTAAAAATGCAAAGAAAAACTTGTAACGGCCCCGTCCTATAGCCTAAAAAACTCTTTTCCTTTCCCACGCCAGCTCATCAACTTCACTCTCGCTACCAGTCCACTCGCACGCTTAAACCTTACATATCAGCTAAACCTAATACTCCTTTCCGGTCAATCTCACCTTCACGGAAAAAACCCTCGATTTCTGAGTGTATATCCTCAAAATTGAGCGTTTACACCAAATTTTGGGTGTAAATATTGATTTTTGGGTGTATACACTCTATTTTTGAGTGTATATCCCTAAAATCGAGCGTTTACACTAAATTTTTGGTGTGAATATTGATTTTTAAGTGTATACACTTGTTTTTTGAGTGTGTATCCTCAAAATTGGGTGTCGATTCCGTTCGATTCGGTTTTTTTTCCAGTGTTAACTCTCAACATTCAGTGTAAATCTTCAATCGTTGAGTGTAAACACTTGCTTATTCAGTGTGAAACCTCAATGTTGAGGATCAACACCGAAGGATCAACTCCAAAAGTTGAGAATCGACTCTCAACTTCAAGTTTTTATTTGAACATTGAGAGTCAACACTCTCATATAGAGTGTCAGACTCTAAAAACACTCAGATACCGAGTGTTAATTTTCAAAGTTGGGAATCAACACAAAATGTTGAGAAGCGATTATCACTCTTATATAACTTCAATTTAGGTTTGATCCACCGGATGTTATAAAGAAATGGCTTTTAATTCACTGTGTTCATTTACAACATAATGAAAAGTTATCTCACTCTATTATCAATTGCGCACCCTGAATCTTTGAGTGCTGCGATCATATAAACCTTCCGAAATATTTTTAATTATAGTCAGTTACTTCTCACTCATTGATCTCTGAGCTTAATTCATTCATCAGTCACGTAACTCATTTTACTTTCACACTCTTGTTTGAATTTAACTGGTTTGAAATATAGTTTCACGTATGCGACCTTTTAATTCTTACGCTCGGGAGGATCTCGCATCTCCCAGATCATTGCATGCGGATTTTTATGTATAAAAAAGCCAGGAGTTTTTAAAATAATTTTTTCAAATCACAGTGTATAATATATACTTTAAAACTGTGTGAAACAAAAAAATATATAAAACTATGTTAAACAAGAAGGTATAAAACTATGTTAAATAAAAAAATATATTAATTGCGTGCAATAAATAATTCATTTCTGAAATTTAGGAAATTTAAGTTTGTTTTACGTTGACAGTTAATTCTCAACTTAACACTCAAGATGAGAGTTAACCCTACAAACTTGGGAATTAACTCTCAACTTGAGGGTTAACCCTCGAGTTGAGGGCTGACCCCCAAGCTGACGATTAACCCTGTATTCCAGTGTTTACGCTCAATTTCAGTGTTAACTCTCAAGTTTGGAGTACGACATGATCATCAAATTGAGTGTCCATTTGGGTGTCGTTTTGAGTGTTTATTTGGGTGTTTTTTTCAGAGTTTTTTTCCGTAAGGGCACAACCGTCAGCACCTTAGCTCCAGTTTGCCCTTGGTCCCACGGGCCTTGTTCCTCTGTCTTGACGACATCCCCTCCACTCTCATTAAGTCCCCTCCTTCCTTCACCTCATTAGCACTGCAGTTCATGATTAACAGTCAATCAGTTCGGACGTGCACTCCCGAATTAACCGTACATAGAATAAACTATCAGTCTAACATATCTCAAAGTCTATCTTCATTCCAACTCTATTAAACCCGTTCGCCCATCCAAATTGGTGTCAGAAGTTCGACCCATCAACGCGCACAACCCAAAATTTTTTTTTTATTGTTATTATCATCGAAAATCCATCGAAAATAATCGGAAGTGAATATACGGAACGTGGAAGTGAAAAAAAAAGGGAGAATATTACCCGGAAACATCGAACGACAACAAAAGCAAACAACACGGTACATCCAACGACATTCGAAAAATACAAAAAAGGAAATAACCGAAAAGAAGGAAGGAAGGAAGGAAGAGAAAATATCGCTCACAGAAAACCTCGAAAATCTAATGAAAATCGCCATTCTTCTAATAGCGGCAATGTAAGTAATATTAAATATTTCAAATTCTATTATAATATAAAATTCGTACGAATACGTGAAAAATTTTGTGCCTCAGCGAGCCCTTGTGACGCATGAGCGTATACCGCTGGCCTTTGTCACACCGATACGGCTCAATACACGCATATTCTCGAGTGACACAGTCACTCTATTCATTCTTTTTCTTTATCGCGCCCTCGCTCTAACACCAACGCTTGACCATTCTCGCTCTCACTGGGCAACCCACCGCTCAACTCCAATAGATACTTTTAACCATTGTACTCGTTCAAGAAACCCAGTTATTAACCGCTTTCCCAATTTTTAATTTTCTTTGGAACCCTTGATTAAACAAAAGACCGCGACGTCGAATCATTCAATATATTCAAAAAAAAAAAAGGAAAAAAAATATCTTCAGCCTATTTCAACGTATAAAATATTTTATTTTAATTCAAAATTTTGTTCCCTTCGTTTACCACCCGAATTCAGGTAATACAAATAATTAATTTAATTCAAACAAATTTAATAAAACCCACATTTTCTATTATTATTTATTTCCATTGCTCGTATCTCGAAATTTTTTTTTCTCTCTTCCCATTTGCCTGTATTTATTTTTTTTTCTTCCCCCTTTGCTCCCTCTCACAACTATTTGAGAGGAATTTTTTTTTTAATATGAAGGAAAAATTTTTTTTTGAAAAAATTGATCCAACTCGCCCACCACGACGTAAGAGCTTACGTCAAAATTTGACAAATACATTTTTTAATCTTTATACCGATAATAAAGAATCAGACGCGATGGCAGACAGCGGTGTTACCTTTCGCGATGTATATAACGCAATCCCGATATTCGACGGCAAAAATATACCAGTTGACCATTTTATTAAAGCATGCAAGAGAGCAGCAAAAGTATTGCCGGAAAGTGAACACGAGAGATTACTCATTATGATACAATATAAATTAAACGGAACAGCCCTCGATTTTGCAGAAACAAAAACTCATGAAACATTGACAGAATTCCTTAACGATCTTAGGGACAATTTCAGCGCCCCAATTGAATTACTTGACCTCGAATTGGAATTAAAAGCAATTTCGCAAAATTATAACGAATTAGTCCCAGAATACGCGACAAGAACGCGAGTAATTTTAAAACGGATAATAGAAAGGTTAGAGGAATGTTACACTCGAGAAAGCGTAAAAGAATACCTCAAGAGTAGAATAGCAGAATTGAAAAAAATCAGTGACACGAGCCTTCGTAAGAGGCCTTTTTGACAAGATAGGAAGCTTTTTGATGAATCAAAACATCCAGTCTCTCGAACAAGCGATAAAAGAAGCAAGCAACATCAAGCAAGAACTCTTAAAACAAAAGACAGTAAATCAAAATCGAGCCACTCGCGAAAATACCGAAACCGAATACACCGAGACAACGAAAGTACATTTCGTCGAAACCCAACAGGAAACCACTCGAAAATACTGCGAATTCTACCAAACAAACGGGCATTCCACCGCAGAATGTTTCACGATAAAAGAAATAAGGGAAAGTCGTAGCAGAAGACCCAGAGACTCATTTCGCCAAAATTCACCAAATTTTCGAAGCAGGTATCGCAGAGACTCGCGCGACCGCCAGCAAAATTTTCAAAATAAATATCGCAGCAATTCGCGCGACCGTCAACAAAATTTCCAGAACAGGTACCGCAGCGATTCGTGCGACCGCCAACAAAATTTCTAATACAGATATCGCGACGACTCACGCGACAGACAAAATTTCCAAAATAGATATCGCGACAACTCACGCGACGGACAGAATTTTCAGAACAGATATTGCAGTGATTCACGCGATAGACAACAAAATTACTTCCGAAACAACTCGCGCGACAGACAATACAATAGCTCACGAGACGACTCATACGATTACCAAAGTAACCCAGGAAGCAGATCCCGCGACAACTCTCGCGACAGGTATAGCAATAACTCACAAAGGCGACGTAGCGAAAGCAAAGACAGATTTACTGACCACATTCACGAACTCGCAAGAGCCTTAGCAGAATTACAACAGTCAAAAAACGCGAGTTCAACTCCGCGGGACAGCGCGACGCGGAGCGAGCCGCAAGAGCGCCCAATACAGAACCAGTAAACAATAAAACCCCAGAAAAACATAAAGCAATAATATCACTCGGAAAAGCGGAAAAACGTCGACCACCGACGGTAATAATAAACTTTATCGACTTACATGAACATTCAGCTCGATTCCTTGTTGACACCGGTGCAGAGATAAATTTAATCAAACAAAAAGCAGTTGGAAATAACACGAACGTAAACTCTCTCATCATATACGAATTGACGGGAATCACAAAAAATACGATTTTCACAACCGGCATGTGCATTATCAGAATAAAAAACATCTCAGTTAAATTTCACATAATCGGTAACGAAGTACCAATTACAGAAGACGCCGTTTTGGGCGATGAATTTTTTCAAAAAACCCCAGCCGACATCTTATACACAAAATCATGCATATCATTCGGAGATATCACAATACCTTTTGAAACTTACGAAACTGTAACGATACCGGCCCGATCAAAATCAACAATTTATGTCAGAATAACAAATCCAGACCTCCTAGAAGGATATATCCGAAGAATAGACGCAGGGGAAGGTTTATTTATCAGCGACGCGTTAGTGACAAATAACAAAGGTATCGCGTACCTAAGAGCAATAAATACAAACGAACACAAGATATACTTTAGAGTACCGACAGTAGAGTTACAACCGATCGACGGAATATCGGAGCCGCCGATCGCTCTCAGAGAACACGATTTCCACGACGTCCAGTTCGGACAACGCGCATCAATTTGTGCAGCAGTAGTAACTGAGGAAAACAGATTTAACCAACTTAAACCACTTTTACATCTGGAAGGCTTAAATAACGACGAGAAAGCTCACGTGCTTCGTCTAGCCTCAGAGTACTCCCACTTATTTTGCTTACCAGGAGAACGGTTAGGTCACACGACAATAGCAAAACCCGAAATTTTTACAACCGACGATAAACCAATCAACACAAAACAATATCGATTCCCACAAGTTTATAGAGACGAAATACAGAAACAAGTAAACGACCTCTTAAAAAAAGACATAATACAACCATCATTATCACCATACAACTCCCCAGTCTGGATCGTGCCCAAGAAAGCCGATCACGACGGAAACAAGCGATGGCGTATGATTATCCATTTTAGGAAGCTTAACGAAAAAACGACACCAGACGCGTACCCGTTACCAAATATCATCGACATCATCGATCAACTGCGAAAATCCCGTTATTATTCGGTATTGGATTTGGCATCCGGCTTTCATCAAATTGAAATGCACCCGCGAGATAATCCAAAAACGGCTTTTTCCACGCCGAACGGTCATTACGAGTTTAACCGAATGCCATTTGGACTGAAAAACGCACCGGCAACCTTTCAAAGGTTAATGGACATAGCGTTGTCGGGACTCCACGGTGCTGATCTTTTTGTATATCTCGATGACATAGTCATTTACGCTGCCGAACTGGAAGAACATGAACGGAAATTCCGTAGACTTGCGAAGAGATTGACGTACGCAGGACTCACACTACAGACAGACAAATGTTTATTTTCACAAAAACAGGTTGAATATTTAGGGCACGTCATCAGCGAAAAAGGCTCACAACCTAGACCAGGATTAATTCAAGCAATAAAAGATTTTCCTATCCCAAGTAACAAAAAGAATATCACACAGTTTCATGCACTAGCAAATTACTACAGACGTTTTATAAAAGATTTTGCAACAATTGCTATCCCGTTAACCAAACAATTAAAGCCATCGGAAAAATTCAAATGGACAGAAGAATGCCAACAAGCATTCGACTGCCTTAAACAAATATTTACAGAGCAACCTATTTTGCGTTACCCAGAACACAAAAAACAATTTAAACTCACAACGGACGCACCAGACTTTGCAATTGGTGCCGTCCTTAGCCAAGAACACGAAAAATTTGACCACCTCGTTGCATTTCACTCGCGAACCCTCTCAAAAACGGAAATAGTATACGACGCAATGCGTAAAGAACTCTTAGCGGTAGTCAACGCGATCCAACACTTTAGACACTATTTATATGGACATCACTTCATCTTAGTAACAGACAACACAGCACTCACATACTTGGTAAAAAAGCCAGACCCGCCGCAACGGCTACAACGTTGGCAGGCAGTCCTCAACGATTACGATTACGAAATCCACCACAAACCAGGAAAACTTAACGTCGTCGCTGACGCACTATCACGGAACCCAATAAAAATTCTCCCAGTCAGACCCCGAGAACAATCATCGGAGGAATCGGAAAACGAAACAAAAAAGCGAAGAATATCGCAAGATTCAAACAAACGTAATCGATCATCATCATCGGATCAGTCCTCTGGCAACCCAGCACCGAACAAGATAATATTACTACCGGAAGAAACTGAAGAATCCGAAAACATCGACACAGACTCAGATCAAGAAATAACATCAGACAATCAGAAAAAATTGAAGGGAGTGCACAACCCAAAACCTATTGGTCCAGAATTCGCAACACCAATACGTGGCTATATGCGGCTTCTGAGATCGAGAGCCTATACGTCATCTTCGACAATCACGAAACACAGATAAAAACAATAGAGAATTCGGGTATCGTTCAACTGAATCCATCATGCCAAGCAAGAACAAAAACAGTAAAGTTGATATCATCAAGCGAAATAACATCGTATACACAGGTCAACCAAACGCACACACTAGTACTCAATATTACCGAAATGATCGTAAAATCAATAAAAGCATTCGAACTCCGGAACATTACAGAAGTATTAATAGAAACAGAAAAGTTCACACAACTAGTAGAACCTAACAACATCGATAACTATTTAGAAAAGAACGAAATAGCATTGAAGACCGTTATTGCAAAAGCTCAAGAAATAACAAAACTACACTACATAAACAACAGATTATCAGCCCTAGAGAACATACTAAAATATTTGGGCAGCTCAACCGGTTCAGCTCTCCTATTCACAGCGATCGGTTGGAAATTCTCAATGTTCGGAAAAATATCGAAATTATATAAACTCATATCATGTGTAGCTAACCAAGCAAATATCGCGACCCCACATCAAACGAATAACCAAATGCAAGAATACCCCGTGCAGACCTATCGACCACCCATACAAATTATTGAAACCATCCCCATACAAGCAAGCCCTCGTCGCGAAATAACAGCCTCAACGGAAGAATTCTCAGAGATAGAGCCTAGATCACCCCGTGCTATTACATACCATAGACGAGCCTTACCGTAAAAGAAACCCTAATAACACAGCCCCACAAAAAAAAAAGGTCGTGATTTGGGGGACTGACTATGGTATTCCTATGTATTTTTTGACGCTGAATCCGAATCTGAGGTCGAAAAAATTCGTTGACCCCCAAACTTAAGGTCAAATCAAGGTCAAATCTAGAGAATCTATTGTTAACGAAGTAAGCCAAGATATCTATACGTTTTTGGAGTCGCTGAATCCGAATTCGATGTCCATTTGACCCCATCACGTTAAGTTCAAGGTCAATTGAAGGTCAAATGTTCTATTTCCACAAAAACTTCATTTTTGATCCTAGATTCGAAAAGAGCGGAAAATTCTATATTCAGATACGTTTATAGAAATTTTTGTACATGACCTCTAAATGTCATACGAAGGTCAAACAATTTCACAGGCACACAAAAAAAAGTGGGATGTTTGAAAGACAAGACCATGTTACCAATACATTTTTAGGGTCGCTGAATCCGAATCCGGGGTCTGTTTAATCCGATCACGTTAGGTTCAAGGTCAGATCAAGGTCGAATCTAGATAATCGATTGCCAACGAAGTAAACCGAGATATCTGTGCATTTTTGGGGTCCCTGAATCCAAATCTGAGGTCCGTTTGAACTGATCAGGCCCGACTCAAGGTCGGATCAAGGTCAAATCTTGAGAATCTATTGCTAATGAACTAGGCCATCTCTATTTTGTTAACTCTTCGTTGTTATTGCTATGATCGGACCTGTGATTGAACTACTGGAAGTGGAATTGGGGCTATTGGTTGAACCTAAAATTGTAGGTTCAACCAATAGCCCCAATTAAATTAAACTACTGGAAGTGAAATTGGGGCTATTGGTTGAACCAACAATTGTAGGTTCAACCAATAGCTATTGGTTGAACTACATTCTACATACTACATACCACATTGGGGCTATTGGTTGAACCTACAATTCTAGGTTCAACCAATAGCCCCAATTCCACTTCCAGTAGTTCAATCACAGGTCCGATCATAGCGATTGGTTGAACCTACAATTGACTGATTGAACCGGTGATTGACCTGTGATTGAACTACTGGAAGTGGAATTGTAGGTTGAACCCACAATTGTAGGTTCAACCAATAGCCCCAATTCCACTTCCAGTAGTTCAATCACAGGCCAATCACAGGTTCAATCACAGGTTCATCCACAGGTTGAACCTACAATTGTAGGTTCAACCAATAGCCCCAATTCCACTTCCAGTAGTTCAATCACAGGTCCGATCGTAGCAATAACAACGAAGAGTTAACAAAATAGAGATGGCCTAGTTCATTAGCAATAGATTCTCAAGATTTGACCTTGATCCGACCTTGAGTCGGGCCTGATCAGTTCAAACGGACCTCAGATTTGGATTCAGGGACCCCAAAAATGCACAGATATCTCGGTTTACTTCGTTGGCAATCGATTATCTAGATTCGACCTTGATCTGACCTTGAACCTAACGTGATCGGATTAAACAGACCCCGAATTCGGATTCAGCGACCCCAAAAATGTATTGGTAACATGGTCTTGTCTTTCAAACATCCCACTTTTTTTTGTGTGCCTGTGAAATTGTTTGACCTTCGTATGACATTTAGAGGTCATGTACAAAAATTTCTATAAACGTATCTGAATGTAGAATTTTCCGCTCTTTCCGAATCTAGGATCAAAAATGAAGTTTTTGTGGAAATAGAACATTTGACCTTCAATTGACCTTGAACCTAACGTGATGGGGTCAAACGGACATCGGATTCGGATTCAGCGACCCCAAAAACGTATAGATATCTTGGTTTACTTCGTTAACAATAGATTCTCTAGATTTGACCTTGATTTGACCTTAAGTTTGGGGGGTCAACGAATTTTTCGACCTCAGATTCGGATTCAGCGTCAAAAAATACATAGGAATACCATAGTCAGTCCCCCAAATCACGACCTTTTTTTTTTTTGTGGGGCTGTGTAATACATACATATAAACCCATATCACAACCACGCTATACCATAACACCGTACTGGTTATCTTTTAATCGCATGACACGCTTGCTTCGCATAAATCACAAAGCAACAATAACACACATATCACCCGGAATATGTTCACACCCACTCACAGACAAACACCAGTTATCATGGACCCAACTAAAACCACACCAACGGTCAAATGCCCGCTATGCAAGAGGAACGGAAATGTCAACCGCCTAAAGGAGCACATCAACACCTGCAGTTGGCAGTTAGCAAGGGAAGCTAATGCATTAAAGCTCAGGTACATGATATGCCCATTATGCGACGGTCGGTACCCACCGTCACGCCTAATGGACAACGTGGACCTGTGCACCAGCTACTGGGTGAAGATTGGAAGGTGGCCCAAAGGCGAAATAACGTCGGCAACAACGATAACAACAACGTCATCAAACACCCATACCACAAAAACAGCGAACACACACACCACAAAAACAACAAACACGCACACCACAAAAACAACAATGACCGAAAAGATAAAGACTCTGACCCTGGTCCAGGCCCCTGGCACTCGGCTGCAGCCGTGTCCCCGTAATGTAGCCAGCCGCTACGTGGCGCTGGCGGTATTCCGCGCGGCTGTAGCTTCGGCTATCATCGCTACCGCTTACGGTAACGATGATAGCCGAAGCAAACCGAATTTTTATATTTGTATTTTATTATTTATATTTTATTGTATATATATACATATATTGAAACGTTAAACCTTTTTATTAATGTGTGTTTAATGTTTGTGTGTGTTTTATTTGATTATTGGTATGATTATTACGTGAGTTCGACTCTAGGCTCGATCTGCGGAACACCTGGGTGTTGTCTTTTTATTGATTCTACTTTTATTTTATTTTGAGTCCTCAGTCTTCTGGGTTGGTTACGCTCTCGAAGAGGTGGCCAACCCATGTATCATCGTCGGACAATATTTGTTCTTTATTGTTTTGTTTGGTACAAGTGTTGATATAAGTATTTGAAAGGCGTTTTTCTAGACTGTGTGGGTGTGTGTGTGTGTGTGTGTGTGTGTGTGGGCGTGTGTGTGTGTGTGTGTGTGGGCGTGTGTATGTAGTGAGGGCTTTGCCTGCCCTCTAAAGGCGAAATTTTTCTCTTTGCTTGGCGCTTACGTTTCTATTCTTTTTTGTAAGGTTAATTGTTTTATTTAATAAGAGTATTGGTCACTTTCCCGTGATTATATACTCTTGGTAGGGGCTTCGCCTGCCCTTTGTAGGCTTAATTTGCTCTTTGCTTGGCGCTTACGTTTGATTTCTTTTTCTAAGGTTTATTGTCCACTTAATAAATAGTTTCGGTGATTTTTGGGTCCCTGGCTTAAACTTACGCTCGAATTCCTAACGATTTTCCCTTGCGAGGGCCAGGTGCAATCCTGGGGGCTCGCAAGAGGAGGAAATTTGTTACCGGCCAAAGAGGGCCAACTGCGATGCTGGGGGCTCCTTGTGCCGGTCTTTCTAGGATGTTGGGTTTGGATGATCTGATTCTATGGATTTTTGCTCTTGTGAGGGCCAGGCGCAATCCTGGGGGCTCGCAAGACCAAAGAGGATGTGATTAGGTGATAGAGAGGGCCAACTGCAATGTTGGGAGCTCTTTATCGTGGACTCCTTCTTGAGAGGGCCAGGTGCGATCCTGGGAGCTCGCAAGAAAGGAGGAAATGATGTAGTTAGGAGATAGAGAGGGCCAACTGCAATGTTGGGAGCTCTCTATCGCGGATGCTTTCTTGAGAGGGCCAACTGCAATGTTGGGAGCTCGCAAGAAAGGAGGAAATGACGTGATTGGGAGATAGAGAGGGCCAACTGCAATGTTGGAAGCTCTTTATCGTGGATGCTTTCTTGAGAGGGCCAACTGCAATGTTGGGAGCTCGCAAGAAAGGAGAAAATGGCGTAATTAGGAGATAGAGAGGGCTAACTGCAATGTTGGGAGCTCTTTATCGTGGATTCCTTCTTGAGAGGGCCAGGTGCGATCCTGGGAGCTCGCAAGAAAGGAGGAATTGACGTAGTTCGGAGATAGAGAGGGCCAATTGCAATGTTGGGGGCTCTTTATCGTAGGTTTTTAGGTTCTCTCTTGAAAGGGCCAGGTGCGATCCTGGGAGCTCGCAAGAGAGGTGGATAGGTCGTAATCAGGAAAGATAGAGAGGGCCAACTGCAATGTTGGGAGCTCTTTATCGTGATTTTCCTTCTTGAGAGGGCCAGGTGCGATCCTGGGAGCTCGCAAGAAAAGAGGAAGTGACGTAGTTAGGAGATAGAGAGGGCCAACTGCAATGTT
Source organism: Rhorus exstirpatorius (assembly GCA_963564615.1). NCBI lineage: Eukaryota > Metazoa > Arthropoda > Insecta > Hymenoptera > Ichneumonidae > Rhorus > Rhorus exstirpatorius. Next base: position 2,818,389 of record OY751314.1, on the reverse strand, counting down.
GAGAGCTCTCTATCGTGGATTCTTTCTTGAGAGGGCCAGGTGCGATCCTGGGAGCTCGCAAGAAAGGAGGATAGGATTTGGGTGAGTGAGATGGGCTTTCTCAAGAGTGACCTGGGCTGTGTCAAGAGTTTATGAGGGCCAGAAGCGATTCTGGGGGCTCATAAACGGCAAAAAGGCTTGGGAAAGCCTATTTGGCTGGCTACGATACGAAGCGTACGGTAGGAGAGTTGGATTGGAAATGAAGGTCAAGAGCGCTGTTCGCTTGGTCTTATATACGCCTCGTGCGGCCCGTGAGTCATGCGTATAACCGGTTTTATCCGGCTTAAGCCGGTTTATAGCTCGTTCTCTCTCTTACTCACTGTTTTGTCGAGATCCGGTCATAACCGGTTTTCGATGGATGGAACGTTATACAGGCCGTAGATATACGTATACAAGATACGTATAGGAGGAAACGTTACAATATGTTACGTCCTGGGCAAGCACGACAGGGTATAAGTAGAAATAGGGGTGCCTCCTGTTGGGACCGGAATGCGCTGGTCGGGGATAGAGGCAAGAGTGCGGTGATCGTGTTACGCTACTTACGTGAAACGTAGATTTTTCTTATTTCTTTGGTAAAACGCGGTGTTTTACCGTGGTTTTTTGTTAGCTGGTTTTTGTTTGGGCGTAGCGGGTGTTTAGTTGATGAAGACGACGTTGTCGGTTGAGGTGTCGCTCGAATTGTTGGTGCTGTGCTCGTACATTAAACAATTCTTCCCTGGACCGAGTCGTTATTATTTTCGGATTTATTGCTTCGGCGTTTTCTCGTAAAAGTCTAAATGAAAAAGTTATCCTTCGAGTGTGTCCTATTCTCGGGTGGGACTCCCACACGATAGGGTTGGAACCTCCACCACAGTGCGTGCGTCTAGCGCACGGAGTTGTGGTTGGCTGGTTAGAGTACAGAGCGTGCGTCTGGCGCACGGGACTGCACCCGGAGGGAGGAATAAGTAACTACTTAAGCACGTGCGTCTAGCGCACAGTACTGTAGTGAGAGAATGTGAGAAAAGTAACTACTTAAACATGTGCGTCTAGCGCACAGCACTGTAGTTGGAGAGTGTGAGAAAAGTAACTACTTAAGCACGTGCGTCTAGCGCACAGTACTGTAGTTAGAGAATGTGAGAAAAGTAACTACTTAAGCACGTGCGTCTAGCGCACCGTACTGTAGTTAGAGAATGTGAGAAAAGCAACTACTTAAGCACGTGCGTCTAGCGCACAGTACTGTAGTTAGAGAATGTGAGAAAATTAAGTAAAGTAACTGCGTGAGCACGTGCGTCTAGCGCACAGTACTGCAGTTATGAAAAGGTGTTGGGAACACGTGAATTTTGGTGGGTGTCCCAATCGAAACTGAACAACTTGAAGTATGTTCGTACGGTTTATCTATTATTTTCCCGTATTTACCGGCCGAATCTATCCTCGTTGGATGAGCGGATGCAGGCGTAGCGGGTTATTTAAATGAGTTTGTCGAATCACTTTTTAATTTCAACAAATAAATTTCGGCGTTCATTCAAATAGTCCTCGACCAATCCCGTTGGGGAAATCGGACAGGAAGTTTTCACAATTTTCACAATTTTTATGTTTTAAGCTGCTTTACACGCGGTCGGGTCCCCGAGGTAGACTCGCCGATTTTTCCGATGGTTATTCGTTAACCTACTCAAGTGACTGAGTACTCTGACTCTTAAGCACTTGACTGTTGATTACTCTCTACTCACTGCTCACAGACTGACTTCTCACTGACTTCTCACTGGTCATTATATAGGCCCTTATTCTATTGTCGCATAAGGTGGGAGATGTCGGCGCGTGAGGGAAGAGTTTCTCTCACACCTCGACATTTTGCTGACGATAATCGCCAGACGGATTTCCAGTTATTATGGCTGGCGATTTTCCTGTCAGCTTCGTGTAATCGACATTGTCCAGACTGATTTCTGACTACTGCCAGTGCAGGAATATCGATACTCACGAAGTGCACTTGTTGTTTATGTTGAGGCTCGTCCCTAGACGATAAGCGCGGGTATCGTGTGCGAGCCAGCAAGCCGTTGATTTTCACCAACTTCCAGCATCTGCGGGAGCTTGGTGATAACGTGCGACATACGCCGGTTCGTCACTCACGCGCCTTCCCCCGTGACGAGCCTCGTTCGTAAAAGATTCAAGTTTTTGTGCATTTAGGTGGTGAACTCCGGCAATGAGGGTCACCTCTGGTCGTTCATGGTTTCTCGTGATTTGAGTATTAAAAGAACGTATATGAAAAATTTCAAATTTAGGTGGGTATTTCGACCCAGGACGTTACATATATATATGTAAAGTATTGTTATTAATAATAAAATGTAATAAAGAAATACGGGATTATTTTGGACTATTATAGCGTAACTAGAACGTTTTATTACCGGTATCATTACTATTAATAAATTATTTTCCCGTATTTTTATCTGCATTTTATGATAACATTATCAGTTACATTATGTATATACTCATCGGCCGATAGTAGGGAATAAACGAAACGCAAGGGTATTTTATATTACCAAAAGTATATTTGTTATATTTCATTTACATTTCACCGAATTACCTTCCCGTTTGTCATGAATCAATTTTGGTTTTCAAGACTCAAACGTTATATCGAACGTAGCAGGTTTTTCAAAAATGATCTCATCGATAACGTTGTATATTGTATCATTATTTTCTTTCTTTATTTTTTTAAATGTATATTCAAGGTATTCCGAATTGGTTTTACAATCGATGCTACAATTAATTATAAGTAATAATAAAAAAGCGAGGGAAATCAAATCAGACGTTTACACACACCACTTTCACATTGTCGCAATTTTTTTTTTGTTCGCACACCGTTGATTGATTATTTCGCGTTCATTTTCATCACTTTTGTTTCCTTTTTCATCTTATTTCTTTCGTTTTTTTTTTCTTTAAATAATTTGTACTTCTCTTGGCGCGAAATCTCTCTCTCTCTCTCTCTCTCTTTCTCTGCGGGCTTCTGAGAAACCAAAACCTCACAAATCATCACTTATCAACGCCAACATCATTTTCTTTTCATTTTTTTTTCGTTCTTTCTGCTCTTTTCGCGAGGTTCAACTACGTTTCTGGCTTTTTTCTTCCTTCTTTCATTTTGAAAACTTTTTCACGACGATAATGCTACTCGGGAACGATGCCACCTGTTTCACATTTTTTTTTTGTTTTTAAGCTCGATATTAACAACGATAGGCCAACTGGGCACATAATATTATATAACTGATCACGTTTTGTAATGTTTTGAAATCTTCTTCCCGTGTTGATGATTTTTCGGTTGCTCGGAGTTAAGCCGCGAGCAGTACTGTTGCATGCGCATTGTCACATAACATTCGATTAGATGCAATAAAACCTCGCCAGCGTGCTCTCGACATGGGAAAGAAAGCTTTTCGTATGCTAAAACGTCTTCCAAGATCGATTCGAAAACGTGAGCCGAGCCACAATGTAACGAGAATCGTTGTTTCAGAAAAAGCACAAACCGGTATAAATTTGTATTTGGGTGAATCAATGGACCACGTATCAGACAATCCGTTAAGGCTGATTCAGGGAGATAGGATTGATTTTCCGAACTCAAAAGGGCCTGTTTACATTCGACACATTTGACCGTATTCATAATTTGTCTTACCAAATTAGCAATAATGTAATACAAGATGCAATTCGTAACTTCAGGTTTGCTGTAATCGTGTTCGATCACGTCCTCAAGACTCCAGTTATCATGCTTAACAGCGTGTAAAAGCCTATGTTTAATCGATTACGATAAATCAGATTTCTTCGGATTCTCATAAAAAGTTTTTAGCTCAGCAAGTGTAACAAGGGGTTGACGAGGTTTAATTCTGGAAATGGAGCAATTTCCGGTTTCGGGAGGTTTGAGGACGCTAAACGTCGAGAGAATTTTATGAATTTGAAGAAAAGTGTGGCTTGACGGGTGATCATTATAACCTCCAGCTTGACGAATTGTACCGAAATATTTCTAAAGTGGAAAGATGCAAAAGAAACATAAAACATATTATCGCGTGAAATCATAAGTGCAATGGTTCGACAAAAGAATCTGTCAGTAACGACCCGGGAAAAAATGCCTGATTTATGTATAATCATATATAACATCATATGAGCCGTTCGCTCAAAGAATGACCTAAGTCAAATTTGGTCGTTTTGAGAAAAAGCGATTTAAAGATTCAGCATTGTATGGCAAATTGTTAGGTGTAAAAATGTGTAATTTTTTTAATTTTACTTCGAAGACACACTCCTGAATAAAGATTAAAGACCATAAAATCGTTGTTAAATACATTTTAACAACACTGAAATGTATAATTAATACAAAATGATTTAGGTCGTTTTTTCGGCGAACTACTTAACCCTTTCAAGCACACATTTTTCTTTGCGTGTAATCGACTTGAAACTTCGTACTCGGGGGTTTTTGGGGTCGCTGATAACGAATCCGCACTTGAAGTTAGCAAATTCAAGATGGCGGATCCAATATGGTGGACCAAAAATACACAAAGTCGTCTGACGAAAGTAAAAGTTGGTACTCGGGGGTTTTCGGGGTCGCTGACAACGAATATGCACTCAAAATTTTAAAATTCAAGATGGCGGATCCAATATGGTGGACCAAAAATACCAAAGGTCGTTTGACGAAAACAAAAGTTGGTAATTACGGGATTTCGGGGTCGCTAATAACGAATATGCACTCAAAATTTTAAAATTCAAGATGGGAGATCCATCATGGTGGACCAAAAATGCAAAAGATTTTTTGACGAAAATAAAAGTTGGTAATCAGTGGTTTTCGGGGTCGCTTATAACGAATAGGCACTCAAAATTTGAAAAAAAAAAAAAAAACAAAGAAACAAATGAAAAAATTACAAAAAACGAAAAAAAAAAATTTTAAACGAAGAAAAAAATAACATAAAACGAAATTTTTTTTTAAAAAACGGCAAAAAATAAAAAAATTCAAACAAAAATTACAAAAAAAAATTAGAAACGGAGACATCAACCGCTATGTCCTCGTTCGTGTCTCTGGATTTGACTGAGAGCGGTACTTTTTGGAGAAAATTGAGGTTTCCATTTCCTAGATCGTATATGCAGTACGTTTGTATATCGTACTCTAGTATGAAAAATTGACCTTGAATAAACGATTTCTCAGGTCTGCATCGGCCGTGTCACATGCAATTTACAATCAATGGCTCCAGAAATATCTATGTACTGATCTTACGCTAGATAAGCATTGTTTTTCGCATGCAAGTCGCCATGTTAGATCCACCATCTTGCATTCCCGAAGTCTGACCGTGCATTCATAGTCAGGGACTACATCAACCTCCGAGTACTAACTTTTACTTTTATCGAACCACTTTTTACATTCTACGTCCACTATTTCAATCCCCAAATTTTGAGTACCTATTCGTTATCAGGTACCCCAAGAGACCCCGAGTACCAACTTTCACTGACATTGGACGACTTTTTGTATTTTCGGTCCACCATATCGGATCCGCCATCTTGAATTCCCAAATTGCGAGTGCAGATTCGTTATCTGCGACCCTGGAAACCCCTGAGTACCGACTTTCACTTCCGTCAAAGGACTTTTTGCGATTTTGGCCCGCCATATTGGATCCGCCATCTTAAGTTTTCAAATTCCGAATTCTGTCACGAATTTATTAGTGACAGAAGAGAGCAAACGATATTATCACGTACCAAGCGGGTACCACAACGCACATCAACAGCTGGAGCGCAAGACTAGAGACGCAGCCGCGCGGTGACGACTAACAACGACAATACTCTAGACGCGCTGTTTCAACCAATCACAAAAATGTCAATAATGGCCGAAATGTTACGAAACTTAGCAAACATACTTTTAGGACTCATACCTACGCACTGGTAACTAAATCCCAAAAACGACCTAAATCGACTTAGGTCATTCTTTGAGCGAACGGCTCATATATGAACATACATAACATTATGTAAAATCGTGTAGGATCATTATATATGATTATATATAACCATATAATACATTTCGTGATCAAAAGTGGATTAGTTCACTCTTTTATTTTCAAAATCCAACCCCAAATACTTCTCATGAAATGCATCGAAATCAGGAAAAAAAAATTGACATACATGGTAATTTTTCTTGTATGGGTCATACATGGGTCAGTCAAATCGGATTCACATGCATGATTTGATACGACCATACACGATTTTTGTATGATAATACGTGGCCATTTTTCTTGTATGAACCATACAAGACTAGTCATACATGATTATATATGATCAGGTATGATTTTTTTTTCCCGGGGAGGAATTCGTGAAATCATGATCTAATTTTTTCTACGTGCCTTTCTAAAGCAACATTGAATAAAGCTGTTAGTTTTTACCATCAAAAACAAAATCGAAAACAAAAGAATTGAAAAAACATGAAGCAACATGAAGCATAGCAGCATGCAAAAGCACTCAAGTTGTGTAACGTGTATGACACTGCGAATTAAAAAAAAAGCCACGCAGAAATCGTTTCGCTTAGGTTACATCAGTTTACGTAAAGTTAATCCAAACCGATCGAACCTCGAGCGGATCCTGGTTTATCCGACCAGTCAAAACATACGGGAAATCGCAATTATTCGTAAGATATGTTACGATGTCAAGCGTTGACTGTAGAGTTACTCTCAAGCCTTCTGCAGTCTGCGACGTCAAGAGCAGATCTTTCGACATCAAACCTTTTACCACGTTTTCCTCCCACGCATCCAACTTGCAAATCGAATCTTCGAGAATCTGTACAATGATTATTAATGTAAAATGCCGTCTGTGAAACAAATTATCATACAAAATTGTTGCAGGCGTATAGATTACCTTAAAATCGATATTCCCAGGCTTCAGTCCTTCGATAGAGAGTTTGCGATTGAGCGCGTCAAACATTTTGTTGATCCAGTCGCAGAAAGCTGCAGTTCCTTCGCAATTTTTTAATTCCGGGACGTATCCTTTAAAGAAGCGGAGTCCACAAGCGACAGTGTTGCTGAAAACCTAGGTTGATAGCATAAGTATTCAGATTTATTAGTCCAAAAATAACTATCCTCTGAATATCATATCTGTAAATTAAACCTAATTACTGTACCTGCACAGCTAATCGTACCCGCATTTTTAACGAGTTGTTCAGTACAATATGATTCGTCGTTAACTTAGGGCACATTAGAACTTGGCCGGGGCCAGCGAGTTCTTTATCCTTTTGATATAGTATCTCGATATCATTCCATTTGATTGGAGGTTGCGATTGATCCATCTATATAACAGAAAAAAAATAATCGCCGTTGAATAAACATAATGCATCGTAAAAAAATGTGCAATTGAAACATCTGCACATTGCTTCAATATAAATAATTTGTACGAACCTGTAAAACCTTCTTGCCATAGAGCCGAATGCGAATTGTTTTAATTAAATGCGGTGTATCAGAAAAGACAAAAACCCGACGGCCTTCGACTGTGGGGTGTTCAAAGAAATTACGTAAGCTTTTTCTTTGTCCACTGACGCCCATCTCACTCCAAAATTTCCGATTGGTACTCGCTCCATCGGTCACAGCCCCGTGAACTTTGGCACCCACGCTTTCGAGTAACACGATTGCCTTCAATATCAGTTTCGCAAGAGCATCTCCATTAACAGGTCCTCGCGCGGCAAATACAGCTATAGGCTGCGTGTAATCATCGGCCAATGGATGGAACATAATTACCAAGCCATGATTGGCTTTCTGTGTAAAATCAGAAGCTTGTTTTCCATCATTGCCAAAATCAATCAATCCTTTGTACGAAAGTGTTTTTGTATTGACATTAACACTTTCCCTCGTCGCCATTCCATCGATCAGCAAAATTCCGTGCTTTTGAATATAGTTTTTTTTCGCGAGGGACAATTTGAGAACCTCAAAAAACCGTGGATCGAAACCGCATGTTGTATCAATTTCGGAAAGGTATCTGCAAAAAGGTTAGTATTTTTATGGCGTCTCTAAGTTCGATAACCAAAGTTATGCATAGGTAAGTTTATTTACAGTATTTTTTCAGATGCTCACTATATAATTGTTAATGTTACATTGTAAACTATTAATTGCAGATACCAATAAAAATGTCAATTCATGAGCAATATATTGATGTAAATATATTATTGTAAATAGCTAATTGAAAATACGTAATTGTAAATAAGCAATTGAAGATACACAATTGTGAACATAAAATTGTAAATATATAATTGTAAATATAAAATTGTAAATATATAATTGTAAATGTAAAATTGTAAATATTAATTTTAAATTTGTAATTATACAAACTAATTCAATTATTTATATTTTAGGTACCTTCTGACTGTTCGAACATCAGAAAGTGGCAAAATCCCGTTCTTGCGCAAGAATTTGTAGCCCGAAGGCGATCGCATGTGCAGCAGCATGCAGAGCAAAATCCACTCTTCCGAATATCGCCTCCCTCTGGAGTCTTCACGTTTCGCAGCAGCGACAATTTCTCGTAGAGCGTGCATTTGATTTTCTGGAACTTTAGCCGATTCTAAGTACGTATCCAAAGATTCAGCACTTTCTGATATTTTCTTTTGGCACTCATCGATAGTCGACTTAAGTCTTATGATTTCGACTTTTGCGCGCAACGCTTTTTTTTGAGTCGTACGGTACTTGTTTCGCAATTGTGCCAAGAGCATCTTATCCTTCGAGGGAATTTTCAGACGAATTTTTTTTGTGATGCCGCTGTGCGTTTCCCTTCGTCGAAACTTTGCAATTGTCGATTTCCTCGCCATTCGACAAAATGAGCAAACTGACGAAGTCCAAAGCAGGGGACAACATTTCACGTGACGCCATGTACCGCTCGGATCTTGATAGAGTGCACTACTACTGTCTCGATTCTGTTTATCGGAAAGCTTAGTACCAATGAAAATATTGAGACCATTCAACAAGACTAACAGATCTTGTAATCTTGCGACTGAATATATCGGACTGAGATCAAACTTGAGATCCTTTTCATCCACTGGTTTGCCCAACACATTAATTTGAAATAACATGTCGGCTTTTAGTATGACTTCTTTTAGTACAAACGTTATTAATTTTTCTCCAATCTTGGCACACTTGGTGATAGAATACACTACGAAGGTCTTATCCTCGTGAATCATGGTTTGCTTATTCCACCCAGGTGGCATCGATATACTTGATGCAATCAATTCTTGAAGCGTTACTGGAGGTATCGATGGAGCAGAATTTTCATTTGCATCCAGATTTTGGGCCACTGAATCGATAACCTGTGTAGCTTCACCAATATTTTTCAGAGATTGATTTCTTTCAAGTTCCGATAACACAGCACTTTGTGGTACTTCAGGCACAAGTGAAGATTCCGCCGTACATTCGCAGTGTATGACACTTTGATCTACGGGGACTTCGTCAAGAGAAGCGGGAGACCTACTATGATCTACCATTTTATCCGTTAATATCTCTACCTGCGCCATGATTAGTTCTGCCCAAGGGAATATCGATGGTACGGAACCTTTTTGTAGTCGAGGAACTTTATATTGGGTCTGTAGGACAAAAAATGTAATCTTAATTTAGCCTAAAAAATTATATAAATTGGATCATAATTAAATAATAATCGACAAAACAAAAATTTTAAACAATTTATTCAAATATTCAACTTACGACATCGAGCAGAGTCCCATCAGGAGCCGCATGTTCCCGCTTCCACAATATTTTCGCGGAATCAAATTGTTTTTCACAAACGGATTGCCCTGGCTTTATCTCAGTACCTGATGGCTTAATCGCTGTTCTCCAAAGTTCTCGAATTTCTGGATCCAGTGGAAGCGTGAAAAGATGACATTTGTCTCGATTCGAACGGTATCCTGACGTACATCCGATTATCGCATACGTAGGCATTGCTGAATTATTATCACATCACGCTCGTATTTCTCACGATAGATACCAAAACCACTCTCACTGCCCACACCGCTCATACACGAGACACGATTTCGAAATTAATATTATGAAAAAACCGATATTTAAGGTTAAAAATAGTTGGGATGGTCGAGATATATCAATAAGATGATTGCGAAGATTGCGTCAGACGGGTCAGACGGGTCGTGACATGTCAGGCGGAGGTGCGCGGGAGAAGGGTAGGCGCGCGGAAGCATGCCAGCGCCACGCAGTACGAACTAAATACGGCGATCATAGCGGAGACACAGGTTTGCTATAGAATTCATAGGAGTGCCAGGGACCTGCCCTGGTCCCTTACGACGACTCGGAGGACGAAGACGACCAGGACGTGACGACGAGTACCATAGAGACTACACCGGAAAACCCCCCACCCCGACCACAGACACAAGCACCGGAGAAAACAGCACTGACGAGAAAAACAAAGACGCCGACGGCACCAACACGACGACGATACGGAAAAAAATGACGACATTGACACGGAGCAACCTGCTGCCAATAAACGAGGACAACGAAGACGAGGACAGACAAACAAAAAACGAAAGCAAGACACCGGACTCCTACACAGAACAGCAGAAAAGACAGGGAGCAATCTCGAAAAAGCCTCCCATAACAACAGCAGACAGAACTAAAGAACTGACACAAATACCATGGACATCAATCAGAACGCACCTCCTCACAATCGGCGACGGAAAACACGTGACGAGATACACTCAGACGGAACCACCGACGGAACAACAAATAGACAGGGACGTACTGGACAGAATCATGACGTACGACCTCGAGAGACTCCAGGAACTAAGATTTGACATAGAGCACTTGATTTTCAAAGAACTACACCCACTAGAACGACTACAAGAATAACGTACAGGTACAGAAACGGAACACACGCAACACACAACAACACGACACACACGATTTTGCTGTCCGCTTCACTCATGAAAAAAAAAAAAAAAAAAAAAATCATAAATAAATAGATCCAACCTTCCGATAAAAACGCACACACTTATATATATGAGCCGTTCGCTCAAATAATGACCTAAGTCGATTTAGGTCGTTTTTGGGATTTAGTTACCAGTGCGTAGGTATGAGTCCTAAAAGTATGTTTCCTAAGTTTCGTAACATTTCGGCCATTATTGACCTTTTTATGATTGGTTGAAACTGCGCGTCTAGAGTATTGTCGTTGTTAGTCGTCGCCGCGCGGCTGCGTCTCTAGTCTCGCGCTCCAGCTGTTGATGTGCGTGTGGTACCCGCACGGTACGTGATAACATCGTTTGCTCTCTTCTGTCACTAATAAATTCGTGACAGAATTCGGAATTTGAAAACTCAAGATGGCGGATCCAATATGGCGGGCCAAAATTGCAAAAAGTCCTTTGACGGAAGTGAAAGTCGGTACTCAGGGGTTTCCAGGATCGCTGATAACGAATCTGCACTCGCAATTTGGGAATTCAAGATGGCGGATCCGATATGGTGGACCGAAAATACAAAAAGTCGTCCAATGTCAGTGAAAGTTGGTACTCGGGGTCTCTTGGGGTACCTGATAACGAATCAGTACTCAAAATTTGGAAATTGAAATAGTGGACGTAGCATGCAAAAAGTGGTTCGATAAAAGTAAATATTAGTACTCGGAGGTTGATGTAGTCCCTGACTACGAATTCACGGCCAGACTTCGGGAATGCAAGATGTTGGATCTAACATGGCGACTTGCATGCGAAAAACAATGCTTATCTAGCGTAAGATCAGTACATAGATATTTCTGGAGCCATTGATTGTAAATTGCATGTAACACGGCCGATGCAGACCTGAGAAATCGTTTATTCAAGGTCAATTTTTCATACTAGAGTACGATATACAAACGTACTGCATATACGATCTAGGAAATGGAAACCTCAATTTTCTCCAAGAAGTACCGCTCTCAGTCAAATCCAGAGACACGAACGAGGACATGGCGGATGATGTCTCCGTTTCTAATTTTTTTTAAATTTTTTTAATTTTTTGTCGTTTTTAAAATTTTTTTCGTTTTATGTTATTTTTTTATTTTTTTCTTCGTTTAAAATTTTTTTTTTCGTTTTTTGTAATTTTTAAATTTATTTCTTTGTTTTTTTTTTCAAATTTTGAGTGCATATTCGTTATTAGCGATCCCGAAAACCCTCAAGTACCAACTTTTACTTTCGTCAGACGACTTTTTGTATTTTTGGTCCGCCATATTGGATCCGCCATCTTGAATTTGCTAACTTCGAGTGCAGATTCGTTATCAGCGACCCCGAAAACCCCCGAGTGCAAAGTTTCAAGTCGATTACACGTAAAGAAAAATGTGTGCTTGAAAGGGTTAAGTGGTTCGCCGAAAAAACGACCTAAATCATTTTGTATTAATTATACATTTCAGTGTTGTTAAAATGTATTTAACAACGATTTTATGGTCTTGAATCTTTATTCAGGAGTGTGTCTTTGAAGTAAAATTCAAAAAATTATACATTTTTACACCTAACAATTTGCCATACAATGCTGAATCTTCAAATCGCTTTTTCTCAATACGACCAAATTTGACTTAGGTCATTCTTTGAGCGAACGGCTCATATATAGACTCATAGAAATAAGTATCACAACTAACATAGGGATAAGCTTATACAAATGCGCCGTTAGCGTAACTAACACACTCATTTTTTTTCCTTCTTCCCGTCTTATTATAAACACACACAAAGGATATAATAAATAAATCAAAACATTACCTACAAAAAGTGTACTGCTCAATCGTCGCAAGGACCAAAAGAACCAAATCACCTGAATCCCGGCTAACATACTCCTCACACCACTAACCCTAAGGCTAACCAGAAATTAGACTGTTTCAGGATAATCATCAATCAAATGAACGATAAACAACGATAATTGAAAAATCGAAAGTACCATAGCAATTAAACAGGAAAATTTTTAACACAGAAGGAAGCAGAGGCAGAAAGGAATCATGAACAGTTATTTTTTGCACAATACATACGACTACTTCTATGAATACCCTACAGATCATCCCTTTCCCAACATAACAAACCACTCACTACTAACACGAAAGCTAACGAACTTAGTCAGTTTCAGATCCTAGCACCTAGGAAAATTCAGGGGAATCCATAGTCGAGCAGATAAACATACCCACGGATGCAATGCAAATCATTGGACAAGAGGAAAACCCACACGATAACGATCAAACCACGACCTGAAGCCATCCGACAGAAAAGAACAAGAATACTTACTCACAAACAGAAACCATTTACGAAAATTTAACAAACACGTTCTTTCTCATTTCATTATATAGAATCAATTTTCATTATATAGAATCAGAACACTAAAATATTATTGTAATCGAATGATTGTATATCACGATGCGGAGCATCGTTTTGTAAGAGGTGTGTAACGGCCCCGTCCCATAGCCTAAAAAAACTCTTTTCCTTTCCCACGCAAACTCATCAACTTCACTCTCGCCACCAGTGCACTCTCACGCTCAAATCCTACATATCAGCTAAACCTAATACTTCTTTCCGGTCAGTCATAATCGTCAGCACCTTAGCTTCAGTTTGCCCTTGGTCCCACGGGCCTTGTTCCTTCGTCTTGGCGACATCCCCTCCACTCTCATTAAGTCCTCTCCTTTCTTCAGCTCGTTAACACTTTAGTTATTTACCAACCTTCAATCATCCAAGAAGTGCACTCCCCAAATATTCTAACGTACCAATAAATCACCAGTCTAAATACCTCGAATCTAACTTCAATTTCATTTCATCTTACCCGTTCGCCTATTACAAACTGAAATCGAAATTTCATGTACATTTAATTCTAAATTACAAAATCTAATATGGTTGATCCAATACGGTAGATCGAACATTCTGGAAATGCCATAACTTATCAAATTTTGATCGAGCTTTTCAATGGTTTTTAGGTCACTGAATACGGATTCGAGATGGGGGTACAAAATTCCACACGGAAAATTTAACACGGCAGATTGGAAATTGCGAAAATTTAATTTATTGTAAACTTTTTATGGAATTTTCAATTTAGAGATTTTTGGATTTTTGCATACAACGTCAAGGGTCTGGTGTTTCACAGGAAATTTGGTGATTTTCGATGTTTTCAGTGGGAAATTTGGTGGTTATAAGATAGGTGTTTTTAGCGAGAAATTTGATTCTTTGAAAATTAATTAAAAAAAAAAGGTTTTTCCAAATATGAGTTTTTCTGATCAACTTTTTTTGGGAACCCAAGCGTACTCGTACTCGACACACCAAGTAAGCCCAAACCAACCCCACTGCGTCTAAGTCAACGCAAAAAAAAAACTTCGACTCGGTAAGGTTATTTTGAATATGCTTGCATCCAGTAAAATTGGCTTAGGTTTACTTGGAATTTTTTCGGGCTGAGTTTACTTGGACTCAGTGAGGTTGTTTGGGGTTAACTTGAACGTACAAGCAAGAGAGCACGCATACTCATTGGCAGATGCGTGTTTCTCATCCTGATTAGTTTTTGAGAGCATTTGCCTCCCCCCCTGCCCGCGCCGGCCCTTCTTGCGCTCTTGCCCTTTCTTCCTCCCGCATTTTCTTGCCCAGACACTTGAAGTATCGCTGCACACCCGTCGACTAGTACTGTTGCATGTGACTAGGCGGGACATCCCAGTATTATACCCCACTTTTAATTCATATGCATTCAATTATCACCTATAGCTATTCCTCATCATAGGTATTTGTATAGAATGTAGCATGATTAACCACTTAAGCACTTGCAAGTGAACCTTAATGTTTTACGTCAACATAGAGAAATGCACGTAATCGTTATCACCTAATTACAGTTGAATATGATATTCAAAAAAAAGAATTGTATTTGTATCCGTCGCATTCCACGTCAACTCAGCCACCCCGGTTTTTTTATTGTCTCAAAAAAATTATTCAGTATGGGCATATCAAAGGACAATATATCCATGACATTTTACCAAAATTTCATCCCCCCACTATTGTTGGTTCTCGAGGTAATGATTAATCAATTCTCAATTTTTTCAAAAAATCATAACTTCGTAACTACTGATCGGATTTAAACGATTAAAAAAAATTAAAAAATAAAATTTTATTGCCCTTTTCGAAAAAAAATATGTCACAATCGGATAAAAGCTCATTAGACAGTTTTCGGGATAAATTAATAGAAAAAAATTTTCCCTTTTCACTGATGACCTGTTCCATTTTGAAAAAATCCTGCGGAATTACGTATTGCCGCCCTCTATCAGGAAAAAAAGTGAGTGGAATTACGATTGGCCCTTTCGTAGAAAAAAATAATCGAAAAATTTCCATGAAAACTGTCTAATAAGCTTTTCTCAAATGACGTTGTAACGTCCTGGGTCGAAAAATATAAATAAATTTAAAAATTTATTTTATATGAACCATTTATCAAACATAGAACCGGATCCGTATGATCCGCGGTAAAAAATATTCAATCTCTCTTAAACCGCGGGAAAAACACGAATGACCAGGGGCGACCCTCATTGCCGGAGTTCTCCCGCTACGCGCGAGGCATGCCTGCAGGCATGCAACCCGCCAAGCGTGAAGTATGCCTGCGAGCATGCAACCCACCTAACACACGAAATTTCAGCCTTTAACGAACGAAGCTCGTCGCGGGGAGAAGGCGCGTAAGTGACGAACCGGCGTATGTCCCGCGTTATCACCGAGCTCCCACAGATGTTGGAAGCCGGTGCGAATCAGCGTCTTGCCGGCTCGCACAAGATGGCCACGCTTATCGCCTAGGGACGAGTCTCAACATTAACAACAGTTGCGCCTCGAGAATATCGATGTCCCGGCACTAACAATAATCAGAATTTCGTCTAGAGAATATCGATGTCTCGACGCTGACTTTTCATATCACTTAAACTACAATTATGCCTCGAGAATATCGATATTCCGGCACTGACAATAGTCAGAATTTCGTCTAGAGAATATCGATGTCTTGACGCTGACTTTTAATATCACCAGCCACCATAATTGAAAATGCGTCTGGAGATTATCGTCAGCAGGATGTCGAGGTGTGAGAGAAACTCTTCCCTCACGCGCCGACGTCTCCCACTTTATGCGACAATAGAATAAGGGCCTATATAATGACCGTCGCGAATTAAAGACAAGTCAGTCAAACTTCGAGCCTGATCACCCGAGATCACTCGAAACTTATAGCCCGTCGCGAAACTTTCACTTTAATAATAAGTTAAAAGATTGTACTCTTTTCACATAAAAATCGGAAGCACGGTAGCCCCGGCAAACCAGTGTAAGAAACATCAAAATAAATAAATAATCAAAAATCCAAAAAAATAAAACGCATTCGCGTTTCATTTGTGCACCAGGATATCAAATAAAAGGGGGAAATTGAACAAAAACCGAACTTCGAGCTGTCTACATTCTCGAGCAGAACTCCCATCAAAATTCACGTGTTTCCAACACCTCTTCATAACTGCAGTACTGTGCGCTAGATGCACGTGCTCACGCAGTTACTTTACTTGTCTCACACTCTCTAATTACAGTTCTGTGAGCTAGATGCACGTGCTTGAGTAATTACTTTTCTCACACTCTCTAACTACAGTGCTGTGCGCTAGATGCACGTGCTTAAGTAGTTACTTTTCTCAAACTCTTTAACTATAGTGCTGTGCGCTGGATGCACGTGCTTACGTAGTTACTTTTCTCACACTCTCTAACTACAGTGCTGGGCGCTAGATGCACGTGCGTCAACAGACTCATTAAAAAAAAAAAGAGAGTTAAAAAAAAATATATATATATACAAACATAATCGAGTGGATCCCGAGGATCATCAAGCAGTACCGACTACGAAACCTGAGACTCAACAGGAAGCTGACAAAGACCATTCAACCCGAGTCCGACGACTCGACAAAGGGAAAAGATCGACAACGCAGAACTACTAGAGGGAAAGATCGACAACGCGGAAGTACAAGGGCAATTCATCTACAACAAATCATCGAACATCATGAAGCAGAGCATCATACTGTAAGTGACGGAACATATTTAATTTCGTAACCCTCCAGAGCCAGAAAAGAAAAAAAGTATAAATAAATAAAATTGCATGTCGGAAGACGAGTGAGTCACACACTTACGCTTATCAGGTAGGCGCGTACTTTCTAGATCGTTAGATTCAATTTTTGATAAATCACTTAATTACGAAAGAGTAGAGGAAGTTGACCTTCAAAGTGACAAAAAACGCTGTAGAGTTAGTAGCTCAGACGAATCCAATCGTTCACCAGGCACTCCAAAAAATAGACCCGAAAAACGCGTAAGAATAATAAGAGATTTTGAAGACGCAGTAGATACCGAGTGCCGTACAGAAATAAATTTAGCTGACTTTACTTTATTAACCAGAACATTGCTAAACATAGACGACACAATGGCAGAAAACGCATAATCACACATGACCCTAAAAGAGGCAAGAACTTTAATACCTCGTTTTGACGGGACAAACCCCGAGGAAGTAGATGACATAATAAATGCTTACGAATACGCTAACGAGAGTATCGCACTCACAGACAAAGACGATCTTTTAAAAGCCATATTAAAAACAAAAGTAGTAGGTAAAGCTGCAAAAGAAATAAAATATAAGCAAATAGACAGTTTTGCGAAATTTAAAGAAGAAATGACCGCCTTGTATGGCACAAGACGAACGGTAGCAGCTCTACAAGTAGAGTTCAACACCAGCAAGCAAAAAATAAACGAGTCAGTATTGGCCTTCGGTCAAAGGTTAGAAAAAATTATGATGGAATTAATAGACGTGAGTACAGCGACAGTAGTAAATGACCCCAAAAAACAAGCCATTGAAGGCTACGTACACCAAATAGGACTTCATAACTTCGAGCGAGGACTCAGGCGAGAATTTCAGGTTATTGTAAAGGCTCGAGGCTTCTCAGACCTCGCAACAGCAATGAAGGGCGCAATGGAAGAAGAAAAAACAGCACATGGTTATAAATCAATAAATAGGCAGACGCATCAGGAAAAACGTCCGCCGGTGACGTGTCATAAGTGTCATAAAGCAAGATATATGGCGAAAGATTGTCGAAGCAATTTCCAATCTTACGGACGGTACAGTTTACCAGCACCCACAAAGTGCCAATCAGTTCAATGTCACGTGCAATTATTGTAATAAACCGGGGCACATGTACAAAGAGTGTCGAAAAAGATTATGGGATCAGAGTCAAGGGACTCATCCGCCGCAAAATGGATCGCAAGGGCGACCCGATCAATATAGATGGACGAAACCGAACGGATATCAACGCGACGCACCAAGAGGTCAAGCAAGAAACGACGGAGGAAGCAGGAAGACAATAGGCTCCCTCGAAATCGACACCACACGGGCAGAGACTCGTACTGAACTACCGCACGTCAGCACGGCGAGCGAGCAGCTACAGGGCGCATCAAAAAAAATTTGCAATATGAAAACGACTCCCAAGCGATTTCCAAGCGATTTCCCAAGCGATTGGCGGTGAGCGATTTCCACATCTCATCACCCCAGGCAAAAGATAATATTCTGACTCTAAAAGCAGATACTGGAGCACAGTGTTGCCTCATTAAAAATGGTACATTACGAGACGAAACAGAAGTAATCGACGAGACAGTCGAATTAAAAGGAATTGATGGGAAAAATTTTTATGCAATCTGCAAAGTAATACTGGAAGTTGTCACTCCAGCAGTAAATATCAAACATGGATTTTTCGTAATCAGCGATAATATACCACTAGAAACAGATGGTATACTGGGACAGGATTTCATGATAGAACATAACGTCGACATATTGACTGGTAAAACAATAAAAATATATGGGCACAGCATACCGCTCATCAACGGAACGAAAAAAATAAAACTCTCACCTCGCGCTGAAATAATGCTATGCGCAAAAACCTTGACGGCAACCATAGGATGCGTAGCCGCCATAGAGTTACAGCCAGGTATCAAGATAGGTGAAAGTATCACAAAGTCGAACGGAAATTCCTGCATTATACCCGTACGAAATACGAGCCAAAAAGAGGTCGAGATTGACAGACCCACAGTACAGCTAGAAGAAATCGAAATTGAAGAAGATAACATTGAAACAAACGAAAGAAAAATCTGCGTCCTCGATAAAGCCGAAAGAATCGAGAAACAAGAAAAAATATGGAAGGAGGTCAAAGGCACTTCCGAATTAAATGAAGAAGAAAAAGAATTTCTCACTGAATTCATCGAAGCATTCGCCGACATCTTCCACCTGGAAGGGGAAATGCTTGGAACAACCGATGTAGTGGAGCATCAAATACAGATAAAAGATGGGACCACACCATTAACCGTACGTCCATACAGGTTACCGGAGACTCATAAAAAAGAAGTAATGAAGCAAGCCGAAGAAATGCTGAGGAATGGCATAATACGACCGAGCAAGAGCCCGTGGGACGCTCCTCTACTCGTCGTTCCAAAAAAACCCGACGCACAGGGAAACGTACAAAAAAGAGTAGTCGTGGATTTTCGGAAACTCAACGAAGTAACCGAAGGGGACTCATACCCATTGCCTAATATTACTGAAATATTGGACCAATTGGGCCGTGCAAAATATTTCACAACGCTCGATCTCGCATCAGGATTTCATCAAATTCCGATGGCAGAGAAAGACAAACAAAAAATAGCATTTTCACACCACTTGGACATTACGAGTATAATCGAATGTGATTTGGACTAAAAAACGCATCCCCTACCTTCCAGCGATTCATGGATGCAGTACTAGCAGGTCTTCAGGGACTTAAATGCTACGTATATCTGGACGACATCGTCATCTACGGATCATCCTTCAAAGAACACAACAACAGGCTAAGAGAAGTGTTCAATCGACTTCGAGAAACGAAATTCAAAATACAGCCGAAAGAATGCCAATTCCTACAAAAAGAAACACAATATCTGGGACACATTATAACAGAAATCGGAGTCAAGCCAGACCCAGAAAAAATAAAAGCTGTACAGGAATTTCCTGTGCCAAAAAATGTAAAAGGAATACAATCATTTTTGGGATTAGCGGGATATTATAGAAAATTCATCCAAGATTTTTCAAAGATAGCAAAGCCGTTTACAGAGCTTACGAAAAAAGAAACAAAATACGACTGGACAGAAAAATGTCAGAAGGCATTCGAAAAACTGCAAGAAGCTCTCAGTACCGCACCCATACTACAATATCCAGATTTCGAGAAGCCATTCGTAATTACGATGGATGCATCCGACAAAGCAATCGAAGCAATTTTATCACAAGGAAAAATCGGAGAAGATTTACCGATATGTTACGCCAGTCGAACATTAAATAAAGCTGAAAAAAATTATTCTACTACGGAAAAAGAAATGTTGGCAATAGTTTGGGCAGTGACACAATTCAGACCATATATATATGGCACAAAGTTCACAATAGTCACAGATAATAAACCACTCACCTTGCTCTTTGACGTAAAGGATCCAGGGTCAAGGCTTATAAGATGGCGCATAAAATTAGAAGAGTACGACTATAGCATCGAGTACAAAGCAGGAAAGGAAAACACAAACGCCGATGCCCTTAGCAGAATGTATACAATCATGCTGACGAAGAAAAAGAGTAGCGAGGCAGAGCACGGTGATAACGTCGCGAAGCGCGGGAGAGGACGCCCAAGGAAGACCCCTCCCCAGCCCCGACCCACACCTGGCGAGGCGGACGATAACACCGAACAGCTGGCCCCTCGACGGCGAAGACGGCCGAGGAAACAGCCCGAGGCTGACGCAAACCCTTCTCACGCACACACACAGGGTCCCAACGAGACCGAGGTGAGCGACACGGAAGAGGGAGAAGCGCTGCAAGAGAATGACACAGACACGGACTCGAGCGAAAATGAGACAGAAAATGACAATATAGATCACGCATATCCAAGCGAAAAAGAAAAAGATACTATACTCAAGGAGTATCACGACGCCCCACTCGGCGGGCACCCTGAAGCAAAAAGAATGATAGAAAGAATAAAACAAAAATACAACTGGCCCAGGATGAAAAAAGAAATCGAAGACTACGTTGCATCATGTGATAAATGCCAACGAAATAAGATGACGAAGACCAGGACCGCACCGATGATAATTACAGACACACCCACACGAGCATTCGAAAAATGTGCAGTCGACATAGTAGGACCCACTGAACTCTACTAATACTGGAACGTGCGCTGCCGCCGGTAGACCGTATCGAGAGAGATAGCCACGAACGACGCTTGTTGGTATCTTGGTCTCTGTCTGTACAATACAGTCAAAAAGTTTGTTCTTCGATTTCAGATCTTGCTTATATCGGAGCGTCACCGAAGTATACATATCTACTTCCAATTATTAGTCGTCAAGTCTTGAATTCCTCGTGCATCATTATAGTTATATTAAGAGAAAAAAAAAGAGCATTGCCTCTCAGTTTGCAGTACACTCTCGATAGAGTAATAGAATTCAGTGGGATAAACTTTTTGAAGCACCTATACAACACCTTCAAGTGCGCGTGCGTCACACGATCAGACAGAAAGAAAGATAGTTTGCGAGCTATCTCTCTCGATACGCTCCTTCTTCATGTGCAGTATAGCCAGCGCACGTTCCAGTATTATTAGAGTTCAGTGGTAGGACCTCTTCCCGAGACGGATCAACGACACAAATACATACTGACTTTCCAAGACCTACTCACAAAATATAGCGGTGCAATACCAATACATATACAAGAAGCTCGTGAAGTAGCGAAAAAACTTGTCACGAAAATTATTTGTAAATACGGTACACCGAAAGAAATACTTTCGGACCAAGGAACGAATTTTCTAAGTGAAACATTTAAAGAAATGTGCCAACTATTAGGCATAAAGAAAATTCAGACTAGCGCATATCACCCGCAGTCAAACGGGGCGCTAGAAAGGTCGCACAGGACTTTGGTAGAATATTTAAAAAATTATATAAGAGAAGATCAACGGGTTTGGGACGAGTGGCTACCATATGCAATGTTTACATCCAATACCACTCCACATACAGCAACAAGTTATACGCCGGATGATTTGGTATACGGAAAAACAGCCGAATTACCGACGGCTCTGAAAGAGCCACCGCGCCAAACATACAATTATGACGACTACGTAGCCGAGCTACGAGAAAAATTACGAGCCACATGGGAAGTGGCGCAGGAACAATTAAAGGATAAAACAGAAAAAGCCAAAAAACGATATGATGCGACCACCGGTCAAATGGAATATCGGCCAGGAGACAAGGTATTATTGTTGGACCCCACTGTACGCCGCAGTAGGTCTGCCAAGCTGACCCCAAAGTGGACGGGGCCATACAAAATAAAAAGTAAAGACACATACGTAAACTACACTATCAGCCGTGGACGAAAGCTAATCCACGTGCACATTAATCGAATTAAGCCGTATTTGGCGCATTAAAAAAAAAGATGTATTTATATATATATATAGTGTAATGGAACCAAGCCCCCCCCCCCCCTTTGTCCTCGTGATAAACTGAGCATATTACCCACACAGCGACGTGTCTACTGATGGTAACTCCCGCGTACTCTGACTTACCAGCACTCGCTAGATTACGATCGATAGAGATCAGAACGTGGCGCATAGTACCTGATCAAGACACGTATAGTAGTGGACGAATAACAATAATAAACCTGCGCATGAGCAAACAAGATTCGCTGATGACTCACGGTCCCACGCGAGACACCACAGCCACGACGGGTATAAAAGGCCGAGCAAACGACGGACGATCACCATTCAACCATTCCTTTTCCTACCGTTCGATCCCGAACACCTCTACCTATAAGCGCTAGTATCAGCATCGCGTCTGACGCTAGCATTAGGACCTTCCTATAAAAACCCTTCGCTAGCGAAGTGATCGTATTGCACGATTGCCTGAGTAAGTTCCTACCTAGTAGCATACTTAGCTATAGTACTCACACTGCGTCGAGCGCATAGCAAAAGTTTCCATCCTATTAGCATACTTTACTAGAGTACTCGTATTGCATCGAGCGCATAGTAAAATTCCCTTGCTAATAACTGTACTAAGCAGCTCGACCCATGTCAAGCAATTAGCCACAGATCTCCACTAGGTACCACTCAAGCTATCGCACCGTACTTTTTACAGGAAGATCCGCTCTGTTTGTTTCGTGCTCCTGAGCAGGCCCGGCTCACTACCGTCGCACGATCTCGAATTCGTATTGGCACAGCGTCCAACGCGAGCTAGAGAAAGTACGACATAACATAGGATAAGTCGCCTAGAGTATAGGTTTTCTTATAGAAAAACCTTGATCTCGGCATTAGCCACTAAAAATCAAAAAACTAAAATAAAACCATTTCTCAACTTAGCTTCAGTAAAACAAATTTCACACATCAATTTCTAGATTACCAAGGACCAGTAATCCCAGATCTTAACGTAGAATCATAAAAAACGTGTCCATTTAAATTAACCTCTTTTTTATTAATTAGCCGTCTGGACCGGCAAAGTCCATATAACTCTTTTGTTATTTAATTGATCATGAAAACGATCAACCATAGAGTCAGACTGCCGATGATGAACTAGTTCCGGCCACCATACCCTAAGAGTGGACATATTCTGAGGCAAACAAAACAAACAACAAAAAGAAACACATTGATTGATTGAATTTCCAAATTACATTTAAAGAATTCACTCCTTGGCTATCTTCTTTTAATTACTCGAGTCCAGAACACGAATCCAGCTCTCAGATCGAAATAAAAACATGAAAAACTTTCGATATTTTATACGTAAAATCTCGAAACGTTTCAATAGATAGAAAATTTTAACGGGAAAAACGTAACACTGAAACGAGTTAAAAATGCTAAATATCAATGATAATAAAAATAACGATAATGGAAATATCGCCGGGAAAAGTACAAGAAATTTTGACATTAAAGGAATAAAAATATCCTTTTACAGGAATCTGCTTGCATTGATCATGCTCGTAAACGGTGCCAATTATGATTCGAGAAACGAAACTTTCTACGTGCAAAAATTTACAACGGCACCAGGAATCTACTACGAAAACATTTTTAATCATACATCGTACCAATTTATAGCGAACGAAAACCGTTTAAGACATTTAATATCAGATGTAGAAAAAGAACTCTCCAATGGAATGAACGAAATGAAATCTCAACAACTAGTAGACGAAAAAATAACTGCTATAAGCATAATGGTACAAACACTACTGAGCGACGTAAGACAGCTAATGAGTTGTCTAACAGGTTTAAACCAGGGAATAATTAACCCAATGATACTACCACCTAAACAATTAGCGGAATACCTGGTAAGCGCATTGCCTCATTTACCAAAAGGACTCAATTTCCCTACGTCACTAGATCGCCATGAATTGGGCAGACTGCTTAAAGTCACAGATATATTGGCGCATATAGCAGCGCGGGCGCATTTGTTTTAGTATTAAAAATACCATTAGTGGAAAATACAGAATTTCATGTTAACAAAGTGTATCCTCTACCTTCGAGAATGAGTAACAACACATTTCAATTTATAGAAACGTCAACAAAATATGTAATAGTTAATCGCGAACAACAAAACTATTCACCTCTAAACGAAAAAGAATTATCAAATTGTAAATATGACTCGAAAAAATATTTTTGTCATCCAAAGCACGCAACTCAAGTAATACGAGTCAATGCCCCATGCGAAATAACTACATATCTAGGACAGAGCAATGAAAAACCAAATTGCAAACGACGACTAGTAGAAATTAGCAAAACTATTATCATCGCTATAGAGCAAGACGGACACTGGATATACATAGCGCCCGTCAAAGAAATGCTCACAATGAAATGTAAACATAACGCTATAGAATATATTACGATATACGATACAGGTATACTGGCTTTGGACGGGAAATGTTCCGTCACCTCCGAAAACTTTAGAATACAAACTCTAAAGAATCCAACCAAGAGGAATCCTTGACATTCCTACCACCGTTTAACCTAACATTTTTATCAGACGAAATAAAAATACTACACCTTTCCATTAAATATAATACACCTAATAAAATAATTATGGATCCATCCGAAATAAACAAAATAGGAGAACGAATCGAAAAGTTAGAAGCAAAATTGGATATCGACGATGATCCGATACCAATATACAATCACGTCATAGGAAACTATTCCTTGAATAGTATAGTAGCTATAATAATAATACTGTTTGGTGTATATATGGGGCATTCCAGGTCAATTCGACAAGGGTCTGAACCTCACCCTCTCCAATCTGAGTCTTAATGATCGGAGGCGTTTCGTTAGCCTAAAATAACATCTCCAAATTTTTCTCAGATTTTTACCAACCCCCCTGACGCCCCCCCGACCCCTTAAGTAATGATATTTTCGAAAACGGTCAATCGGACATTTTTGAAAATTATGAATAAAATTACATAAATTCTGTAGTCAAAAAGAAAAATATCCCAACCAAAATCGAAGTGGGCAGGCAAAACGGTAATTTTTTATCAATTTTTTTACCGAATAATTTTTTTTTTCAGTAATTTTGACTTTTTTCGCATTTTTCAGGATTCAATATATTTTCCTAAATGCAACACCATCGGGAGAGTAATGTATATTTAAGAAAAGATTTTGGAAGGATTTTTACAAATGAATAAATACTATTGCATTTTATGATCTGAGAATTTTATGATTTGAGATACCACGAAGTTCAGGTTAGAACTAAGGCGAAACACGCGTTAATAGTACCAATATTATCCATTAGTGCAGGTGGCAAGTTCTCGCGCGTGCGCGCTCGCGCAAACGGTGAGAAACCCTTAGAACGCCGTTATCGGCCCTATTCCTAAATTGAGTAGCAGTGCTGAAAATGTACAGTATACGTGACTTGCACTATACATTTTCAGCACTGCCAGTGCGAGTGTGGTGCCACGCTTGTACGCTGTGATTCGGTGAGTGAGAACGATCCTGTGGATCGTGAGCTGATAGGCGTGTTCCTATATTGACTGGCAGTGCTGAAAATGTATAGTGCAAGTCACGTATACTGTAAATTTTCAGCACTGTCAGTCAAATTAGGAATAGGGCCGATAACGGCGTTCTAAGGGTTTCTCACCGTTTGCGCGAGCGCGCACGCGCAAGAACTTGCCACCTGCACTCTAATGGACAATATTGGTACTATTAACGCGTGTTTCGCCTTAGTTCTAACCTGAACTTCGTGGTATCTCAAATCATAAAAGTCTCAGATCATAAAATGCAATAGTATTTATTCATTTGTAAAAATCCTTTCAAAATCTTTTCCTAAATTTACATTACTCTCCCGATGGTGTTGCATTTAGGAAAATATATTGAATCCTGCAAAATGCGAAAAAAGTCAAAATTACTGAAAAAAAAAATTATTCGGTAAAAAAATTGATAAATAATTACCGTTTTGCCTGCCCACTTCGATTTTGGTTGGGATATTTTTCTTTTTGACTACAGAATTTATGTAATTTTATTCATAATTTTCAAAAATGTCCGATTGACCGTTTTCGAAAATATCATCACTTAAGGGGTCCGGGGGGAGGGGGGGTGGTCAGGGGGGTCGGTAAAAATCTGAGAAAAATTTGGAGATGTTATTTTAGGCTAACGAAACACCTCCGATCATTAAGACTCAGATTGGAGAGGGTGAGGGTCGGACCCTTGTCGAATTGACCTGGAATGCCCCATATGTATGTGCGACACCGTCGGGCGAGAACCACACCAGAGGCAAACGACCCTGCCGACGCAGCAGAAAGCCTTCCGCGCGCAACGAAACGGACGGTAAATCCGAACATGAACGTTGCATTCAAAAGAAATACGCCACAAACGGGTACACGATAAAAATAAAATAAAATTGGGAATTATATCGTACACCAGAGTACACGATTATCTTGGGAAAATTTAAAATAAAGTATTACATCAAGAATTGTTGTATGAATAACACATTGTAAGCCAAAAGACGACAATGCAAAGTATTAACGAAATTGGTAGTTTCGTCTTCCCAAGGGGGGAGGGGTGTTGTGCCCCGATTTCATCATTCAGAATTATATTTGACTTAGCCGTTGATTGTGCAAAGGGTAATGAACCACGATTCAGCAATAGTGCAAACGTAGCAATTTGAAGGTGACTTTTGCAACACACATGTCGTCGAGTGGACATCGTACGATTCCACCTCTTCGAAAATTAAGCAAAAGGCCATTAAACTTTTAGTACAAGAATGATATAAAAAGGCAGTCTTTGGTTGGCAACAGTTCAATAAAGCGAGCTATCCTTAGCGGAAGCTATGGTCAAATTGCAGTCAGTCGGTCTCAGGGCAAAATAACCAAGAACAATATTGTAACCAATACTTTATCATCATCGAATAAACTAGACCGTAATTTTGTAATACTCGAGTTGTAGATTTACTCAACCTTGACAATCACCCACAAACCCGTCCTCGACGATTTTATCCCCACGTGACGAAATTCGCGGGCACAACACTGTTAATCGCACACCACGGGCAAGACGTGCTAATCCTCGCCCAGGACGTAACAACGTCATATTTTTTTTTCGAAAAGGGCAAAAAAAAAGTAGATTATTTTTTTAATCGTTAAAATCTGATCAGCCGTTACGAAGTTATGATTTTAAAAAAATTTAGAATTGATTAATTATAATCTCGAGAACCAAAAATAGTGGGGTGATGAAATTATGGTAAAATGTCATGGATATATTGTACTTTGGAATGCCCATACTGAATAACTTTTTCGACACCAAAATAAAACGGGGTGGCTGAGTTGATGTGGCTAAGTTGATGTGGCTGAGTTGACGTGTCGCATTCCACGTCAACTTATCAGCCACCCCGTTTTTTAGTCTCGAAAAAATTATTCAGAATAGGCATTTTAAAGTACAATATATCCATGACTTTTTACCTAAATGTCATCCCCCCACTATTATTGATTCTCGAGACAATGATTAATAAATTCTCAATTTTGTAAAAATCATAACTTCGTAACGGCTGATCGGATTTTAACGATTTATAAAAAATCATTTTTTCCCCCTCTTTTCGAAATAAAATATGACGTCATTTGAGAAAAGTTCATTAGACAGTTTTCAGGGAAGTTGTTCGATTATTTTTTTTTTCTACGAAAGGGCCAATCGGAATTGCTGTAACGGCCCCGTCCTATAGCCTAAAAAACTCTTTTCCTTTCCCACGCCAGCTCATCAACTTCACTCTCTCTACCAGTCCACTCGCACGCTTAAACCGTACATATCAGCTAAACCTAATACTCCTTTCCGGTCAATCTCACAACCGTCAGCACCTTAGCTCCAGTTTGCCCTTGGTCCCACGGGCCTTGTTCCTCTGTCTTGACGACATCCCCTCCACTCTCATTAAGTCCCCTCCGTCCTTCACATCATTAGCACTGCAGTTCATGATTAACAGTCAATCAGTTCGGACGTGCACTCCCGAATTAACCGTACATAGAATAAACTATCAGTCTAACAGATCTCAAAGTCTATCTTCATTCCAACTCTATTAAGCCTGTTCGCCCATCACAAATTGGTGTCAAAAGTTCGATCCATCAACACGCGCACAACCAAAATTTTTTTAAAAAATAATATTGAAAAAAAATATCGAAGAATTAAAAAACATACGAAAGTGAACGTGGAAGTGAAAAAAATCTGACCCGAAAAGCAAAAAAAAAAATCAAAGACAATACAAGCGAACAACGATATATCCAACGACATTCAAAAATACAAAGGAAATAATATAATTGTGAAAGTGATAAAAAAAAAAAAAAACCTGATTCAAAAAAACAAGAAGATTAAAGCAACACACATTCAACAATACACATCATCGAGACCGAATTTGAGAAATATACAAAAGCAAATAATCGAAAAGAAGGAAGGAAGGAAGAAAGAGAAAATATCGCTCACAGAAATCTCGAAAACCATATAAAAATCGGCATTCCTCTCATCGCGGTAATGTAAGTACCATTAAATATTTCAAAATCTATTATAATATAAAATTTTGTACAAAATAAGCGAAAGAATTTTATGCTTCTGCGAGCCCTTGTGAAACATGACCGATACGGCTTATTACATGCGTATTCTTGAGCGACTCACAAGGGGAGGGCGCATCCTTGGGGTCACGGATTTCAAAGCCCTTTTGGGGTAAGAAAGTACTTCATAATAGCAAACTACAGTCCAAGCGGCAGGACTAGTTACGCAACTGTTTCCGAGAAATATCGGTTTGAAAAGCGTAGCGTTGTTCATATACCTGCACCGTTGCGTATTGTACCTTCGAGGCTGTGTGGCTCAGGGATTACGCGCCCGACTACCACCTGGTCGTCCCGGGTTCGATCCCGGTTACGACTTTTTTTCTCGTCTTTTTTTTTCCTTCTTTTCAATCAATTTTGTCAATTAAATCACAAAATTAATGGGTCGTAACGCCATTCTTCTTTATTATTAACCACCGATTAGGCGAATACCAAAGTCTCGGCGGTCCAAAGTCTCGTTGGCCAAACTCTCGTCACCTTACGTTACCGGCGGCTATGTCAATTTCCGTGCGAAAGCGAAATAAGCACCACTGCTGCCCTTGTATATCTGCTCCTATGTCCCTCGTATAAATCTCTTTATTCCGACTGACCCATACCGGCTATGCGGCAGACCATGGAAGCGATAGCGACGAATAACACCATTGTAATATTTTTTATCATTTTTTAATAAATCGATGGTTAATAATAAAGAATAATAGCGTTACAACCCATTAATTTTGTAATTTAATTGACGAAATTGTTGGCGAATAAAGTTTTTTCTTTTTTTTTGCTGTGTTGTCAGACAGCAAACGAGAGAAAAAATTGATTGAAAAAAAGAAAAAAAAAAGAAGTGAAAAAAGAATCGTAATGGGGATTGAACCCAAGCCGACCGGGTGGTAGTCGGGCGCATAGCCCATGAGCCATGCCAACTCGACGATACAACATGCAACGGTGCAGATATATGAATACCGCTGCGCTTTTCAAACCGGTTTTTCTCGGAAACGGTTGCGTAACTAGTCCTGCCGCTTGGACTGTAGTTCGTTATTATGAAGTACTTTCCTACCCCAAAAGGGCTTTGAAATCCGTGACCCCAAGGATGCGCCCTCCCCTTGTCAGTTACTCCATCAACTCGATCTCTCTATTTCAACGTTAGGCAAAATATAGTGTAATGGTACGCTTTTGTCGATAGGACGACTTTTCACGCTACGCGTGAATTCGCGCTTCGTTGGTAAACGGAGCAGGTGAAAAGACAAATAAACTCACGTGGTTTGTTAAATTTTTCGTATTTATTTTCAATCTGTTCTTTCTTAAACTCCGTTTTTGTTCGTTTACATTTTCTTTGGCGTTTACCGAGCATTAATTAATGTATTTTATTTGTGAATAATTTTCCCTACAAGGTTATGAATGAGAATACGTTTTTTAGGAGTGATGAGCCCAGTTGCGGGATTCCAAGGTCTCCCGAGAAATCCGTCACTGGCGCTCGGAATAAATTTGGACGATTTTAGGTAGAGCCCAGTTGCGGGATTCCAAGGTCTCCCGAGAAATCCGTCACTGGCGCTCGGAATAAATTTCGACGATTTTTAGGTAGAGCCCAGTTGTGGGATTCCAAGGTCTCCCGAGAAATCCGTCACTGGCGCTCGGAATAAATTTGGACGATTTTTAGGTAGAGCCCAGTTGCGGGATTCCAAGGTCTCCCGAGAAATCCGTCACTGGTACTCGGAATAAGGATGGGATAATAGGAATCTTGCTTTAATTTTTCTTTTAACTATGACTCGAAAATGTTATCTGTCGTGTGGACGTCGGGCAGAGTGACAGTCTGGTAGAGACTTCGTGGGTCTTTCCGAGAGAGAATAGAGACGGCTGGTGAGAGCTCCGTTCTCTACTCCGGTCTCGGAGCGAAGTGCCCCTTTAGTGGCCGAAATCCCTCCTTTTATACCCGTCCAGGGCTGTCCCAGAATCCTCTGCGCTTCGCCCCTCTCTGCCGTTTAAAGCCGGATTCTCATGGCGCGCTCGACTTCGTCCCCTCTCCATTGCTAAGCCGGATCCTCACGACGCGTTGATTCGGTGCACTCGACTTCGTCGCCGAAGCGTGGTAGAAAGAGGGGGGGGGGGGGGGGGGGGGCTTTGCGATATCGTTACAATAGATATTTGAATTTTTCATTTTTTTTTCTCCATCCAAATTAATTGAACAAATTTAATAAAATCAACGAATTTATTTATTTTTTCCCCGTTCTCGAAACATTTTTTCTCTCTATTTTCTATCAATTGAAAAAGGAAAAAATCGTAAAATAAAATTGAAAAAATAAATAAATAAAAAAAAACCCTCGTTTACAAAAATTAATCCAACATGACCATACTGGCGTAAGAGCTTACGACTAAATTCAACGAATACATTTTTTTTTTAAATTTAAATACCGAAAACATAAATTCAGACGATATGTCAAACAGTGGCGTCACCTTTCGCGATGTATATACCCAATCCCCATATTCAATGGCAAAAACATACCTGTCGACCACTTTATCAAAGCATGCAAAAGAGCAATCAAAATATTACCCGAAAATGAACACGCGAGATTACTTATGTTACAATACAAATTAAACGGAACCGTTCTTGATTTCGCAAAAACAAAAACACGGGAAACAATTACAGAATTTCTTAACGATCTTCGAGACAATTTTAGTGCCCCAATCGAACTACTTGATCTCGAATTAGAATTAAAAACAATTTCACAAAATGATAATGAGCTAGTACCAGAATACGCGACACGAACACGAGTAATATTAAAACGAATAACAGAAAGATTAGAGGAATGTTACACGCAGGAAAGCAAAAAAGAATACCTCAAGAATAGAATAGCAGAACTAAGAAAATTGGTAACACGAGCCTTCGTTAGAGGCCTTTTCGACAAAATAGGTAGTTTTTTGATTAATCAAAACATTCAGTCTCTTGAAGAAGCAATAAAAGAAGCAAGTAATATCGAACAAGAACTTTTGAAACGGAGAACAGTAAATCTTAATCGAATAACTCACAAAAATACCCAAATAGAACAATCCGATCCAGCGAAAGTACATTTCGTGGAAACACGACAGGAAACAACATAAAAATATTGCGTAAATCACCAAACGAACAGCCACTCTACTGCAGAATGCGTCACTGTGAAAGAATTAAGAGAAAACCTGAGCAGATGATCTAGGGATTCATTCCACCAGAACACACCAAATTTCCAAAACAAGTATCGCAGCGATTTGCGCGATCACCAACAAAATTTTCCAAATAGATATCGCAACGACTTAAACGACAGGGAAAGGGATTTTCAAAACAGATATCGCGACGATTCAAATGACAGGCGACGAAATTTTCAAAATAGGTACCGTGACAATTCACGCAACAGACAATATTCCGATCACGGATATCGCAGTGATTCGCGCGACAGACAATATTCTGATCATAGATATCGCAGCGATTCGCACGACAGACATCAAAATTATTACAGAGACAATTCACGAGATAGGTATCGCGACCACGACCGCGGAAGATACCAAAATGATCATCACAATTACGACTCATACAATTATTACAGTAACTCGGGAAACAGATCTCGAGATAATTCTTGCGACAGATACTCTAACGATAAGTCACAAAAACGACGTAGCGAAAGTACGGAAAGACTTGAGGACCAAATTCGCGAACTCACAAAAGTCGTAGTAGAAATACAGCAAGCAAAAAACTCGAGTCCAACTTCGCGAGACAGCGCGACGCGAAGCGAATCACAAGAGCGCTCTACACCAAACCAATAAATGACAAAAATCTCGAAGTACGAAATACGTTATCACGAAATCCAGTCAAAATTCTCCATATCAGACCCCGAGAACAATCATCGGAGGAATCAGAAAACGAAACAAAAAGGTCGAGAATATCGCAAGAATCCAACAAACGTATTCGATCATCATCATCGGACCAGTCCTCTGGTAATCCAGCACGGAACAAGATAATATTACTATGAGGAAAATTGAAGAATCGGAAGATATTGAAACGAATCAGACCAAGAAATAACATCAGACAATCAGGAACAAAACGAAGGGACTACACGACCCAAAGTAAATCCAAAAATCGACGACAACAACTACGATTCGTCAATGTCTGAAGAAAAATAAATCGAACTCACAAAAACTGAACAGGAACCGACACGGCAAATTTCAAAGGACAACCCACAGGAAACCGGATTGGAAAACGATACGGTAAACAAAGAAACGGCAAACGAACCAAACAAACTAACCAGGAAACGAGAGGATTATACAAAATTTTGCGAAAATACAGACAAAGAAGAAATGGAAAGCTCAACGCAGCAACAAGAACATATAAAAAGCTCAACGCATCAAAAAGAAGACAATATAAAAAACTCAACGAAGCAACAAAAAGAAGAAACAAAACGCTCAATGCAGCAAAAAGTAAAAGATGCGAG
This sequence comes from Rhorus exstirpatorius, assembly GCA_963564615.1. Classification (NCBI taxonomy): domain Eukaryota; kingdom Metazoa; phylum Arthropoda; class Insecta; order Hymenoptera; family Ichneumonidae; genus Rhorus; species Rhorus exstirpatorius. The sequence goes on along the minus strand of OY751314.1, from coordinate 2,784,905 downwards.
CCCCGAGCCACCACCCCGGATCTTTATCGACGCTGGTGATCGCTTTGGAAGACCCAGAGCCACATGCAACGATAGCATTGCTACTCACAATACCCACGGTGGGCCCGGAGTCGTGAGAAACAATGACACATATAACGAAATAGAAAATGAAACGGCAACGAAAGAGGAAAAGTCTGCGGAACTGGAGGTTGTCCCAAACTTCAGGTCACCAACATCAGATAAAAGCGACGGAAAGCGCGCGAAACAACCGGACGCGCAACCCAACTTCAGGTCACCACTATCATCTCGGGACCTGCAAGAAGAAGAGGAACGGACATTACCAACTCATGTGAAAAAACAACTCCAATCGGAACCTACAACATCGTACTCCACACGTCCAACTTCTTCATGGGAATTTAAACCAAGTGCGTCGAAACAGGCCAGTTATAAGGACATCGAACCAACTTTCCGATCTCCACCAGAAATACAAGCGGTCCCAGCACCATCACCGATCACTAAACGCGGGCCAGGCAGATCACGGAAGAGACCTCCATCTCAACTATCGACGGCAGTTATAAAACGCAAACCTGGCAGACCTCGGGAAAAAAAACCATTTTCCTCATTACCACCACTAGTTGCCAAACGTGGACCGAGAAGACCACAAAAAAATGCACCTTTTGAACAAAAAAAAACACAGGAAAGTCCCATACATCTGGACATGCTACTTTCAACCGACAGCGATCCCGAGAGCTCGACATCAACATAACGTTTACACCATCACAATATTACAGAAATCGACTAACGTTAATCGACTCATAACGAACAACCAGGCATAGAGCAAGAGGTAGAAAAAAAATAACAGCAGAACCCAACTTCGCAACAAAACAAACAGATGTTACCGACTACGTCGGACCTCTTTATCAAGACCAAGACCAAACAACATACGTCGAAACGCAAATGGAAGAATTGCCTGCCATACCAACAAGACAGTCAAGTCGGTCAAGTGATATAAAGAAATCCCCCCACCATGAAGAACAAAAACGACCGGAAACAAGAACCAAAAAAAATATGCCGATAACCAATGCAAAGAACGTAACAACACACATAACGACAAACTGCCCAGGTACTATGAAGAACAACACATACAAAATAAGACGCAACCAACAACGTCGGTACACGAGTCGTACAAAGCGAAGAACATCAACGGCCACGAAACTTCAAGAAATTTTCGCAAAGAAACACTAACAAAAAAAAAGACACACATTACTCTATTTCATCGGAAACATTAATAAATAAGGATTAGAGCAATGACATCGACGACACAACTAGAATAAGTACACAAATAGGAACACTCGCAAACATACTCACTAGAATTAACGAAAATAGTCTATAACTACACACATTTTAAAAGCAGGTTTTGACACAACACACAAACAAGCTAAATCTTTAGTAAAAACAATAAACAAGGAAATGTTAAACATCAACCTAGCTCTGCTCGAACTTCGAGACGACGCAGAAGTTACACGACACAAACAAAGAACCATACCCTTTATGACAGAAATCGAAGAAGCCCTTATGGAATTAGAAATCGGCACAGAAACACTAAACAATGCAATCCTTTTTGTAAACTCCAGACAAATACATCCACAATTGTTACCGCCAGCGAAAACAATCTTACGCAGCGCAGAAGCTATCACGAAATCATCATCAAGCACAGAATTTTCAACACCATTAGATACAAAACACATATTTGATTAGCGACTTTGACGAAATTAACAGTTTTCACAACAAAAAAAAATAATTTATGTTATAAGAATTATACTGTTAGATTTAGCACACTATTAATTATACCAGCATTTATTATGTTATAAATTTATATCATAAAAATTCCACTGTTAGATTCAACACACTATTAATTATACCAGCCTTGCGATTTGCGTTCATTAAACAATCAATACAATACAAGGTATTACTGAAAACTTCTAAGATTTTGTTTTTAAATGGCACCTATACGTACCACCTAAGATCGAAAGCCTATTCATCATCTGCGATAACCACGAAACACAAATCGAAACAATAGAAAATTCACGCATTTTAAAGTTAAAACCGTCATGTCAATCTAAAACGAAAAAGTCGTAACTAATATACATATAATTTTTATAAAAAAAAGCACTATTATTTTAATTGATACGCATACACATTTTTTTTATAAAAGATAGCTACAGATATTTCATGAAATCAAAATAACAAATAAGTCATAAACATTAACCATGTAAACAAGGTGTATCGCTCAGTCGTCACAAGGACCAACAGAATCAAACCGTCCAAATCCAGCCTAACACACCTTTCCTTCTACTAACCTTAAAGCTAATCAGAATTTAGACTGTTCCAGGATAATCATCAATCAAATAAACGAAAAGCAACGACAATCGAAAAATCGGATATATCATAGCCAACTAAACAGAAAAATTTTAAACCGGAAGGAAACAAAAGCACAAAGGAATCATGAATTCTTATAGTCAAATATTTCTGCGCAATACATATGATTACTTTTACGGATACCTTACAGACCATACCCTATCAATATAACAAACCACTCACCACTAACACAAAAGCTAATGAACTCAGTCAGTTTCAGATCTCAGCACTTAGGAAAAATTCAAGAGAATTCATAGTCGAAACAGACAAGCATACCCACAGATTCGATACAAGCCAATGGACAAGAACATGTTGGGAAAAAATGTTGTTGGGAAAATATCATTGTTGAATTGTCGCGCTAAAATCACCCACGGCAGCACCTCTCGGTCAGCGATTCTCGCGCGCTCTCTCTCGGGATTTTCCGATGACTCGATCTCAGAGAAGCCGGCAATCGTCATTCTTCGTCCTGCTCTCGTGACTTTCAATCACGTTTTTGGCTCAGATTATATAATCCGGAAATTCTCCTATTACAAACTCACCATCGGCTTTTTTCTCATCGTGATTCGGTTTCCCTCATTATTAACGTCAGGAATCAATCAATAATTTTCGGATAAAACTCTCGCGGCGCGGTACAGCTCGTTATCTTCGTGCTCTCGATCTCGGACAGAATAAACTCGTGGCCTCGTGGCGTCTTCTATCAGGACCGCGGATTCTCATCGATCATCGCTCTAAAGCGTTGTGCTTGAGAGCACGGAGCGCTCTCATATATACCTCTTCACACTCTTGTATATGATTCACGAATAAACTCAGTTATTAATAGATACGTCACCCCAAGGTGACGAAATTCTAACCTACGGACTTGGACATTTTCTTTCGGTGTTCCTCACCCCGATCCCCCCTCAACCAGATATCTCACCGGTAATTTCAATACATACCCACAGATTCGATACAAGCCAATGGACAAGAAAGCAAAAATCCACGCGACATAATAGTCAAACCAACAGCCTGAAGCCATCAGACAGAAGAAACACAAAATACATACACACAAACAAAACCATTTACGAATATATAACAAACACGTTCTTTCTCATTTCATTATAGTATAGAATCAATTTTTCATTATATAAAATCAGAACACTAAAATATTATTGTAAAACGAATTATTGTATATCACGATGCGGAGCATCGTTTTGTAAGAGGGGGAGTGCAACGGCCCCGTCCTATAGCCTAAAAAACTCTTTTCCTTTCCCACGCCAGCTCATCAACTTCACTCTCGCTACCAGTCCACTCGCACGCTTAAACCTTACATATCAGCTAAACCTAATACTCCTTTCCGGTCAATCTCACAACCGTCAGCACCTTGGCTCCAGTTTGCCCTTGGTCCCACGGGCCTTGTTCCTCTGTCTTGACGACATCCCCTCCACTCGCATTAAGTCCCCTCCTTCCTTCACATCATTAGCACTGCAGTTCATGATTAACAGTCAATAAGTTCGGACGTGCACTCCCGAATTAACCGTACATAGAATAAACTATCAGTCTAACATATCTCAAAGTCTATCTTCATTTCAACTCTATTAAACCCGTTCGCCCATCACATTGCACTCACTATTTTTTTCCTGATAGAGGGCGGCAATACGCAATTTCGCAAGAGTTTTTAAAAATGGAACAGGGCATCAGTCGAAAAAGGAAACATTTTTTTTGTTAATTCACCCCGTAAACTGTCTAATGAGCTTTATCCGATTGTGACATATTTTTTTTCGAAAAGGGCAAAAAAAAAATTTTTTTATTTCTTTTTTTAATCGTTTAACCCTTTAACGCTCAAATGCACTGTGAAGATACCCACATGTTCGGGATCATAGTAACCATAGAAAAAGTATCAGAAATTATCGGGCAATGACATATCTTCATGTTTTCGAGATTGCTCTTTCGAATAGTGCAGTCAGAGTTTTCGAAAAAGATTGTTTAACCATTTTTTTTAACAAAAACCGAAAAAAATGCAGATTTTTTCGAAGAATTTTTTTTTAAATTATGATTTAAATAGTGTTATCGACATTTTCATAACTGCAGTCATGACAAACGTGCCCCCGAGAGTTGTACTTAAAGGATCACCAAAAAAAATATTTTGATTTGACCTTTTCCAATGTCAAAATGACCCAAAATGGCTAAATTTGTAGGGTCAAATTTCACTTATCAGACTCGTTTCAGGATACAATATTGAAACGTATAATTTTGGAAAATCAGTAATGATAAAAAGGTTTTGGGGTCGCTGATCACGATCCCGATGTCAGAATCACAAAATTTAAAATGGTGGATCCAATATGGCGTCTATTTAGAATGAAAACCACGACTTTTGGTTTATTTTGGAAAATCAGTTGTGATTTAAGGGTTTTTGAGATCACTGATCACGACCCCGATGTCAAAATCACGAAATTCAAGATGGTGGATCCAATATGGCACTTATTTAGAATGAAAACCACGACTTTCTGCTTCTTTTGGAAAATTAGTGGTGATGCAAGAGTTTTAGGGATCGCTGATCACCATCCCGATGTCAGAAACACGAAATTCAAGATGGCGGATCCAGTATGGCGCCCATTTAGAATGAAAACCACGGCGTTTGGGTTTTTCGCGTGACGTAGCCCACGTGTCGTGTGCAAAAGCTCTAGGAGCATGGTGAAATCACCCTACCACGAAACCTTTGTCCAATCAGATCACGGCGCCCATTGTTTGGAAAAAGGTATTTAAGATCGAGACAAGCAAGCCTTGATCTCATTTTGATCAACGTTATCGGTGAGCATACTTCTTGTTAAGAGAATTCTTAACACTCCTTATTCTCAACGACTTTTCGTTACGACATTCGGTGTCACCTCGTGCTACGAAATCCGCAAGATTCTCCAAGGATTCGATATCCATCATCACCACCTACGAGACACATCAGTAATTTCAACATCATTCTCGAATTGTCTTTTTTAAGATTATTCGGGAGCTTCGTTGACTCGTCCTTTTTAGGACGTGCTAAAATTAACGTACTTGCTTTGTCTTTTTCAAGATCAAGCAAACAACAACTCATTCGTACACTGTTCAATAAAGATTACAGGTGCTAGGGAACCTGATTTGTATGAAGCCCCGGCATTGCGCATGGAAGTTGGATTACAAATCAGGTGATCGTCTCAGTCACGCCATCCTCTAGGTAGGGAGCTGGAAACCTTGAAGAAGCACTCAGCACTGTGGCTGAGTGACGGTGCAAGGTGGAAGGTGCAGTTGCCTAGATACCCGAACATCAGCAAGAACCAGCCAGGAACGCGATAATTAGCATTCAACAAATTCGAGTCATTTTCCGATCATCCGCGATCATTTATTGTCAAGGCATACTTCCAGCCTTGTATCGAGTCATTTCAATATCAGCGAGTGGCTTTCCACTTCCAGGACGCTGGGTAAACGTAAAATATTTTCCGCTGACCGATAATAAGAAATCATTATCGTATCGTCAAACAAAGGATTTTGTGCTTCCAATCGCTTTCCGATAGGAAGCATCGTGAAATTTGAAAACACACTCATACGCTCGGACACATACACCGACGCACTCATATACGGCAACCGAGAAGAGTCTAACAGGGAGAGACGTTGCGTTTCGACGCTAGCATTTAACGTATGAAGTCTCGAAACAGTGCGTACATCGCGAATTGAGACAACAAAGACGGACAGACGCACAGTGGTTCCAAATTCCGAATTGCTGGCCAAAAATAAAAGGTATCATCGAATCGCTATCAGATTTATTATTCGGGGGTTTTTGAGGTCGCTGAACACGAATCTGAAGTCAAATTCCCAAAAAACAAATGGTGGCCCAAAAATGGCGGATAATTTTATTCAAACTTGAATCAATCTTCATGGAATTTGGTACTAGGGGGTTTTTGAGGTCGCTGAACACGAATCTGAAGTCAAATTTCCAAAAAACACAATGGCGGCCCAAAAATGGTGGATAATTTTATTCAAACTTGAATCAATCTTTATGGAATTTGGTACCAGGGGGTTTTAAATAGAAATAATTTATTATTACGTGCATGTGTAGGATATAGTAGATTGGGAAAGTATGTAAATGTAAATACGAATTTGAATACAAATACTTATTTATTAAGAAATTACATTAAATATTACATTCATATAATAAAATGATGTAAAGGCACTTAATGAATGATGTGGATTATTGGATATAAAGGTCAAAGACGAAGCATCAGTTACGTTAACGTTTCGACCGGAGCGCGGGCCCTCCTCAGAACGAATTTATTACATCTATAGAAGAGAGTATACACATTAACTTAGCTACAATTATTTAGCACATTAACTTAACTACAATTATTTTTTTTAATTTTATTTATATCTAATATGATTATATATATTGTTACGTCCTGGGTTTTTGGAATAATTTATTTCAATAGCATCATTTTAGTTCAAAATAAATTTTATAATTAAGACGAGGAATACCGTCTCAAACATACCGTCTCTTATCAACGTACGAGCTAACCACCGGTGATGATCCCACGTTAGAGTCGTCTGCGAATTTTGCTGACGACTGGGATCTCACGGTGGCCGGCGAGATGCTGCACGCCTCGAGAATGTGCAGCACCCGGCGTAGAGATCTCGCCTCGCGCTTTGATTATGAAGGGACAGAGTACTACTTCAGAGTCACTCATAAAGAAATTAGTCGACACCGACGGGGCGACCAGTAAGGTCGTCCCCGTGGAAATAAAATCGTACTCCGAAGTTCGACCAATAAAGTCGAGTCCGTAATTAAAAATAAAATCGAATTTTTATGAATTTTAAATAAACAATAATTGTTCACGCGGTACCCTAGCAGCGAAGGACCCATGGTGAAGTTGCTAGGCGGCGTCGTTATTTAATAAGGCGACTGACAAGAGTACACGCGGTTCACGAGTGAAAAACAAACATCCAAAATTAAAATTAAACCAAAACGAATCGAAGGCTATTTTAACGTTCAAAATGTAAAACCTCTTTTTATTGACACCTTGACCTGTTTGGTCAAGGACCATTTTTAATAAATGTTAAATATTATTTTGTTGAAATTTAACATGTGGTTCAGCGAAAATTATTTATCAACCTGCTACGCCCTTATTCCCGCGTACAACGACAAATCAATAAACCAAAATTCTGGAAAACATTAAAATTCAAATCAAAATTACAAGCACTGATCCCACTTATCGCTCCAATCCCTGATGAGCGCACTCTCGTCGAAATTCGGAGCAACCTTAAAACATCGTTACGCCAATGGTAAAATAATATTAAAATATCCGGGACGTAACAATATATATATATATATCTCTTCTCTCTATAATATAAAGATATGTCGCTGCTGCCGCCGCCGCCGCCGCCGCCGCCGCCGCCGCCGCCGTCGCCGCCGCCGCTGTTTCAGGATTTGAGCTTATACCGGGTGTCCAATTTGAAAAGGATGACAAACCCATACCCAAACCCAAAACCCAAACCCAAACCCAAACCTAAGTGAGGGCGCGTAGCGCCCTACGCACCCCTAGTATATATATATATATATAATATGATCAAAGGCACTTAATCTTAAAGGCTCCAATTGTTATCCGGATCGCTATCATTATTATCGCTAGAGTCACTGCAGTCAGACATTGCAACTACTCTTGGTTTGTTTGCAGTTGGCGATTCCAACGAAGCCATGGCTTCACGCGATAATGATTTGCTTGACTTAGCTGGTAGTTTACGCAAACTTGAGATAACAGGGTCAGATGCAACCAAAAGCCGCGCAAAAACATCCTCCATATTTTGTTTCCTACTAAATTTTCTAGCAAAGTCTAGTCTAAATGATTTTATATATTTATTGCAAGATTCCTGGGCTTCTTCGGACATCTGTCCTATCGGCAACATGGAAACCCCTATTATTTTTTCGCCGTGAATTAAAAGTTTGTGCACAGTAGTCGGCATGTAATACCAAGGATATAGTAGCACGTATCTACGGGCTGTTTCTACAGCGTATTTTTCAAATTCATCAACATTTATTTCAAACCCGCACGATATTATTTGCAAGATCACGTGGAATCTTTTGATTAGATCCTCATCTATTCCCGTTAGAGATGCAGAAACATCGGAATTTTGAAAGAAACGACGAGCAGTATTACCGTCATTCGTGCTACCATATCCTTGTTTTGGTTGATCAATCAAAAGTCCCAATCGTTCACGGAAACCTTTTTTGGATGGTCTTTTTCCGACTTTCGATGCTTTTCTTATCAGCCTGCCTTTTTTTAATTTCTATTCTGTATGAAATATGTATAAGGCACTCGAAAAGACGAATCCACGCGTGCAGTGGTGACATCCCATATTGTAAATGATCTTCATTTATTTTCCTCTTCAAAATGTTGTCGATGTCGGTGATTTCTTTGGATGTAGCACCGCAAAGATAACATCGTTGACTTGTTGCAGTAGATGTTAGTGAATTGCAGACTTTTCCATCAACCATTGTTAAGCCCAATTTTTAGGATACAATATGACTTCTTTTCCGTTCACAATCGTATGAAAAGGTTGAAGCTGCTCTTCTTGTTCCTTGATGTTTTGAACTTCATTTCGGGTGCCTTCTGCAGTCTCTTTCAAAAATTCGATTTTTATTGGCCTACAGAATCGAGGGGAGGAGGGTCGCGGGTTTTTCCACACGGTTATTCCTTCGTTATCACCCCCGTCAACAAACACGAGCTGCAGTGGCACGAGGGAAGGAACGAAAATAGTTGCGTCTGTTTTATCTCCGTCGTCATTATCAAATTTTTGTTTGAATGTACTTTGCCCAGATGTTCCGTCGCATCCCCATTTGCAGACAAAATTCAATTTATAAATTCCGCTGGATGGGAGGAGATGCAAAACTTCACTTTGCACTGCTAATATGCGACTCGCTGTATGGTCTAACAGTGCTTGAAGTTTGACCGCAGCTTTACCCTCAGTAATCGTGATGTCATCTTTGGGTGGATAACATTTTTTCTTCGCATCCAACACAGATTTGTACGATGGGTACATCTTCGAATTTAGTTCCAGTGCTCCAGACCGTATTCCCTGATATACATGTTTAGACATGCGGTATTCAATTATAAGAGATAACGCAGCATCAGCGGAATAACGATTGGTCGTCATGTCCGTAATAGTGCGTAAGGCTTCTTTGTATTTGGACGCTTTTGTAGACTGCCCAGAGCAACCTCTTTCACCACTTTTGCTGCATCCAATTTTCCTGCAGCTCGAAGACTCATGTGGGTGGCAAATGCAAGCTCTTCGGCACTGGACTGCTCACGAATTGCTGCAGTTTTTCTCCGTTTCGACCGCTCACCGGAGTCCTCGAAGCTCTGCGAATGTCGACCAAGCCCACGAACTGCATCTGAATCTTTGTTTTCCTTCGGAATTTCCGTATTATTTACAAAGGTGACGATTCTGCTTAGCTAATCCGTATTTTTCTCCATCAACCTCGCCTTCATTCTTCTAGCTGTTTGCCATTTGTCTTTCATATCATATAATAACTTGCGAATTGTTTGTTTTTCATCCGCAGATAATGTGTATGAGCAATGGAATTTTTTAGACAATTCGACCTCCAAGATTTCGTACACGTCATTCGCATAATCATTCAAATGATCAGCGAATAAATCAAACAACTCCTTTCGCGTGAAATTGACCGCCTCACTGCTATCACGAGAGCCTGGAAAATGAATTCAAAAGTTAGACAATAATAGTAAATTTTTAAGAATCAGTAATGATTTGTTAAAGAAAATGATAGTCGAATCCGGTACAATAATAATTATATTTATGAGAAACAAATTACTTAAATTCGAAAAACGAAATAAATCGAAAAACATAATAAAAATATCTTAAAGAATAGAATTCGGTAAAATCTCCTATCATAACAGATACGATTGTCCTCGGGCCTGTGTCGAACTCTCGATTAGTCCGCTTGAAACGACGAGACGAGTCGATCGACAAATGAAATCATAATAAATAAATAAAAATAAATTCAGGAATTCGCATTTAAGGTACCATCCGCGTTAACACGTGTAAAATCTACAAAACGAATTCCAGAAACGTTGCTGGCCAAAAACCGAAAAATGAAGTTTATATTCAAGGAATTCTACCTGTGGGGTCAGGTAAAGGGGTATTTCGGGGAACCCTTCCAAGGGTCGGTAGATTGCAGGTGTTGCATTTAGCCGTTGGGATCTCATTCGTAACGGAGCGCTCGAACAGGTACAGTCGGTCGTGCGCTACGCTAGAAAAATATCGTTGTATTCAAAGTGATATATCTTCAAGTAAAATTTATTTATTTTAATTCTGCAAAATGGTGTCTCTTCCTGGATGTAAGTACACTTATTATATCATTGCGATTTCTTATATTAATCATACACCGAGCAACAAAAATTGTGAACATCTACCGTAAATTCTCGTGCTTGCTGCGGAAAAAAGTTATGTTCACGTTGAGTAAAAGTTAATAATTCTGAATAATTCTAATTCTGGTAGAGTGCCACGTTATTGTATACACTCTTAAGTAATACCTCACCAAAAAATTAGGTGCACCAAGCTGCCCCTCTGGTAATGGTGAATTTTTTGATAAATGGACGCGGGAATTCAGGCACGGCGCGTGCTGGCGCGGCATGAATACTATACTGTGCGAAGTGCACCACAGTAGGGTGCGAATTGAAGTGATTTGTTTCTCATAAATATAATAATTATTGTACCGGATTCGACTATCATTTTCATTAACAAATCATTACTGATTCTTAAAAATTTTCTATTATTGTCTAACTTTTGAATTGATTTTCAAGGCTCTCGTGATAGCAGTGAGGCGGTCAATTTCACGCGAAAGGAGTTGTTTGATTTATTCGCTGATCATTTGAATGATAATGCGAATGACGTGTACGAAATCTTGGAGGTCGAATTGTCTAAAAAATTCCATTGCTCATACACATTATCTGCGGATGAAAAACAAACAATTCGCAAGTTATTATATGATATGAAAGACAAATGGCAAACAGCTAGAAGAATGAAGGCGAGGTTGATGGAGAAAAATACGGATTAGCTAAGCAGAATCGTCACCTTTGTAAATAATACGGAAATTTCGAAGGAAAACAAAGATTCAGATGCAGTTCGTGGGCCTGGTCGACATTCGCAGAGCTTCGAGGACTCCAGTGAGCGGTCGAAACGGAGAAAAACTGCAGTAATTCGTGAGCAGTCCAGTGCCGAAGAGCTTGCATTTGCCACCCACATGAGTCTTCGAGCTGCAGGAAAATTGGATGCAGCAAAAGTGGTGAAAGAGGTTGCTCTGGGCAGTCCTACAAAAGCGTCCAAATACAAGGAAGCCTTACGCACTGTTACGGACATGACGACCAATCGTTATTCCGCTGATGCTGCGTTATCTCTTATAATTGAATATCGCATGTCTAAACATGTATATCAGGGAATACGGTCTGGAGCACTGGAACTAAATTCGAAGATGTACTCATCGTACAAATCTGTGTTGGAGGCGAAGAAAAAATGTTATCCACCCAAAGATGACATCACGATTACTGAGGGTAAAGCTGCGGTCAAACTTCAAGCACTGTTAGACCATACAGCGAGTCGCATATTAGCAGTGCAAAGTGAAGTTTTGCATCTCCTCTCATCCAGCGAAGTTTATAAATTGAATTTTGTCTGCAAATGGGGATGCGACGGAACATCTGGGCAAAGTACATTCAAATAAAAATTTGATAATGACGACGGAGATAAAACAGACGCAACTATTTTCTTCACTTCCCTCGTGCCACTGCAGCTCGTGTTTGTTGACGGGGGTGATAACGAAGGAATAACCGTGTGGAAAAACCGGCGACCCTCCTCCCCTCGATTCTGTAGGCCAATAAAAATCGAGTTTTTGAAAGAGACTGCAGAAGGCGCCCGAAATGAAGTTCAAAACATCAAGGAACAAGAAGAGCAGCTTCAACCTTTTCATACAATTGTGAACGGAAAAGAAGTCATATTGTATCCTAAAAATTGGGCTTAACAATGGTTGATGGAAAAGTCTGCAATTCACTAACATCTACTGCAACAAGTCAACGATGTTATCTTTGCGGTGCTACATCCAAAGAAATCACCGACATCGACAACATTTTGAAGAGGAAAATAAATGAAGATCATTTACAATATGGGATGTCACCACTGCACGCGTGGATTCGTCTTTTCGAGTGCCTTATACATATTTCATACAGATTAGAAATTAAAAAAAGGCAGGCTGATAAGAAAAGCATCGAAAGTCGGAAAAAGACCATCCAAATAGGTTTCCGTGAACGATTGGGACTTTTGATTGATCAACCAAAACAAGGATATGGTAGCACGAATGACGGTAATACCGCTCGTCGTTTCTTTCAAAATTCCGATGTTTCTGCATCTCTAACGGGAATAGATGAGGATCTAATCAAAAGATTCCACGTGATCTTGCAAATAATATCGTGCGGGTTTGAAATAAATGTTGATGAATTTGAAAAATACGCTGTAGAAACAGCCCGTAGATACGTGCTACTATATCCTTGGTATTACATGCCGACTACTGTGCACAAACTTTTAATTCATGGCGAAAAAATAATAGGGGTTTCCATGTTGCCGATAGGACAGATGTCCGAGGAAGCCCAGGAATCTTGCAATAAATATATAAAATCATTTAGACTAGACTTTGTTAGAAAATTTAGTAGGAAACAAAATATGGAGGATGTTTTTGCGCGGCTTTTGGTTGCATCTGACCCTGTTATCTCAAGTTTGCGTAAACTACCAGCTAAGTCAAGCAAATCATTATCGCGTGAAGCCATGCCTTTGTTGGAATCGCCAACTGCAAACAAACCAAGAGTAGTTGCAATGTCTGACTGCAGCGACTCTAGCGATAATAATGATAGCGATTCGGATGACAATTGGAGCCTTTAAGATTAAGTGCCTTTTATCATATTAGATATATGTGTATATATATATATATATATAATCATATTAGATATATATATCATTTAAAAAAATAATTGTAGTTAAGTTAATGTGCTAAATAATTGTAGCTAAGTTAATGTGTATACTCTCTTCTATAGATGTAATAAATTCGTTCTGAGGAGGGCTCGCACTCCGGTCGAAACGTTAACGTAACTGAAGCTTGGTCTTTGACCTTTATATCCAATAATCCACATCATTCATTAAGTGCCTTTACATCATTTTATTATATGAATGTAATATTTAATGTTATTTATTAATAAATAAGTATTCGTATTCAAATTCGTATTTACATTTACATACTTTCCCAATCTACTATATCCTACACATGTACGTAATAATCAATTATTTCTATTTAAATTAAATTCAATATTTCCCCCTGGTACCAAATTCCATAAAGATTGATTCAAGTTTGAATAAAATTATCTACCATTTTTTGGCCGCCATTTTGTTTTTTGGAAATTCGACTTTAGATTCGTGTTCAGCGACCTCAAAAACCCCCGAGTAATAAATCTGATAGCGATTCGATGATACCTTCTATTTTTAGCCAGCAATTTGGGATTTGGAACCACTGTGGCGGCGCGGCGGTGTGAGTGGGACGCTCGGCGAAGAAGAGAATGCTATGCGGCGTTGTCGTGGCTTCTCGTACTATTCCGCCGTCCACAGGGTTTGCTTCAATACTTTTTATCGGGGATTTTTAAGTTGACGGGATTATTAAGGAGATTATTGGGTTGATATTGGGCTACGGGGATGGTGAAAGAAGAGCGACGAGGGACGACGGGGTTTCGATGGTTTTTCGATGCTTTGGGTTGCTTATTCTAAATTACAGTTTTCGGGTTTTTTGGCGTGAGGTGACGGATTTCGGTGAGGCTTATGCCTCGCCTGTGACACGGTGTCACAATATATATATATATATATATAGCTTCAGATCCGGGAACTACAACCGAAAGATAATGAACAAATATTATACGTATATTATGAGATGTACAAAATTTCACGGAGATATTGTTGAAAAACACGTGTCCAATATACGTATATACTACGTGATTCTGACAGCAATGCAGTTGGCTTCGTTTCTATCGTCAAGTAGATGTTCCTTATACATGTAATGTATGTATATAATTTGATGTCAAATGCTAATTGGATAGTATACGTAAAATATACGTATTTCAAATTCTTTCACTACATCAGTTAAATAGCACTACAAATACACTTCATATATGTATAATATCCGCGTAATATAAGGGCAGGCAGCCGAGTGACAACAAACCAACTGGCCACAGCGTCAACTGTACACCACACGGATAGCTAATTTATGAATGTATGTATGCATACATTGATACATTTGCTATACGTGTGGTGTACAGTTGACGCTGTGGCCAGTTGGTTCGTGGTCACTCGGCTGCCTGCCAATATAAGTCTCGAATAGAGATGCGACGAAAATTTGTGAACGGTCAATTTCTCGTAAATTGACGGTCAGCAATTCTTCAATTGACGAAATGACAAAAAATGACGACAGTTGTGACAAATTCCAACTCGGTACGCGAATTCGCCGCATGAGGCAGCATCTCCTGATCCCCGGGAGATACAATGCATAACGAGAATTTCAAATAATAGAGATCGTACTCTGAGAGATTCGGAAGAGCATGTCGACTTTGTATATTTGTATATTTGTATATTTGTATATTTGTATATATGTATATATGTATGTGTGCGTGGATAAATAAGTATAAAGTTATTATGGGTATTCGGAATTTCACTATAGATCCTGTCCCCCTTCGGGTTTTTTCCTGGTTTCCCCGAAGGCTAGGGTGAATGCCGGGACAGTGTATATAAGCTGAGAGAGGTCCAGGAAAATAACCGATATTTCCTCATCAGCAAAATTCGAGAAGAGAATTGTCAGTGAGAATGATGGCTCGATAAATCTATGTTTACATTAATGCAAATATTATTTCGTTTTGTATAGAATTAATATTTTACTATATTACTTATAATATTTGAAAAAGGGAGAAAATAGCTGTAGAATAATGCGTCTCAATCAATGTGAAATCTTCCGCTTTTGTCTTGTCCATCTTTATAGCGAACGTTCATTCCTTTTTCAATGGAGCGTCGCCTGTGACGGTTGCAATAATCACACATTTTATGCTTTATAACCATATACTAGTATAGGTTTGTCTGGACTCGGTCTTTCATGGCTTGTTCTTATTTCTTATTTCTTTTCTTTATAATCTTTTCTTGAACCGTCCCTTTTGAGCACATGCCCTCGTAAAAGATTGGAATGAGAAATTTTATCTATTTATTACGGAAAGGTCCGTATTTAAAATTCGAGTAACGACGATATTTTAATGCTTTCAAGACCCAAATCCGAGACTCCCTCAATGGTGAGTCTTTAGTATTGTCTCGAGTTTGGAAAACCCGTACGCGTCATCATTCCCCCACCAGTATCGTTGAATATTTTACCCCAAAAAGGGTCTTATGTACTCATTTCAATAGTCTATTTAATTCAGCCAATCAGAATTTTCAGATAAAAACTAAAGTTCCCCCTCTTGAAAATGAGAAGGGTGATGCGACGGCCGAGAACAAGCAGACCTTTTCTACAAAAAGAAAGTTTTGAAGTTTTTTTGCAGGAGTTGCGAGGAGAACGCCAACTTATGAATACAAAAGATCACTCTCGCCTTGGTGATCTTACTATCGCGATATCCATTCTGAATTCAGTTGTTTGTAAATTATAGAATTGACACATGTGTTTCCGAATATATTGAATATAAATATACATAGTCAGTAAAGTGATTTTCCTTTCAAAACAATTGTTGATTTATTTCTCCCGACATATAACATTATTTTCGAGTTTATCGGAGCAAATACGCGAGGTGGACTTCCGTCCTTTGCGATACGGACCTACGGCCCTGGAGGAGGCAACCCTTGCGAACGTCGTTTGCAAATAACAACTTTGTGTTTTAAATTTGACGCGCTTTCCGGACGAATGTGTTACAGAAATAATTTTTGGTGACAGCGGTGGGATTACTCAAATAGAATACAGTACAAATGAATATGAACAGATGCGAAAAAGTGCGTGTACAGTGTAACGGGTTGCCAAAAGTGTTCTTTACATAAAAAAAAAAAAAAAAAAAAAAAAAAAAAAAAAAAAAAAAAACGATTTTGGAAATGACATTTTAATAGTAATTACTTTCGGACTGATGGTTAATAGTGAAAACAAGTCGCAAGAGCGAACTTCATAAAATTTTGTGCGGAAATAAATTTTTATGCAATCTGATATAAGATTATCGACTCGCGTAGGGACTCCGATTCCGAACCGAGAACTGTGTTGTTGCGTGAAGATAGAACTTTGGTGCGGAAAAATTGAACGACGGAAAATTTTGCGAATTTATTTGAGACAATTTTGCCAAGTAGATTGCATTCGGTTGCGTTTTCGGTGTGATTATTACGAACTTTTTCCTTTTGCTCATGAGTACTGGGCGGATTGAGTAGTTCGGTGAAAGTGGACAAGAGGAGAAAGGGTTATCACGAGAAGACTTATCGTCGAAGGTACGCGAGATTGTAAGGCGTACACATTACGAGACTGACTGTGTGGTGGGAAAGCAGTAGCATCAGGCCGGAACTTCGAGGACGACCTCACGACAGCGGTGTCCGAGACGTTGGAGAACCGGAGAAACCCCTCGAAACAAGAAATACCCACCCAGAACATCGTTTGGTAAGTCGACATGCAAATTTTGTTATCTGGTCTCTCAGAGTGTTTCGAGTTTTGAATTTTAGCCTGATTAGTTATTAAAATGGAGCAGGGTAAATGGGTGGTCGAAGATGTCATACTTCCGTCTCGGGATAGCATCGAACGCCCAAAAGAGGGGAGCGATAGTGACCCGCGAGATTATAGTTTCGGGTACGTCCATTTGCCGCGAGGCGACAGTTACTCTCCATTAATGACTCGGGGCCCTTTAGGCGTGCAGTTGCCCCGTCAAATTTCTAGCGCCCCGACCGGCGTGCCCAGCACCCCCTCGAGTGAATCCGACCCCTTTCAAACGCGTTACATCAATTTTAAAGCCGCGTTAGAGTTCCTCCCGAGGTCCTATGACGGCGAGAATATTCCGGTAAATAAATTTATTCGCGATTGTTTATTTGCTCACGAATCGATTCACCCTTCAGAAAGACCCTTACTTTTGAAAATGATTCGCTCGCGGTTGTGTGGTCAGGCAGACGCGGGGCTGCTGGACCAAAACATCCTCACTATAGAAGACTTACTGCATAACTTAAAACTATCCTTCTCTTCTACCGAGACCGCCGAGAGTCTCACCACAATGTTGTCAACGGTCGCGCAGAAGACCGGCGAAACGGTGGAGGCTTACGGTGTGCGAACATGTAAAATTTTAAACGAGCTGATGAACGCGATTCAGGAGGAGAAACCCCCCGAGATTGCGTACGGTTTGCTAGAATCGGCACGGGAATCAGCTTTGAGAAATTTTATGCGGGGGTTACATTCCGATCTCGAGATGCGCGTGAGGCTTGGTACGCCGAAAACAATCCAAGATGCAATACGTATTAGTAAAACCGCAGAGTGGGAAGTCGCACATCAGAAAACGTTATCTAGAGCGAGTGATAGCGCCGAACCGTCCGTGCAAGAGAATTTTAGGGGCGTAGAGAAATCGAGAAATTTTTCATACGGGCAACGCACTGTGCCATATCGTGGAAGGGGTATGTCGCGCATACTCCCGTTCAAAATAGGTCAAAGGGGCGGGTGGAGTAATGACGGCCGTGTGTCAAGGGGAAGGAATATTAATGTAGGTCAGGGGAATATATGGGGAGTAAACAGAGGGAGGAGCGATGGTAGTAGACCGCCTAACAGGACCGAAAGACAAGACCAAAGCGGTAGCCCGGGTAGCTGTCACGCGTGCGGTAAAGTTGGGCATTACGCACGTGACTGCATGAAGGGCGCGGGGAACGAGATCACGTGCTACCGTTGCCACAATAAAGGACACTACTCTCGAGATTGCAAAACAGCAAATGACATAAAATTGATTTGTTACAAATGTGGCATCGCTGGACATATGGCGCGTGATTGTCCGAACCCAGCCGACGCGATTGTTTGTAATAATTGCAAAAAGTCAGGGCATCTCGCTGAAAACTGTTGGAATCGCCCCAGCGGAAATACAATAACTGGAAACAATTCGAGCAAGCCTTTAAACGGATAAGGCGCTCGACTTGCGGGCGCAACGTTGAGCCTGAGAACCTAGAAGCGCCCATAAAAGCTCAAGTGTTCCTGGTAAATCCGTCGAGTAAAAAAAATTCTCCCGTGGCAACACTAGATGCCGATGCGTTTGAAGGTCAAACTGCAGAATTTTTAATTGATACAGGCGCGGAATTAAATTTGATTAAAGAAAAAATGGTAAAATCGAAAACTTCCATATTACAGAAAAACACGTGCCATCTGTTTGGAATAGGATCAGGGAGTATAAAGACACTGGGGGAAGTTAAAATCTTTTTACGAAAATCAGAAATTTTATTCCATGTAGTACCGAATACATTACCGATTATTCAGGATGGTCTCCTAGGCATGCCTTTCTTAACAGATCAGAATGTCATACTAGACCTGAAAGAAAGTAAAATGATTACAGACATTGGAATAATTCCTCTCCAAAGGGGAAAGGTAATACGTTTACACGCCCGAACTCGACACCTGATAAATTTACCCGTGAGAAATACCGACGTTAAAGAGGGATATTTACGACGAATTAATGCTGGTCCGGGAGTATTTTTGGGAGAATCCCTGGTCACTCAAATAGACGGATTTGCCAGAGCATTTTGTGTAAATTCTACCACTCGGGAAATAGAGCTGACAATACCACCTGTAGAATTAGAAGAGTTCTCGATTATAGGTCCTAGCGCGCGCACTGCTAGAAAATTTGACAAGACAGAAAATCAAAAAAACGAAAAAACCAAGAGAATAGGAACCCTGATAGAAAATTTAGACTTAAAACACTTAAATATCGAGGAGATGGATAGCTTGTTGCAGGATTTAACACAGGGATTATATCAATTTCTCTTACCTGGGGATAAGTTAGGTAGCACCAACGTTACGAAGCATAAAATAACAACGACTGACGATAGACCTGTAAACGAGAAACAACATAGATTACCGGCCATACATAAAGAAGAGATACAAAAACAGACTGCCGATTTGTTGGAAAATGGGAGCATAACGCCCTCGATTTCTCCATACAATTCACCAGTTTGGGTTGTCCCTAAAAAGGAAGACTCGAAGGGGAATAAGCGTTGGCGTATGGTAATAGACTACCGTGCGCTCAATGAGAAAACGGTTGGAGACGCGTATCCTCTGCCAAATATCACTGATATTTTGGACCAATTGGGGGGAGCACAGTACTTTTCAGTACTAGATCTCGCCTCTGGGTTCCATCAGATCGAAGTCGACCCCGTCGACCGACACAAGACCGCATTCTCAACACCGTTCGGGCACTACGAGTTCAATAGAATGCCCTTCGGATTAAAAAACGCACCTGCCACCTTTCAAAGAACCATGGACCGTGTCCTCTCGGGGTTGCAGGGGGTGGAGATGTTCGTTTATATGGACGACATCGTCATTTACGCCCGTAGTTTAAAGGTTCACTCCGAAAAATTGAAAAAATTGTTAGGGAGATTAAAGACCGCTGGCCTTGTCCTCCAGCCCGATAAATGCAAATTCCTTTGTAAAGAGCTAGGTTATCTGGGTCACATTATCTCGAGCGAGGGAGTGAGGCCTGATCCAAAGAAAATCGAGGCTGTCCGTGATTTCCCACAACCTAGGAATCGAAAAAATATAAAACAATTTCTGGGTTTAGCCGGTTATTACCGACGTTTTATACCGGACTTTGCGAAAAAATCGAAGGCTTTGACTATTTTACTCAAAGACGGAACACCCTTTCAGTGGACGGAGCCACAACAACAAGCATTCGGTGAATTAAAAGAAATTCTGTGCACGGCACCATTGCTTCAGTATCCCGACTTTTCACAGACTTTTATTTTAACGACCGATGCCTCCGGGTATGCGCTTGGAGCCGTTCTTAGTCAGGGACCAATAGGTCGGGACCTCCCAGTGGCGTATGCATCACGGACATTGAATGGAGCTGAAATAAATTATTCAACGATAGAGAAGGAACTGTTAGCAATAGTTTTTGCTACGAGACATTTTCGACCATACTTGTACGGACGTAAATTCACGTTAATAACTGACCACCGACCCCTAGTTTGGCTTCATAATGTAAAGGATCCTGTATCTCGATTGGTTCGATGGCGTATAAAATTACAAGATTTTGACTATGAGATCCAGTATAAACCCGGAAAGATAAACCTGAACGCAGACGCCCTCTCACGAAACCCGGTAAAAAGTGATGAGAATCCCGACCCTAACCCTCCTGAAAAAGCTGATCGTCAGATATTGATCTCCGGTGATCACTCATCTGCCGCAGTTTCTGATCCTTACGAAACTTTCCTGTACAGCGAATTTCCCATTGAAGCTGTTTTCTTGAATAGATCCCTGATCTATTCATATCCTAGTGAAAGAGGTGGGGCTCGGCCTTTCGTGGGCACGAAATCGAGCGCAGCGAATGAGAGAGGTGGGGCTCGGCCTTTCGTGGGCACGAAATCGAGCGCAGCGAATGAGAGAAGTGGGGCTCGGCCTTTCGTGGGCATGAAATCGAGCGCAGCGAGTGAGAGAGATGAGGCTCGGCCTTTCGTGGGCACGAAATCGAGCGCAGCGAGTGAGAGAGATGAGGCTCGGCCTTTCGTGGGCACGAAATCGAGCGCAGCGAGTGAGAGAGATGAGGCTCGGCCCTTCGCGGGCACGGAATCGAGCGCGGCGATTGAGAGTAGTGAGACTTGGCACTATGAGAGTGCAGTACGAGTGGAAAATAAGAAAGGGAATAAGAGAGAGCGAGAAGGGAAAGAGATAAAAGAAAAGCATGAAATAACCTGCGCGAAGAAAAGATCCCTGAATCCTGAAGATAAAATCTTGAGAGGAGGCGTCTGCCCTGTAATAAGTCCAGTCATCCGAAATAGCACTGATAAACTGTGGATCCGAGAAGATAACATCATTAACTTCATGTCGACTGACTGTATACTGACCACTGGGATAGGTCGCGATCTGATGGAGGCCCGAATGTTTCGTTTATCTGATCTAAAAAACCAAAAGCCAGAGTTAGGAGAAATTATAGCAACGAAGCAGGGGAAATGGCATGTCTTTCATTTGTTCATAAAAGAGAGCTTTGACGACAGACTTTACGCAAAAGATCTTGAACTCACGATAGAAACATTAAAGGCGGCAATGGAAAAATTAAACATTAAAACGATCAGCGTCGCAAAAACGGGAAACGGGTTTGATAATCTCTCGTGGGAATTGATCGAGAAAATGTTTGTAGCACACTTTGGTAAGGAATCCTACGAAATTACAGTTTGTACAGGTGAAGTTAGAATTCCGCAAGACACCGAAAGACAAAAGATAATTCATGAATGTCACGATTCAACAACAGGCGGTCATAAGGGAGAATTGAAAACCTATGAACGAATAAGGGAACGCTTTTATTGGAGGGGAATGAAAGACGACATCCATACGTATATACAGAGCTGCGAATCATGCCAGAAGAAAAAGTTAGTACGAGTAAAAACAAAACAGCCCATGAAAATCACAGACACGCCTATTAGGAGTTTTGAAAAAATCCAAATGGATATAGTAGGGCCACTGACTGAAACTGATTTGGGGAATAAATATATACTCACGTGGCAGGACTGTTTATCCAAGTACTCAGGCGCAATTCCCCTAATGAATGTCGAAGCCGTAACCATCGCCATAGCATTTGCCGAACATTTTATCAGCATCTTTGGATGTCCGGAGTCGATTCAGACAGATCAAGGCAGCCAATTCCTCAGCGCTATCATGACCAATATTGCCAAAATATTTAAAATAAAACAACTAAAATCAACAGCATTTCACCCACAATCATTAGGAGCTCTGGAACGAAGCCACCATACGTTTGTCGAATACCTTAGACATTACTGCGAGAAATCGAATTGGGACGTTTGGTTACAATTCGCTATGTTTTCTTTCAATACGTCAGTCCACGAGTCAACAGGGTTCACCCCTCACGAAGTAATCTTTGGTAGGAAAGCAAGAATCCCATCTGAGTTTGCCGATGAGAAAATCCCTTTGACATATGTGAGCCTCGTAGATGATTTAATGAATCGTATCTCTGAAACACAATCAATGGCCCATGGACGATTAGAAAACGCGAAAGAACGATGCAAACGTTATTATGATAAGAAATTAAACAGACGAGACTTTGAGGAAGGACAACACGTTTACTTACTCAAGGAACCACGGACCAACAAACTAGACGATCATTATATTGGACCATACATAATAAACAAGATTTTTAACGATTTGAATGTAGAGTTACAAATAGATACGAATAAAACTAAAATCGTTCATATGAACAAGCTCAAACACGCCTTCTTAAGGATAGAAAATTAAAAGGAGGTGAGCCTATAAAATATTCGATGTAGCGTACGACAGTAAAAATAGTAGAGTAATAACGATAGCAACTATAATAATAATAAAGACTAAAATAATTACCTCATATAACGTCATTTGATAAACTCGTACAAGGAGACACTGACTCGTCGACACTTGACACTCGACCAAGTACGGACTCACCGAATTTAGAGGTTAGGGTATCGTAATACAGCACGATATATACGAAGCCAACATTAGTAAAACAGACTCCGATTATACAGAAGCTTAATTGAAGAATTTTTCGTATGATCTCCTTTCTCATTGTATATCAGCGGGGGAGTAATACCGTCTTCGAGAGATCTATGCCAGTTTTGAAAAAGGGTGTTTTATTAAAACACCTTTTTTAATAAGGGGGGAGGTGTGACAAATTCCAACTCGGTACGCGAATTCGCCGCATGAGGCAGCATCTCCTGATCCCCGGGAGATACAATGCATAACGAGAATTTCAAATAATAGAGATCGTACTCTGAGAGATTCGGAAGAGCATGTCGACTTTGTATATTTGTATATTTGTATATTTGTATATTTGTATATATGTATATATGTATGTGTGCGTGGATAAATAAGTATAAAGTTATTATGGGTATTCGGAATTTCACTATAGATCCTGTCCCCCTTCGGGTTTTTTCCTGGTTTCCCCGAAGGCTAGGGTGAATGCCGGGACAGTGTATATAAGCTGAGAGAGGTCCAGGAAAATAACCGATATTTCCTCATCAGCAAAATTCGAGAAGAGAATTGTCAGTGAGAATGATGGCTCGATAAATCTATGTTTACATTAATGCAAATATTATTTCGTTTTGTATAGAATTAATATTTTACTATATTACTTATAATATTTGAAAAAGGGAGAAAATAGCTGTAGAATAATGCGTCTCAATCAATGTGAAATCTTCCGCTTTTGTCTTGTCCATCTTTATAGCGAACGTTCATTCCTTTTTCAATGGAGCGTCGCCTGTGACGGTTGCAATAATCACACATTTTATGCTTTATAACCATATACTAGTATAGGTTTGTCTGGACTCGGTCTTTCATGGCTTGTTCTTATTTCTTATTTCTTTTCTTTATAATCTTTTCTTGAACCGTCCCTTTTGAGCACATGCCCTCGTAAAAGATTGGAATGAGAAATTTTATCTATTTATTACGGAAAGGTCCGTATTTAAAATTCGAGTAACGACGATATTTTAATGCTTTCAAGACCCAAATCCGAGACTCCCTCAATGGTGAGTCTTTAGTATTGTCTCGAGTTTGGAAAACCCGTACGCGTCATCATTCCCCCACCAGTATCGTTGAATATTTTACCCCAAAAAGGGTCTTATGTACTCATTTCAATAGTCTATTTAATTCAGCCAATCAGAATTTTCAGATAAAAACTAAAGTTCCCCCTCTTGAAAATGAGAAGGGTGATGCGACGGCCGAGAACAAGCAGACCTTTTCTACAAAAAGAAAGTTTTGAAGTTTTTTTGCAGGAGTTGCGAGGAGAACGCCAACTTATGAATACAAAAGATCACTCTCGCCTTGGTGATCTTACTATCGCGATATCCATTCTGAATTCAGTTGTTTGTAAATTATAGAATTGACACATGTGTTTCCGAATATATTGAATATAAATATACATAGTCAGTAAAGTGATTTTCCTTTCAAAACAATTGTTGATTTATTTCTCCCGACATATAACATTATTTTCGAGTTTATCGGAGCAAATACGCGAGGTGGACTTCCGTCCTTTGCGATACGGACCTACGGCCCTGGAGGAGGCAACCCTTGCGAACGTCGTTTGCAAATAACAACTTTGTGTTTTAAATTTGACGCGCTTTCCGGACGAATGTGTTACACAGTCACAAAGGTGCCGCCATCTGACGGAAGAATTTTGAAGCTCATCCGATTTTTTTTTCATTTAATTTTTTGCGTCCTTTGCGTGATTACCAACCTATATCGTATGATTAATAGTCCAGTCAAAATCGTCCTGAAATCGACTTTTCGAGCCGAGTGGCTAATTTTTGGATATAAGTTGTATGAGACCCTCCCAAAAGTAGGTGTGAAGTGCCAAAGTTCTCACCCCCCGGGGTCGGGTGGAAAAGCGTCAAACTACCCCCTTAAAACTCGATTTTTGCCGTTAACTGGTAAACGACGAAAGATAAGGAAAAATGTTTAGAATAAAAGTTGTAGAGCGTAAAATTTTACGTAAATAATGTTCAATCACTTTTTCCGCTAATCCTAATATTTAAGATTTTACAGCTGTGCAAAGATGAAAATCTTAAAAAATTCATAAAAAATCGAAAAATTATTATTTTTCAACTTTTCTTATATCAAAAAATCCAAAATTTTCATATCGTTAATTTCGCTCAAAAATTTTTTTTTCCGCCATAATTTTTTTTGTAATATTTCGAACAAAAAAGTCTTTGACGACTTTCTCCTAACTATTGCGCCCTTCGAGTTACAAAAAAATTCAACCCCTGTAATTTTTCGAGTTCTACGCCGCTGGCTTATAGAGAGGGACAGACAAACATATCCGTTTCGCTTTTACTCATTGCAGGGTTGGAAGCGCTGGCGCGCATGCGCCTCCGTATACGCTCCATGAGTGAGAATGAAACGGGAAACATTTTTTCTCTCTCTCTACTTTTGCGTATTTCGGTTTCGCTATGAGGGCGAATGAGAATGAAACAGAAATCACGGCGACGCGCACTCGCCTCTTTCTATTAAAACGGTGTTTCTACGTTGGCGTTTTTTTGTTTATTTTTTTTGACGAACTTTTAAAATATTGATGTTTTAAAAGTTGAACACACACATCAACTTTATTTTATCCAGGCGTGTCGAATTTTTTTTCTGATCCACCCTAATATATATATACAGGTTTATATTACATATATATTATATATCTTATATATATTATACGTTGTATATTTTAAATCAAATTTAATAATTTATATATAATATGAATTATATATAAATAATATAAATATTATATATAAATATAAATTTATATATATAAAACATAAAATGTCTCTTGGTATTTTTCTTTTTCCATATTTTGATGGTAAAAAAAGTTTTTGCCAAGAGACATCTTACTTTTCTTTTATTTTTCTCTACAATCAACTATCATTGACATTTTTAATTTTTCAAAATTTTGAAAATAATTTTTTTTTCCCTTTAATAAAAAAAAATAGAAATTATTATCTGCCCGCTCTGTAACTGCGATAAAAATACTTTTTTTTATTCCTAGATTTTATGGAAAAATTTTCAGAATTTTAAACCTGGGCCAAATTTAAGGTAAATGTCCCAATTATCGAACAGCTAAGGATCTGTGGGATTGAATTCGGTGAGAAAAAATATAAAATCAGGAAAAAAACCATCGCTTTCATTTTCAAATGATACTTTGATATTTTTACTTTCGAAAAATCACCCTTTAAATTATTTTTAAATGATTTCAAATGAAAAAAAAAGAATAAAAATGTGAAGCATGCAAATGCCCCAATTATTAAACACTGGAAGTGCCTATGTCTCTAATATTGAACAGGCATGTCCCAGTAATTGAACACTCTCGAGAATTCTTTTTCCGTTCTGAAAATATTATTTTGGGTACAATATTAAGAAATAAAAGCAAAATCAAACCCTCAAATATCTTTTATTAATCATGTAAAAATACAAAAATGTATATTTAGTCCCTTTTGACAGGTTTTTGGTTCATTCGCATTTGGTTTATTTTTGCTTTTCAACTCGAACTTTATTTTATTTTTCTTTTGAGCTTCCTCGTTTTTATGTTTACTTATTTATTTATCTTAGAGTTATTATTAAAAGAATAAAGGTAAGTTTATTCAGGAACTTACAGTTTTTGTTTGAATAAATCCGATTCACACGATATGTCACACGTTAACTGTCTTGATGTTTTGATGGGTTTCATGACGCCATCCTGGAGAATTCGAGTGTTCAATAATTAGGACATACTGCATTTTTTATGTTCCAATGATTGAACACCGTATTTTTTAACAAATAATTAAGATTAAAAATTTTTTTGGTTAAATTATTTGTAAGAAATTTTCTGAGAAACCTGAAATGCCTGTACTTTTTGAGATGCGACAGTTTTTGAATTTTTTATGCCCTTACGTATGAAGCGGCGCGTCTTAGCAAAAACGATAAGCAGTTACCACGAGACGTCAAATCGGGCCACCGTTGCTGATTAAATAATTTTTTTCTCTATTATATAAAGCTTTTTTTGCACAAGTAAGGTAACATTTCGATCGCTAAAAGTTCCATATATGTAATGAAATTTTTATAAATAAGTAAATGCATGCAGGTGAAACATTCGGTTGTGGAGGTTTATTTCTACAGAACTCGGTTCCGGAGGTTCGTTTCTACAGAGTTCGGTTCTAGAGGTTCGTTTCTACAGAATTCGGGTGTAGAGGTTCGTTCTACAGAATTTGTTCTCCCAGATTCGTTTTTACACGCTCGACCGCTTCGAGAAGCCGCATTAGGTTCTGTAACCTTTATTAGACCCGAAGCGATAAAAAAATCATCGTAATTAATTAAAAACATCACATGGGACATACCTACCCCTGATTCGATATAAATTTTTTCAAAGAAATCCAACGGACGTGGAATCGATCCCACAACAATCTCCAATTATTTTTTAAATTTCTCCTTCCATAAACCCTGACCATACGAGAAATCATTCAGTAAATTACAAAATAAATTATGTGCTTTTCACCTTGATAACTTGGTCTGTGACAATTAACCCATTAAGTCCCGAACGGACACTCTTTCGTCCTATTTTTCAGTGGCTATTCCTTCCATGAAATCCATCCAGAAACAATTTCTGAATAATCATTTAGGATGCAAAATTTTCTCAGCATTCAGAATTAACAAAAAATACAATCTGAAAATGTTATGTTTGTTTATTTAATCGAAATGTTTGTTTATTCATCGAAATTCGATGAGCACCTCTCTGGGGAGGTGAAAATTTCAGCGTCCATGGACCCTAATCTTCAAAATCCATAAGTGAAAATCATGAAATTCAAGATCGCAGAGTCCAATATGGCGGCTTAAAGCCGAAATTTTTTATGTATTTTCCACTCATCCGTGCGAAACCATCTGGTCCAATGGAATTCGCGTGATAAGCGGTATACAAGGGATAAGCGTGGAAATTTATTCACATCACATTACGAGGATGTGCGAACACTTACAAACTTGTCGAGGAAGTCCGGGATGGCTGAAAAATATCCTAGATACTAACAAGGGGAGGCCCCGACGTTGACATCACGGATTTTCTCCAAACTTTGTACACTTTTAGTCGTCCATTAGGACATCATAATGTGTAAGTAGTAAGGCGTACTACTCAAGCATTTTTGAGAAAATCGCAAAAGAAGTTTTACGCGTCGCATATGAGCCAGCGCGTTGCATTTCCGGGCACGAGGTGGTGGTAGCCGAGTGGTTAGCGTTCAAGTTTCGCAACCCTTGGATCGCGGGATCGAGTCTCGCTCGCAGTTCCTTTTTTTTTCTATTTTTTCAACACTGATCATATTCTTTGATATTATTACAATTCAAAAATAACATAATGAGAAAAATACGTGTGTTTACGGAAGAAAGAGAAATTTTTCAAAATGTCAACGACGTTTGTTTTTCCATGGAAACTCTGAAGATTCCTTGTGCGTGCGGGAAAATCGCATTCATTCGATGTAGTAGATCCCGTTTCAATTTATGTTTTTCGTGTCTGTATGACAAATATCATCCTTCGACTTGTAATGCCGAAAACACATCCGACGATTAATTGTACAGTACTCTTATATTACTCATTGTATTATTGAATAAAGTTATTTACACCTTTAGTTGTCGATCTTTGACTTGGGTTTATTATAAATATAATAATGGTTATAATAATATAAAAATTGGGAACAGCCAAATAAAATTAGAAATTCAATAAAACTCATGTAAACACACGTATTTTTCTCATTATGTTACCTTTGAATTGTAATATATATATATATATATTGTGACGTGACATTTTGCCTCGCCACCCGCACGGAGTAGTGTCGACCATGGGGTCGGGTTTACGACCCTACGACGACGCTCTTCGATAGACCACCCGGAGAACTTCGACTCATTTTAGGATAAGTTTTGCGTTGTTTTTTTGTTTAGTACCTGCATTGTAGCGTGGCGAATAATTCATTGGGCAGAACTTATTGATTAATAGAAAGAATTTAATTTTATAGTTTGGAGTAAGACCGGCGGTTATTTCTGCCATATAAAGGGTGAAATCCCGTGTCCCGCTCTCGAGCTCACTCGCCGGTAAGAAATAACTTGGGACTCGCGAGTGGCGGTGACGTGTCGCGGGGGCGTCTCGCTCGTGGCCGGGCCGTGCATCGTTGGCCCAAGAGGGTTCGAGCGATACTTTGCTCATTACGCAGGCGAATATTCGCCATCATTATTCGTGGGAGATAGGGATGCCAACGGAGACATTGGGAATTGGACCGATATACAGCGTCACCCGCTCCGATTGACTACGCAACCTTGGTGTTGCACCCTCCCCTACTGCCTCCTCAGTCGTCGTGGACCGTGAGATTCGGCGCCTCATTTAAGGGGATCTTTGGGACGGAGCCAGCAACGTGGTGCTGTTTTGCCTGGTGGCGTTTATTGTGGGCCCACCGCCTAATCAAGGGACGCTTTGATTACGCGAGGGAGGTCTCCCCCGTTGCTGGTAATCATCCACGGGATCCCAGGAGGAGGGCGATTGAGGGGCAGCATATCATAGCTGCGAGTAGAGGCTCGCACGCGGTTTCGGTCGCGGGAGGGGTGGTTCCTTCGTCGCCGTCACACGTCACTCAACGAAGAAAGCGAGAAAATTAAGGAAAGTAGGGAGATGAGACACCGGCGGGGCGATGCGAGAGAGTGGGGCGCGCGAATCGAGGAGAGAGTGGGCCACCGAGGTAAGTCGATCGATTATTGAGGATCATTAGATCAGTCGTAATTTTTCGGGAGTCGAGCGAGGAGCAAAAGTAGTGGTCGGTGCTCAAATACCGGACAACGAGGGAACTCGGTGAGCCCAATCTCCTCACGCTTATTTTCTGCGTTAATATTCGGAATTCTTTTCTCGTCTAGTCCATCATGTATTAATTTCGAAGAGTAGCGACCACGGTCAATAGCGATAGTCTCGCGATCGTGGTCGTGAATAATTGTTTTTCTTGAGTATTTAATTGAGTTTGAGTAAAGAATTGGACTAGAGAAATGGGCGCGAAGAGAATTCCTCCGAACTGGTCTGAACAATTAAGAATCGAATTTATTGAATTTTTGCCTGTCGTATTTTTGCCCAATCAATTAGTCTCTTTCGGTAATTAAGTTCGCGCGCCACTATTCAGTAATTTTAATTAGCCTTAGCGCACTTACTTGAATTAATTAAAATCATCGATGAAATATTATTTCGTATGTTGAATATTTCTTTCGATCAAGTTGCGGGCTCAAGGCCTCGCGCTCGAGACAATGGTACGCTCTCGCGTACCGCGCTTGTTTATCTTTTCTCTCTCTCGCGGCGTATACTCGCCGAGCGCGGAGAGCCAGAGTCTCGTACAAAGCCGTCGAATTATTTTGCGTTATTTCGTTCGTATAATTTATCGTATTTTTCGTGTACCGGGTAAGCCATAAGTAATCATCTTTTCCGTATTTCCGATGCCTATTTCAACTCTTATAGAATTCCGTCTGCGTACAGTACTACCTCGGTTAATTATTACTACCTCGGTAAATTCACGAAAATATACCATTAATATCTCAGTCATTTATTCGCAATAGCATTACTATCTGTACCTCGGTCATTTCTTCGCAATAGTTTTACTACCTTTACCTCGGCCATTTAATCGCAATAATTTTACTATCTCTATCTCGTTCATTTATTCGATACAGCGCAATTATATTACCTCGGTTAGTTATTATTACCTCGGTTAAATATTACTACCTCGGTTAATTATTACTACCTCGGTAAATTCACGAAAATATACCATTAATATCTCAGTCATTTATTCGCAATAGCATTACTATCTGTACCTCGGTCATTTCTTCGCAATAGTTTTACTACCTTTACCTCGGCCATTTAATCGCAATAATTTTACTATCTCTATCTCGTTCATTTATTCGATACAGCGCAATTATATTACCTCGGTTAGTTATTATTACCTCGGTTAAATATTACTACCTCGGTTAATTATTACTACCTCGGTAAATTCACGAAAATATTCAATTAATATCTCAGTCATTTATTCGCAATAGTCTTACTATCTGTACCTCGGTCACTTCTTCGCAATAGTCTTACTACCTTTACCTCGGTCATTTAATCGCAATAATTTTACTCTCTTTATTTCGTTCATTTATTCGTTACCACGCAATTATGATACCTCGGTTAATGATTACTACCTCGGTAAATTTTCGTTTAGCATTATGGTCTACCCGTGTCGTTACTAGAGCATATTTTGTGTTAGGTCGTCGCTATTGAGTAACGAACAATCAGGAAATTAGTAATTAAGGAAGGATCTGGCAAATGTATCGGATACTATCCGAAGAACCATTGTGAACACGAAATTGAAGCATTATCTTGAATAAATCCTCGAAGGAGGTATTAATATTGAGTTCCGAATTATTGTCACTCTACTTTGACCCTGCCCCTCTACCTTTTCGTCCCTCAGGCGAGCTGAGCTAGTCGAGTTGCCCTCGATCTCGCCTCACCCGTTCGTTCGTGCCCTACGCAATTCCGGGATTCTTATCGAAGCAAATAAATAAAAGTCGGTCCATAACCGGCGGTACTTTGTACCTGGCGCCCAACGCTTTGACTCGAACTTTCCCTTTGCTTGTGGTCAATTCTTTAGTCTTTTTTATCCGGCACGGAATGTACGGGTGATATGCCCGATCAGGAAGTGTGGTAGGAAAAATCCCGTCACAATATATATGAAAGAATATGATCAGTGTTGGAAAAATAGAGAAAAAAAAGGAACTACGAGCGAGACTCGATCCCGCGATCCAACTGTTGCGAAACTTGAACGCTAACCATTCGGCCACCGCCACCTCGTGCCCGTAAATACAACGCGCTGGCTTATATACGACGCGTAAAACTTCTTTTCCGATTTTCTTGAAAACGCTTGAGTAGTACGCCTTACTACTTGCACATTATGATGTCCTAATGGACTACGAAAAGTGTAAAAAGTTTGGAGAAAATCCGTGATGTCAACGTCGTGGCCTCCCCTTGTAAGATATCAAAATCCGCTCCTAAAAGGTCGGCTTTGACCGCTTTAAACGATTCTGATCTGGACAATACAAATTCTCAGGCAGAATTAAAAAAAAAAATTATCTCCAAAGAGCAATCGGAAAACAATTCACTTGAGAATGTCCAAAAGACGAGAGTGTTATCAGATTCCAAAATAAACGCATTTTGTGATACAATGAAAAAACAAGAAATGGAATACTTGCAAAAGGAAATGACCAAAGTTATGTGTGCTACGGGATATCCTCTGAGTTTGCCTGAACATCCATTATGGATTCAATTTTTTGCGAAGCTCCGGCCAGCTTTTTTACTGCCGAGCCAAGATCTGGTATCCAATAAATATCTCAATGAAGTTTATCAGGAAGTAAAAACTGATGTGATGGGTAAAGTGCAAGCGGCAAAATTCTTGGGAGTTCAATTTGATGGTTGGTCCAATATACGTAGTGAGGGTGTTATCAACGTTATTCTTACTACGCCGGAGCCAGTACTTTACATGTCCATTGATACTAAAACCAATCGTCAAACTGGTGAATACCTTGCGCAGCAAATCTCTCAAGTGATCGAAGAAATTGGGCCATCCAAAGTTATTGCTGTTTGCATAGACAGTGCGTCAGCAAATAAAGTTGCGTGGGCTCTCATGAAGGACAATTATCCTCACATTTTCTTCTACGGTTGTGTGGCCCACATTTTAAATCTTTTGTTGCAAGATATCGCTAAATTTGCAGCTATTGACAGACTGACAAAAAATCTGAGTATGATCATAAAAGAAATCAAACTTTCCAAAGTTTTATCGGCGAAATTCACACAAATTCAAAAAAATGATCCAAGCAACGTCACAAAAACGCTCAAGATTCCTGCGAAAACTCGTTTCAGTTCCCATGTGGTATCCTTGGAGGGTTTCCAAATTAACAGGCATAATTTACAAGCTTTGGCCATTGATAAAACAGTTTCGACTCAATTGAATCCTACAACAAGAAAAATCTTGCTGGAAGAGGAGATTTGGGCTCTGTTGGATTTGGTCTTGCCTCTCATGAATAAGCCAGTGGCGACTCGGATTACACTACTAGAAAGTGATTCGCCCAATCTTGGCCATATCGTTGAAGTATTTTTCGAATTGAAAAAACATTTCGAAGAATCCATCGAATCCGGTCTCAAGACGATTCTCACGGCAGTAGAGTGCAAACAGATGATTAATATCTGGAGTTCAAGGAAGAATATGACTATCACCGATTTGCATTGGGCAGCAAATATTCTGCATCCCAGTTTTAAGGGTAAAAATTTGAGCTGTGATGAATATGACGCGGGCTGCAGCGTGATTGTCGCCATCGGTATTAAGCATTCCGAGCTTAACGATACAGTAATTATCACTGAATTGGCTCAGTACAGCGCTGACAATCGATTCTGGGGCTTGCCATACATAAAAAAAGCTGGAGCAGTCGTTGACCCTTCAACGTATTGGGCAGGAGTTTGTAAAAAACGACACTGAGTATGATCGGAGAAGCTATCGAGAGTATGATTTCGACTTCAACTGCAACTGAGCGATCGTTCAAGACGGAATCCTGGATCCATGATTTGAAACGTAATCGGCTCACGGGAGAAAGGGCCTAAAAAATTTCCTACATCGCTCATAATATAAGATTATTGGATCAAGCGCCAAAAAAAGAAAAAAAAAATGATAGTGCGCGTTGACAGCGACGAGTCATTCGTCATTATTAAATTCGGCTAGAGTTCCTTAAAGGAAAAAAATAAGACTGCGAGCATTGATCTCAATAAATTTTAAGTTTGTATTAAGTTAAATTGTATTTTGTATTATAGTTATTTATAGTTAGTATTATAGTTAGTTATAGTTTGTATTAAGTTAAATTGTATTACGTTAAATTGTTTCTACATAAAATTCCTCATTATATACGTTTTTTGCTTTACATAAAAAAATTAATGTAAAATATTAATTAAAATTTTAATGATGAAAATTATATAAATAAATAAAAATATATCAAGCGTTGATGTTTTATAAATATAAAACAATAAACATAAATGTGTTTTATTTCTAATAAATGAGCCATAAATATCCAAATGTCCCTTCCATTTTTTGAGTAATAAATAAATTAACAGTGTATTGTTCACAATAAATAAATCGACATCACGTTAATATTAGAATGCCACTGTTATTTTATTTATTCTTTTGTGAATAACTATATAGTTGCAATTGACCAAATGCTGACGTCAGTTATCTATATGAAAATGACAGCATTGCCGACAATTTTGATCACTGACGGTCATTCTGCATACAGGAAAAAATGACCTGACGAGACGGTCATTTTTTGGTCATTGCTCGGTCAATTGACCGATTGAAAAAATGACCGTCATTTTGCATCTCTAGTCTCGAAGACGTATATATATCGTATACATATATAATATATACCTATAATATAATGTATATTAGACGTCAGTGGTCTATATGGGTTCGTTTCTATTATCGTCAAACATATATGTTCCTTATACATATAATATATGTATATAGTTTGATGTCAAATGCTTACCCACACGGCACAATATATTTCAGAAATATTTCAGAAATGTTTCACTTGAAACATGTAATATTTCATTGCAACATTTCAGAAATATGTCGGAAATATGTCCATGTCAACGGAGATAACGAACGTTACATTGCTGACATATGTCAGAAACATTTCGGTAATATGTCAGAAATATTTCAACGATATATTTCAGAAATGTTTCATTTGAAACATGTAATATTTCACTGCAACATTTCAGAAATATATCAGAAATATTCCGGTAATATATATTTTATAATAAATATTTTATTAGTTAAATCTTCGGATTTTTTATTTCTTCACATTATTTTGTCGTTGTTATAGGTCATAGAAGGGTTACACCGGGGAAAAAAAAAATTACGCATAGATTTCTCGACATATTTTTTTTCTCCTTGACGGGGAATCGAACGGCGACCTACCTACCTATCCTACGTTTTTTATTTTTTTATTTTTTTTTTTAAAGAGTTTATCGTTCAGAAAAATACATCTCGGGTATTGTGGATACAATAAACCAGTAGAAAAAACAAATCCACAATTTTGCTTACGTAGGTAATATACATTTGCATAACTAGTGATATAGTACTTCGCAAATAACAATTTTTGTTTGTTAATGATAGCTTAAGGATAATCTGTGACTGAGTACGATTGTCTAAATAGACTAGTAGTTATCTTAAGATAATTGCGCCCTGGCAAGCGCATGGAAGGAACAGGAAAAAGGCGTTCAGCAAAAACCTTCCCTAAAATCACATAACCAGTAGTAGTACGAACGAATATAAAGGAAATAGATATATACATGGGAAATACAAAAATAAAACAAAAAGAGATAGGGGAACCAAACGGGATGGCATGTGCCATGGAGTGGCCCTGAGATCAGTCATTGTCGTAGTGCGGGGCGACCTTGTCTTTGTAATCTTATATTTCTATAATATTGTGCTTGTCTGTCGAGTAACGCTCGCATGCCGACGCTGTCAGCGTTTAGCCATCTATATTTGTTTAGGCGGAGTCGGCTGAAATCGACCGTGTCTCGTGATGGTAGAGCCATAGAACCGGTAAAAAGCTCGGGATTTTGATTATAATCATTATAACTGAGCGTTATACGTTTGTTTGCTTTATTGCGCTTCCAATGGTATAGGATCGGGACATTATATTCATTTTGGATAATTCCTTTTGTGTCGCAGTAAATGAAAGCTTGTGGGGTCGTATATCCCGTTTGTAATTGACGGATCGAGATGTTAGGATCTTGATTATATAGAGATTTAATGATCTGATTATCGATCGAAGGCAGTGAGCTAAAGTAGTCTCTAGTTAGTTTTATCATGAAATTGTGTATGCGTGGTATATTCGCTAGTTCATAGAGGATCTTATTAGCTACTAGATGTTGATATTCGGAATGCGCCGATCTGTATGTGCGCAGACATACGCGTAGACATTTGCGTTCAAAAGCTCGATACTGTTCAGCGACAGATTGACCGAAATTCCACAAGACTGGTGCGGCGTAGGTGAGTATGGGCCTAATTAATAGCATATATATAATAATTTTAGCTCGGCTGGATAAATTTTTAGCGTAAAATATTCTGCTATTGGCCTGAAGGGCCGATCTAGCTTTTGTAAGCTGGGCCTGCAGGTGGAAGTTCCCGCGCAGGAGATAGTCCATCTGCACGCCCAGATACTTAACTGTTTTTTTATGAGGAATACGTTGCTTGATATTAGAGTCCGGGTTGGATAGCGATATAAAGAAATCGCGGCTGCCGGCTTTGCATTTGGACGTGAGAGAGTCGACTGGCTTCTTAAACAAGATTGTTTCGCATTTCAGAGGGCTTAAACGCAAGTTCCAGGATCTGTAATATTGGTTAACCTTTTCGGATAAAATCCTACGTATCTACCTAACACGCTACCCACTACGCTATCGACTGTTGACGATCTTTCGATATTAATATGATGTATTTGACTCGCCAGAGAACACTTGATCATAGGCTGGGTTCCATTATTCGCTCAAACCGCTTTGCGTAAAAGGCCCGACCGCCCGAGCATGAGCAAATTAAGCGCTCTGAGCGCTTTGAGCGAATAATGGAACGCAGCCATAGTTGTATGTTGGGAGCTACTCAAGGGATGGTGGTGGTCCGGTCTTTCATACTTTATTTAGTATGACCATGTCGGTTTTGGACGAAATTACAAACTTGAATGTGGTGAATCCAATATGGTGGATCAAAAATTCTAAAAATTCCATAATATAATATGTACATGTCGGTGGATTAATGCCAAAGGGGCGTAAGCGCCTTTTTCGAAATTTCCGCGTTTGTACTGCCAGAAGGGCGTAAGTGCTATATTTAGCGGCTCGAAGGTAAAGGTTAAAAGTAAAAGTTCATTAGTTATCATCCTTCGCTGGGTAGAAATAGTAACTCTCGCTGGATTCATCCGCATTGACGTCATCTTCGTCACGCAGTTCATTCACTACAGCATTAAGTTTCATAGAAATTATGAAACAAAATTACTTTGTTATTTATGAATAAAAAGTTGATGAGAAAAAACATGTATGGACGAACCTGTGAATACTAGCTGAGAAATTTGTCATTTAGAAAAATATTCGGTCATCAATCAGTATAGTAATAAGTAAATACATATTGAATAATAATCCTAATAATAATTGCAAAAACGATAAGTATCATAAATTATATGTCCCGATAGAATTCAGTTGAGTACGATCAGTACGATTAACAAGTTATAATTTTGGACACCTAACCTCAAATACGATACTTGCAGCACGTGACTGGAAGACTTCCGACACCTATAAACTATAAGGAGAGTAATTTTACGCAGCAGGATTAGAAATAGAAAATACATTCATTGAATAAACACCAATATACATTTTGCTCGTTATACTGTGATCGTAGGCGTAGCGGCCATAATAGATAGACTGACTGCGGGTGAGGAGAATAGAAGTTGGGGGATAGGAAATCTATGTGCGGTATAGTAGGGACACATGACGTCGCTTCGAATCCTCGATCGCTTCGTATCGCCAACACCTCCCCTCGAAGTCGTGGGTTCGGATCACGTTATTCCCGTAACTCGATCATGCCTAGTCCTTCTTGACATTTGGCATGTTTATGACCCGTCAATCCCTTCGTCAATAGGTCAGCCGGCATCTCGTTGGTCGGCATGTATTGCAACTCTATTTCACCCGAAGTGCAACAGTCTCGGGTAAAATGATGACGTATGTCTATATGTTTGGTCCTTGCGTGACATCTTTTAGTGCTGTACACTAACCCTTTAGCTCCTAAGTTGTCGTTGAAGAGCGTCGTCTGGTCACACTGCATTCCCAGGGCCCGTAGTATCCCTCGGAGATAAAGCGCCTCTTTTGTGGCTTTCGAAATTGTCATATATTCGGCCTCCACGCTCGACAAGGCCACTGTGCGCTGTTTCCGAGCTTCCCAGGATATCGCGGCTCCTGCAAGTATGAACGCATACCCTGAATATGATCGGCGGTCAACCAGGTTGGAACCCCAGTCTGCGTCGACTACCCCATACAACTGAACCTCCGATCTCTGGTACATTACTCTATAGCCGGTAGTTCCTCTCAGGTACCTCAGGATCCTCTTAGCTGCTACCCAATGTTCATCCGTGTAGTTTGTATTGAATTGACTCATAAAGTTTACCGCGTAAGCGATGTCAGGCCTTGTGGAAACCGCAAGGTACATCAGGGCTCCGATAAGACGTTGATATGGGTATTGTCCCATCGCCTATCGTTTGCTCGCTCCGGTTTCGTAAGCTGAAAGTTTGTGTCGATCGGAGTTTTGGCTGCTTTGCAGTCCTGCATCCCAAAGCGTTCCAGGATAGCTTCGGTATATTGACGTTGAGTTAGGTAGACGCTATGGTCTTTCACGTCTTGTTGAAACTCGATGCCTAGGCAAAGATTCGCCAATCCCAAATCTTTCATCTCGAACGACTCCGCTAAGGATTGCTTCATCTGTGTCAATCGCTTTGTGTCGTTGGTAGCCACCAGGATATCATCAACATAGATCGCGATTATCATTATGTGGTCTCTTCCTTGCGACGTGAACATACATGGATCTTGACCCGTTGGTTGCATGTCCAATTGCTCTAGTTTCGTAGCCAATCGACGATACCACTGCAAGCCTGATTGCTTCAGCCCGTAAAGAGCCTTTTTCAAGCATACGATGTCTTGATGCTGACTTAGTGCTGTTAGCCAGCGCTTCGCCGTCTCCATGACGTCGCTCCTTCGGATTATTTCTGCTCCTGATCCGACCTGTTTTCCGTCCATGATTTTCGTCAAAACTTCTCGCAGTTGTTCAGGAACTTCCATAAACACGTTCTCTTCCAGTTCACCATTGAGATAGGCGGTTACCACATCCATCTGATGAATCTGCAGTCCCCATTCTGCTGCCAATGCTGCCAGAAGTCTGATCGATGTCGATCTTGCAACTGGGGATGTTTCTTGAAAATCCTCCCCTGGGCGCTGTGAGCAGCCCTTTGCGACGAGGCGTACCTTCTTCTTCGTAGTTGATCCGTCGTCCTTGGTGCAAAATACGAATCGGCTTCCGATCACCTTCCGTTTCTGCGGCCTTGGTACGATCTCCCACGTGCTGTTGCGTATCTGCGCCAGGTACTCATCCTCGAGAGCTGTCTCCCATGCTTCAACGTCATCCGTTTGCTTAGCCTCTCGCCAGGTTAATGGATCATGTACTACTGTCAGATTGCATTCAAAGAATGCATCGTCGTCGCCTGGATCTTGTCCTGTTAATCCTTCTTCATCCGATGACTCTCCGCTATCACGTTCCTCGTTATCGGCAGCTGCTGGTTGATACACCTTTCTTGGCCTGCCAACCGACCCGGAACGTAGTAATACCGGCCTGCTCCTTCCACGTTTCGTTGGTCGAAGGCGGGCTGGTAATAATGGATCCGTTGCTTTTCGCTTTGCCGCTCGTGTTAGCACTCTGGAGGGTTCTGAGTGATGTCTCTGCTTCTTATTCTCTTTTTCAACGTTTGGTAGTTCTTGTTTTTGTTTTGGTTCGCTTTGCTCGGATTCACTTATCATGCTTGGTATGACTACCGTTTCCGGATCTAGGAATTCTTGATACTCGCTGTTACAACCAGATTCGTTCACGAATTCCACGTCACGGCTCACAACTACCCTGCGTTCCTTCGGTAGCCACACGCGATACGCCTTGGACTCGTTCGAGTATCCCACGAAGACACCCGCTTCCGATCTTGACTCAAACTTGCCCTTCTGTGGATTCTTGTTTAGTACGTAAACTTTTGTTCCGAAAATTTTGAAATAAATCACCGTAGGGATCTTCCCCTTCCAAAATTTATATGGGATTTGTCCATTTAACGATTTAGCTGGGCACCTGTTTCTCACATAACAAGCAGTGTTTACTGCCTCGGCCCAAAACGACGGTGGAACGTGAGCCTGGCGCATCATGCACCTGGCCATTTCAACCAATGTCCGATTTTTTCTTTCCGTGATACCGTTCTGCTCGGGTGTCTGCGGTACGGTCAACCTTCGCGCGATACCGTTCTCTGTCAGGAACTGGTCGAATTCGTTATTGCAGTATTCGCCACCGTTATCAGTCTGTAGCGCTTTAATTTTTCTCCCGGTTAATGTCTCTGCAGCTACTTTAAAGTTTTTAAACGCTCCAAAAACGTCACTTTTGTTTTTCACAAAGACTATTTCGCACCATCTTGACTTGTCGCCAATAAATGTCACGAAGTATTTGGCTCCTGAGTGAGAAGCGACTCTCATCGGGCCGCACACGTCCGAATGCACTATTTCTAACAGGTCTTCAGTACGATCGCCCTCGCTCTTCGGGAACGAGGCTCGCGTTTGCTTTTCACTGATGCATATCTCGCAT
This sequence comes from Rhorus exstirpatorius, assembly GCA_963564615.1. Taxonomy (NCBI): domain Eukaryota; kingdom Metazoa; phylum Arthropoda; class Insecta; order Hymenoptera; family Ichneumonidae; genus Rhorus; species Rhorus exstirpatorius. The sequence goes on along the minus strand of OY751314.1, from coordinate 2,744,285 downwards.
CTTAATAATGCCTGATCACACTTAAAGTTTAAACCGTGCACAACACCGTTTTTCACCATGTCCTTCAAGTCTCTTTCGTTTACATGTCCCAACTTGTAATGCCACTCGTCAATTTCACTTTTTGCATGACTCACTTGCATTACCGTTTTCGTAATGTTTGCCGCGTTACCGCACTGTCTCAAGTAGTACAGGTTACCTACCCTGTCTGCTCGAAAGATCACTTTACCGTTTTTCCCGATCACTACAGCATCTTTCTCTCGAAAGTGCACCTGATACCCGCGATCGGTGATTTTCGACACGGATAGTAGATTTGTACGTAAATCTGAAACGTAGTAAACGTTCTCAAAGTTAATGTTCACCCCGTTCTCTTGATTATCTACGGACACTCTTACGTTTCCCGCACCTGTTATTTTCGTAGTCTCGCTATTCGCTAGGTTTAAAGTTTTGTCCACTGATTTGATGCTCTCAAATTTCACTTCTTCAGTACATATGTGAGCAGTACACCCACTGTCCAAACACCAATCGATACTGTTATATGTTTCACGCCCGAACATCACTGTCTCTACCATGCTTAGCATCGCTACTTCACGTCGCACGTGCACCGAGCTCACCTATTCATTGTCATTGTCTTCCACTTGACGCGCACTCGGTTGAGGATCAGCAGGATATCTCGCTAAACATTTTTTCGCCATATGTCTGATTCGATTGCAATGAAAACACACTGGTTTGCTCCGTCCCGAATTTGAATAGTTCCCGGTTTTCCCGCCTCTCGAACTATCACCTCGCGGACGGTCTGGCGCGCTCGCGTTTGAATGGAACGGCGCCTTTCTCGCATACATCGCGTTCAGATCTACCGCGTTCTCACCCGCTCTTCGCGATTCGTGTTCCTTTACAATTTTCACACGCAATGTCTCCGGATTCGGTAACTCGTCGCGCGTTTCCATAGCGCAACGAAAGTTCTCAAACGACTCCGGCAAGCTATACAAAAGCAAGATAGCCAAAAGATCGTCATTGATAATCAGATCAATCTCCCTCAATTTTGTCACGGCGTCGAAAAACTCGGTCAGATGGACCCGCAGATTATCACTCTCTTTCATTTTCGACAGAGTGATTCTCTTCAAGAGAGTCGCTTTTCGCGCTGGCCCTTTCGATTGATACGTCGACTCAATCTTCAGCCACACGTCTCTTGTAGTTGATATCCCGCGAATAATATTTAGCTCTAACGCACTCATCGATAACACAATATCGGCCTTGGCCTTCGAGTCTTTGTTTACCCAGTCGGCGAGTTGATCGCCGCTTGACGGCCGGGTCATTATGCCTGTCACGTAACCCCACAGATCATTTTTCACTAGGATTGCCTCCATCTGTAATTTCCACGTGTCGTAATTCTCCGCGTTTAGCGGTTCGATACGCAGAATTCCCGACATTTTAATAGTCCGAACTGTTCTTGTTCACTCAGTCTTTCGCACAACGGTTTTCCCGGTGCTATACCCGCGCGCACTACACCGTTCTTCACGATCACGTCTTGCGAATTCTTCACTCGCAATTTTTAGCCATACTATGTATTTTCACTCACGGTACTCTTATCCTGGGCCCATAACCTATTAGGAGAGTCATTTTACGCAGCAGGATTAGAAATAGAAAATACATTTATTGAATAAACACCAATATACATTTTGCTCGTTATACCGTGATCGTAGGCGTAGCGGCCATAATAGATAGATTGACTGCGGGTGAGGAGAATAGAAGGTGGGGATAGGAAATCTATGTGCGGTATAGTAGGGACACATGACGTCGCTTCGAATCCTCGATCGCTTCGTATCTCCAACATAAACAATATTACAAGCCAATTGAAAATATCAACAGCGATAACTCATAATTATAATAACTTATAATCACTCACCTTATTCTTACGAAGCTATTTGTAAATGCACAAAATAACACGTTTATCAATCGTACCTCGTACCGCGGTTTGCACCGGCAAAAGTTCGAGAAGGCGCAACGCCAGACGCAATCTCTATACCATATGTATATAGCCTGCTAATGTGTACCTAGCGCGTCCAGCCATCGACAGCGAACGCTATCTTTGAGAGGGCGCAGGATTCGAATTCCAAATGTCCTTAAATCAACGGATGCTTGTCGTTTGCTGTTTGGATGTCATTATATTGAGACAAGCACGACAAGCATACGTGAATCTGCTTTGTATCATATATGCCAGCAAAGCATGCTGTCATATTGCCGACATTTTATTACTGCCTGTTGCGTGCGGATGTTGGCATAACACAAGCATCGCAACAGCATCAGTAAATAACAAGGATTGCAACTCATGATCGATCTGGTCTGGTTATCTGGGGATCCTGCAATAACTCATAACGATTTTTCCTCTCATGGGTATAACGATAAATTCGTAGAGTCTATGCGTCTTAGAATGACCTCAGCGTTAAATATTCATGCACCTAGACAAACCTTTCAAGTACATAAACAGCACGCACCATGGCTAACCGAAGCTTTGAAATCACGTATAAAAGAAAAGAATGTTCTCTATAAGCGTGCTAGGCGCTCTGGTAGTTTATTGGAATTAGCTATTTATAAGCAATGTAGGGACGACCTCAGTCGAGACTTGAAGCAAGCGAAAAATAATCATTATCATGAAAAAATCTCGAGTATAGTTGATCCAACTAAACTTTGGAAAGAACTGGCCAATCTGGGATTAGTAAAACCTGCTCAGTCATCACCTCTAAATTTCTTCTCCCCTGACGAATTGAATTTATACTTCTGTGGCATATCCAACACCACACCACCATGTGACCGAAACGAATTCACCAACATTATGGCCGAATTATCAGAAGTTCATGAACTATTCGAGTTCTCACCCATCCATCCCGATACAGTGGCATCCTTCATCAATAGTACCTCACCATTGTCCTACTCATCAGGCCCAGACGGAATATCAATGTTTTCTATAAATAAAAGCAACATTTGCTTATCTCCATTGCTAGCATCATTGTTTAATCATTGTCTAAAGCTCTGATATTTCCAGCCTCGAGGAAACGTGCGTATCTTCGTCCACTACTAAAGTTGAATCCCCCGAACTCACCATCTGATTGTAGACCCATCGCAAATTTATGTGAACTCTCAAAATTATTCGAGAGAATCATTCACAATTAAATCACGAGCTTCGTCACCACCAACAACATTTTAGACCCGCGTCAATCTGGCTACAGGAAAGGCTACAGCACCCAAACTGCATTACTGCGCATTTGCAACGAGGTTAGAAAAAACGTTGACGAGAGACGCCTCACGATTCTCGTATTATTTGACTTCAGTAAGGCTTTCGACGCGGTATCACATATAAAGTTACTGAAGAAACTTCGTAGAATGGGATTCTCAGAACAAGTTGTAAATTGGTTTTTCTCATATTTAACTGGAAGATCGCAAGCCGTGATTGATTCGAATGGAAATTGCTCAAGATGGTTAAATACTTCCGCGGGGGTACCCCAGGGGTCTGTTCTAGGTCCCCTATCATTCTCATTGTTCATTAACAACATCGGGGAACGACTTTTGTACATGCAACACATGATATTTGCAGACGAAACCCAAATCTATTTAAGTTGCGCATCATCAGAGTTAGAGGCTGGTATTGCTCGCATCACTCATGATGTTGGTGTAATAGCTGACTACGCAAACGTGAATGGTCTCAAACTCAATCTAACAAAATCGAAGGTGCTTGTTCAGGGTGGAAGCAATTTTATTAGTCGGATTAACTTGGAAGATTTACCACCTATTGCAGTCAACGACACAATTCTACCCTATGTCAGCGAAGTCCGGAACCTTGGCGTGATCATGTCATCGAATTTGTCATGGCGAGGCCACGTATTGTCTGTATAAAAAAAAGTCAACTTTTCTCTATACAAAATGAAATTCCACAGGAATTCCCTTTCTCAAGAAGTAAAAGCCGTGCTGGTCACTTCATTAATTTTCTTGATTCTTGACTATTGTAGCATTGTGTATAATGATTTAACGGGTGAACATAATACGAAACTTGAGCAATTAATGAACTCAGGCATTCGATTTATCTTCAACCTACAGCGAGATGTGCACATCTCACAATACCGTAGACGACTTGGATGGTTAACAGTCAGATTCAGGCGACTTTATTTCCTCGGCGTCATGGTTTTAAAAATATTACACAGTGATTCTCCATCCTACATCTCTGAGCTCTTCACACGATCCCGACCGACCAGAAACCCTACACGACAACTAGTTCCCGAGGAGTTCCATATCCCCAATCATCGCACGTCCACGTATCGAAATTGCTTTTCATTATCAGCAGTTTATTTCTGGCACACCCTCCCCAGTGAAGTACGTTCATCACCAACTCTGAGCATTTTGAAGACCAGGTTGTTTGCCCACCTTTTTGAACTCGATGGACATCCTGCTTAGGTTCCCGCAGTCATACTGCTTCCATTCTGTGGTGAGCTCTTCCCTAAATGGCCAGTTTGTTTACTCAGTCGAGAAAGAACTAGGTCGTTAATGTATGAGGAATCAAGATCAGTAAGTTCTGGTATTATTATTTAATTATTATTATATTACAACTGACTGCAGAATGTAAGTCATGTTGTAAATTATTCTTTATTTCTTATCTTATTTCTGTTATTTCTTTTATATTATTTTGTTTATTCTGTATAATTTGTATAATTGTATAATTCATTGTATTATTGTATAATTCTGTTTATCATTGTTATTTGTAATTGCCTCAAGGTACAACCAAGGCATAAAATAAACCAATCAATCAATCAATCAATCTCCCGCGTGTGTCGCTTATGCTTTTTCTCTCTTTATCCTCCTCTCGCACACACTCTTCTATTTTGCACACGACTTTTTTCTCTCTCTCTCTCCCGCGTCTGTTGCTTAAACAGTTCGCCTCTTTCTCTCTCTCTCTCTCTCTCTCACTATTCTAACTCGTTGTTCCAGTAGTAAAAAAAAAAATGTTTTAAATTGATGGAAAAGAAAATCACCGCACCGTGCAATTATGAAGGAGTTTAAGAGAACTCGTACTACAACTCGAAAATTTTTTCCGATATTCCTACGAATAAAAGTTTGAGCGATCTGCACAGAAATTATTTGAAAAAACCCATAGAATTTAAGCCTGCACGGATATATTCGTTATACTCATCTCCGTGAGCCACCTTTTTATTAAATATTTTTATTAGCACGAGCACACAAGTTAATCCTGAGAGCACATAAATTATTTAAACGAATAATATTTTAAGCGATCGACGTTGCGAGAACGTTTTACCGATATTACACGATTAAAAGAACAACGATTACTGAGCTCTACAGCTGCTTGGAGACAAGCTCCACGCGCCTTTAGGGATAATATTTCGAAGACTTCTCGGCGCGCGCAAAATGCACCGTCAGCACCACGTGCATGTCTCATCGTCGCTCAAGCTTGCTCGAATTCGCTCATCTTTTTATTCGTATGGAGAATAATATATTTAATGTATACCTATAGGCACAATAGGTATACGCTGCGTGTATACATAGGTATAGCAGCAGTTATTTTACATACAGGGCGAAGAATAATTTAAAATGGTGCAGATCGCAGGCAGGAATGCTTGTGATCTGTGACTTTAGCATCTAATGACCTCATCTACAAGAGCATGGCGATGATTGATACTGTTCTCCATAATGTATGTATTTTTCAAATTTTTTTACTGGGAGGGAAAAGATGCATAGCCCTCACCGCTACACATACATACTGCTATGTATAGGTGGATGTCAGCTAATTTGCACGCGCAAAGGTTTACTTTGTTTTAGCTAAAATTAAGTATCGATATTACGGTATGTTTCATGACAACACAATATGCATACTCTGCGAATATACATAGGTAAGTTGATGAAGTATCGTTCAGCAGTAGCAGTTCTTTTAGATATAGGGCGAAGAATAAATTCAAGTGGTGTAGACCACAGGCAGGGATACTTTAGCATCGAATGACCCATCTACATGAGTATAGCGATGTCTAATGGTATTCTCCGTTGTAAATCTATTGTAACGGTACGCTTTTTTCGATAAGACGACTTCACGCTACGCGTGAATTCACGCTTCGTTGGTGAACGGAGCAGGTGCAAAGATAAATAAACTTACTTGGCTTGTTCAATTTTCCGTATCCATTTTCAATCTTCTTCTTAAATTTCATTTTTGTTCGTTCACACTGTTTTTTTGGATTCGTGAACTCTAACAGAGTATTAATTAATATGTTTTATTTCTAAGTAATTTTCCCAAAAGGTTATGATTGAGAATACCTTTTAAAAGTGATGAGCCCAGTTGCGGGATTCCAAGGTCTCCCGAGAAATCCGTCACTGGCGCTCGGAATAAATTTAGACGATTTTTGGGTAGAGCCCAGTTGCGGGATTCCAAGGTCTCCCGAGAAATCCGTCACTGGTGCTCGGAATAAATTCGGACTATGTTGGTAGAGCCCAGTTGCGGGATTCCAAGGTCTCCTGAGAAATCCGTCACTGGTGCTCGGAATAAGGATGGGATAATGGGAATCTTGCATTCAATTGATTTTTTTTTTTTTAATATCACTCGAAAAATGTTATTTGTCGTGTGGACGTTGGGCAGAGTGACAGTCTTTGTAGGGACTTCGTGGGTCTCTCCGAACTAGAGCAGAGTTGGCTGGTTACAGCTCCGTCCTCTCCTCTGGTCTCGCAGCGAAGTGCCTTTCCAGTGGCCGAAATCTCTCCTTTTATGCCCGTCCAGGGCTGTCTCCCAGAATCCTCTGCACTTCTCCCCTCTCCACCGTTTAAAGCCGGATTCTCACGATGCGTCTGTTTGGCGCGCTCGACTTCGTCCTCTCTCTATTATTAAGCCGGATCCTCACGACGCGTTGATTCGGCGCGCTCGACTTACACTATTTTTAAATTTTTTATTTGGACGTTAAGTTGCATAGCTGTGACCACTACACATACATGCTGCTATGTATAAGAGAATGTCAGCTAATTTGCACGCGCCAAGGTTTACTTTGTTTTGACGAAAACAGAGTATCAATATCATGAAGTTCCATCAAAGTGATATATAAGTCCGATTAAGGCTATGTAGGAAAAATTATAAATTAAAAATTTTTCTCTAGACTTGAAATTATTTTATTTATTAAACAAAAATTATTTTTTCGGAAAAAAAGTGCCGCAAGATGAGCTTGAGGCTCTAGAGATCACGAGCGTAGTTATTGAGCCCTCCTGCTTGGGCAAGTATTCGGTAACTCTCTCTGTCTCTCTCTTTTTTCTGTATGCATATCTTTTTCCATGCCTCGAATTATTCTATCACCGCAATAGCGGGCTATTTTTTATATTTTTCGATGTATACCGAGCATTCAAGTATGACACTACGAGATTTCTCGATTTCTCGAGGTGCGTGAAATGCATTATCAGCAGAGCAGCAGCCGGCTACCGTCCGTCTTCGCGCAATGCTGCGAATATCTTCTCCTTATTTTTCATATAATGTGTTTGTAGATATTTGTGTGTTTTTGGCACCTTAGTAATATAATTTTATTATATATTTTGCCTTGAAAACATTTTTCCCTATCGAACGAAAATTATTTTTTCGAAAAAAGAGCGAAAAGGTGAAAGCGAGGCTCAGCCGAGAGGTACGGCAAGAGATCACGAGCATAGTAATTAAGTAATTCCTGTTTGTCCGAGTATTCGCTAATTCTGGCTCTCTCCCTCCCTCTCTCTCTCTCTCTCTCTCTCTCTCTCTCTCTCTCTCTCTCTCTCTCTCTCTCTCTCTCTCTCTGTGAGTAACTGACAGATGTGTGTATTTTCTGCTCCTTCTTCTGCTGTGCTTTTCTCTGCCGCTTTGTGCCTTCGGGCCGTTTTGTTTCAGTGTAGAGCGAGTCCTGTTAACGCTTTTCGTCTTGAGCTATCAAGTGTGCGCTTGGATGGCCGCATTGCAGTAATATCTCGACGAAAAGTGCATGTGTTTCTCGATTTGCTCAAGTCGGTTGAGCTGGTCCATCCTGCCCCACGTCAGCTGTTTACCGTTGCCGCGCATGCGTCTTTTCTTATTCTCGTACTGCGCATGGGCGACCTGCGTCAGCTGACAAAATTGTGTGGCCTCATCTGCTTTGCTGCTGCGACGCCGTGCTCCCCGCTGCCGCTGTCACGCTTGCGCCTCTCTCTTTTCGTTACTGCGCATGGGTGCTTTCTCCTCGGCTGTGTGAGTACACACGACTGTTGCTTCCTGGTCTCACGCATGCGCTCTCCGCGAAACGCTTGCGCATCTCTCCAACTTGCTGCTGTTCACGGCTGTCCGCGTGTCGACTGCTGGCATAATAATCTCCCACCTTATCAACTGCTGGTAAAGAAGATCTCGCTCTCATCGTCTGGGACCAGTCGATACCCGTCATCTCACACCATCGCTGGGCTCGCTATTATCCGGGCGATATGTCATCTCGCTGTGGTTTATGCAACCACTTCACCCCTAAAAATGTGACTGTCTTCTGCTCGGGGGATTGCGGGTTGATCTTCCACAAGAAATGCGCGGAGGGCAAATTTGGGACTACTTTGTCCGGCCCTGGCGGCAAAATGAGTACGCGATGTGACTCGTGTTTGCAAAACCGCTCGGTAAGAACTCCTCGTACTCCCCCACCAAGGCAGTCGACCTCGGCTTCACCGACACTACAGGACCTCATGGCGCAGCTCCAACAAATGGCGTCTCAAAACCAACAAATGGCGTCTCAAAATCAGCTTGCGCACACGTCAACGGGAAACCATCTTCAGGCCATCCAAGAGACCCTTGCAGGCGTTGAGCAAAAAGTCTCGGCCCTGAGTGCAGATGTCGCTGGGCTTGCTGCCTCGCAGTCAGTCATGGCAACGCGTATCTCTGCGCTCGAAGAAAATACGCAAATGGAGCTCGAGATGTTGCAAAGGGAAAACAGTACCCTGAAGGAGCACATTGATAAACTGACAAATCGTGTGGCTAAAGTGGAGTCGAGGGACAAATCGAATGAGCTAACGATTGCGGGTCTCCCGGTAACCGAGCAGGAGTCGGCTCGGGATCTTGTCCACTCTGTGTGTGATGCCATTCGGGTTAGATTGCCTCCTGTCTCCCTATTGGACGCTTTTCGACTTGGGTCGGCACAATCTGGCAAACATGCAAAAATCCTGGTGAAGCTCGCGAGTGATCACCTGTGCGAACAGGTGATCTCTGCTGCGCGGAAGCACAGCCCGAGTCTCACTGCTGCCGATATTGATGCCTCGTTCGACCCGGTCAGGATCTTCGTAAATCGCAATCTGTCAGGGCCTCTCTACAACCTGCTGAAGGCCTCCCGGGACTGGGCAAAATCGAATCCGGACATCAGCTCTGTTCGGGTCAGGGATGGCGCTGTGCATCTCAATACACGTGGGAGCTCGGAACCGACTATCATACGGGATATAGCGGACCTTGAGCGACAGAAAGATATGGCTGGGCCACCCCCTTCCTCCACGAGTTGACGCCCAGGGACCTCTTTTCAACCTTGTGCTGCGCCTCCCCAGAAGAATTCACTGAAAATCGCACATGTAAATGCTCAATCGATCACGGCACATTTCGCAGATTTCAGCGAAAAAGTCGGATATGGTCTCTTTGACATTATTGCAGTCTCGGAGACCTGGTTAAAGAACTCTCATCCTGACAGCTCTGTGGACATCCCAGGATATAATCTAGTTCGAAATGACCGTCTTGGGAGGGGAGGTGGGGGCGTGGGTATATACACTCGCACATCCCTTGCAGTCAAAGTACTGGCGGCGTCTGATGCTTCCGCCCTGCTGCGACCGGAGTTTTTGCTGATTGAAGTCTCTCAGCCTTCCAAAGGTAAACTGTTATTCGGCACAGTCTATCGTCCTCCGAAAATCGGTTTTTTCGACATCTTCGAGACTGTATTCGAGTCGTTCCAGCACCGGTATGCGGACATCGTTATCGTGGGTGACTTCAACGCGGATATGGCAAGTAACTCGTATGACGCAGCATACTTCAGGCACTTCTTTGGCTCTCACAACCTTACGCTGCTTCAGACTGGACCAACACATCATACTGCCACCTCGCATACTTGGCTTGACCTATGTATTGTTGAAGATCCCCTCCGTGTCTTGGACTACGGTCTCTGGGACATGTCTTGTATTTCGGGACATGACCTTGTCCACCTGACGTATTGGTTTGACCTCGTGGCTGAAGAGCCGTCTGCTGGCACATACCGTGATTTTCGAGATTTTCAACTCGAGGCGTTTGGTCGTGACCTTGTGCGATTTGACTGGTCCGCCCTATATCAAGCTGAGTCTCTGGACACAAAGGTATCCATTATCAATGACGGGATAATCAGCACTATAAATAGACACACCACGTTGAGGCACCGTCGCCCTGTGTCGGCGCGCAAGCACCTTCCGTGGATCTCAGCGGAGCTGCGCGAGCAGATTAGGAGACGAGACCGACTGCGAATGAGATTTAGGAGGACTCGAACGGACCAAGCCAGGGCGGATTTCGTGATGGCCCGAAACGGGACAAAGCAGGCCCTTCTTCAAGCCCGTCTCGCCTACTATGAATCCAAAATCTCCGTGACCCGAGACCCTCGCACGCTTTGGCGTGAACTTCGACGAGCAGGTGTGGTACCTCAACGAAATTCGAATCCAGCTCAACTAGAAGGGAAGGAGCTGAATGAATTCTTCGTGTCGATCTTCAGTGAACCCGTCGATCGCCCGGAACGAGTGCTCGAGGTGGCGTACCGAGATCCGTTCGATGACTCTCGATTCTATTTCGCTCTTATTTCACCTGATGAACTGTGCAAAATTGTCCAGAGCTTTAAGTCCCCGGCCAGTGGAGTGGATGGCATCCCGATCTCTTACGTTAAGTACGCTCTTCCTTTCATCCTGCCTATCTTGACAGACACACTCAATGAGTCGCTTCTTACATCGGTTTTTCCCTCCTCATGGCGGCACTCCAACATCGTCCCGGTTGCCAAAGTCCCACTACCAGTCACCGTAGAGGATTTTCGTCCGATTTCATTGCTACCAGCTCTATCGAAATGCCTCGAGCGTGTTGTTGCTAAGCAACTCAATGACTTTCTGGAAAAAGGTAATCTTCTCGACGAGTTCCAGGCTGGTTTTCGCGCGGGGCACAGCACCCAGACGGCTCTTCTCGCTTTGACGAATGCCATAAGATCGGCCGCTGACGACAGATGCATCTCGATCATTGTCTTCCTCGATTTCAGCAAGGCGTTTGATCGTGTCGACCACTACCTCTTGCTTTCCAAACTCTACGACCTAGGATGCTCTGCCCAGGTGATAGGATGGTTCCTGAGTTACCTGACGAACCGGACTCAATCCGTCATCGGCGCCGGTGGTCGTGCCTCTCCTCCTGAGTGTGTGCTCTCGGGTGTGCCCCAGGGCTCTGTTCTTGGTCCATTACTTTTCGCGATTTTCATCAGGGATCTACCTGCTGTTCTACAGCACTCGAAGCACATAGCTTATGCGGATGATGTGCTGATCTACTGTCACTGTCGCCCGTGTGACCTCCAGCAGGGCATAGAGTGGATCAACGCCGACCTCGATGCGGTGCTCAGATGGTCTGTCACAAACAAGCTCACGTTGAATGTCGCGAAAACCCAGGTGCTGCTCGCTGGCACTGCAAGGTACGTAAATGGACTCGACCTGGATGAGTTTCCGCCCTTGGTCATAGGCAACGCTCCGCTTAAAATGTCACCCACCGTCAAGTACCTGGGGGTCCTCCTGACACCCACTCTATCGTGGAGAGCTCAGGTGGCTGCTGTCCGAGGCAACGTGTTCTCCATCTTGGCTCAGTTAAAGCGCAATCGAGGCCTGCTCTCGCGATCCTTACGGGCTCGGCTGATCGAGGCACTTGCTTTTCCTATCCTGGACTACTGCTGTGTGGTGCTCATTGACGCGACAAAGGAGCAAAATCTCGCCCTGAAGCGTGCGCTCAACGCATGCATCCGGTTTGTACTTGACCTCCCACGAGACGCTCACATCACGGCTGCTTACCGTGCACTGTCTTGGTTACCTCCTGAGCTGCGACGCAAATACTTTCTTTCCACTCTAACTCTACGCATCTTGGAAAGTTGCACCCCGCCATATTTGAGAAATCTGCTTCGCTATAGGAGTGACATAACAACTAGACCTGGCCGGGGTTCTGCTCTTGATCTTGCTGTCCCTCTGGCCCGGACGACGATGCATCAGGGTTCGTTTGAGTGCAGTGCTGCTACCTCATGGAATAGTCTACCGGCTGAAGTTCGTACGGCTAGCTCGACATCTCTGTTTAAAGCTAGGCTGCACTCCCTACTGCTTCGGGATCTGTAATTTTGCTTCTCCCTCGTCAACTTGGATGCTTCTCCCCGCTGTTTCCCTCTCACCTGATATCCGGGCGCGTCTGGCCTGGCCCTCTATCTATCTATCTTTTCTCGGACAATTTTGATAACAGATAGTGCATTTTGTTGATCTGCTATGTCGAAATCGTGCCTCTCTTCTTGCTAGCAGGATGCGCTGGCATGCTATACACTGTGAGTAATCATCTCTGTCCGCCGAGCTAGGCAGCACTGCTCTGCCATGCTGCGCGTTTGTACGTCTTGGTGCCGTGCGGCCCTCGGTATGTAAATATGTGCCCTAGTATTAGTTTCTTGTATGAATGTAACGCTAAGTCCTAAGTCAAAATTCCACTGTTAAGTTTTCATATTTCTACTGTAAGCTTACTATGTTTTTCGGCAAAACCTCTGTGATAACGTACCCTCTGTAACTATAGGTGTAAGGCGTATTATAGGTGTAAGTAATTTTGTGATATTTGTACCTTCTGTAAAATATGTGTGCTCTTATGGGCTAATCCCCAGAGCCAGGCAAATATAGCAATCAATCAAAGCAATCAATCTCTCTCTCTCTGTCTCTCTTTCTGTATGGATATCTTTTTTGATGCTCGAGAGTCTTTCTATAGCAACAATAGTGGGCATTTTAAATATTTTTCGATGTATACCGAGTATTTAGGAATAGCACTGCGAGTTATCGCGATTTCTTTAGAAGTGTGATATGCATCAGCAACAGGGCAGCAATAGGCTATATGCCGTCTTTGCTCAATGCTGTGAGGCTCTTCTTCTTATTTTTCACTTAATGTGTGCTTATCTCTATCAACCCCCGTGTCTCTGAATATACATAACTGCCTTAATTTACGAGGGTTCGAACGCTGCTACTTCTTTTCATACACATTTTTTCACGGGGCATGAATATTAAATGTTACTATTTTTTCTTTGAAAAAAATAAAAGCACCTGGGAATCGTTTGTTGATCGTTCGTTTACATCACTCGTATGAAAAATGTTTCCGAGAAATTTTTTTAAAATTTCGAAAAAATTTAAGAAAATTTTGTTTTGATACTTATTCGTTTCGTTCATTCGTATAGTTCATGCGTATCGCCCGTATCGTAATGATTTCGTAGCAAAAATTTGCGTCGTAACAGTTTAACATGAAATAGTATATCATGCGGCAAGCGCGTAAAGTGACTGTTTTCGAGCGAGGTTATGTTTTTAGAATGAGCTGTTGGCTTTGCCTGGTGAGCATATGAATAACATGTGACCACGGGATAAATAAACCCGTGTGTAACAATTATCAAAATCTTTTTCCGAAAAAATTTATTTTCTCTCAGTCTTTTTTCTTTGAAAGAGTTTCTCCAAGTAGAATTATTACGAAAAGAACGAAAGGAGTGATACTAACGAACGACGATAGCGAGTTTCCAATAAAAATTTTAGCAATACTTACGAATAACCAGAGAGAGTTTCCAATGACATTTTTTTTCTGGAACATTTTTTTTTTTTTTCAATTTTTTTGAAACGAGCGAACGCACGGCACGAACGAACGACACGAGCGAGTTTCAAATCAATTCGATGTAATTTATAATCAAAATCTTTGTCTCCGCAAAAAGTTTTTTCATGTTAAATTATTACGATGCGAATTATTACGACGAAATCATTACGACACGGGCGATACGTATGAACTACACGAATGAACGAACCGAATGAGTATCAAAACAAAGTTTTCTTAAATTTTTCGAAATTTAAAAAAAATTTTTTGGAAACATTTTTTATACGAGTGATATAAACGAACGATCAACAAACCATTCCCAGTTGCTTTCATTTTTTTAAAGGAAAAATAGTACCATTTAATATTCATGTCCCGTGAAAAAATGTGTATGAAAAGAAGTAGCAGCGTTCGAACCCTCGTAAATGAAGGCAGTTATGTGTATTCAGAGACACGGGGGTTGGTAGAGATAAGCACACATTGAGTGAAAAATAAGGAGAAGAGCCTCGCAGCATTGAGCAAAGACGGCATGTAGTCGGTTGCTGCCCTGTTGCTGATGCATTTCACACATCTCGAGAAATCGCGATAACTCGCAGTGCTATTCCTGCATACTCGGTATACATCGAAATTATTAAAAATTCCCACTATTGTTGCTATAGAAAGACGCTCGAGCATGGAAAAAGATACAGAAAGAGAGATAGAGAGAATAGAATGGAATAGAACCAAGTTTTATTATACAAGGGTGGCAACCCATAGGTAAAACTGCACAAAAATACAGAGATAATATATAGAATATAGATTATTTAGATAATATGTATATATTATGAGGAATTTTTCAATTCTTTTACCCAACTGAGCTCAATTTTACAAATTACTAAAAATATAAAGACCCGAATTCGATATCCCAATCTAACCAAAACACGTAATATCCGACTATTCAAGAGTTAGGCGCCAGGTAACGAACGAATCTCGCTCGCTACCACCATCCACGGATGAATAGCTCATTTATTCATCCGTGCTCATTTAATCGATCCCGGTGATCACGCGCACTTATCGCGACGGGGATGTACAGTGGGTTTGGCGCTGTACAATAAAATCGTGCTTAAAATTAGACTAACAAAGTTAACAAAATGAATACGAGCTCCCGAGAGCCAAAGATACTAAATAATCAAACTGTGGGCGATTTACAAAGGTAACCTTGCTGAGATGAACCAATCTGGCGGACACGCCAATTTATGATATCCTTACTTACAATACTACAATAAATTCAACGATAACGCGTCTCTGTCAACGTGACTTGACGATAACGTAACAAAATCGTTATGAAAAATCAGAATTCCACGTGTATCTTCCACAAGAAACTACAGGCTCGCTTAATATAATCGGCTCGATAAACGCAATGAAACCGGAATTCACAGAAAAACTTAAGGCGCAATTTATGAGCTTTTTAACGTCGTCCTGAGTTACAGAAAATCCGAATACTCGAATTCAGAAATTAGGCCAAATAACGTGAGCTTAACCCTCTCAGCTCAATAAGACACCAGGCGTATCGGTGTGAAAAGAGAAAGGGCACAGCCAATCACCGTGCAACGTGATTTTGTGTTAGTAACGTGTAGTAGTGTAGCTTGTGCATGAGGCCCCCCACTCTGCTCGAATGTTGCCACCGCCAGTAACGATCAGGGCTGACTCAACGCTCAACGGGCTCGACGTTCAACAAATGTTCCTTGTAATTATGTAAATAAAAGTGATAATTAAGCGACTAATAAATCTTATGATAAGAATGTTATTCTAATAAATAAATTAATAAATAATACTCTTTGCACGTTTTGATTTAATAGATAAAAAATCATTCATAACACTCATCATATTTCGGAATCTCAGTGTGACATTTGGAGGTTAGTTTTTATTTGAATACTTGATTTAATTTTAAATAGGTAAAATAACGAGACATGTCGAATGTCTCGAGTAGTCGAAAACTAGAATAAATATGCGCAAAAGGTGTAATTTTTATTTTTCCTATACGCCCCCACCAGTCGATAACCTTAGATACATCCCTGACCGCAGCCAGCTGACTGTCGCTATGCGCCGCCCATGCAAGGAGTGGGGAGACGCTTATTGAGCTGAGAGGGTTAATCTGACATGCGAATATCGTACCAACTTCAGATAACCTTAGACTCTCCGATCTCCGCAGATCACACAGATAACCGACGATAACCAAGATAACCGTAAGATAACCGAGATACAAGATCTCACAGGTAGCCAAAGGTAACCAAGATAACCAAGATAACCAAGATAACTGAGATAATAAGATCTCACAGATAGCCCAAGATAATCGAGATCACCAGATCTAAAAGATAGCCAAAAGATAACCGGGTACGATATTCGACGCTCAAGACCGCTACGAAATAACCAGATATTTAATCGCGCGCGAGGCGAATTCTTAACGACACTCAACAAAAGGTGTGATGCGATAATAACGAATAAACGAATAATATTAAATTACCGGAATAATTCACAAGAGCCAAAATAATCACGAAAATTATAATACGAAATAAATGCCGGAACGATACGATAATACAAAAGGATAATACAAAAGAACCAAAAGTGTGACTCGATAATGAGGCGATAATCTCATTCGCGGGCACACACCCACTCGTATACTACAGAATTAACAAAATCGACATACGATAAACCAAAACCAAACCAAACAAACTAGAAAAAGCCACACGGCTAACACAAGTAAATGAGTTTATAGCCTGTACACAGTGTGGGTTTTCCAATTAGAGGACAGTGCGACACAGTGTCGACATTTCTGATGGAATCGGCCTATCCGAGCAAAGGAATACACCAGAATAGTCGACACTGTGTCGCTCTGTGCTCTAATTGGAAAACCCACAGTAATATGAAGCTGGGTCTCACCAAGTATCTCGATGGTAGCGGACGAGTTCGAATCTCGAATCTTCAGGTGTTTTCGCGAAGCACTGAGATGACGCACGTTACTCTATTCTACTTAAGAAAATTGCGTTATATTCCACTTGAACGGTTGTTCTGGGCTAATTTTTCGTAACAACTTTTTTTTGTAGGGAATTCGATTCTTCGTAAGAATATGTTAATGACACCTTTGTGTGATTTTTTTCTGACGAGTAGCACTACCACATTCAGGAATCCTAATATTTTCCTGTGTTATTCTTATGGAAAATATTTAAATGCAATGCACCGTTCGAAATAACTTTTTTTTTACCTCACATTTTAGGATTCTTCTTTTTTTACCTTACTTCAACTTTTTTTGGTGGATGCAACCGAAAAAAATAATTGTTTTTTTTCCGCACACTCTAATATATATATAGAGAGAGAGCCAGAATTAGCGAATACTCGGACAAAGAGGAGGGCTCAATAACTATACTCGTGATCTCTTGCCGTACCTCTCGGCTGAGCCTCGCTTTCACCTTTCGGCTCTTTTTTCGAAAAAAATAATGTTCGTTCGATAAGGAAAAATGTTTTCAAGGCAAAATATATGATAAAATTATGTTACTAAGGTGCATGAAACACACAAATATCTACAAACACATTATATGAAAAATAAGAAGATATTCGCAGTATTGAGCGAAGACGGACTGTATCCGGCTGCTGCTCTGCTGATAATGCATTTCACGCACCTCGAGAAATCGAGAAATCTCGTAGTGTCATACTTGAATGCTCGGTATACATCGAAAAATATAAAAAAGAGCCCGCTATTGCGGTGATAGAAAGATTCGAAGCATGGAAAAAGATATGCATACAGAAAAAGAGAGAGAGAGAGAGAATGAATGAATGAATGAATGAATGAATTTTATTAATGCCCTGGCGAGGCCGTAGGCAAGTAGCATATACATATTTGAAAATTTTTTGCTATAAAAACATTATAAATATATAAAGATTACTAACTATACAATCCGAAAACTACGGATTATTACCATTTTTATGTATGGATCCTTTCTGAGATATGTTGCGTATAAATATAGGGATATATAAAGAGATAGAGATACATGTAAAGTAACTTATAGAAATAGCTTAGGTAAAGGCATGCAGGCGCTCAGGTATCTTGTTCAAATAGGTAGTTTCTCAAACTAAGCTTGAAAGCTGCAAGCGACTGTATCGATGTAATGTGCGATGGGAGGGATTGCCAAAAATACATGCCCGAAACTGCGAAAGAGTTCTGTAGCATCGCGGTCCTACATGTTGGGATGTCGAACACCGGCGGAGTGGAAAGCCTGGAAGGACGAGTTGGTGGTAGACTACGCGGGAAAAGTGCATCAATGTACGATGGGGCTTTACCGTGAAGAATATTAAAAAGCATGATACCGAGGAAATAACGCCGACGTTGAGACACAGTCAGCCATGTCAACCTGCGCCGAAAAGGGGTGATGTGTTCATCACGTCTCAGCTTGAAAATAAATCTAATGCACTTGTTTACCAATCTCTCAATAACAAGGTTTTGCTCTGCTGTAAGATCGTTATATACTAAGCAACCGTAATCGATAATTGGCAAGACGAGAGACTTTACTAGCATTGCACGAAGATCTTGAGATAGTGCGTTCATATTGTGCTTCAATCTGAAAAGTACGAAGTTAACACGCTGTGAGAGGTGGAGGACATGCTTGTTCCACGTCAGGTTTGAGGTCATGTGTATACCCAGATTTCGCACCTCACTAGTGAATTGTAGAGGCGTTTCGTCAGCTTCAATCGGGGTTAAGGTAGAAAAATCAATACGATTGAGGTATGTGCCGGTTCCTGCCACCATAACATGCGATTTTGATAGGTTTAGCTTTAGCCCATTATCGCGTGCAAATTGTGCAATGGCCGTAACGTCTTCTGCCATCCTATTAAGCCCCTCTGGGAGCTCCGTTGGCAGGCAGGAGAGATATATTTGGACATCATCGGCATAAACAAGATGCTTAGTGTGCTGAAGATTTAATGCTATGTCATTGACAAAGATTGAAAATAAAAGCGGACCAAGGACGGAGCCCTGAGGCACTCCCATATTAGTTTCAAGCCAGTTCGAGACGTTTCCCTTTTCATCAATCACCGCCTGCCTCCTTCCTGAGAGATAGGAGAAAAACCAAGCAAGAGCATCATCGGATAAGCCTAGTAACCGTAGTTTGATCAGCAATTGACGGTGAGGAACCGTGTCAAAAGCTTTACTGAAATCGAAGAAAACTATCACGGTCAGCATCCAGTTATCAACAGCGCTTCTCACATCCTGATTTAATTTTAATAGAGCTGTTTGAGTGCTAAAACCCTTACGGAAACGGGACTGCATAGGATCACCTAATTGGTGTTGTGAGATAAAAGAGGATAGTTGTTTATATACGATTCGTTCAAATGCTTTGGAGAATTCCGGGAGATTAGCAATAGGCCGTGTGTCAGGGTGAAGATGGTGGGGTTTTCTTTATCAAAGGACGAATTAATGCACATTTCCAATCATCAGGGTAACAACCGCTTGATAGGCTGCTGTTTAGTACCTCCACCAGATACTGTGTCAATATAGGCAATGCATTAAGTATGGCAAAGGCAGATAGCTTGTCCGGTCCCTGTGAGAGCGAGGGAGGCGACTGGGCAAAAGCCTCCCGCACAGCTTCTTTCGTGACCACATCAAAACGAAACACAGGTTGACTTTGAGAGAGCAGCGGGTAATCGGCAATAGAGAAAGTAGATGGCAGTGGAGTATGCGTGAAAGAGATGCCGGCAAAATAGGCGTTTAGTTCATTGATGGAGAAGTACGAAAAAGGTGAGGTGCCCCGAGGTTTTGTTAGTCCGAGAGCCGACAGCTCCTTCCACAGTTTCGTGGGCCCCTTCGCAAGGGCTAGACGCTGTTTAAAATATTCATCTCTGGCTGTTCTGATTTGTGCCGATAGTGAGTTTCTGAAATCTCGATACAGACCATAAGCGAGAAGACTTCCCGAGCGCCTTGCCTGCTTATACAATACATTTCGGCGCTTTATTTCGTTTCGCAATAGAGGCGTCAGCCATGGAACACTAGAATTACGCGGGGTCCATCGAATTAGTGGCGCATATGTATCAAAGGCACTGCAAAGCATATTGGAGAGGTCAGAGACTCTATCATCTATCACTGTATCCGAATAGGGCAGTTGATCCATGGCAAGTGATACTGCGGTAAGATATTCAGCCGAGTTGAAGTTTTTGATATCGCGTCTTACGATAGGATGCGCCTCTCGCGCTCGCGATGGAAATTTGTACGTCAGACTAATCAAATCATGGCCAGCGATAAAAGGGGCATCAGTTTGACTAAAAGCAACTACCTTCGATGGGCAGTCAGCCAGAAAAACATCCAAGCATGAATCGGATGCCGCAGTATGGTGTGTAGCTGCAGAATTTACTAGATGCAGTGAGTGGGACAGAGCAAAGTCTCTAAGAGCACCAGATTCGAAGTTATCACATAATAAATTGCAATTTAGGTCGCCCGTAACGATGATATTATTATAGTCATTAGCAAGACGCGATAGAGATTGAGAAAACTCCCGAAAAAGAGCCGCTTTAGGCCGTCGATATACAATGGCGAGTAAGAGAGACTGATCTGACTCATTACGAATCTCGCATAGCAGATATTCGGGAGCATTAGCAAAACTTGAAGGTGATCGATCCAGAAGCTTTAATTTAAGAGAATTATGTACATAGCATGCCACCCCCACGCCACGCTTACCCTCTCGGTCGCATCTCACCAACTCGTAGTTTTTTAGATTTATCATAGAATTAGGAATGTCAGCATGTAGCCATGATTCAGATATCGCGATAACATGGAAAAAGTTTGACGAGAGATATGCTGTGAGGAGATCAAAATGACCGAGAAGTGAGGTGGCGTTAAGGGAGGCTATCCTGATAATCGAGGAGTCAGGAGGCAACGCAGTCATCTGTTGCTGAAGCGTGTCAGAGCATGCGGATAGTCAGATAAGCTTTTGCAGGTCTTGCTCTGATCTTATAGTAAGCAAGTCCGTACCATTACCCTTACGCGCGCGAATTTCCCCATCTTTGAACGACACGTATTGATATTTGCACTGCGCAGCTCTCACTTTAGTTTGTTTGTACAAACTGTACTGTTGGCTAGGAATCAGCTCTTTGACATAGACGTTGCCCGATTGATCAACCCCGAAAACCTCGCGGACTGTGAGCGTTTTCTTGGCGCGCATTTTACGGAGGATATAGTCACGAACAATCGATGTTTTGATCGTGACCGCAAGAGACAGATTGCGCGTGTCTGAGACAGGGGATGTGACACCCACAGGGAGAGAGAGAGAGAGAGAGAGAGAGAGTTAGCGAATACTTGCCCAAACAGAAGAGCTCAATAACTACGCTCGTGATCCTGGAGCCTCGAGCTCATCTTTCGGCACTTTTTTTTTCGAAAAAATAATTTTCGTTTAATAAAGAAAATAATTTCAAGACTAGAGAAAATTTTTTAATTTATAATTTTTCTTACATAGCCCTAATTGGACTTATATATCACTTTGATGGAACTTCATGATATTGATACTCTGTTTTCGTCAAAACAATGTAAGCCTTGGCGCGTGCAAATAAGCTGACTTTCTCTTATACACAGCAGCATGTATGTGTAGTGGTCACAGCTATGCAACTTATCCACCAAATGAAAAATTGAAAAATAGATTCACAACGGCGAATAGTATCAGACATCGCTATACTCTTGTAGATAGGTCATTCGATGCTAAAGTATCCCTGCCTGTAGTCTACACCACTTTAATTTATTCTTCGCCCTATATGTAAAAGAACTGCTACTGTTGAACGATACCGCGTGAGCATGCCCATAGCTATTGACTCTCGAACGCTACGGAACGATACCTCGTCAACTTACCTATGTATATTCGCAGAGTATGCATATTGTATTGTCATGAAACATACCGTGATATTGATACTAAATTTTAGCCAAAACAAAGTAAACCTTGGCGCGTGCAAATTAGCTGACATCCACTTATACATAGCAGTATGTATGTGTAGCGGTGAGGGCTATGCATCTTTTCCCTCCCAGTAAAAAATTAAAAAAAATAAATACATAATGGAGAACAGTATCATTCATCACCATGCTCTTGTAGATGAGGTCATTCGATGCTAAAGTCAGTATCATTTTAAATTATTCTTCGCCCTGTATATAATAATAGTCGAGTTTTACTTGTACACCCCCTCTTGGGGGTTTTTACAAGGGCGGTAATTTCGTATCCACTTCCGACCAATCAACCGCCTGCTCCTGCCATTATTACCACCTCTTCCTCCTCGCGATCACACGTCTGCAGCCGCATCGCACCTTTACTACTATCCTGTATCGCATTCGCCGAGGACGGAGGAAAACTGCAGAAAACCTACCGCCGATACAGGTCGGAGACTCCCTAGTTCCCCCCTGGTGGCCGCGCGAGTAAACTCAAGCGCGGTCTTAGAGGAGCCCTAAGCGATCTCCTCCTTTACTGTGATTCAGTGGGTAAGTCAGAGCCCTGCTAAGAGGCCACCTTCCGAGCGATAAGAACCGCTACGGGAGTTCTCCAGAGCCGTACCCCGACCACCCACCCATCACAGAAAGGTGTTTTCGGGCATTTGTTTTGGTGGGATCCGAACCACCGGGTTTGCAGATTAAACACATAGAATAAATTCCATCGGTGTTGGCCGTGGGGCTCGAACCCGGGTCCGCTGCGTGCGAACCCAGAGCCTCACCCACTGCACCACTGCTCTCCCTTTCTTCGCCCTGTATTTAAAAGAACTGCTGCTATACCTATATATACACTGTGACGGGAATCTCGCGATTCGCGTCACCTTCGGCCCACCGCACCATCCTCGACGCCGAGAGAGCCGTTGAGCGCCAGGTAATCTTTTTAATTCGACGGCGGGAATTACCAAACCCGCTAAACGTAACGGTAGCTGGAATGACCAAAAATGAACGGGAACGAAACTTAACCTAAAAGGGATGCCGGCGCGTCGGATGGCGAGATCGGTGACGGTATACCCGATTCGCTCAGTGTGTAGGTAGTGGAGAGAGGGCGTGGACGGCTGGCTATCTGTCAAGTGCCTTCAAAACGTAATCTGAAATAAATGAACTCAACTCGAAGAATGACGTAAGGGGCCTTGGTTCAGGCTAATTTATTTCGTAATCGATAGCTTAAATTACATACCAAAATCATAACCCAAATTTCGATCACGTAAAAAGAGAAACAAAACGAGATCTCGGTAACGCATCAAACGGAACGGTAGCACGGTAACGGGAGCGATAACGAATGAAACAAATTCGAGAACGGCGAGAACGTGGTAGCACAAAAAAATACATTCGGTAACGCTGAACAGAGATTCGAAAATTATGAACGATAACGTCAGGGACGGGGACTGAGCACGATAACGGGAACGGTAACACCAGATCAAAATTAGGCGAGAACAAACGATAGCGGCAAAACGAGAACCCAAAAGATAGCTCGGTAACAATCGATAACATAACGTGAACGTCGGAACGATAGCTCGGTAATAAACGATAGCAAAACGTGAACGTCGAAACGGTAACTCGGTAACATACGATATCAAACGAGAACGCCAAATGATATTTCGGTAACAAAAGATAACAAAACGATAGCTCGGTAATAAACGGTATAAAAAAAAACGAGAACGCCAAACGACATTTCGGTAACAAACGGTATCAAAACGATAGCTCGAGATCAAACGGTAGCGTAACATTACCAAAACGAGAGCGGGAACGGTAGCATGTCGGGGGCTCCCCGAGGTGAACCGCTCGGGTCGAGAGTCGCGCCGCAAGAGAGCGAATATTCGATCGATAGCGTGATCGAAGAGGTAACGCGAAAAGAGGGGACGATTCCGCGCACGCGTAATATGATTACAAGCCCACTCTCCTCCGTACCTCACGCACACACATAAAGCCCTAACACAGATACGAAACGGTGAAATTGGAACGGTAACACGAATTGTTTTGTACTAATCGATAACGGAAAAATGCCTAGGTGTTATGGCGTTGAGGGTTCTTTTTACTTTGAGGATGGTCATCCAAGGGGTATTCTTTAAGTATGAGGAAGATCGGGGACTGCATAAACTAAACCTAAGATAACAGCGATCGGGCAATCCGTGACGGCGGGGTGATCGCAATCCCAGCTGGCAACGGCCTTCCATACGGAAACGTAACTAAACCTACGATAACAGCGATCGGGCAATCCGTGACGGCTGGGCGATCGCATTCCCAGCCGGCAACGGCCTTCCATACGTAACTCAAAAATCGTCCTTCTCTCCCCATACCCTTTACCATGAAGCGTCGAGATTCCCACTCGATCCTTTATACTTCCCTCGATAACTTGCCCAGAAAGACCGAATATACCGGGTGGCTCGTTATTTCGGCCCTGGCTCACGGTAATTCGGTATTTCTCGTGCGATTGACCCCATAAAACGAAGCTCGCTAACTGAAACTTACGATAACGCGAAAACCAAAAAGAAACGATAACGGATCCATACTCGAACTCTTAAGAATTAACCGGATACGACTAATATCGTCTAGCAACCAAAGGTCGAAACGACCTGTGACGTTAAAACTGAAAAATTGCGTCACAACACACAGCGTATACCTATTGTGCTTATAGGTATACTCGCGTTGCACCTTCATATCACATTATTTACATTAAATATATTATTCTCCATACGAATAAAAAGATGAGCGGATTCGAGCAAGCCTGAGCGACGATGAGACATGCACGTGGTGCTGACGGTGCATTTCGCGCGCGCCGAGAAGTCTTCGAAATATTATCCCTAAAGGCGCATGGAGCTTGTCTCCAAGCAGCTGTAGAGCTCAGTAATCGTCGTTTTTTTAATCGTGTATCATCGGTAAAACGTTCTCGCAACGTCGATCGGTTAAAATATTATTCGTTTAAATAATTTATGTGCTCTCAGGATTAACGTGTGTGTTCGTGCAAATAAAAATATTTAATAAAAACGTGGCTCACGGAGATGAGTATAACGAATATATCTGTGCGGGCTTAAATTCTATCGGTTTTTTCAAATAATTTCTGTGCAGATCGCTCAAATTTTTATTCGTAGGAATATCGGAAAAAATTTTCGAGTTGTAGTACGAGTTCTCTTAAACTCCTTCATAATTGCACGGTGCGGTGATTTTCTTTTCCATCGATTTCAAACATTTTTTTTTTTACTACTGGAACAACGAGTTAGAATAGTGAGAGAGAGAGAGAGAGAGAGAGAGAGAGAGAGAGAGAGAGAGAGAGAGAGAAAGAGGCGAATTGTCTAAGCGACAGACGCGGCAGAGAGAGAGAGAGAAAAGGTGTGTTCAAAATAGAAGAGTGTGTGTGAGAGGAGGAAAAAGAGAGAAAAAGCATAAGCAACAGACGCGGGAGAGAGAGAGACATAGAGAGAGATGCGCCTAATAGCCTCGTAAGAAGCGTAAGTGGAAATATTTAAGAATAATAATAATAATAGTAACAATAATAAAAGTAAAAAATAATAATAAATCGGAGAGAGAGATAAAAATATTGAAAATAATTATAAAAAAATAATTATAAAATTAGAAAAAAAAAATCCAGAGAGAGAGAGAGAGAGAGAGAGAGAGAGAGAGAGAGAGAGATAGATAGAGAGAGAGATAATATTGAAAATGATAAAAATGAATAATAATAATAATAATCGGACTACTATGGCGAGCCCTCAGAACTCTCCCCGCACCACCTCTCCCCGCCATTACCCCCACCACGCTCGGAAACAGGCTCCAGCGCGGGTGAAAGTAGAGGGGATAGGAGTGCAGATAGGAGTGAAGGTCGACATAGTGGTCCACATACTACTACCGTTGTATCATCACTGATTTTCCAAAAATTATACATTTCAATATTGTATCCTGAAACGAGTTTGAGAAGTGATATTTGACGCTACAAATTTAGCCATTTTGGGTCATTTTGACATTGAAAAAAGTCAAATCAAAATATTCTCATTGGTGATACTGTAAGTAAAACTCTCGGGTACACGTTTGTCATGACTGCAGTTATGAAAATGCCAATAACACTATTTAAATCGTAATTTAAAAACATTTCCTTCGAAAAAATCTGCATTTTTTTATGGTTGTTGTTAAAAAACAATAGTTAAACAATCTTTTTCGAAATTTCCGACTGCACCATTCGAAAGAGCGACCTCGAAAACATAATGATAAGTCATTACGAGATAATTTTCGATACTTTTTCGATCATTATTATGATCCCGAACATGGAGGTATCTTCACAGTGCATTTGAGCGTTAATGGGTTAAATCCAATCAATAGTTACGATGCTATGATTTTTACAAAGTTTATATGTCTATGATCCATTATAAAATGTATGGGGTTGCACTTACTCCAGCGTCCCACTGTTTGTATACATCGTCGAATTTATTTTTGTTATTCCTAGCGTGTGCGACCGAACTCTACTGACAAAATCATCACTCATTCTTATAATATTAAAGAATTTCAACACTCCAGACACCCGGGTGTCTCCAGACACCCATTAGTCCAGCCACCAACGTATGCAGGACTCCCCATTCAAAGTAAATATCTCTTAAAATTTGAAACTCTCGCCCTCTATATACCCGTACCTGTTTATATAATATAGAATATAAGTCATGTGTCTATTATAAATTTTAAAATTTATGGGAATTCAGTATGCAACGTCACCGGCGATTCATCATAAATTTAACCTTTTGACCGCCGGAAAGTCTCATATAAGACGCTACCTGTTGATGAAACTTGTTCATAATTCTTGGGTTTGACCCTGTGACGCAATTTTTCAGTTTGAGCGTCACAGGTCGTTCCGACCCTCGTTTACGAGACGATATTCGTACAATCCGGATAAAATTTTAAGATTTAGCGTATGGATTCGTGATCGTCTTTCAATTTTCGCTTTATCGTACGTTTGAGTTTGCGAGTTTTGTTTTATGGGGTCAATCGCATGAAAAATACCGAGTTACCGTGAGACAGGGCCGAGATAACGAGCCACCCGGTATATTCGGTCTTCCTGGACGAGTAATCGAGGGAATTATAAAGGATCGAGTGGGAATCTCGACGCTTCAAGATAAAGGGTATGGGAAGAGAAGGACGATTTTTTAGTTACGATTTTGAGGCGAGAAATAGAATTATTTATTGAAAATATATGTTTCAATCACTGTCGGATTCATCATCATCATCGTCGTTCTTGTCATCGTCCTCAAATTCGCTCTCCAGGTCGCTCCCTGGGTCGTCAATGTCTTTTTCTAGAAAATGAATATCATTAGTCAAAATTTTTATACCAATTTTATAGTAAAGGTGATATCAACAATACCTTTCGAGGATGTCGATTCCTCGTCCAAAACAACGTCGCTCAAATCCGGTAATTGGTCACCGGTGAACCAAACGAACTCCAAATGACCGTCGTTTTCAATCCACCCAAATTCCGTGGTGTTCAAGGTCGTTGGATTTTTCAAGTGAGCGTTGCTCCATATTTGGGTTATATATTTTGTCCGTAGCAGATATTGTTCGAGTTCCGTTTTACACCGCGGCAGATTGCAGGCGTCGTAATTTGCCAAATGGAAACTGAGAGTTGAAGACTCGTGTCCACTTTTCATTTGGTAAGTTTTCGTAAAAATGTGGAGCCTCGCCAAATCAATGTCGTTAATTTTTTTTTTTTCGTTATCCAATCGGCACGTGAATTCTTGCAAAATTCCGAATGTATCTTCGGCATTGGAAGAACATCTGCCCAAATCCGCGAAAGCCTCTTGGTAACGAATAGAATTTTTGAGCATTGTCAATGGCCTTTTTTACCCTTACGATATAATGCGGGATTATAATAGCATCCTGTCATTGCATGAAAACCGGGTAAAGCTCTTGCTAAAGATAATTCCAATGTTTCGCACATAAGAGAAACATCGATGTAATGACGGTTATTACCCACTCCGACATCCATCCAAATCTTGACCGGACCTTTCAAAAATTCCATATTCCCGAGCATCACAATCAAAATATCGGTGTCGGAACATCGAATAGACACTTCAGCTCGTTCATTGATCTGACAGACATGGTAGACAATTTTTGTGTCGGCCTCCTCATGCTCTGGACAAGAAAAATCTTCATCAACTGTCTGATTCACGGCGCCATCTTGAACCGAATATTTATAACACATATCATGGTTGATACGGATGGTTTTTGCGCCGATGATACGTGCCATTTCCGGCTGTGACCAGTTATGAATCAAAAATTTGACCAGCGCCTCTTTGAATTTTACGTTCTTTAATTTTTTAGCCAAATGTGCAGGTTGAACTTGTTGTGGTCCTGAGATGCAGACATCGGCCGATTTTATGTTTCTCCGAAATTGATGTTCAATGTCCTTGATTGACGGGCAAAAATATCTATCAAATACGATGTCTATCCTTGCAGCATCATATTTGCACAACATGTTCAAAATTTTCTTCGACAGATCTCCGAATGTTCGCGGGCTGTCTTTTAAGGTATTGAGTAAAAAGAAACCGTCAATGATTAAAACATCCGTAGATTTTGGCTCAGTGCTTTCAATTTTATTCTCGCGGTCTCGCATCAATGCCGATTTATCTGTTTTATTTATCGTTCCGTCAATGTGACAAAGCGATAGCGGCATTGGCGTTATCGGATAACACAGCACTTTTTCAATACATTTTTTTTTTTCTAAGGATAACGCTAAAAGCCTCCCAAATAGATCTCGCTGTAGCTTTAATTCTTGGATCTTGCCACCGAGTTTTACTTTTTTTTTTTTTTTTTTTTTTTAATACTGCTGAAAGTCGAGACAATATTTTTTTGATTGGTTCTTGAAACCGTGCAGGTCTCTCCCTCACCTCGGCAATAAAATTATCTCGCAAAGTTTGCCCCCGAGATTCGACATTAAGCAGAAAGTCAGCAACATTTCCTGGGGCAGCTTCTCCACTTGTAATATTATACAACTTATCTGCATCCAATGACTTATCGAAAGGATTCATATACTGTTCTAAAGTTGTAACGAACTTTTCAACTTGATGGTGACTTTTTCGAATTCGAGAACATTCTTGGCATAGAAGCGTGACAAGCGCTGGGGCGTTTGCCGGGCGACTCCGAAACGTTCTTTTTTTCATTTGGGAGTCGTAAGTGACATTAAAAATGTCTGAAAACAGTATTTTCGTGATGTCAGCATTTATACAAGAAGTTTAAAAAAAAATTCAACCGGCATGCTATGGAACAGGTTGGCTAAATTTGTTGACATTTTTGAAAATTCGCCCAGGTTAAACGCTACGCGCGAAATGTCTGAAAACAGAACTTTTAGTAATAAAATAACAAAATCTATGTACATTTTCAATATCAGATGGGATGTTATACATCCGTGTACCTATTTTTTTCGACATAGCAGAAATGGCCCCCCACGAAGCTGCTACATTTCTGACCGTTCCTACCCACCTAGTTGGGTCAAGGGTCATCTTATCTTTCAATTTTATACGATTTTAGCCGGGTTGCTGTGGATCATGGTTTCGGTCGTGGCCTCTCCTACTATATAGAAGTGAGTCTCGACTTTGAAATTCGACGTTCAGCCGAGTAATCAATCCCAGAATATACGAAAGAAAGCAGAAATATATTTTGAAGACAGGATTTTTCAAAGCACACAGAATCGTATTAGCTGACTGTAAACTGTCTTCAACCACAGCTTTCTCGAAATACGGAATTAGGGCAGGCCACTGCTCCAAAATACGATTGACGACTGCCTGCAACGATAACCACCGGGTCTGACTCGGTCGTAGAAGTTGATGAGGCGCAAGGTTCGCAATCTTTTGGCAGCCGGCGAATTCCACCAAGCGTTTTGTACTGTGCGAAAAGTATGAATATGTATCTCGCGCAAGATCCTCGAGCGTTCTCGGCAATTTGAGGCAAGCTGCAGACGCACAAAGATGGAAAGAATGACATACGCATCCCATCACACATAAATGTGGCAGTGAATCTTTGAATTTGGCCTGCACCCCGTTCAAATTGCCCATCATTACGGAAGCGTTATCCGCGGCAAACCCGATGATATTTGCGAGAGGAATCTTGTGCTGTGCTAGGAACTTTATTATACATTCATGCAATGCAGCAGAAGTACAAACTGGCACCTCCAAAAGCCCGACACATCGATCTCTGATCTCGTTAGTCTCATCATCGAAATATCGAGCTACAACAGCCAAACATTTACTAGTGCTGATATCTGTTGTTTCGTCTATGATCAGCGAGAACTTTACCGTTCGGAGTTTCAGTGCTGCTTTTTTCGCACTTTCCGGTCCCAAAACGTCTACGATCAGTCCCCTTCCTTTTGTGCGGCTACAAGTAATTTGTTTCGCAATTTCGAAATCTGGGCAGACGGACGTTAACAGCTTCGGTAAATGCTCTAGCAATCTAAATCGCAAATTATGCTCACTGACGAACATTGCCAATTTTAACACCGATTTTTTGGCTTCGATAGCTGCTTTGAATTTCGAATGTTGATGAGTTAGATCATCGAGAGCGACGGTGCGGGAGGTGGCCGCAATTCTTTTGACATGAAAATCTGTCGTTTCATGTCGCTGACGATGGAAGTTTCCTCCTTCCAAAGACTTCTGACAGGCCTTGCAAAACGGCTTATTATTTTTGTTGGTGATCCAAGAGTATTTTTTTTACCCAAACTTCACGAAATGAACGTCTAGTCTTTACGGTTTTTCGGCTTGTTTTTTGGATTCATAATCTTTTTTTTGTAGTCGAAAACGATGCAGTTTCGCCAAGCGACGTACATGAATCCGAGAGATCCTCTTCGTTGTCACAGTCTTTAAAAACTTCGT
This sequence comes from Rhorus exstirpatorius, assembly GCA_963564615.1. Classification (NCBI taxonomy): domain Eukaryota; kingdom Metazoa; phylum Arthropoda; class Insecta; order Hymenoptera; family Ichneumonidae; genus Rhorus; species Rhorus exstirpatorius. Next base: position 2,713,636 of record OY751314.1, on the reverse strand, counting down.
CATCGACTCCATCGCTATCATCGGTTTATAACGTCGATGCTTTTCGCTTGGCAGATCTAAACGAGAAATATTTATTTCAAGACACCTTCAAAACCTTATTTTATTTCTCTTGGGCTAAATTTACCGTCGTTCCTAGACTGTCGTATTACTTGGCTTTGCAGTAATAACCGACGATAACAAATTTAAGTCAGCAGATGAAGTTCCTGCTTGTTCTTGACGAGTGTCCTGCGAGGCTCGAGGAGCTAGTATCCCTGATGCACTAGGGCCCTGTACTTCATGCGTGTTCGGCGAGGCTCGAGGAGTTACGCCTGACGTACTCGACGGCGGTTCGATCACAGAGATTTTTTTACGTATGATATATCTATATAAACAATAACATTTATAATACATTGACATCCTTACATCTACTGCTATAGGACTACAATAGTATCAATGCTAAAAAAAGTCATGCTTATCGAAATTAAGAATAATAGGGATGGAAATTAGAAATTAGGGTAGGGAGTGATAGGAGAGATTAAATGGGAAGGGTTATTCGTAAAAACCCGCAAGGGTATACGTTGAAACTGACAAATGAAAAAAAAAAAAAATTGAAAAAAGAGGTTTGTGCTGGTACTAGGAATATACCGTAATTATTTCAAATTTTTTGACCACGTAATTGAGGAGAAAAAACAACATTAAATACGCCGCTTATACGTGGGCTCTTATGGGAGAAGTATTCGAAGCTATGATTGGAGATTATTTTTGGGGTGAAAAAACTGTAACATTTCCCCGCGAAGAACCGCTTAAACGACAGATTAAACCTTCATAGACATGATTTGCCCATAAAGAAATTTTTTCACCGTGCCATTTGTGAAATATACTTGTAAACAGAATTAAGCGTGAGTAATGGCAAATTAATAAAATGAAAACGTATTTGGCGAAACAAATGCCGAACGGATTCTGCCCTGCACATCGCCCGCGCCGCGCCATCACGTTCCCTTTGCCACACCTAATTAATGTTAAGAACCTCCTTAAATAAACCTCGAACGTTTTTTTTTCTTTTCATGAGGACAAAGCTTCCTCTTAACAAAGAAGCAAATAAGTGAAACGATTCAGTACCAAATAAACGAGTGTCTCAATGAAGATAAAAAGTATCACACACCATGAAGAAAGATCGCTCTACGCAAGTGTAAAATAGATTCATTTATTGATACATGAGTGGTAAGTGCACCACTCTGAGGCACCCCCACTCCTATCCCCACTCTTTCCCCCACCACGTGGCTTCCCCCACCATGTGGCTGGGTGAGTCGAGTGTAGAGGTGGCGTTGTGTGTGTGGGTGAGGTGAGGACAGGGTGGGAAACTCCAAAGTGGTGCACATTATTATTATATTGAAAATTTTATTATTATTATTATTATTAACAATATTTTCTCTCTCTCTCTCTCTCTCTCTCTCTCTAGATCATGCTCACCCGAGGATTTGCCCACTACTATTCGGGAGCTGAATGAGGATATCATGAGTATCCAGGGCTGGGCGGGACGCAACTTTCTGCAGTTGAATCTTACGAAGACCAAGGCCATTATTCTGGGAAACAATCGCCTCATTAATCAAATCGAGGTTGCGAATCTTCCGGAGCTGGGTGATGGGCGGATGGTGATCCCGTTTGTCTCATCCGTAAAGAATCTAGGGGTCATTCTTGACTCAAAGCTGACCTTTCGACAACATATTTCCGGCGTCACATCCAAGGTGAGCGGTGTTCTGTACAGATTGCAGCAGCTCCGCAGTTACACTGATGAAAACCTACGTAAAAGCCTGGTAAATGCGCTTTTAGTACCGCATCTCCAATACTGCACGGTCGCTCTTCTCGGAATTGGAGTAACATCAAACATTCTCCTTCAACGACTGGCCAATAGGGGCGTTCGATATGTTTATAATCTCCGGCGAGATGCATCAATTTCGAGTGTTCGGCGTGGGATGGGCTGGCTGAGCATCGAGAACTCGAAGAAGTTTACAATCGTTTGCTCTGTCTTCAATGCTTTGCGGGGGGAATCTCCTTCCTTCCTTCGTGAATTGTTATACGCCTACACGCCAACTCGAGCACTGAGAAGCGCAATGGTGCCTACTCTAATTGTGCCTCAACATCGCACGGAGGCTTTTCGGCACTCGTTCTCGGTCACTGCCCTCTATGTGTGGAACGCGCCGCCTGGGGATATCAAAGAATCTCCCACCCTGGAGTCCTTCAAGGTGGCATTAAAAAAGCACCTTCTGGCTACCGAGGAGGCGATGGCAGTGGTGGAGTGAACGGGACTTATATATAGTGGGTGTGCGGGATAAAGTGTTGCTTGTTCATCTTTACCGCAGGGAAAATGACTGCAGCTACTTGCGCGTTTCCCCTACTTTTCTTATCTTTTGTTTCTTTATGCTTTTCATCTTATTATTATTAAGCGATTTTGTGGTATGCTATTATTATTATTATTCACTGCTATTCTCTGTTATGCAAATACTGTTTACACTTACTCCTAGTTGCTAATTCCTCTCCTATGTATATTCACATGTATATCAACTTATGCTTGCTCTTGTAGCTTGATAGCTACGCCTCGGCGTTGCTTGATGGCTACACCTTTTGCCCAAATCCGGGCAATAATAAACCTATCTATCCATCTCTCTCTCTCTCTCTCTCTCTCTCTCTCTCTCTCTCTCTCTCTCTCTCTCTCTCTCAGCGGTTAGACGTGTCAAAGTGAGCTCTCCATCTATCTCAAATATTTTCTTGGAACCACGAGTCTACGCAGTATCTAATGAGACCGTTGGTGCTATCGTGACGCCGTATTGCTTGTGTGCGTGTATACGTGTAAGGAAACCAGACATTATTCGCTGATTAACGGCTGCGTGTACGCAGGATTAGGCTGTTGTGGTGTTGGTGGTCTATCCCTGCGCTCAGCTATACACCACCATACTATCGAACTCTCAATGTGAACTGGACTCACCGTGTTAGACTTTATTTCATTTCGTTATATTGTATGTGTGTGTGGCATCTTCTGTGTTGGTCGTTATAGTTATATACACCATCACACTATCGGACTTTCAGTTTGAACTTTGGACTTCTTGTGCTCTATCGAATTATACTATAACGTTTGTGTGTGTGGCATCTCCTGTGTCGAGCGTTACAGCTGTCACTCGACGCGCAACGTATATTGCTATCGGGCAAGCAAACTCTACATACCACATAGCCGTGGCACGTTGTCTTACGTACGTGTGTGCGTAACTGAAAATAATTTTGAACTCGCTATTTCTCGACTGCACACGTCAAATCATGCCGGTTGTAAATTGTGGTATTTGCTCTAAATTTGTAGGAAGCGATGACACGGTAAGCCTATGCCTTGTCGAAGGACATGGCTTCCATAGTGAATGCATAAAAAATAAGCTTGGAATTAGATCCGTATCCGAATTACCTCCTGACTCGGGTGTCAGCTGTTTCATATGCCTCAAACGTGTTACAAGGGCCTCGAGTGTCTCTGACCAGCCATCTAGTATTCCTACTCATCGTGACTCAGCTGCTATATTCGAGCAATTTGCCGGGTTCTCGAGGCTAATGACTTCGCTCACGACAAAAATCGATGGCATTGAATCGACGATGCAAACAATACCGTCTCTAACCGAGAAACTCGACAAATTCGAGGATGCCATAAGTGACATCTCAGAGATCAAAACCAAAGTTTCGGGAATCGACGAACTTCGTCACGATGTGCGCGATTGTTTGACGAAATTAAATTCCGTCTCCATGCGACTAGAGAACGTGGAATCTGCTACAACATCATTGTCCGAGTCACTCGAAGCATTAGCTCACCGCGTAGATGAAATTGAACGGCGTCCTCTCCCTCCCGCCGTGGCTTCTACCTCGACTGACACACAAATTTATGATCGAGTTAGACAACTCGAATGAGCGCGTCATGCTGCTGATCTTGTCATCTCGGGTATGCCTGAATCGAACGTAGATGATAGGGAGCATATTGTTGCGCTTTGCTCTGCGTTAAACGTGCAAATTAAGCCTGACCAGATTGTCGAGGTTAGGCGAATGCGTGCCACCAAGGCCACAGATAATCCGCGTTCTCTCTTCTTGAGGTTATCTTCGACGACACTGCGTAGTGCGATACTCACAGCGAGGCGATCAAAGGATCTAGTAAACGCGAAACAAATTTCAGAAACTTTTCCTGATACTCAGAAAATCTATGTCAACGAATTCCTCCCATCTGAAACTCATAATCTTCTTATGGCTACAAAAAAATTTGCGAAAGATAATAACTTTGAGTATGCGTGGGCACGCGATGGTAACGTGAATATTAAAAAATCTCAGAATGCACCAGTCATGCGAATCTCACGTGTTGAACAACTAGACTCGCTCCTGTGACTCAACCGTGCAGTCTCATTGCCTGTGGCCACACAAAAGTCACAGCTTCGTATTTGCCACATAAATACTCAATCGCTCGTACCTCGTTTTACCGAATTTGCTCAATATTTCTCCGAACACATCTATGATATTATCCTTGTCTCGGAATCATGGCTTAAGCCTCACATATCGGACGAAATTGTACAACTTGGAGGATACAATCTTATACGCTGCGACAGAATTGGGAAAGGGGGGGGGGGAGGAGTCTGTATATACACGCGTGAAACGCTTCGAACAAGTCTGGTTGCCACTTCGGCGGTACCCACGTACGTGACCGCTCCCGAGTATCTTTTTCTTGCGGTTACTGGTGTCAACATATCGAAATTGCTCGTCGGTGTTGTCTATAGACCACCGAAAATCGCTTTTCTAAATAGCATTGAAGCGCTTCTTGACTCAACTTGCCAGCATTATGTGTCTAAAGTCATAATGGGGGATTGGAATTCAGATTTTTCGCCAACTAATTCGGACAGTGCATACCTTCGTCGTTTATTTCATAGCTACAACTTTGACATCGTACCTTATCATACCACACATCACACGTCGACCTCCTCGACATGGCTCGATCTATGCATTGTTGACTCCTTGACCAAAGTCACAGCTCAGAAGCAACTTACTCTACCGTTTGCTCCGTCACATGACCTAATTGTTATCGAATACAATTTTCCGTGCGCGCGTACCACGACACCTATTAAAACGAAACGTCGTAACTGGCACTGTCTCCGTGATCCGAATTTCCCGAATTATCTTGCAATGCATGACTGGTCCGCCGTCATAGCTTGCCTGGAACCCACCAGGAAGATATCGCTTTTTGATGAAACGTTAAATCGATTCTTAGCTTTTCATGCACCGTATCGAATGATGACCGTTAGTCGTCCTTCGGCGCCGTGGATGACGTCTGAACTACGGCAACTTATCACCTCGTGCAACCGCGCATACGCGAAGTATCGTCGCACAAGATCAGTAACCTCCCATCACGAGTATAAAGATCTCCGAAAACGTACCAAGGCATTGCTAACAGCCACGAAGGCGCGTTATTGCACGGATAGACTCTCGGCACTCAGAAACTCAAAGAATATTTGGTCAGAATTACGCCGACTCGGAGTCGTCTCCAACCGATCACACCCTGCAATTACCATCGCTCCAGAAGAATTAAATAAATACTTCTGCTCTGTTTATAATCCTATATCACGTGAGCCACTCAACACCCTATATGCTGCGAGGGTCTTCAACGATGGGGATTTCTACTTCTCGCATATTACCCCAAGCACTCTCCGACGTTGCATCTCTCTCGCTGACTCGCACGTATCAGGGCCTGATGGGTTCTCTGGTTTTTTACTAAGACACTGCATTGAGCCACTGTTTCGATTAATTCTCGACATGTTTAGCTCCTCTTTAATGACCTCTGCTTATCCTGCCTCGTGGAAAAAGTCCTACATAACACCAATACCTAAAGTACGTAATCCGTCAACACCCTCGGACTACAGACCCATCTCACTTCTCTGTGAACTCTCTAAGATTCTTGAGAGGATCGTGATCAATGACGTAACAAGATATTTGAATATCCGTGCAATTATTGATCATAATCAATTTGGCTTCGTCGCTGGAGGATCAACGCAGGCTGCACTGACGCGGGTGTTAGATGCAACTCGTCATGCAATGGATCGTCGTGAGGTCACGGTGCTCGTCTTGTTTGATTTCTCAAAGGCCTTCGATACGGTGGACCATGCCCGATTAATTGAGAAACTCGGTTCGTTTAATTTTTCGCAACCTGTACTACAATGGTTTTGGTCGTATCTCACGGGGCGATCACAGGCCGTACGAACATCCTCTGGCACATCAAACTGGCTCTCGGTCACATCGGGAGTCCCCCAGGGCTCCGTCCTTGGACCGGCTCTTTTTTCGCTATATGCGGCCGACATTAACAACGTAATCGAGAACTGCAATGTAGTCAAATACGCGGACGACCTGCAAATTTTTAGACACTGCTCCCCTTCTAGCATTGAGGAATGTGTAGCGAGAGTGAACGAGGACGTAGGCCGTATATGCGACTGGGCTGATCAAAACTTGCTAAAACTCAACCCGAATAAAACTCAGGCAATGTTACTTGGGTCTACGAGAATAATAAACAGACTAAAACTGGCTCACATTCCCGAGATTATGGTTAACGGCTCCTTACGTGAACGTGTCAAAGAATCTCGGTATTCTCATCACACCAGCTCTCAATTGGCGTGAACAGGTAACCTCAATTTGCAACCGAGTCTATAAAACGCTGTACCAATTGAAGGCGAATGGGCAGGCTCTCACGGCTGATCTGCGGAGAATGCTTGTGTCGTCTCTCATTTTCCCCATATTCGACTACTGCTCAGTAGTACTGTCCGATATCACCGTTGTGGAGGATGCACGGTTGCAACGAGCTCTCAATGCCTGCGTCCGCTTCGTTTTCAATATTCGTAAATCTGAACACATTACACCTTATTTCCGAAGACTAAACTGGCTCAAAGTCGCGCAGCGGCGGAATTATTTTTTAGGTGTTCTTGTTTATCGCGCCCTACATTTTAGGACGCCCTCTTCGTTTGCCGCCCAACTAATTCTCCGTTCGAGTATTCGTGAGTTCTCTGGTCCCACGCGTGCCCCAAAATCTGACTTAGCTATTCCGCCCTTTCGATCCGGGACCTTCGAAAAGTCAACGCTTGTTAGCGGAACGCGTTTATGGAATTCGCTTCCGTCAGCGGTGCGTGACGTGCCCTCCCTCGCCATATTTAAAAAATCATTATTCGAATACTTAGCCCTAGTCTAGTTCACGGTAAGGTTAAAATACAATAAAATAAAGATAAAAAACTATATTATATCTAACTGCCTAACATATTGAACCTGTATCATATACTTACTATCTCATTTGCTCTATAATTACGCTACATTCAGTAATTTAGTTCATAAATCTCAACTTAATTTAAGATGCATAAATGTATTCTCTCACGGTTACACACTTTCAATATCTCTATGTCTCTTACAAGCCTATTATTGTTCACTAGCATTAAGTTATTTTCTAAGATTGTTACTCTCGTTGCTCATTTATACATCGGGGTTCCCACCCTGGTATAATAAAAATACGTTCTATTCTATTCTATTCTCTATCATTATATAGCAATCATTATATAGCAATCAATCAATCTCTCTCTCTCTCCCGCGTCTGTCGCTTATGCTTTTTTTCTCTTTCTCCTTCTCTCGCACACACACTTCTGATGTTTTGCACACACCTTTTCTCTCTCTCTCTCTCTCTCTCTCTCTCACTATTCTAACTCGTTGCTTATTCGGTAGTAAAAAAAATGTTTCAAATCGATGGAAAAGAGAATCGCCGCACCGCGCAATTATGAAGCTTAAAGGTACTCGTACTAGCACTCAAAAATTTTTTCCGATAGAATGAAAACCCGCACAGATACATTCGTTATACTCATTTCCGTGAGCCACGGTTTGATTAAATATTTTTTATTAGCACGAGCACGCACGTTCATCCTCAGGGCACATTAATTATTTAAATGATTGATATTTTAACCGATCAACGTTGCGAGAACGTTTTACCGATGTTACACGGTTAAAAGAACGACGATTACTGAGCTCTACAGCTGCTTGGAGGCAAGCTCCACGCGCCTTTAGGGATAATATTTCGAAGACTTCTCGGCGCGCGCGAAATGCACCGTCAGCACCACGTGCATGTCTCATCGGCGCTCAGGCTTGCTCGAATTTGCTCATCTTTTTATTCGTATGGAGAATAATATATTTAATGTATATAATGTGATCTGAAGATGCAACGCGAGTATACGTGCAATAGGTATACGCTGCGAATATACATAGGTATAGCAGCAGTTCCTTTACATACAGGGCGAAGAATAATTTAAAATGGTGAAGATCACAGGCAGGATTGCCTGTGATCTGTGACTTTAGCATCGAATAACCTCATCTACAAGAGCATAGCAATGACTGATACTGTTCTCTATTGTGTATGTATTTTTCAAATTTTTTTTACCGTGAGGGAAAAGATGCATAGCTCTCACCGCTACACATACATGCTACATGCTGCTGTGTATAAAGCCATGTCAGCTAATTTGCACGTGCCAAGGTTTACTTTGTTTTGGCGAAAACTAAGTATCAGTATCACGAAGTTTCGTGACAAAGATTCAACACCGAGGAGATACATGCCTTACACCTATATGCGCGCATATATATATATATATATATATACGTTTGTCTTAGTATATTGTACTATATTTATTTGAAAAGAATGCTAAAGATAGTCAGTCTTGATTTGGACAGATACCCAATACCATTTCTTTTCTTGAACCACGATGGAAAATAATATTCTTCTTCACGATTGTATTTTAAATTTTTTGCGCTTGGCAAAGCTGCACAGTCCTCATCTCCGGTGAAAGTGTATTGATCGATGTTGTGATCAATTGCGATTTTTTTTCGTACAACGTACTCATTAAACGCCTCAGATATGTGATTAGGTGGGCCCTGCTACGCGTAATTATTGCAGCGTATAACAGGGGTGTGTTAAAAGGACAAAGAGTTTTAAGCTGTGTGTTTGAAGAGCTACGGTGACGAGGTCTCCAAGACGCTCCTTCTGTGCGTGGAATTGCTGGTGAAATTTGGGGTGAGTAAAATTATTACTTATTGATTATTTATTAAATATCTGAATAACTTTTGATTTTCGATTCAATTATTATATCAGACTATCAGCTATTGCACGGCACAGAAAGCGGCGAGGAAGACCAATTGATAAGAGCAGCTGACGCTGTAGAAAATGCTGAATCGATATTTCAATCGCAAGGCGCAGAAAATGCTTCTCTTCTTAACGAGAATATCGATGACGCTCGTAAGTAACTTGTGTAAAATGTATTATGAAGAATCAATATCGTTAAAATTCTCAATTTTGTACAATCTAATTAGCGATTGTATGGCCAAGATATAACGTGACTCTCGAATAATTTATTATTTATACAGCGATACCTCAGACGCTTAGCGCGAATAAGCATGATCAGATTCCTGCAACAGCTGTGGCAGAACCTTTCAAGCAACATAGTAACGCCTGAAATACTGAAGATTTGGCGGTACCAGGGCCTTCGGGATTGCGCAGGCGATGCAGCATATCTCCCTCTCCGGATTACGATGCTGTGCCACTATCGTCGCGGAACTAGCTGCTTCTGTTTCCAGATCGAGGTATCAATAATTTGATGAAAAATCAACAGAGGCTGATCGATAGAGTTTTGATACGTGAAAATCGAGCATGGCTGGAACGTCTCGAGGAGGAGAATCCATTGCCGTTGCAAAGAGCTGATCAGTGGCATCAAGATATTATGGAAGATGATGACTCAGGTAAATACTAATTTTTTATATTTTTTACGATAGAGTATACATTTCGTTAGCTTCCCCCGCACCATAATTAGTTGTCATCGGGGTTGTAGAATGAAAATGAGGTTACGCGCGTATATCGCAGGCTACTCGACAGAGCTCGAAGTTGATGATAATGAAGAACCCTTGTAGATTTACCTCGTACGAGGTACTGCTAAATAAAAATATTCTGAAAATTTTTCTCTGTATTAATCATTGTTCACTCGCACGAAAAAATTTTGCAGGTGTGCAAAGCGGCGGTGGTAGGCGAAGCAACGTTTCGAGGAGTACTGCGTACGGTGATGTACAATTACCGGGAGCGCGATTAGACATCGTGAAAGATTATGTGCGTTATTTTAAACGATTCAAACTTCGCGGCCGTGAAACAACAGTGCGCATCAAGCAGCCACACGCGGACGTGAGCGTATTGAAGTGGCTTGAGGGAGCATTTCGCGATCTCCTCACGCAAGTCACAAGCTCGTGCGAGGGTAACGATTACGTCGGTATCACGTTTACGGCCAGTGGTTTAGCACATGGTCTCGTGTGGCTGTCTTTCCGACCGGCGCGAGACTACTCTTTCGAGGACATTTGGCGCTATGTGAGTAGTGTCGCACAAAGCTCAACGAATTTAAATGTCAACGATACGTTCCGTATTACAACGGGCTTAGTCCGAAGCGTCGAGGGCAGCGGGCGGAAAGGGTTGACCCACGAAGGCGTCGCAAAACAATCGATTTTGACGATTCGGAACAAGGATAATTTATGCCTTCCACGTTCGTTGGTAACTGCTCGAGTTTATGCTGAACGGGGAGAAATTCGAACGGGAGAGTTGCACGCTCGCTGGGAACGTATGAGAAAACCTCGCCTCCCACAAAAAAAAAAAAACAGCGCTCGAGCTCACAAGAGCTGCAAATATTTGTATACCAGCGCGCGGGTGTGGTGTCAATGAAATCGCACGTTATCAAGATCATATGGCCCGAGAAGGTATCGCAATTATTGTTTTCGAATTTTTAACTCTGGGATGAGGAAAGTTGCCGTTGTTCGATGGTATGCAAAAAGTAATAGATACTGTCGGTTCAATTAAACACACGCTGCATATTTTATAATACGAGAGGTCACACCACTTTCAGCCAATTTTGAATCTGCAAGGGGCTGTCGGCAGCAAGAGGTTTTGCGCACCTTGTAACGCACGGTACGATCGTAAATACGGTCACAGATGTTCCAAAAAATGTCCTAGGTGTCATGAAGCACCACAATGCAATACTTCCGCCAATACAATCAAATGCGAAATGTGCAACAAGTTATTTTTTCGGCAAAGAATGTTTGCGGCAACATAGAGTTACCGGTATCTGTGGTTCCCTTAATCGCTGTCATAGACGTTTTAAAACGATCAAGCCTCTAGAAAAAAAAAACATACATGTGGCGTAGGTTTCTGCAAAACATACAAATCCGATCGGCCAAATAACCATGAAGCCAATCCGAGAAAAAAGAAATGCTTCACCTAAAATCGTTTTCATTTTTTACGATTTTGAAATGCAACAGTGTACAACGGTGAAGGGTGACCCGAACTCGCTCGTACACACACCGAATCTTTGCGTAGCTCAACGCGTTTGCACGCAGTGCTGTAACAACGACTCTATTGATGAACCGTGTTAGAGCTGCGGTGTGCATGAATTTAAATTTCGAGAAAACCCGGTTGGACAACTCGTGGAATTAGCTATGCAGTAACGTAAGGGCTACTCACGCACAATCTGTTGTGGCGGGATTTTTCCTACCACACTTCCTGATCGGGCATATCACCCGTACCTTTCGTGCCGGACAAAAAGACTTAAGAATTGACCACAAGCAAAGGGAAAGTTCGAGTCAAAGCGTTGGGCGCCAGGTACAAAGTACCGCCGGTTGTGGACCGACTTTTATTTATTTGCTTCGATAAGAATCCCGGAATTGCGTAGGGCACGAACGAACGGGTGAGGCGAGATCGAGGGCAACTTGACTAGCTCAGCTCACCTGAGGGACGAAAAGGTAGAGGGGCAGGGTCAAAGTAGAGTGACAATAATTCGGAACTCAATATTAATAGCTCCGTCGAGGATTTATTCAAGATAATGCTTTAATTTCAGGTTCACAATACTTCTTCGGATGGTATCCGCTACATTTGCCAGATCCTTCTCTAATTACTCATTTCGATAAGACAAAATATGCTATAGTAACAACACGGGTAGACAATAATGCTAAACGAAAATTTACCGAGGTAGTAATCATTAACCGAGGTAACCTAATTGCGCTGTAACGAATAAATGAACGAAATAAAGATAGTAAAATTATTGCGACAAAATGACCGAGGTAAAGGTAGTAAGACTATTGTGAATAAATGACCGAGGTAAAGACAGTAAGACTATTGCGACTAAATGACTGAGCTATTAATTGAATATGTGCGTGAATTTACCGAGGTAGTAATAATTAACCGAGGTAGTATAATTGCGCTGTAACGAATAACTGAACGAGATAGAGATAGTAAAATTATTGCGACGAAATGACCGAGGTAAAGGTAGTAAGACTATTGCGAATAAATGACCGAGGTAAAGATAATAAGACTATTGCGAATAAATGACTGAGATATTAATTGAAGATTTTCGTGAATTTACCGAGGTAGTAATAATTAACCGAGGTAATATAGTACGCAAACGGCATTCTATAAGAGTCGGAATAGGCATCGGAAATACGGAAAAGATGATTACTTATGGCTTACCCGGTACACGAAAAACACGATAAATTATACGAACGAAATAACGCAAAATAATTCGACGGATTTGCACGAGACTCCGGCTCTCCGCGCTTGGCGAGTATATGCCGCGAGAGAGAGAAAAGATAAACAAGCGCGGCACGCGAGAGCGTACCATTGTCTTGAGCGCGAGGCCTTGAGTCTGCAACTTGATAGAAAGAAATGCTCAACATACGAAATAATATTTCACCGATTATATTAATGAATTCAAGTAAATGCGCGAAGTCTAATTAAAAATACTGAATAGTGACGCGCAAACTTAATCACCGAAAGGGCATAATTTATGGCAACGGAGAATATGGGTCTTCACCATACGGCTTTTGTAGTTAGATATAATTTTGTAATTACATATGTACACACATCTATGTTTTGTTAATAAAAAAATTATGTAAAACCCTATTTGCCCATCTCTCCTACTATTTAATCTTATTTAAACAGCAGAGAATTGTTACGACACGAACGATACGAGCAATACGAGCGAGTAAAACATAACGAATGAGCGAGCTATACGAACGAACGACGAAAGCACGCGCCGCTCTCTCTCTCTCGAAGAACCTCTTGCGTTTAGAGCCGTGTCAACTCTCTCTCTCTCTTATATATTTTTCTTACATAGACCGAAAGACTAATTGACTATATTTCGCTTTCATGAAACATCATGATACAGACGTTCAGTTTTCGTAAAAAAAAAGTAAACTTTGGCACGTGCAAACTAGCTGACATGGCTTTCTACACAACAGCATGTAGCATGTATGTGTAGCGGTGAGAGCTATGCATCTTTTCCCTCCCAGTAAAAAATTTTGAAAAATACATACATAATGGAGAACAGTATCAGTCATTGCCAAGCTCTTGTAGATGAGGTCATTCGATGCTAAAGTCACAGATCACAGACATTCCCACCTGCGATCTGCACCATTTTAAATTATTCTTCGCACTGTATGTAAACGAACTGCTTCTATACCTATGTATTCATGCAGCGTATACCTATTGTGCCTATAGGTATACATTAAATATATTGTTCTCCATACGAATAAAAAGATGAGCGAATTCGAGCAAGCCTGAGCGCCGATGAGACATGCACGTGGTGCTGACGGTGCATTTCGCGCGCGCCGAGAATTCTTCGAAATATTATCCCTAAAGGCGCGTGGAGCTTGCCTCCAAGCAGCTGTAGAGCTCAGTAATCGTCGTTCTTTTAATCGTGTAACATCGGTAAAACGGTTCCATGTCTAAATAACATAGCGTCAAAATAACACAAGTCAAAATAACACAATGTCAAAATAACACACGTCAAAATAACACACGTCGAAATAACATAATGTCAAAATCACACACGTTAAAATAATATAGCGTGCGTAAACATATACGCACTTACATCAAAACAAGTAAAATAAATATATACACACCTACATCCAAACAAATAAAGTAAATACATACACACCTACATCCAAACAAATAAAATAAATACATGCACACCTACATCCAAGCAAATAAAATAAATACATCACACCTACATCCAAACAAATAAAATAAATACATCACACCTACATCCAAACAAATAAAGTAAGCTTACACGCACATACATCCTCACATGAACAGTAATCTGTATCGTTGCTTCGGTATAGAATAAATGTGTCAGTCACATTTACACCAACAAAGTAAACATATACGCACTTACATCAAAACAAATAAAGTAAATATAAACGCACCAACATGTAAACAAGTAAAATAAATATATACACGCCTACATCAAAACAAATAAAGTAAATACATACACACAATTACATACATATAATTTACAATACATACACATAATACAAATACATATATACATATACATATTGTAACGATATCGCAAAGCCCCCCCCCCCCCTTCTTCGTTCTACTGCGCTTCGGCGACGAAGTCGAGCGCAACGAATCAACGCGTCGTGAGGATCCGGCTTAGCCATGGAGAGGGGACGAAGTCGAGCGCGCCATGAGAATCCGGCTTTAAGCGGCGGAGAGGGGAGAAGCGCAGAGGATTCTGGGACAGCCCTGGACGGGTATAAAAGGAGGGATTTCGGCCACTACCAGGGACTTCGCTCCGAGACCGGAGTAGAGAACGGAGCTCTCACCAGCCGTCTCTATTCTCTCTCGGGAAGACCCACGAAGTCAGAACGACACTGTTACTCTGCCCGACGACAGAACGCCATTATATCATTCAAGTCATTTAAAATTATATAGAATCAGTAGAAACATTAAATTCATGGTGAATAAAACGAATAGAAGCAAGACTTTCCTAATCTAATTCCGAGTATTGGCGACGGATTTCCTTGGGATGACCTCGGATTTCCCGCAGCTGAGCTCTTCCTAAAAACCCCCTCCCAATTCCGAGCACTAGCGACGGATTTCCTTGGGATGACCTCGGATTTCCCGCAGCTAGGCTCTACCTAAATCGTCCGCTTTATTTCCGAGTACTAGCGACGGATTTCCTTGGGATGACCTCGGATTTCCCGCAGCTAGGCTCTACCTAAATCGTCCGCTTTATTTCCGAGTACTAGCGACGGATTTCCTTGGGATGACCTCGGATTTCCCGCAGCTAGGCTCTACCTAAATCGTCCGCCTTATTTCCGAGCACTAGCGACGGATTTCCTTGGGATGACCTCGGATTTCCCGCAGCTAGGCTCTACCTAAATTATCCGCTTTATTTCCGAGTTGCAACGACGGATTTCCTTGGGATGACCTCGGATTTCCCGCAGTTGGACTCTTCATTTCCAAATTAAAATCAATCTCATCTACCCTTAGGGAAAGTTAAATTCGAATCACCATAAGAAATAAAATAAATATTGTGAATAGATAATAAGTAAAGAAAAGACTGTAAAATAATAAACGAAAAATAGAAGGTTACAACGGATTAAAGTCTCTTTTCACCTGCTCCGTATATCAACGAAGCGCGAATTCACGCGTAGCGTGAAAATACGTCATAAGGACTAAAGCGTACCGTTACAATATTTATACAATACATACACATAATTTACGGAGAATTGCACACATTATTCGCTTGTAATACAATATATTATTTTGGCAAAATATATTTTCATTCTTTGTTATTTTCACGCTATGTTATTTTTGCATGTGTTATTATTGTGTGTTATATTTTCATTCTTTGTTATTTTGGCGCTTTGTTATTTTTGCATGTATTATTGTTGTGTGTTATTTTTGAAAAAAATAACATTTACGAGTGTTATTTAGACGTGCCACCGGTAAAACGTTCTCGCAACGTCGATCGGTTAAATTATTAATCGTTTGAATAATTTATGTGCCCTGAGGATTAACGTACGTGCTCGTGCTAATAAAAAATATTTAATCAAAACGTGGCTCACGGAGATGAGTATAACGAATGTATCTGTGCGGGTTTTCATTCTATCGGAAAAAATTTTTAAGTGCTAGTACGAGTACTTTTAAACTTCTTCATAATTGCGCGGTGTGGTGATTCTCTTTTCCATCGATTTAGAACATTTTTTTTACCACCGAATAATTAACGAGTTAGAATAGTGAGAGAGAGAGAGAAAGCTAAGCGACAGACACGGGAGAGAGAGAGAGAAAAAGAGAAAAAAGGTGTGTGCAAAACATCAGAAGAGTGTGTCCGAGAGAAGGAGAAAGAGACAAAAAGCATAAGCGACATACGCTGGAGAGAAAGAGAGAGAGAGAGAGAGAGATGCGCCTAATAGCCTCGGAAAAGGGTAAGTAAAAATTATTTAAGAATGATAATAATAATAAGTCGGAGAGAGAAGTGGAAATATTGAAAATAATAAAAAAAATTATAATTATAAAATTAAAAATAATAATAATAATCCAGAGAGAGAGAGAGAGAGAGATTGATACTTTATTTTATCAAGGACGCAAGGTCCGAATGATACATATACATAGCAATAATAAAGAGGGCTCAATCGAGGCGCAAGAACTTGATTAAAAAAAAAGATACATAGCATAAAAACGATCAGCCAGAACAAGAGGCGACGGTGCTGAAATTTTGGTATACAATTACGCATACAAAGCAAACTCTCAAGTAAAAATAACATAACAAAATAACATAGCAAACGCAGTGAGAGCGCGTCAAAATAGACTGTACATGCGAGCTTATAAGCGATGAAACAAGCATAACGAGACTTAGGCTGAGATATGAGCATTACATGCAGAGAAAAATATAAATAGATATAAATATATAGATGGATAAATAGGACAAATAGGACAACGGTCTCCAGCGAGCAATCAGAAACATTAAGTGCCTTCGCAATCGAACAGTAGCTTGTAGTAGCACTCCTTGAAAGAGTTCGATGAGTTAAGCGCACGCAGATGGACAGGCAAGGATGACCAGAGGTCGACAGCGGAGATACAAAACGCATTCCTATACGCTTCAGTCATCGAGCGGTGGAAGTCATAACAAGGACTGCAGGTCGGCCTCGGAGGAAATGACCTTGGGTTTCTCGCTATCTCGCATCCTTACGTAGATGGTACCCGACCGAACCCAAGCCTTACCGTGTTTCAGTTCCGACAAACGCTGACGAGTAGCCGTTTTAAGCTTCAGAACATCAGAGTGTAGAAACTCATTGACATTGACGTCGTTTTCCACAATCCCCGGAGGGATAGGTGTAAGCTCCGAAAGTCTAATCGTTTTAGTTTTGCGCTTGGCATCGATCACCGCGTCCCTCACCTGAGGGGAGATCATTTGGACAACTAGAGATTGACGAGTCGCGGGTGACGGTTTTTGTGTCGAACCAACACCCTCATGAGCGCGGCGCCCAAGCACACGCGTCCGGAGAACATGCTGCACATGCTGCGGGATATTGAGGCGTGTGAAGAGAGACGAGATGATTTGCGGATGGTCCTTGGGGTCCGTAGCTGGTAGTCCGGCAATGACGAAGTCCGCATTCGAGAAAGCACCTACAGAAGAGCCCGAGGCACATGTAGAAGTCCCAAGCCTAGTAAGCTCGGATTTGGTGTCGGCCAGACTGGCCTGAATCTCGGATATGATGACGGTGTGGGCTGAGACGGCGGTAGATAGTTTGGCGTACTGTTGCTTCATAGAGACGACATCCATAGCCAGACTATCAACCTTGGTTTCAAGTGTAACTTGCTTATTAAAAACCTGTGACATCAAGGTATTCGATTCAATAACCTTAGACATCAACAGCGATAGCTTCTCATCGGTGGAGGAGGAACTCCATTCCATGGGGACCTGAGGACCAGCAGAGGATTCACCAGAGTTGGCAGAGCTCGTATGGGGTGCATTGGCGTTAGATCCGGTAGAGCTGAAGCGATGCATGGCTGCACTGTCCGGACTGGGTACCAGATGAGGCAACGATGGCAAATCGACGACTAGAAATTTGAAACTCTCGCGGCAACACACAGGAGCAGACGTGGCGCTCGCTCGTGCACGAGCACAGCCTGGATGATAATCTCTCCCACAGCCGGTACACGTAGTACTTGATTTGGTTATCGACTTGAGGCATCTATGGCAGAACTTGCGAGAGTCTGACATCTAACGGCACCAGAATCAAGAGGGGACGACAGACTCAGCCGATAACGACGGCAGCCAACTTCTAGGAGGTCGAGCGCGGCGTCAATAGTTCGATTCCCTGATCGATAGGCGCTGTGGGCACACGCGGTAGGACTCTCAAGGTGGCGACATCTAGCGGCACAGGAGACACCCCGAGGTAGACGGCAGGCACAAATTGATGAGCGACGGCAGCTAATATCAGAGCGGTGAGATAAGACGTCGATAGATCGATAGATCGATACCGCCGTCGATACAGGTCCAATGGTAGAAGCCGCAAAGAAATCGCAACGAGGTATGTCGTTGGCCGAACCTTTACATATGAACGCCGATAGGAAGAACAGGCCTGCGCATGGGAACGTCGAAGAAGAGCGCATGCGCATAGAGCGAAGACAGCTGAGAAGAACAGTCATGCGCAAGAGAACACCATCAAGAGCGCATGCGCAGAGAGACCAAGCCAGGAAATCCTCGTGAAAAATATGGCCGGCCGAGATAGAGGTTATGAAAAATGTCAAGCTTTTCATCCGCAAGACGTACATGCGCTTACGATTTCAGCCGAGAAAATACAGTCAGCGGATAAAAAGCAGTGAGTAGCATGCTTTAGACCTGCAACAAAACGCCTGAAGGCAGAATGGAGCAGAAAAACGATCGAAAACAGAGGAATACAAAAATAGTGTGTGTGAGAGAGAGAGAGAGAGAGAGAGAATATTGCAAATAATAATAATAATAAAATTTGCAATATAATAATAATGTGCACCACTTTGGAGTTTCCCCCCCTGTCCTCACCTCACCCACACACACAACGCCACCTCTACACTCGACTCACCCAGCCGCACGGTGGGGAAAAATCGAGTGGTGGGGGAAGCCGCGTGGTGGGGGGAGGAGTGGGGATAGGAGTGGGGGTGCCCCAGAGTGGTGCACTTACTACTTACATGAATGTATTCAAGAGGTTGAACACATTCATCCATGTACATATTTCATTACTTACCGGTCCATATTAGTATTAGTAGTATGAGTTACATGAATTATAAAATGAAGATCATAGCTTTAAAATTCGTTAACCAAAGATTTTACTTCAACCTCTTCAACTCGCGCGATGAGCGATGGGCATGGGCGATGAGCGATGAACGAGAACGACGCACTCGTGAAATTTTTTTCCCGTATGTTCACACAGCAAGTGACGAGCAACGAGCGACGCAAGCGACAAGCGTCGCTATATATAAAACACTGTGTGGGCGCGTTCGTCGTTATTTCTAAACGCGGCCATCGCTACTTTCACTCACAATCAGTTGAAAGTTCAACTCTGCGAGCGACATGACTCGGGAGGTCACGCCGTGTGAATCCAGCATTAGGCACCAGATTAAGTGGGTTTTTGGTTTCCTCTTGCCATCAATTATCTTAGCGCCGTAAAAAATAATAAGCATAATACTAAAAAAGTTATAATTTCGCCGAATTGCCAAATCGAAAGTTTGGCGCAATGTACCCAAATCTGGTTCGAAATCTGAAATCGTACCACGAATATGAAAAAGTACCAGAAATTTCAACGTCGTGCCTGCGTACTACTGTGTTCTAAAATGTACCACGTATGGTACAATTGTACCAGCGCGGCAACGCTGCCGGAGTCAAGAGTAGGGGACCAGACGAAACGTCATGCATTCCTGTAAATGTTTAAAAAATCGGTAACTGTGAGAATTTTAAGGCATGCACCACTCCCCCCTTGACCGCCCGCTCACCGGGAATCACCTCCACCCACTATTCGATGGGGGAAGGGGAATTTACCGGTAGACGCTCGCCACAAGGTGGTTCATGTCTTTGCTGGTTTGCGTCTGTGTTTTGTGCCTGAGCTCCAAAGCGTTGGTGAACGTCGGTACTGATTCCTTGGGTTTGTTACGTCCCGCGACTTTCGGGACTTTTTCATCGATTTGAGATTGCCTTTATCGAGCAGTTTTTCTATAAAATTGAAGATGAGGAAAGGAACCCGGTCACCCGAGAGGATAGTTTTTCTTCTCTTTTAACCACCAGGAAGCGTCGAATTTAGCCGTCAGCACAAGAAATGGTCTCAAGTGATCATAAATTATTGAGAGACGACGCCATGGCGGAGCCGATATCGTCACTTCTCATCACATAATGTCCATCGTCGGACGTGACGAAAAACATCCGTCGATGCTGAAGAAAATTTTGGTTAAGAGCATCGGATTACTCGAAATGGTGGGCCATTGTGCACGACGAAAGGCAAAGCGTACGCAACGTCGACATAGGGCACGACACAAAAATTGTACGGTCATAAACACCCTGTGGAGTCTTACTCGTTGTGCGCAAAAGAGAGAGAGAGAGAGAGAGAATGAGAATAGAGAGAGAAAGAATGCAGCCCAAATCTAAGGGACCTGGTGATCCTTTTCTTTCCTTTTCCTCGAGTGAAAGACTTTACAAATTAAGATCCCGAAAGTACGCAAGCAAATGACTATAATCAAGTAAAATCAAGAATGAGCATGGGTACCTGGGTCAGGTCATCGGTGATGGGCAGATGACGGTAGATTATAGGTTATTGCATTTTAATATTAGATTTTCGCTTTTTTTTAAACCGAGTCGAGATCTCCATGAAAAGAAATTGGTCAGAGAAAAGAATTTTCTTCTTTGCATTTTTTGTTCCTTGTCGTCTCGTTTTTTTTCCTCCCTAAATTTATGAGGGGTTTGAGCCTTGCTACGATTTTTTTTTGGGAACAACGTCTTGAGGAAATCAATGGATGGTCTGTATGGAGTGCTACACGTGGCCAGTAAATTACCAATGGCCAAGACAAGGGATTTCGATGGAAGAAAGACTTCGGAAGACCACCTAACCGTCAATGACAAAAAATTAAATAAACTTTTAAGAACATGCCCGGTCCGCTATCGGCCGGATGTGTATATCGTCTCCAATTCAGAGAACTGACTGTTTATGTAACTCAAAAATACGCCGAGTTCATAGTTGAAGGAAGAAAGAAATCAAGCAACGCGTTGTCTCGAGAGCTGGGTACACATCACCCGCAACGTGAGAAGCAATCGTTCCAACAGCGTCCTGGGATTCAGAAGGCGTATGTCCCATCGACATACGAATCCGAGTTCTCGCCTGTCATGTGCCGTGTTGCCGTATACCCATGTGGTATGTCAGCGGCGCGTGGCATGACACTGGACACCTATGATAATGATACGAGGCTCATCTTATATCGTGGACTCAGATGGCGGCCTGAGCGTGCGAACGAATATGTCGCATGGACAGGACTGCAGACTGGACTGTATTTGTCCCCACTTTCTCACCTGTTGGTCGCGAGATTTCCAGAGGAGGAAGCGCGGATAAAGTTAGTCTCTAAGAGTACACGATAGCGTAAAGCTTGATCTCAGAGCAACTCTGCCTAACGCTTCACATAGCGGCAATAATCCTCAGACGGTAGTTCACCGATTCCCGTGCATTCGCCGTTGTAAGTCGACCGGAATCGTAAAGAGACCCCTGAGTTGCGCGCGCCGCGTATTAGTCGGTTTGCGTTAATTTAGTAATCGATAATCAACTTCCACCACGAACAATCCGTCGTGTAGTTTAAGATTTATAGTGTAAATTTATAGTGAAAGAGTGTGTGAATCCCGCGGTTGCACGGCAATCGGGGACAGAGGGTATCGAGAAAAATAAGAGTGTTCAACCTGTGTGTCGACGACCCGGCTGCGCTGGTATAAGCAGGCGAGATATCTCGAGGAAAAAGGAGATCGAGATAGGTCCGAGTTGACAGCGATAATTGTCAGCTGTTCGGCATACGAGTGAGTACTACGTATGTATGTAGGAGTGAGTAGGTTGCATCGCGAATATCATATTCGTTTGAGCCTCTAATCTTGTTATATTATCATTGTATTTTAAAGGGGATAATTAGGATAGTTGTATTAAACGGTGCATGAGATAATCCGATACATCAAAGAGTTCTCACTTTAATTTTACCTAACAAAAAAAATTCCTCTTCCAAAATATCCTAAGGAGCGGGCCCGTAGGGGACGCAGTCAGAAAACTTATCCTAAACAAAATTAAATATAAACCCTTGTGTTTCGCACAAGGGATTTACTTCGTTATTCGTGCAATAACGCCCTGCACGTCACAAGTAAATTGGTGTCAGAAGTGGGATACTTTTCTGGCGAATCCTGGGGATTTACGGAAGAGAAATTAAAAAAAAATTTAGAAGAGTGATTAGTAATCTAAAAATTTTGTATATGTACATTTCGAATAACGAACAAAAGCCTTCTGTCAGATTTTAGACCGTTTTTCTTTATAAAAACTCCATCAATCAATCAATTCGCTTGGTCAATCAATCAATTCGCTTGGTCAAACTTTCCTGCCTTCTCGGCATCGAATTTTCCATCATGCCTAACGAAACGAATGTGGCGGCTGCGGCCGATTTCTCGGAGCGGCTAGTCGAGAGCTTTACGACAGCGCTCGGGAATATGTCATTGCAAAATAGGCTCATGCAGATCCCTAGATTCGACGGTAAGAACCTGTCTTTAAGAAATTACATTTTAGACGTTAAAAACGGGGCCTCGTTCATTCCCCGCGAGGCCGAGCCAGAATACGTCGAAAGATTTATTGCAAAACTGGAGGGGAAAATTCGAGATATTTTCTATGGGGAAACGGTCAATACGGTATAAGGGTTCATTAAACATCTAAAGAAACGTCTCGCGAAGGGCAAAACTTACGATTACTATAGCGAGGCCATCGCGAACATACGTTTAAAACCGGACGAGTCGGTAGGTGAGTTTTATGATAGAATCCGAATCCTACTAGATGGGGCGCATTCCGCGTATAAAGCAAAATACGGTCGCAACCCCCCGGAGGCTGAACAAGACCCGTTGCATTAAAAGGCACTCACTGCGTTTGTAGATGGGCTGCCCACACGCATGGGGGAAGCGGTAGATTTGCGCGAACCTACCACGCTAAAGGGGGCATTCGAACTCGCAGAAGCATACGCGATAAGGGAAGCGCGCAGGAAAAGAATCGAACCACACCCCGATAAGGTCCTGTATTTTAGACAAGGGTGGTCACCCAATCGTTACCGTTGGGGGGAAGATAGGTCCCGCTTTTTCGCCAATCGAAGAGAATCGCGGAGCCCATTTTTTGGCAAAGACTCGCGTTATCAGAGGCGCGACAGTCGCCCAAGAAACCGCGAGGATTATCGGTATAGGAATTATCGCGAAGAAGAATCGCGTTCCCCTTTTAGAGACGGGGAGCATCGCCCGCGTTACGAGGAAATCGGATCCCGATCACCATCCCCCGCGTACCCGCCGGAACGCACGAAATATTCATCGCGATCGCCGGTTTATTCGGAATCACGAAACCCCACAGGTATTCTGAAGCAACCGTTAGCAATCGATAACACTCCTCAGGAAGGGTGCAACTATGAGCATTGCTGGTACAAATATAAGGGATGCGCATGGTGCCCGCAGGGGAAGCAAGGGGATTCGCCGGTACCCTCAAGTCGGCTGACTTTAAACTGGTCAGAGTATCGTCGAGCCAAGACATCGACGAGCCGAGCCATAGAGACGCCTCCGACGAGTCCGACCCGAGTAGCCGAAAATGAACCGTCAGTGAGATTTCTCGAGAAATCCAATCGGTTGTCTGGACAGCGACGAAAGTAGAGTCCCCAATGGTAGAAATGTCCGCCGCCGAGCTCCGATACAAAACGGGTAGATTTTTCCTTGATACGGGCTCCGAAGCGAGCATAATCAAACTCCGGGCCCTCGACAAAGACGTACGACTCAATATAAACGAAATTATTCACGTTTCGGGGGTCGTGGATAAGGCTATGCCCACTCTCGGGACCGTACTGGTACATCTTACGGACACACCCACCAAATTTAACGTTATAATCGATATTCCGATCGAGAGCGACGCTTTGCTGGGAAAGCCATATTTCCGCGAAGAGAAAGCGGAAATCTCGTTCAACTACAATGCGATGGTAACTCAAAGTGACCCGATCAGGCCAAAACCCTTTATTGATACCAATCCACACCACCCGGATAATCTACTCTCGGCTAGGTTAAACAAACAAAAGGAAATTTTTCGTATACGCGCACGCACCCGGCAGCGAATCCCGGTCACGATTAGTAACCCGGAATTAAAAGAGGGATATCTACCCCGCATCAAGACCGCAGAGGGATTATACGCGGGTGAAGCGCTAGTATCACATACAGACGGGATTAGTTAAATATTCGCGATCAACACGAGGGATGAGGATATCGATATCGAAGTTAGGCCCCAAGAGTTACAGCCGTTCTCCTATTGCCATGCGAATAGCGAGTCCGAATTGGAAGATACGGACACTACAGAGGAAGAACCATGTCTCCCCGCTGATCGAGTAGAGGAGATCCTTAAGACACTGCGGTTAGATTACCTGAATGAGGAAGAACGTAATCATGTTTGCTCGCTTATCGAAGAATTCCCCGAACGATACAAATTACCGGGAGATAAATTAAAATCCACCGATCGCGTACATCATCGCATTCCGACGCTCGATGATTTGCCCATAAATACAAGACAATATCGATTTCCAGTGGTTCATAGAACCGAAATCGAACAACAGATAGCTACTAAACTTCGGGACGGCATAATAAAACCCTCAAAATCGCCTTACAACTCGCCTGTCTGGATAGTGCCGAAGAAACCCGATTCTCAAGGACGTCCACGCATGAGAATGGTAATTGACTTCCGCAAACTCAACGAGAAAACAATATCCGACGCGTACCCACTACCTAATATACTAGATATATTAGACGAATTAGGCCGCGCCCAATACTTTTCGACATTTGAACTTGCCAGTGGGTTCCAGCAGATCCCCATGGACCCGCGGGACAGTGCGAAAACAGCTTCTTCCACACCCAACGGCCACTACGAATACACTAGAATGCCGGAGAGACTGAAAAATGCACCCGCTACATTTCAAAGATTAATGGATAACGTGCTGAGAGGCCTCCAAGGAACATAATTGTTCGTTTACCTAGATGATATTGTTGTCTTCGCGAGTACGCTCTCAGAGCACAAGACGAAAATTCGAAGGCTCATGAGGCGATTAGAAGAGGCTAATTTAACACTGCAGCCTGACAAATGTGAATTCCTCCGTCATGAGGTTGGTTACCTTGGGCACATCGTTGGCCGTGATGGCTTGCGTATGGATCCAAAAAAATTAAGGGCCGTGGAAAAATTTCCTACCCCGAAAACGCCTAAAAACGTGCGTCAATTTCTCGGACTGGCGGGCTACTATCACAGGTTCATAGCTAACTTTTTAGCTCGCGCGAAACCCCTTTCCGACCTCCTCAAAAAGGAATTAAAATTCAACTATGGGCATGAACAGTAAAAGAGTTTTAGGGGGCTCCGGAAGGCCCTATGCAACGAACCAATATTGCAGTATCCGGATCTCACGAAGCAATTCATCCTGACCACCGATGCGTCAGATATCGCGATCGGGGCCGTATTATCGCAAGATCACGATGGGCTCGACCTGCCAGTGGCATACTACTCCCGTGTACAATCCAAAGCAGAGAAAAATTACTCTGCAACAGATAAAGAAGGTCTCGCGATTATGAACTCGATTAATTATTTTAGTACGTATTTATACGGAAAAAAATTCAAGCTCGTAAGCGATCACGAGCCATTGAAATGGATAGGGGCCATGAATGATCCGGGTAAAGGCTTGACGCGATGGAAATTGCGAATGCGTCGTTACGACTATGATTTCGAATATAAACCAGGGAAACTAAATATGAACGCGGACGCACTCTCTCGTAACCCCGTGGTGTCCGAAGACTCCAGCTCCAGCGACGATTCTGACGATTCCCGTAAAACCGGAATCGTAGAGCACAAAGTACTCCCTATAAGGGGACAAGGGAAGGAATCATCGAGATCGAAACTAGAACCTCCGCGGAAAATACTGAAAGAGCGTCAACATCAGAATTAGACCAAAGTGTCATTGCGTCTCGTACTCGCTCCCGGCTTCGGAGTGTTCCCGCAGTAGTCCCTATATCCGAAACCGATGAGTCGAGTACTGAAGCATCCGAATCTCCCATCCAAAGATTACATCGCAGTGCACTGCCTGCTCCGTTGCTCCCGTCTAAAAGACCGATAACACAGGGAAAAGTCAGAGTCACTAACGAGGAGGCCCCCTCAGAAGTCGTGAAGGAACCAAGCATTGTAGCCACTGCGAAAACACCATCGACCATAGCAATTGAATTGAGTGCAGACAACGAAGATTCGGAGGAAAGTGTATTCGAAGACCCGGTAACCGACGAAATTGACGCGCAATCGCAATTGAATCCCAAGGAGGCTCCCCAAGGACCGAAAAAAATCGATGAAATAAAGAGCAAAGTACAGGCGGAGATCCACGAATCGGTAGCGAAATTCGATGAATCCCTACGTCGTTTAGAGGAACGATTTAATTCAAAGGAATTGTCGCAAGATCAAGGAGACGAGACTCCGGAAAATTTACCACAGGTAATCTCGGACGGAGAATCTGTCGACGACGAGACTCGACAGTTACTCCGGGAATTAGACCCGTACGACCATGCTTCGGGTGATGCTGAGCTCTCTCGTCGCATTGATAAAATGTCCCAATCCATACCAGCTGAGACTGAACAAGAACTCTTGGGACGCATGAGCGGAATGGGAACAAAGAAGAGCCCGCCGAAAATAAAAGACACAGAAGTACCGGAATCGGAAATTCCCTCCGAGACAAATCAGGAACAAATTGGGGAAAAATCAACCACTAACCCAACGGTGAAACAAACTTTCACCGAGCAACGTCGCAGCCTCCGATTCTCGCTCCCGAAAAACGAAACACTACCAGCTGCGCGCTCCACCCCGTTCCCGCGCCGTGCAGGCTCACGTTACACATTTACACCGCAGATACAGGACGATTCATCATCGGACGACAGTACCGACGAAAGCGACAATTTCCTATGTGCGGTGGATTCATTGTCTGATTCTGACGACCAACCCGATAAAAACAAGAATAACGAAATTTTTCCGGCACAATTCCCGCAGGAAAAAGGGAAACTACAACTACTGAATCGGATGATGGGATCCATATAAACCCGACAATTATGTACATTTCATGTCCGCCGACGGTGAAATCGTAATGCCCATAGGAAAAATCTTAGCAGATTTGGGAAAAATTGACCCGAATGAAATAAAACAAAAACATTTGAAAATTGGCCAAATCGCGGTAACTCCGAGTGGAAGTAGAAAAATTTACAGTATTATAATAAAGACTCGCTATTTTGAGAACACCAAGGTGGAAAATATAATAAACGGCCTGGCAAACCTAAAAGAAATTCTCAGAAACGATAAAGTAGAAACATTCCGAATCTCTCGATCAGGGGATTATACGGATATAATGCCAGCCTGTGAATTGATTAAAACCATTCATGAATTATTCTCGGATACCAGAATTGCCGTAACAATATGCTATGGAAAAATTCAGGTCCCCAGAGAGGAGGAACGTCCCGAAATTATCAACGAATTCCACGGTAGCCTAGTAGGGGAGCATAGAGGGGTCACCAAGACGTATCGAAAAATTCGGGAAAGATTTTACTGGCCATCACTTCGAAACGAGGTACAAAATTTCGTACGAAGCTGTAAGAGTTGCCAGGAAAAGAAGCTTGTTCGAGTAAAAACTCGCAAGCCCATGATCATCACCGACACGCCCGCGGACGTGTTCGACAAAGTCTCCCTCGATACCGTAGGGCCCTTACCAACGACGCCCCATGGAAACAAACACATTTTAACGATCCAGGATAACTTATCGAAATATTACATCTCCGAAGCCATCCCCGATTTAAAAGCGACCACGATTGCCGAAGCAATGGCGCGTCGACTCATAAGTCAATTTGGGGCACCGCGCGCAATATTAACAGATCGAGGTGCGGCGTTTACGAGTGGACTGTTGCGGGAAATAGCAAAATTTTTTAAAATCAAACAGTTAACAACTTCAGGCTATAGGCCTCAGACTAATGGGGCCCTTGAACGAAGTCACATCATGCTAACAGAATACATTAAACATTACGCTACTCGTTACGACGACTGGGACAGATTACTGCCATACGCCAAGCTCTCGTGTAATACTTGCGTGCACGAGGCAACGAATTTCACTCCGTACGAAATCGTATACGGCAGATTGCCGCAATTACCGAGCCAATTCCCTACCGAACGCAAACTCGCGACGTATAATTCATTCACAGCAGAATTGATTAGGAGGATTTCGGAAATCCGACAAATTGCTGGGGAAAATGCAAATAAATCAAAGAAGAGAACGAAACTTTACTATGACAGGAAAATTCACGCATTCAAGGGGAAAGTAGGAGATGCGGCATGGGTAAAGAAAATGGTCCGGGATGGAAAATTCGATGACCAGTGGCATGGACCATACACCATAGTCGAAATTACAAATACACTAGGACCTCGATTTAATGGTCCTCGATTTAATAGACAGTCCCCACCATGTCGCACTTATCGATCGGTTTTTCGCATGGTGGGAGATGGTGGGGGACGCTTAAAGTCTCCCCGATCAGGCCCGTAGCACGGAGTGCCGATGCGCAGATACAGCATGGGCGGGCATACGCTACCTCGATTTAACAAGGTGCGATGCGGAGCCGGTCCCGCCACTGGCCGTTAAATCGAGGTCGTAGTGTAGAAACAATATTATCCTGGAAGGTTCGAACGGGTATAGGTTTCGCAAGCATACAGACAATGTCAAGCTCTATTATGACTGAAAACGTGTGCATGTAAAAAGTATGGGTCACGGAAAACAATAATATCAGTTAGGATAATATGCCAACTTGCGTATATGTAAAAACGCACACATAGGTGCACCTCATGTAAAACCTATATGTGAGAAAAGGCCATGTCAGAGGTATATATGTAAGTTTGGTGCCTACGAACACAAACTTATTCGCTCGGATGATTCTAACGTCGAATGAGGCGATACGGGAGGGGAAGCTAACCGTTAACACGGCAGAACCCTCGCCTCAACCAGAGACTCACTCGATCAGCTACGAGAGCCCGAGACAGTCATAAGCAGTATGAATGTCCCGCATATGTTTAAATTATTACTATTAAATTATTACTGTGTACCTGATTCAGCCTGGACCTTGGTTCCTAAAACCGACATTGTTCTTGATTCAGGTAATCTTGAACTACATATAAAGAGCGGTGTAATTATTTATGCAATTGTGCTATGTATGTAATGGATGTTAATATAATGTTACAGTATTATTTTACTACACCAACACAAGTCGTCTCGGAAGTATTATTGATCCCTCATCCTTTACGTTATAAGCACCCAGCTTATAACTTACATATATATGTATATAAATTAAAATTATAAAGCTACTAGTAAAAGTAGCGGAGTAGCTGATAAAGCAGTTAATCCATGAGAACGGAAGTTAGTCTACTCCAATAATAAAAAAAAAAAAAAATCTGAAACTCGGAGACAGTCGAAAGACGAGACAGGAAACGTCGAATATTGGTTTTTTTTATCTAGACATGTAAAACGCTGACTATCCCTGTGAATCGTGTGAATCGTGTGAATCGTGCGAATCAGTAATTCCCACATTGTAATAAGAACACTTCAACGACAAAAAGCGCAACAGCAAAGCTGACAAGATGGCGGTAGCATCCTGCAGAAAAGAGCTGACTCTTGACAAAACAGAGACCAGACTTCCCGACTGTCGCGAGTAACATCATAAAGTCAGTACAAATCAGTCACTCGCGCGAGACAGTCAAAAACGTGATTAGGGGTTCGCCAAGCATACTGGACGCTTATTGTAAAAATTAGCAAACATTCCTGCGATATTTTCAATAAATTTGAAGTTCGGAATAAATATTACTAACAATCGGTACCTTAGTAGCGAGTTAATATTGGATTCACTACCGACAGATAAATCGCATTCTGTACCAATGAATCATCTCGACGACGACGCTGGTTTCCATAGAGCCTCTTTAAACAATACTAATCCCTTCGCAGGACGAAAATTGTTCGATCCGCCTATACACAATTCACCAGAAAGCGAATCGGTCCTAACCAGTCACTATCTTGAACACGCACGCTTAGTAAAAATTAATAACAACAACACCTTCGCAAACCATCAAACCCTTGGTGCAGGATGTTGCACGAGCACATGGGGTAAAAGAAATTTTATTCCAGTACTTGGTGCGAGTAGCTGCACAGGGGAGCCCATTCCGTCAATCCTAATTACCCGACCGTAAATTAAAAAAAAGAATGCAGAAGACAAGATAGTGACAAGGATAAATAAACCGAATAAAATCCGATTAAAAAAAAAAGAGGGGGGGAATAAGTGACCCATTGGTAACCAGCGTCCTTGACGGATGAAATAAGAGTGTAAAGAGACATTCCCAGTTAAGATACAATAACAACAACCCATGGGGAAACGCAGAGCAGGAAAAAAATACCAGCAACGAAAAAAATGCGCAAGTACAGATAACGAAAAACCAAAAGGCCAATCGGTAGTATTATATCATCAAATTGAAGCAATACCCGACGAAGACTCACGAGAGACCGTAGTAAATCCCAGTGATGCGATAATAAAAATAAGACCGGTAGCTATAATAGAAGGAATCCGCGTAGAAAAGCCGTTCATCATCCCGGAACCACCACCAACCCAACGCATCAGGAACATCCAATACCAGGAAGAATACCAAGAACCAGCACGAGCAGAAGGGAGAGCGGTGCACCAAGCAGAGGCAGAGATCATAACGTTGGATTGATACCATTACGAATTCATCATGGCAACTCCCAAGATCATAATTAGTATTTTACTAACGTACAATATCCTGCACCTTGTCGCGTCAATTAATGAAATATCGCACACTGAAAACTTATATCAAGATATCGCGATTAACGATAGACCAGGACTGTACTATGAAAAAGTAGCCTCACTAAAACTACAGCACGCAGATTGGAGAGTCACAATATTCCTGGAAATACAAAAATTTGTTGACACTTTTCCTATACTGAAAAATCAAATGTACAGTATCATCGATAACTGCAAGAAAGTATATTCAGGAGGGAGGTGTAGAGGGTTGTTGCGACCAGATTATATAGAGGATCGGCTCTCACAAGCTAAGGAAACGATGCAAGAACTGAAGAAAATCGCTACTGCAAGCGGGCTAAGACCGGATACCAGTAACGACCAGCCTAGATCATTTATGAAACGATCCGTACCACTGGGAATAATTGGCTCTATCAGTAAATCACTATTCGGAACGATGGATCAAGACGCAAAATACATAAATTCTCAAATAGACCGGCTATTCTCGGACCAATCAAAAATCACGAAGCTTATTGGAAAACGAATGCACATCACGACCTCGAGACTACAAGAACTGCACGAAGATCACATCAAGGAATCAAAACGGCTCGACGATCTTCATATGGAAGTAAAGAACTCCGAGGACGTCTGAAACACCTAGACGAAGAAACTGCAAAAATCATTTATAATGAGGAAGTGATAAGGTTTGGGTACCAAGCCGAACTAAAAATCGAGCAATATAAAAAAACCTGTGAGGAATTCGTTCGGATAACAACGGCCCGGAATGGCCAATACGACCCTGCAATACTAACAACGACCCAGCTGTCCGAGATATCCCGGGAAATCCAGCTGGAGGCACCAGGGTTTGAGTTCCCATTATCAACTGAATCGCTGCGCGGGGAATCTCTTGCGAGAATTGTGCACGCTGACCTTGCTTATCACGAGGGTCGTCTCATGATCGTGATGCATATACCACTTCTCGGACGAGATAACTATCAACTATACAGAATACACCCCTGGCCCGTCCCGCAACCCACGAACAGAACACTGTCAGCATTCATAACACCAGCACACCCATACATTGTTTTATCGGAAGATCGACGATCCTATTTCCTTGCAGACGCATTATATATCGAAAAATGCCGAAGAGTCGAGGATAATTTCGTATGTGCGACAGAAACACTGCTAACCGAAGTTTCCACCTCAGGACAATGTGAATTGAATATGCTCGTTAGACCAACAATGACGGCTTATCGGAGTTGTGACATACGAGTACGAGCACGACATACTTCATTCTGGAGGCATCTACCCTCGCAAGGAGGATGGCTTTACTCACTGGAAACACCAGAGACAGTACATGTGCTCTGTCCCGGTAGTACTGACAACGTAATAACACTGAAAAATGCAGGGGTAATTCATCTAAGTGCAAATTGCATAGGAAGAACCCGAAGCACGACACTTACAGGAGTGAGACGTTACGGCAGCCAGGAACAATACGTATACTCACCAACAATTTCGCTAAACCTGACATTGATAGCCCCACTTATAATGGAAAATGAGAGCAGAGACGTAACATCAGCTGACGAACCAAGCAAACGAGAAAAGACAGACCAGCAGTGGAAATTTGAGGAATATGGAGAACCACTACATGAAATCGAGAAGAGGTTAAGAAAAATCGGAACACATAAAAGGAACAAACAACAACAACAGCACATGGTATTGGCTTTGGCAGGAAGTCAAGGAATCCTCGTAACAATATTCTTTATCTACACTTTCCGCAGAGTAATAAGCAGGGGCCTAAGAATACCATGGAATACGTGCCAACGCACTCCCACGGGAAACAACGCAAACTCAAAGACACCCAAAAAAAAAAAGGGATCAAGATCGGAACAAACCCAAAGACGGCAATACGCAACACGAAATCGACAACATCAGTGAAGAAGGATGCACGAGCGGTATAGGATTATGTTGCGGAAATATCATTCAAATTCTCGCGCCCGAATCACCCGCGGCAGCACCTCTCGGTCCGCGCTCTTTGCGCGCTCTCTCGCGGGATTTCGGGTCGACTCAATCGAAGAAGAGCCGGCTCTCAGGCATTCTATCGTGAACCCGTGCCTTACAACCACGTGTAAGCCATTAATTAATCCGGGATTTTCTCATTGCAATATCAACATCGGTATTTCTCCTTAATTGATTCGGTTTACCTCAACAGTTTTTACGGAGATCGAAACCATATTTTTCGGTCTGAGTCTCAATTCGCGGTACTACTTGGTCTTCTCTCTCGAGTTTAAGTCGGGCTTCCTTAGCGCTCTACCTCTTGGTGATTCGGGTCGCCATTTTTCGGCTTCTGACCACCCGGCTAGTCGTACGTGCTATACCTCATCAAAGTTCGGGAATTCTCGCATACCTTGTAACTCTCGCACTTCGGCCTCCTCACTGTGAATAATAAAGAAAACCGGCGATTCTCTTCCCACGTGGTGGACGGATCACTCGGTGTTCGCTAACATTCATTTTCGGCATTTTCTTTACCTACCCCCTCCTCCCACCAGATAACTCACCGGAGATTGTACAGATTACGAACACTACCGCGCCAAGTCGACCATGTAGAGGGACCATAAGAGCATGTGCACACATATACCCACACGAAGGCGAGGACATTCACAGCGACACCGTGAACAGCAGCGTCGTAAGAAGATAAGCACCCGGGGAAGCGCAGTACCGGGAGGGAAATCAAGGTATTGAAGAGACCACGGAATACAACAGCCAACGTGCATGAGAAGGATGGCTGCAGCATAGGCGCAGCCTACCTACTCGTAAGAAGCAAGAAAAGTGCGTAGCAGGAGCTACACAAGGCCCACTTGAGTAGGCACCAGGAAACGTCGGGCGTTATCGATGCAAAAATGATAACGTCAGCACTCGCAACAAACTACGGACTCAAAATCTCGCAGCCGCATTTAGGAAGACAGCGAACCTTTGTGAATTTACGAAGAACGCAAAACCTGAAAATTTAACGACTCCGTAGAGGAAAGGAGAAAAACACATAATATTTCGCTTCACATTTATTTATTTATTATCAAAAAGGAAAGAAAAAAACATACAAAATCATTCATTTTTTTTTTTTTTAAACGAGATTTTCGTTAAAAAGCCGACATAGGCCGAGCAAATCGACCGGAGCAGCCTCTGGCTGCCAGTCCTCCTTTTCACGGGAGTCAGCGTCATCCCGCTATAGGATATCCACGGTGGCACGGGTCCGACGGCGAGCCCGATGAATAGCCGTGGCATGCGCCACGAACGAGGCTCGCCATCCGTATGACAACCACATGTCATTGATCACCGGGCCGGACCTTTTCCGCTCACAAGGAATCTAAAATGCAGAAAAAGGAAAAACAAAAAAAATTAGGGTATTAAATTGGAAAAAAAAAAAAAAAAAAACGTGAGGAAGCGAGAACGGTGCTTACAATGAGGAGATTCATCTCAGGCATTGGATGAACGGGTATACCCGCGGGGTGAAACATCTTTAACTGGAACTGGTGAAGAACTAGAATGGAAAGGAAAAAAAAAAAAAAACATATATATAAAATAAAATAAAAGAAAATCAAATAAATCAACATTTTCGGCGAAAGTACTTACTTGACCACGGAGTTGATGAAGGAAGAATGAAGAGAAGCCCAACAAGAAGTTCAACCAGCCACTTCACCCCACCACAAGAATTATAAAATACGACAAAGACAGAACAAGAAAGAGCGCAATTCCGCTGACTCGACCATATGGGTAACAAAGAAGTCGCGTGAAACGCTCAATACTAGGTATTGAGATAAATCGAAATGCTTATAGTTCAAGTTACGTTGGACGTAACAAAAATTTTTTTTTTATTTTATTATTTTTTATTTTTATACGTGCTCCGTAATGGTTCTTTCTAGTTGAAATATATACATATATGTATGTATATTAGGGTGTGCGGAAAAAAAACAATTTTTTTTTTTCGGTTGCATCCACCAAAAAAAGTTGAAGTAAGGTAAAAAAAGAAGAATCCTAAAACGGGAGGTCAAAAAAAATTATTTCGAACGGCGCATTGCATTTGAATATTTTCCATAAGAATAACACAGGAAAATATTAGGATTTCTGAATGTGGTAGTGCAACTCGTCAGAAAAAAATCACACAAATATGTCATTAACATATTCTCATGGAGAATCGAATTCCCTACAAAAAAATTTCTTACGAAAAATTAGCTCAGAACAACCGTTCAAGTGGAATATAACGCGAATGAATATAGAGGAAATAACGCTGTCTGAAATTGAATTGATAGGAAAAAAAAAATAATTCAAAAGGCTGTAAAAATCGAATTTTTCGCTTTTCGAAAAAACGTTTCGGGGGTTTTTTTGTTGAGAATGTTCTGCTCTAACAACGTCGCTTTGATAGAAGCATATAATGGTTCATTAACAAAAAACGGAGAGCAGCTACAATATTTATTGGGCATAGTGAAAAATTATCGATAGAAATACCCTAATTGCAACAAACAGACTCTTAAAAAGAGAAACGATGATTATTAAGCATTATAATGTAATAAAAACCTATTCTATCTTATTAAACCAAATTCATTGAACAAAGCTTTTCTAAACACGATCAATGATGAACGTCGTTTCTTTTATATTTCTTGTTGTACTTGATTTTTTTTTGTATAAGAGAAATATTTTAAGAACAATTTCATGCAAGTATGTTAGAGCAGAACATTCTCTACAAAAAACCCCCGAAACGTTTTTTCGTAAAGCGAAAAATTCGATTTTTACAGCCTTTTGAATTATTTTTTTTTCCTATCAATTCAATTTCAGACAGCGTTATTTCCACTATATTCATTCGCGTTATATTCCACTTGAACGGTTGTTCTGAGCTAATTTTTCGTAAGAACTTTTTTTGTAGGGAATTCGATTCTCCATGAGAATATGTTAATGACATCTTTGTGTCATTTTTTTCTGACGAGTTGCACTACCACATTCAGAAATCCTAATATTTTCCTGTGTTATGCTTATGGGAAATATTCAAATGCAATGCGCCGTTCAAAATAGTTTTTTTTGGCCTCACGTTTTAGGATTCTTCTTTTTTTACCTTACTTCAACTTTTTTTGGTGGATGCAACCGAAAAAAAAATTGTTTTTTTTCCGCACACCCGAATGTATATGTCGCATTCCACGTCAACTCAGCCACCCCGTTTTTTTTGTCTCGAAAAAATTATTCAGTATGGGCATTTCAAAGGACAATATATCCATGACATTTTACCAAAATTTCATCCCCCCACTATTGTTGGTTCTCGAGATAATGATTAATGAAGTCTCAATTTTGTAAAAATCATAACTTCGTAACTACTGATCGGATTTAAACGATTAAAAAAAGACTCTTTTTTTTTTTGCCCTTTTTGAAAAAAAATATGTCATCATCGGATAAAAGCTCATTAGACAGTTTTCGGGGTAAATTAACAAAAAACAATTTTTCCCTCTTCACTGATGCCTTGTTCCATTTTGAAAAAATCCTGCGAGTTGTGTATTGCCTCCCTCTATCAGAAAAAAAAATACTGAGTAGAATTCCGATTGGCCCTTTCGTGGAAAAAAAAAAAAAAATCGAAAAATTTCCCCGAAAACTGTCTAATGAACTTTTCTCCAATGATGGCATATTTTTTTTCAAAAAGGGCAAAAAAAATAAAAAAGATTCTTTTTTTAGTCGTTATAATCCGATCAGCCGTTACGAAGTTATGATTTTCACAAAATTGAGAATTTATTAATCATTATCTCGAGAACCAACCATAGTGGGGGGATGAAATTTTGGTAAAATGTCATGGATATATTGTACTTTGAAATTCCCATACTGAATAATTTTTTCGAGACCAAAAAAAAAACGGGGTGGCTGAGTTGACGTGGCTGCGTTGACGTGTCGTATTCCACTTTAATTCATTAGCCACCCCGTTTTTTTTGTCTCGAAAAAATTATTCAGTATAGGCATTTCAAAGTACAATATATCCATGACATTTTACCAAAATTTCATCCCCCCACTATTGTTGGTTCTCGATATAATGATTAATAAATTCTCAATTTTGTAAAAATCATAACTTCGTAACGGCTGATCGGATTTTCACGATTGAAAAACGAATCTTTTTTATTTTTTTTGCCCTTTTTGAAAAAAAATATGCCGTCATTGGAGAAAAGTTCATTAGACAGTTTTCGGGGAAATTTTTCGATTTTTTTTTTTTCCACGAAAGGGCCAATCGGAATTCTACTCAGTTTTTTTTTCTGATAGTAGGATGCAATACACAACTCCGCAGGATTTTTTCAAAATGGAACAAGGCATCAGTGAAGAGGGAAAAATTGTTTTTTGTTAATTTACCCCGAAAACCGTCTAATGAGCTTTTATCCGATGATGACATATTTTTTTTCGAAAAGGGCAAAAAAAATAAAAAAGATTCTTTTTTTAATCGTTTAAATCCGATCAGTAGTTACGAAGTTATGATTTTTACAAAATTGAGACTTCATTAATCATTATCTCGAGAACGAAAAATAGTGGGGGGATGAAATTTTGGTAAAATGTCATGGATATATTGTCCTTTGAAATGCCCATACTGAATAATTTTTTCGAGACAATAAAAAAAACGGGGTGGCTGAGTTGACGTGGAATGTCCCATATATATATATATATATTGTAACGGTACGCTTTAGTCCTTATGACATAATTTCACGCTACGCGTGAATTCGCGCTTCGTTGATATACGGAGCAGGTGAAAAGAGACTAGAATACGTTGTAATTTTCTATTTTTTCTTTGTTTATTAATTTACAGTCTTGTCTTTACTTATTATCCATTCACAATATTCTTTTTTAATTACTTATGGTGATTCGTATTTAACTTTCCCTAAGGGTAGATGAGATTGATTTTAATTTGGAAATGAAGAGTTCAACTGCGGGAAATCCGAGGTCATCCCAAGGAAATCCGTCGTTGCAACTCGGAAATAAAGCGGATGATTTAGGTAGAGCCTAGCTGCGGGAAATCCGAGGTCATCCCAAGGAAATCCGTCGCTAGTACTCGGAAATAAAGCGGACGATTTAGGTAGAGCCTAGCTGCGGGAAATCCGAGGTCATCCCAAGGAAATCCGTCGCTAGTACTCGGAATTAGGAGGGGGTTTCTTTAGGGAGAGCTCAGCTGCGGGAAATCCGAGGTCATCCCAAGGAAATCCGTCGCTAATACTCAGAATTAGATTAGGAAAGTCTTGCTTCTATTTTTATTCGCCATGAATTAATGCTTTTACTGATATTATATAATTCTAAATGACTCGAATGATTTTGTTAATAATGGCGTTCTGTCGTCGGGCAGAGTAACAGTGTCGTTCTGACTTCGTGGGTCTTTCCGAGAGAATAGAGACGGCTGGTGAGAGCTCCGTTCTCTACTCCGGTCTCGGAGCGAAGTGCCTTTCTAGTGGCCGAAATCCCTCCTTTTATACCCGTCCAGGGTTGTCCCAGAATCCTCTGCGCTTTTCCCCTCTTCGCCGTTAAGGCCGGATTCTCATGAAGCGTCTGTTCGGCGCGCTCGACTTCGTCCCCTCTCCACTATCAAGCCGGATCCTCACGACGCGTTGATTCGGCGCGCTTGACTTCGTCGCCGAAGCATCGTAGACAAAGGGGGGGGGGGGGGGGCTTTGCGATATCGTTACAATATATCTCTCTATAATATAAAGATATATCGCCGCTGCCGCCGCCGCCGCAGTTTCAAGATTTGAGCTTATACCGGGTGTCCAATTTGAAAAGGATGACCAACCCAAACCCAAACCGAAACCCAAACCGAAACCTAAGTGAGGGCGCGTAGCGCCCTACGCACCCCCAGTATATACATATATATACATCAACGGTAACCTCCCTGTTCTCTCTCTCTGCAATTCCTTTTTTTTTTTGGTTCCGTAAATGTTATCCGAGCCCTCTCCCTTTCTTGCTGCGACAAATTTTCGTTCATCGCGAGGATTGAATCAACGCGGACGTTGATTGCTAAGGGGGGGATGCTGTCACGTGCCGTGTTGCCGTATACCCATGTGGTATGTCAGCGGCGCGGGGCATGACACTGGACACCTATGATAATGATACGAGGCTCATCTTATATCGTGGACTCAGACGGTGGCCTGAGCGTGCGAACGAATATGTCGCACGGACAGGACTGCAGACTGGACTGTATTTGTCCCGACTTTCTCACCTGTTGGTCGCGAGATTTCCAGCAGAGGAAGCGCGGATAAAGTTAGTCTCTAAGAGTACACGATAGCGTAAAGCTTGATCTCAGAGCAACTCCGCCTACCGCTTCACATAGCGGCAATAATCCTCAGACGGTAGTTCACCGATTCCCGTGCAAGGTTGCCGTTGTAAGTCGACCGGAATCGTAAAGAGACCCCTGAGTTGCGCGCGCCGTGTATTAGTCGATTTGCGTTAATTTAGTAATCGATAATCAACTTCCGCCACGAACAATCCGTCGTGTAGTTTAAGATTTATAGTATAAGTTTATAGTGAAAGAGTGTGTGAATCTCGCGGTTGCACGGCAATCGGGGACAGAGTGTATCGAGAATAATAAGAGTGTTCAACCTGTGTGTCGACGACCCAGCTGCGCCGGTACAAGCAGGCGAGATATCTCGAGGAAAGAGGAGAGCGAGATAGGTCCGAGTCGACAGCGATAATTGTCAGCTGTTCGGCATACGAGTGAGTACTACGTATGTATGTATGAGTGAGTAGGTTGCATTGCGAATATCATATTCGTTCGAGCCTCTAATCTTGTTATATTGTCATTGTATTTTAAAGGGGATAATTGGGATAGTTGTATTAAACGGTGCATGAGATAATCCGATACATCAAAAAGTTCTCACTTTAATTTTACCTAACAACAAAAATTCCTCTTCCAAAATATCCTAAGGAACGGGCCCGCAGGGGACGCAGTCAGAAAACTTATCCTAAACAAAAATAAATATAAACCCTTGTGTTTCGCACAAGGGATTTACTTCGTTATTCGTGCAATAACGCTCTGCACGTCGCACGCCTACGAAGGAGGGGCGCCACCAAAATTCGGCATCAAATCCAACAAAGACCCCAAAAGCGTAGCAAGCGCATTATTTAATTAACGTTTTTCTTCTAATTAGCCACGACCAAATTCAAAGATTTCAGGAGATTTCGTAGTGCATGGATAAAGGTTTATGTGGAAATGAAAATTGTGAACGAATCCTTTTTCCTATAACAATTGTGAGATTGATGAGCAAATGTTTGTGTGATAGCTGCGTGAGTATGAAGATGGATTTTTCCTGCAATGGCAAGTAAAAGGGAATGATCAAGTCAGAATTGTAAGATTGCACATGATCCGAAGTATATAGATAGAATTTTCAGTTGTTGGAACAAACGTAAAATCTGAATAACCGGTTAAAAATTAATGTATTGTATTAAATAATCCCGAATTTTCGAAATGAGTATTTCGAGTAATTGAGTTACGCCGAAATGATTTTCTCCTGAGTAATTATTGAAAAGTCCATGAACTAATTCTAATCCAACAGAAATGGCATGTCATACACCATTGCATCAGAACCTCATCCGCATGGTGAACTATTAAAAAGAAATAGCAATGAGTAGCATGAGAGAAAAGATCGAATAAAATGCAGAGCGAGAAAGATACAGAGAAACAGAGGAGAGATTGTCATAGAAAGAAAGAGAGTATGAATGGGAAAAGACGAATGGAAATG
The DNA here is from genome assembly GCA_963564615.1 of Rhorus exstirpatorius. NCBI lineage: Eukaryota > Metazoa > Arthropoda > Insecta > Hymenoptera > Ichneumonidae > Rhorus > Rhorus exstirpatorius. The sequence goes on along the minus strand of OY751314.1, from coordinate 2,672,955 downwards.
CGTGGGCATGTACTTGTATGTGTGTGTGTGACATCGAGAGCCTATGACCGGTCAGCTCGTGGCCGATAGGATAAGTCAAATGCAAGTATCGAGGGATGAGAAGGAGAGAGTGACCAGAATGAAAAGGAGGGGTTGGCTCCTCCGCTATGTGGAACCTCCAAAACGAGGGATAGAGTGAGTGTGAAAGTAAATGCGAAATATGTAAGTATGAGAGAGACAGAGTGAGCGTCTTCATGAAAAGACGACGTATGTACGAGAAAATTCGTTTTCTGATTATTAGGTAATAATGAAATAATTATTATAAAGGAATGCAGGAGTGAATATTATATTATAAGGATGAATTCGTATTAATCATAAGTATAAATTTTCGATTATATAGATTCTAGGGGATCATTGGGGATGCGAGGTGGAGGCGGCGGCGGAGGAGCCTGGAGCGTCTAAGGCGTCCATGGGCGTACCTCCTCACCGCCGAAACTAAGCCATCCTAGAAGACCCTATATAAGACCGGGTAATGAGCCCGCGGTATGTCAGAGTGGGAAGAAAATTTTAAGTAACGAATCGCTGTCAGACCACCGGAAAATTTTAAGTAGACGAATCGCTGCCCCCCAGGTAACAATTTAATCTTTTGACATAAATGTGACGTCTATAATGTGATGATCCTAATACGTTCATCTGTGAACGTAATCGTTACGTAATAAAGATGGAACTAACGTCTCTGAAACGTAACCTCCATGTAACGATAACTTGTCACAGCCATGTAAGCTTGTTACGTAAAGTATATGCTATGGTGTCACTGTGATAATTCTGTCCATAGAAATGATGTAAGCGATACGGAACCATTTGTACGTAACGTGTATGGAGCAGTGCAACATATACTTAACGTAACGTGTATGGAGCAGTGTAACATATACGTAACGTGTATGGAGCAGTGTAACATATACGTAACGTGTATGGAGCAGTGTAACATATACGTAACGTGTATGGAGCAGTGTAACATAACGTGTATGGAGCAGTGTAATATAACGTGTATGGAGCAGTGCAACATAACGTGTATGGAGCAGTGTAACATAACGTGTATGGAGCAGTGTGATATATACTTTACATAATATTTGCGGATTGAAGTGTGACGTGTAACTAACATAACGTATGCATGCTGTAACCGTAATCCATCGTATCCATGTTGCAGCGTAACTATTCTTGTGCCTTCCTCAAATATGACAGCACGGAAGCATAATTATCAAAATTATCACTTACAATAAAACTTATTCTTGTCGAGATTTTCGGTTTCTTAAATTTTTCGTTATTTTTATACAAATTCACTCCTTTGACCGAGTCATAATAGTTAAGCTGACGACTCTGGGCTTGAATAAAAAAGATATCAACTTACCTAATATACGTATAATTTGAAATGGGTATTGAAATCATAAATAAAACACACGACACGTGAGCATAATGCTGTATGCTTCACTTATAGGAACTTGCGGGCAGCAGGATTATGTTCGAGGTTATGTTTACATGCTGTCACTTTTAACCCTTTGTGGTCACATCTCTGTAGAATAACTTATTGATCACACACGGATAAAATTTACCCTGCCAAGTTTCAAATGTGAAAACTATCAGTTCGATCGGGATCGAAAAAATACTAAAAAATGAATAATCTAAAACATGTGCCAAAAGTTGGTATGTCAAAATTCAAATCACAAGGTGTTGAAAAAAAGTCGTAAATAGGTATTTTGATTTTAAAAAAATGCTGAATCGTGGAAAAAACAATACTACAAAATTTCACAATTTATTTTGTTTTAACGAAAAAATGATGAATCGTATAAAAAAAAAACAATTCTCTTCTATTGATATACTCTCAACACTATTTGATAGCTGTTTAATCAGTATTTCGTATTAATTAGACGATTTTTATTTTTCGACAAAAAATGATGAATTGTGAAAAAAAACATAATATTGATGTGACAAATTTTCGTTTTTGATAAAAAAAAATGCTATATCGTGGGAAAAAACTCAAATCTCTTTCATTCATATACTCTAAACACTATTTAATAGCTGTTCAATCAGTATTTCTTTCGAAATACACTAACATAACCTCTTGATCGGGGAGCGATACGGGGAAAAAAACACAATATTAATTTGACCACTTTTCGTTTTTGATAAAAAAAAATGTTATATCGTGGAAAAAAACACAATTTTCTTTTATTCATGCTCTAAACACTATTTAATAGCTGTTTAATCAGTATTTATTTCGAAATACACTAACGTAACCTCTTGATCGGGGAACGATACCACTATATATGAAGGCGCACATATAAGTATATAATTCTTTTTTTTTCACCATTTCTGCCCCAAAAAGAGAAAACGGAACGAAATTATTCTAATAACACATTGAACGATAAAAATATTTTTATAAGGATATAAATTTTTTCAAGATACACCGCGGTATTCACGTCACTTCAGCCTTTCAGCCTTGTGTCAGAATTTGATGAAACCAACTTCAATAGTAGTCGATAGCGCAATAGGTAGCGTCCCGGGTTAGTAAGCAAACATTAGGTAGGAAACTTGTAGGTAGGCGGTTCGAATCCCGGCTCAAGCAGAAATTGTGTAACTGGTAAACATGGAAATATAAGTTTTTTTTTCTTGTTATATTTTTTTTCTCTTTTGACCCTCCATACTCCCAAAATTTGATCAACTCTCGGAGAAAATTGGAGGCTTAAAAAAGGTTTTAAGGAGGGCTGAAATTTCGACTCGGGGTACCTGAAACATCCTAGCGACATGGAGGCCATGTAATTCCGATTTCGGAGTGATGCATGATTGCTACGTATCCTCAATGTAACATTGTGACTTCTCTGTTCTGTAAAATTTATGCATCAGCAACGTAACTGGCATGCAGCCATTCAACGCGATTGTTACGTAACTGTAGCTTCATATGTGGCGGACATTTTAGAGTGTCTGGACTGCCACATTCACGTTACATACGACATACCTGTTACATTTAAGGAACCGAGTGTAACATAATTGAAATGTATTTGTTACGAAACTGTGTTGCCTGGGCCGTTAGGTTCATTTTATTACATTTCGCACTGTTTCATTCTCAGTTTTATTTTCTTCATTCTTTATTGAATTCAAAACCGTTTAAGTCTCCGTGGTGACCCGAATATTTTTATTTTTGTTTTTATTGCGAACAAACATTTATTTTTCTTTTCGTGTGGACATTGTGCTTTGAAGAGCAATATATTTTTGGTGAGAACGATTTGCTTTTGTGTTGGACACTGTTTTCGCGCTGCAACCAATTACCATTTCGTTCATCTTCGTGGTCAATCGTTTCCATCATCTTCATCGTCGAATCCTTGACTGTTCATCATCATCATCATCAAAACTTTCCATTTTTCTTTTCGTAAAAAGGGATCGTCAAGTAGTAAGTATCTCAAAATGTTTTCTCGCATGTACACATATATATTCGTTCGTATTTCGCGGTGTCTCCGACCCCGGTCGACACCCCATGACGTCTTGAGGCCCGTAACCGAAGCTACCGAGTTACTCACCGTTGAAACCCTATGAATTATTTTCGTCGTTGTTTTCCGTTTTCGAGTTATCTTCTGTATTAGATTCAGATTTTGTGTTAAATTCAGTTTGATGGAAATTCAGATTTTGTGTTAAATTCAGTTTTATGGAAATTCAGATTTTTGTGTTAAATTCAGTTTTGCGAAAAGGTTATGTCGATTTAAATTCAGTTTAGTGAAGAGTTATGTTATGTTAAATTCAGCTTTCCTGAAGGGTTATTTTTGTGTTAAATGCAGTGTCAAACTTGAATTATTTTCCGATTGAAATCTCTTCGTGTAAATTCAATCGAGTCGTGTTCGATTAAATTCTGGGTTGTTTTGTCTGTGTGAGTTGTCCTGTCCAATGACCATGGACCTTTTTCAGCCAAAAATAGCTATCGTTGTAGTAGCGGTTATTTTAGCACTCGCGATAATTTTGTTTGTCCTTGAAGTTTGCGCGGATAAACCCCAGGAGGCTTATCTTGATGATAACCCTGTAGTTTATTTTCTCCCGCGTCAGTGAAAATCTAGTTCCCGTTTTTATCAGAATTTATTCAATGTGATCACCCCATTTTTCTCCCTTTATATTACGATTTTTGTTTGTCGGATTTTGCCGAATTACAATTTATTAGTCTTGTTCGATGTGTCTCGCGAAAATTGAAGAGTTTTCTTCGCGAGATTTTATTTCAATTTGCCATTGTTACCAAATTATGCACTCTCCGCCCATCCTGAGAAATTTTCCGCAAGGCTCAAAACAGGGCAATAACCTGGCCAATTCCGATTTTATCTCGAATAACGTGTTAAAGGGAAAGCCGCGTATTTCTTGGAGAAAAGTGTTGGAGAAGCTCTCGCTTCTCCAACACTCCTTACAAAATTTCTACTATCGGAAAAACTGCGAAAATCAATAAAATATGAAATTCATATAAGACTTCTAAAAAATGACCATCGACTTCTTAGACTAATCCTAGAATAATACCCTTCGACTTCCCATCGACTAATAGACTTCTAAAAAATGACTATCGACACTATTTTGTGTATCAAGTACCGTAAAAGGGTTTAAAAAAAATTTCATAAGCATTTGGATTTCATTTGATGATGACTACTGAAGATGCATACCATATTTAAGAGTGATTTATAGTGATATCAACGATACTTTGAAAAACTTTGTTTCCAGTATCATGCGTTGAAATTTTTCGTACCGATTAGATGAGGATTTTATAGAAGTGATCTGCCTTTTCTGGGTTACAAAGATTTTAATTTTTTTTATAGGGGTCATGGATGGCTGATCGTTACTCGGTAACACCTATCAAAGTTTTATTCTACGTTGCTACTCGTCTTCCATATGATTTCATCTACTCATTGTCTTTGAAGTTTCGCTTTCTGGCTTTTAGTTAGAAAGTTGATAATTGCAGAATAGAATTGGACCTTTCGTTTAGATGGGACCTGCTAAGGTTCTATTTTAACCTGGCCGTTCCGGAAAAGACGTGCTTTGGAACATACGCCTAAGTTGGTGATTTCGATGATTATTTATTATTCCGGCTGTTTGTTTCTAAGTATCATCAAAGTGAGCTGTCAGACGGAAAATTTTATAAAACAGTTATATCACCTCGAAATATATTCCGTTTGGAGACATCTAATGTGTAAATGTCAAACACACTTTTCAATTTTAATAACAGCTTCATCGCCGTATCTATTTTAATTGACTATTCATTTGAAGGTTCTAAGAACCATCAAAGTGAGCCGTAAAACGGAAAATTTTATAAAACAGTTATATCACCCTGAAATATGTTCCGTTTAGAGACATTTAATGTGTAAATGTCAAACACACTTATTAATTTTAATAACAGCTTCATTGCCGTATCGATTTTAATTTACTATTCATTTGAAGGTCTTACTATCACTCTCTCTGCCATACGTTGTTAATTCGATGCCGTGCTTCTTTGCTAATAAGATAAACATCGAATACTGAGCTTTATAACGTTTTACCTTTATATTCGCGATCTCTTTTTTTATTTATTTAAAGATAACGCCCGCATTGGAATGGATTGAAAATCTGTTTTAGATTCACTTAGATGATCTTGAATCAGAGTGGACACAGATTTTGCAATGGTTCCGAAAAGTTCAAATTAGGTCGGATAGAATTCCTACTCGAATATTTCGCCAGTTATTATGGAGTATCTAACAGAATGTTTTATACAGTATAAAATATCAATTAGTTATCACAAACTTAACGTACCTATTTTGGAGTTATAGTTAAGATATTAATTAATCGGGAGCAAATTTTAAAATGCTGCATCAGCATTAAGTCTATGCGGTGAGAACCCTAGGATAGGATGAACATCGCGAAACGATACCAGAACTGAAATATCAGGGGAAGTTCAATTCTTTGAGTAATGGGTTGAGTAAAATATATTGCCCAATCAATTCACGGTTTTTCCACTTCTACGATCTAGGTGTCATTTCTAGATTTTAGTACCTTCTAAGAATAATTAAAAGAGGTATTTTGGGTAAAGAAGTAAGATTCTTCGCCACAAAACAATCTCCTTCATCCAAGCAAGTTGCTAAGTTTGAGTCATATATGGAAAAATTTCAATACGCCAAAATAAAGAATAGATAGATTGCGGTAGCAAATGAGCATTGAGTATATCCTATTCACTTATACCAACCCACTCAATTAACGTCCTTATTTCACATTGATTCAATAAAGTGTACGCAAACGCTGATTTTATTAACAATTTACATCAAAAGGTAACATGTTCAAAGTTAACTGTAGGAAGTGCGTGTGGATAAATTATGTTTTTCGCATTTTTGCTTTATTACAGTAATCATTATCGTCGTTATTACGATTTTTTTAAAATTATTTATTATTATTTATGACTAGTCGTTGACGCGAATGTTCTCATTAAAAATTATTCGTCGTCTATCTACGTCATACATAATCAACATATATAACTGGAAGCCCTAGACTACTAGATGTTTACATGGACGATGTTTATCAGATGTTTTTAGGTTCTTGACTTATTCTTCTCGTGAACTTATTTTTTTTGTAGTCTCAACCATTTTTAGATATTAGCTCCATTCAAGTTTGTCGAATCTCCGATGAGCTACCTGAGCTTTGCGACGTACATAACAAGACTGCTATTCATGATGATGGTTCTAATTAATCCTTGAGAACTCATGGGTGAAGTCAACGCATAATGTCCACTGCCACTGGAACCTGGAAAACAAGGAAAAAATATATACAATTAAAAACACTGTTCGTCCAGGAATTTTTGAAATGCATATGATAACGGAGCAGTCCTGGTGGTACACTAGTCGTCATATTGTGACGCTTGAGTTGAGTGGCGAGAGTAGGCGAGTACCAAGAGTATAAGGTAACAGGTAATCAAGTCGTTGAATGGGTAGTACTTAGCCCTGCATAGTATATATGTTTTTTTCGCTTTTTTTTCAAATATAAGTATACAGAGTTTGATTTGTTTTACAATGGGACATTTCCCTATTCAAAAAATTGGTTCGTTATAAACAGATTAGCGAAACACTTATTCATCCTTTGTGATACAGAAGCCAACGTTTAGTCGGGGGTGTAGCATACTGGCTAGCTTTGTCACCTCCTAACCACGATATCGGCAGATTGACGGTTTTATTCCCGGTTGTCTGGTCTCTTCCTGGATCAAAACATCGTGCGAAAAGCTGCAGTTGCATACCTGAATCATATACACGTATCTCGACGAGTCTATGTGTGACATATTCTAACGATATTGCAAATCCCCCATTTTTACACCACTACGGCGACCAAGGCACCACGTTAGATCGAGCGTGCCCAAAGGGTCGCGTCATGGAAATCAAGCTGAACGGTGGAGTGGGGAAACGCTTGGCACGATGGAAACGCCGCTTGAGCTTGTAACGTCAGATGGAAGGGTTTTCATGTGCAGAGGCTTCTGGGAGCCAGCCACGGACGGGTATAAAAGGAAGGTTTTCGGCCACTGGAAGACACTTCGCTGCAGACCGAAGTAGAAATCGGAGCTCTCACCAGCCGACTCCACTCTAGCTCGAAGGGACCAACGAAGTCACGCAGACTGTTACTCTGCCCAACATCACTACGAGACTAAATTCATATCATTCGAGAAAATTAAAATTGTATAGAGTCACTCAGAGCATATATTGTTGGTCAAACAATTATCTAGAAGCAAGTTTATTCCTATCCTATTACATTCCGAATACTGATGACGGATTTTCTTGGGATGACCTCGGATTTCTCGCAGCTTTGGCTCTACCTAATTATCGTCCAAATTATATTCCGAGTACTAGCGACGGATTTCCCTGGGATGACCTTGATTTTTCGGCAGCTGAGCTCTACCTAATTTTCTTCCAATTACATTCCGAGCACGAGCAACGGATTTCCTTGGGATAACCTCGGATTTTCCGCAGCTGGGCTCTACCCTTCCTAGTCAAATATTTGTCAATAATCACAAATTAGGAAAAAAATTAAGAACCATTATTTATTGCTCTGCAAGTATCCAAGTATACAAGAAAACCTTGTAAATAAAAATACCAAAGAAGCAAGATTCAAGAAGAGAGTGGAAAGTAAAAAAGGAAAATTAAAAAGTAAAGTTTATTTCATCATCTTTGCGCCTGCTCCCTATCAAGCAAGGCGAGAATTCAAACGTAACGCGAAACATTGTCTTATCGACAAAAGCATACCGTTAAAATCTATACCGTTATAGTCCATATTTATATTTTCGGTGTGATCCAACATCGCTACTGTACCACGAAGCGAAAAAGAAATCAACTGTATTAATCCAGGTTTTTCCATAGCATTCCTTGTGCCTAAGGCTAATGTGATGCCATCGAATAAGATGAATATTACTTCGGTAGGTGAGATTTGCTCGGTTTAAAAGCAAGGATCAACTCGAAAATAAAGACTAAGCATTATGGACACATGGCGTACTCGGTCCTGCTACAAACAGTGAACCCGACGAACAGAGGAGAGATGAAAAAATATAAGAATATCTGGGTGTTTATTAACTAAGGCGCCTGTTTATGTTACGTGTGTACATTGTGTCAACCCAAACACTTTGTTCTGAGAATAAAAACGTCTGAAACCAAAATGGACCAAGTTAAGCAAGCGTTTGTAACAGGATATACCGATATATCGGAGCCAAGATCCAGACGGAGTTACAAGTAAGCAGAGATAGTTAGGATCGCGTTCGAGTAGGCTCCGACTAATCACACACACACAGACCCACACACACACGCACGCACGCACGCACGCACGCACGCACACACACACACACACACACACACAGACAAATGCGTCTCAGGCAGTGAATTTAAAAAATTCGAGAGCGAGTGCGTGACGTGCTCTGCGTGTAGATCCACATACATGCGACTGTATTGATTTTGATATTGATTTCAACTCTTTCATTTTCCGTTCTCCGCACGATAGCATGCTACAGACATTTTTCTTTTTCGTTCTCGCTCTAACATTATCCATGGACAAAATAATTTCAAACATCATTTTCATTAAATGTCAAACTCTTTTCAGTACTATTTCCATGACTTTTCGTTCTCGGGATTATGCGGAGGCACAAACTCAGCATTAATTACATTTATTCTAAATTATCTGCTATTCCGATTTTTAAAAAGGTATCAGAATCTATGATAATTTCTTTCCGGAACATTAAAATTACTCGTAAGATAATATTTGACCGCCGGAGCTGCCCAAATATCCTTACGAATCTGTTGATTTTTTTCAAAACCACCAATAAGTTGATTCTCATAAGAATAAGAATAAATATTATAATTTTGACGATACTAAGAAATGCGCATATAGTATCGAACTTCACAATTGTGCAATAGTTATCAGTAATAAATCAGCGGAAGATTTTTCCTTTACTACACTTTAATATGACGACCGAAATAGTATCGCATTTTAGAATTTATAATTTTCAAGAACTTTTTGTGTCCTTCGTACATTTTTGGGAAATTATTTATTTCGTCAAATATTTTGAGATTTTGGGCAGGTAGCGGGGAAAATTTTAGAATCGATATAATAATGCTAATAATAATAATTGCAACGGGCGTTTTGGCATAGCGGCTAGGGCGCTTGCCTCGAAACGAAAGCATCGGCAGGTCGAGGGTCCGATTCCCAGTCTCGTGATTTCGTCGAGAAAAAAATATGCACGTGACACGCTCAGGATATACAGGTCCCAACATAAACTGTAAATTAGAATAATGTCTCGAGAATGAGGACTGCTATCGAAAAATGTTTCAGATAAGAATATTATAGTTTGGAGAGTGACATACGATGGCAATGCCAGTTTGGTTGTGAGAAGTACTGTTTATAAGAAACTAGCAAGGACCTAGATTTTTAAAATAACCGATTTTTTTCCCCAAACGACTTTGTATCTCACGGTGCAGAAAATTCAGCCATTTGTGGTAAAAGTGCCTATCTTTAACGGATTGGGAGTTAAGACTGTTCGAACGCCAGGAATTTATCATGGCAGTAATTTTCAAGAAAAGAAAAGCAACAAAAACAATTTTAAAGCATAGTAAGATAGCCGCACAAGTACACTTTTCAAACACAGGTTTCATCGTACGTCGTATTCCACATATAAACGTAAACAGCATAACTGCTTCTATCCCAAAGTGCTGACATCTAGCGTGTGCGAGACAAGTTCTGGCAGCCGTAAGCGTTGCCGTAGCACAGCTGATAGTAAAGGCACAGACGGGCTAGGACGTAGCTTCAGAGGCAGTACGAACTACGACTGCATCTGTCTCAGGTACTGACATCTGACGAGTGCGCGACAAGCTTCGGTGGCGGGGATTGAACCGGAGACATGCGGACACGTGACAGTGGTAAGACAAATCGCAAATGTTTCATTCGAATCGATCAATAATTAATATGGACGAGAAGACCACATGAAGATATTTAAAAAAAAATTTATCTTAGGTAACAAGAAGACGGATAGCCAGCTTAATACTTTGCTACCGTAAAAGGTGAACAAAACGCAAGTTCTGCATGAAAAATGGTGAAATATCATTATGGACCAGAAAAACCCCAGAAGTATACTTTTTTTGGATTTTTCCGTTTTGGATCACGAGCAGCCTTACAGTGTGATAACGTATTTCGACCAGGGATGGACAACATCGAATGAGAAAGTATTTAAATACATCATTAAAATACAAAATATTTTTCCGCTCGTCATTTATTTCGGGTACGAGTGACGAATGAATTTCCACTCGCCATTCGTTTCGCGATCGAGTGACGAGTGGTTTTTCATTCTGTATTTATTTCCCGTTTGAGTGATGAGTGGATTCCCACTCGTCATTTATTTTGAGTAAGAGTGGCGAATGAATTTCCACTTGCCATTCGTTTCGCGTTCAAGTGACGAGTGGTTTTTCATTCTGTATTTTTTTCGCGATCGAGTGACTAATGGATTCCCACTCGTTGTTTACATCGGAACTGAGTGGAGAGTGGGGAAACCATTCGAACGCCGTCTTCGGTTCGAGTGGAAAACCACTTGTTATTTATTTTATTTTCAGGTCCGAATTAATTTCCACTCGACACATTTTTCGAAAAGGATGGATTTTAAAATCAATAATTCCTTTAAATTAAAATGAATTTTCACTTGCTATTCGGTTCGGATACGAGTAGACATTATTGACGTGATGCATTGAAAATAAGATAGGTATACAGATAGACAGAGAAAGAGAGAGAGAGAGAGAGATTGATTGATTGATTGATTTATTTGTTATGCCGTGGCAAGCCTTTGGCAAAAATAAGATAACAAAAGAAAAATTATATAGATAGGTAGAACATAGAATATGAATAGACTAATATTAACATCTAATAAGTGGATACAAAAAAGCATGGCTTGAGAAAACGAAGCGATAAGTGTTTACATATGTAACAGGTAAAGCTAGGTTACAAAAAAATTCAATGTAGTAAATGATTATTTATTGATAATATAATATTACGAACTAATTCTAGGAAGAGAAGTTTCGAGCTTTAAATACTCTCTCTCATTAGCGTAAATCCGTTTAATGGTTGGCTTGCGAAAAAGTTATGATTAAATTTAATTTGATTACAATTAAAATAAGAAATTAGAATTAAAATTAAAATTATAAATACGGTGTTACAGTGAATAACAAAAGAAATTTATGTTGTTACGCGTTTATGTCAAGAGTGAACAGGTGAGTAAAGAGACGAGGCTAAAAAGTATCGAGGCTCGAAGACGTTTTAATATGATAAGGTAGTGATTCCCAAAGGTACAAAGCAGAAAGAGAGAAGGAGTGACGGTAAGCGCTTGTGCGATGTGACGGAATGAGGAACATGCTGGGACGATCGTGATTTACGATGATTCTATTAAATAGCTCGAGAATATATGATGGAGATTTTCGATGGATTACATTGATCATAGTTATACCAAGGAAATATAAACGTCGCACAGTGGGCTGGATTTCAGAAAAGTGGGCAAAATCCAAAAAATGAACTTTCGACTTTTTCCATTTTTTTTTTTGGAATCATTAGAAAACATGTTTCTACAGTTGATGCCGAAATAACAGGTCTCTAGCTTTCGAATTCAGCAGGTGACGATATTCAGAAGTTGACCCTTTTCTAGCGTGAGGCGCGCTGTTTCTCGGCCCGAAATATTCGACTCGCGAGAAGTGAAATATTTTCTATTCCACGCTGCCGATTTCAAAACGGATTAATCGACGGTAATGTTGAAGGTTCACACATTATTTTCGTATGGTTAAATTATTAGGAATGTTGTATTATACCATGTCACGGGCCTGTCTCAAGAAAAAAATTGGAACAGGTCGAACAATGTGTTTGGCTAATTTTACACAATCAGAAAATTAACACGTAAATGATGGATGCTAGATACTCGATGAGGATTTACACTTTTTATTCTCCTCAAAAAAATTATCAAATAAGTACTGCAATAACAATTTTCTAATACAAATCCTCCCACGGAGGGAGGTGATAATGATTCTATATAAAAAAAAACATATGACTCGATATAGCACTAGAAATGTGGCTCGACAAAAAAACCTGTGATGAAAGGACGAAATAAAATTTGTTAAATTCGATACTAATTCGCAACTGAATACAAAAAAATTGTGTTCGGCGCCAGCCGTTAGCAACGGCAAATCTCGATTATGCTCGGCACTCGAAAGAAAGAGAAAACCGGGTGCGTGTACACACGGTACGCGCGTCAGAAGTGAATACTTGTATCTGATCGACGGAACTCGCTTGTTATTGTCATCAGATGAAAGAATAGTAAGAGAGAAAGAGGAGAGATTGACATGCATAAAAACACGAAATAACAGGATTGTCCTTATTTCACACTGTTCTATCCGTTGTATGTATGAGTTTACAGTTGAATTTACTCAGTATTCATACCTCGTGTTGACGATGACGTTAAAAATTTTATTTGTATAGGGGGGGGGGGGGGGGATTGATAGGTAGAGCAATGGAGTAGGAATTAGTAATAGATATTGTAACGGTACGCTTTTGTCGATAATACGACTTTTCACGCTACGCGTGAATTCGCGCTTCGTTGGTAAACGGAGCAGGTGCAAAGACAAATTAACTCACGTTGTTTGTTAAATTTTTAGTATTTATTTTCAATCTGTTCCTTTTTTAAACTCCGTTTTACATTTTCTTTGGCGTTTTGCCGATCATTAATTACTGTATTCTCTTGGTGAATAATTTTCCCTATAAGGTTATGAATGAGAATTCGTTTTTAGAAGTGATGAGCCCAGTTGCGGGATTCCAAGGTGTCCCGAGAAATCCGTCACTGGCACTCGGAATAAATTTGGATAGGTAGAGCCCAGTTGCGGGATTCCAAGGTTTCCCGAGAAATCCGTCACTGGCGCTCGGAATAAATTTGGACGATTTTTAGGTAGAGCCCAGTTGCGGGATTCCAAGGTCTCCCGAGAAATCCGTCACTGGTGCTCGGAATAAATTTGGACGATTTTTAGGTAGAGCCCAGTTGCGGGATTCCAAGGTCTCCCGAGAAATCCGTCACTGGTGCTCGGAATAAATTTGGACGATTATTAGGTAGAGCCCAGTTGCGGGATTCCAAGGTCTCCCGAGAAATCCGTCACTGGCGCTCGGAATAAGGATGGGATAATAAGTCTTGCTTTTGATTTTTCTTTTAACTATGACTCTAAAATGTTGTCTGTCGTGTGGACGTCGGGCAGAGTGACAGTCTGGTAGAGACTTCGTGGGTCTTTCCGAGAGAGAATAGAGACGGCTGGTGAGAGCTCCGTTCTCTACTCCGATCTCGAAGCGAAGTCCGCTGTAGTGGCCGCAATCCCTCCTTTTATACCCGTCCAGGGCTGTCCCAGAATCCTCTGCGCTTCTCCCCTCTCCGCCGTTTAAAGCCGGATTCTCATGGCGCGCTCGACTTCGTCCCCTCTCCATGGCTAAGCCGGATCCTCACGACGCGTTGATTCGTTGCTCTCGACTTCGTCGCCAATACGCAGTAGAAAGAAGGGGGGGGGGGGGGGGCTTTTGCGATATCGTTACAATATGAAATCAATTTTATTTGTGCACATAAGTATTTGTCTCTGTAAGTAAAAAATTGAGATAAATTAATTCCGTTCTCTCATTCTATACTATTTTCATTGCTCTCATGTCTATTATTTATAGAATCGTCTAATTTTACAATACCAACAATGGGATTATAACAACTCAAATATGACATAAAATGCTTCAGAGCTATTCGATATTTTTTGCAAATACGGCATCTATCGTTGTACCACCTTTAGTGGTCGGATCATTCCTGCCGTTGATCATTTTCAACGAGGAATGTTTTCCTAAAAATTGAAGGAGTGATTCAGCCTGTGGCAATAACAAATTGACGTTAAAACTCCTGCGAGAATTACCGATTCATTACGGTAATGCGCAGGGTCTCCTAGCATATCGGCTAAATCTTGAGAATCTATTCTTGAGAGCCTATTGTATTATATTAAATCTTGAGAGCCTATTGTTAAGGGCAATAACGCTTTAGCGATGATCTTTAATCGATGTATTGGGCGAAATATAAATTGCTATTGAAGTAACTTTCTGATCTGAACTATCTTCCATTTTGCATTCAATTGCACATAGGTCTCCTATTCTTCCAGAACTCGACACGGTGACCTCTCCGTCACTGGAGAAACTGAGCCTTAACTTGCAAGTAAGGCGTTACAACGTAACATTCGTCGTGTTGATGGTGGTAAATGGCGACTCCAGAATTCCGTTTCTCTTCGCGTTGAAATCGTACAATAAAATCAAAATTCGGGACCGATGATGGCTCGTTTCTTTTCATAAACGTTTCTGACAGCATTATAATCTTTATATGTTGAAAAACACTCTATCCATGAGATCATTTGAGTGGGCGTTCAAGCTTTGACAATTGAATGAAATATTGATAAGCCACTCCTTGAGCTGACAAAATAAAATAACAATAATATAAAGATAACAAAATATTCGCACACGAACTAGCACAAAATTTAACACGAGGCACGACGAACGACGACGCAGTATGAACTCACACACACACACAGAGCTGTGCCAGCTGTGGGCTCACACGGGCAACCGCTACGAATAGAACGGCGCGCATGCGTGCTACAATTCTATCCGTACTAACACACGTATACTCTGCTATACTGCTGATGACGAAGCATGCGATTCTACCCCCTTTCTGCATTGACTCGCTCTCACTCGCACTCACACGGCTCACGCATCATTCTGTCTCTGTCTCTCTCTTCTTCTATTCCTTCATTCTCTTGTCCGGTGGAACAACGCGGCTGGGGGCGGGGCCTAATGTAGTCACATTAGAAGTATTCACTTAAAAAAAAAAGAAACGAAAATAATAATAATAATTCGCGGGACTAGGGCTACTCTCAGGGTCACGGATTTCCTGACTCGCAAGCCTCTTAATTATTGCCCGTGTCGGGTTATTTGACAACGAAATACTAATCGAACTATTTTACGGGGCAACTAATATGAATATTTAATCAAAAAAATGTCTTATAGAGGAAAGAGGCAAACTACGTCACCACACTCACTAATTTATATACGACAAAGAACAAAGGGGGTACTCGTGGCCAAAATGGCCGGCCGCGTCGCAAAAAGAATTTTATTCGCGGCACGAGTATTCAGATCACAGCAATAATAAAAAAAGGGTAAATAATGGGACTCACTCGTTATCTTGGGACTCACTCGTCAATCAATAATTATCGAGATCGCTCGATAATCGCTGAACACACACTCTCTCTCTCTCTCTCTCTCTCTCTCTCTCTCTCTCTCTCTCTCTCTCGCTCTTACAATCCTTTATCTTGAGGCTCGGTACAATAAAAAAACGTTCTAGTTGGCTCGAGGGCTCTCGGTCAAGTGAAGATCCTCGTCGTCTTGTTACTGGGTCAACTTCGGGAAAATGATAGGGAAATTTAGGGGACATTCGGGTCAGGGCTTTTGCATATGGAATATGGGTCACTCGGGGATCGAGAATCGATGCATCATTGACGTGTGTGAGGCTGTCGTCACGGGCGCTCGACGCCGTTGATCCTCGGTGGTCTTCGGCTCGGGCCGGCTGTTCTCGGTGGCCCACGACTCAACTCTCCAAGCTGTGGCCTGTTGCTATGCCACGGTCGACAGCATGGCTAATGGCTGTGCTGATGTCCGCTTGACGGCACACAGAGCCAAGGTGCTCGCTCTATGGCTATTGGCACCTCGCTTTTTCTCCTCGCACGGGATAGACCGAGTCGAGGGATTCCACGGGTGCAAATCTGTGTTGTAGTGACGGCTGGGACGAGAGCCACGATCTCGCTCGGACCCATCGTTTTGCTTGAGAGTCGATTGTTGACGCAATCTCTCGCCCGCCGTCACTATTTCGATGATTTTGAATGACCCTGTAGCTACCTCGATGATGATGATGATCCGCCGACCGGGCTCTTGATGACATGATCTCGGAGGGGTATTCTCGATCCGTGACTTTTTAATTACAGGATGACCGGTTATAGGGGAGCGGGGACCGGGAGAAAAATATTAGGATCAAATTTTGGACTTCACTCAGCTGTTAGGAGGATGGCTGTACGAGGGGAAAGGAGATAGCGCGGGAAGGATAAGACGACGAATAACGATGGTAATTCGCTCGCTTAATTCTTAACTTAACTTACGCTTTTTTTTTCTTATTCTAGATAATTATACAAAAAAAAAGGTATTATTTTGTGGTGTGGCGACGGACTTTAAGACGGGCTACCTGCTCGTCTGTGACAGTGTCACAACCTGTATCGGAATTTCCATGCCAACTCAACCTACAATCAAAATTGAAATTTTTTATTTGGTCGTAGTTTTTTTTATCTTTCTGTACTCTGTGAAAAAGAGCTCTATGATTTTTTTCGAATTCTTTTTTCCAGCCATCCACGAGATATAGATTTTTAAAATTTTTAGATGTTTTTATTTTGAATGCTCATAACTTTTTTAAAAATGCTTCAATTTGAACGTTTATTTTTAAAATTGTGTGTTTTTAAATGAATTTTTTAAAAGTTTCATACAAAAAAATATCAAAAAATTATTTACTAGATTTTTTTCAATTCATTTATTAAAATCTGATTTTGGACATTGTTTGTATCCTTTGATTTTTTTTTTAATTCTTCAAAAAACGACTTCTTATTTCACAAATTTGAAGCCTGGTCCGATCGTGGGAAAACGATTCTTTCTATTTTTCAAAATTTTTTAAAATCATCGAATTTTTTTTTTTAATAAAAAAAACTTCAAGTATGACTTTTAATGTCGTATAAAATTTCTGATTTTCGATCTCAGTATAAAAAATGACAAATACTTGAAGTGATAAATATAGGAATTTGGTATTAGCTCCAGAACCATTGTTGAGCAAAGCCGATTCTCTCTAATACGCGCCATTACTTGCCGCTGCATAGCGCTACAGCTAGGTGCTCAGCTATTTCCTAGCATCGCGGTAAGCTGCTTTCTAGCATTTGTTTATGTTTCAAGCAGTGTTGCCAACCTTTTCTATAATTATGGAAACCAGGAAGGAAGAGGGGAGGAGACATATCTTCGCATAACTAATGCGGGCTACATTCTGGTCGGAAATTTGTAGTATCAATAGCGTTGCGCGCAGCACTGGTTTCGTCTGTCGTTGCGCTGCGCCTACTGGCTGACAACACGAAATAAACCGTCAAACCCTTACAGAAAAATTGTGCGTGCGTGTAGCGCATTCAAATTTCCGATGCAACATACGAAACCAGCGTTGCGCGTGACGTTATCGGTACTACAAACTTCCGACTAGAATTTGGCCCACTTTTGTAACGCGAAAATATGTCTCCTCTCCTCTTCCTTCAGGATTTCCATATTTATGATACGGGCTGACCATACCGCTCGAAACATAAATGAATGCTAGAAAACAGCTGAACTCGATGCTAGGAAACAGCCGAGCGCTTGTAGCGCTATGCAGCGGCTGTCGGAGCAAATACTAAATTTCCATATTTATCACTCCAAATGGTTATTATTTTATATTGACATTAAGAATTAGAAATTTTATAAGTGATTGAAAGTCATACTTGAAGTTATTTATTTAAAAAAAAATTCGATGTTTCTAAAAAATTCTGAAAAAATAGAAGGAACCGTTTCCCCATAACTAAACTAGGCTCAAAATTTGTGAAATAGGAAGAAGTTTTTTTGAGAATTGAAAAAAAATCGAAGGATACAAAGAATGTTTGAAATCAGATTTTAATCTATGAATTGAAAAAATCTAGTAAATAATTTTCCAATTTTTTTTTTGCCATTGAATTTTCAAAAAATTCATTGAATTTTTTCACAACAATTTGAAAAAAAGAACGTTCAAATTCATGCATTTTCGAAAAAGTTATGAGCATTCAGAAAAAAAAAATCTAAAATTTTGAAAAATTCATATCTCGTGAATGACGGGATAAAAAAATTCGAAAAAAATCATGAAAGTTTTTTTCACAGAGTACAAAACAATAAAAAATTGACGACCGAATAAACCATGTCAATTTCGATGGTAGGTTGAGTTGGCATGGAATGCCCCATATATACTAGGGTGGCTTCGCCTCCCTGGGTGCTTTGCGCGCCAACCCCCTATCTTGAGTTGGTATCAGTGGTTATAAAAAAAAATATTATTGAAAAATGTTTTTAAAAAAATGTTGTTCATATTTGAAAAATCAAGGAGGAGGGTTAAAAAAAGGCCTAATATCGTGTACCACGAAATTCGAATGAACTTAATGTACATTAATATGTGAAAATTTATGGGTCATACTTTATATGAGAAAAATTTGCAAGTGATTAAGTTATTTTTGATCATTTATATCACCATGTCAAATCAAAAGAATCCGTCTTTGGATACATCATACAGAAGTATATACATATATAATTGTTTGGGTTTTGGTTGGGTGACGGCGGCGATATCTTTATGTAATAAAGAACGATAGAACGACATATCGTTCGGTATCATATAAATATATCGCCGCCACCCTCGCCGCCGCCGTGTCAAGAATTTGTTTTTTCGGTTTGGGTTTGGGTTATATAACCCAAACCCAAACCCAAACCCAAGCCCAAGCAAATCGATTTTGATCCTTTTATATGATATCGTTCTACGTGATTGTTCTATGGGATGATTTTCACCCAAACCCTAACCAAATCCAAACCTAAACGTATATATTAAAACGTTTCGTGAAATTCCTTAAATAATATTTTGAAGGAATTTACGATTTTGCTTTTTCTTTATTTTATTTTGATGTTTGTTTTGTGTAATTTTCTGTCGTTCCGTCATAAAGCATCATAAATTTAGTTTTTTGCGTATTTAATCTCAATGCATTATTATTGAGCCATTTTGAAATCATTTTTATATCATACGTTAATTTAGTTTCTATCTCCGTTATGTCTTTACTTTTAACATAAATGACTGTGTCATCCGCAAACATTTTACATGAACAGTATTTTAATTGCCCTACGATATCATTTATATATAATATGAATAAAAGTGGTCCTAGCACTGATCCTTGCGGAACACCGTGTATCGTATTTTTACTTTCCGATGTTACTTTCCCGTACCTTACTTTTTGTTTGCGGTTTTCTAAGTATGATTTTATCCATTCATGCGCATTGTTAATTATTCCATATTTTTGAATTTTTTTCAATAATAATTCACGATTTACTGTTTCAAAGGCCCGTTTAAAATCTAGAAACACCACACCTATAAACGCACTTTCATCGAGACTTTTTTTCCACTCTATCAGAACATTTTGAATTGCCGCTTCACATGAGAAAGTTTCTCTGAATCCTGATTGTTCATCACTAATTGTTTCATTTATTCTTAAATGTTCCTCTAGCTGGTTTTTTGCGGCCATTCCAAGCAGTTTCTCGTACATAGGTAGCATATTAATAGGTCTATAATTTTCAGCTTTTTTTGCTCCCGCAATTTTTGGAATTGGAATCACCGTGGATGTTTTCCAATTTTTAGGAAATATCCCTTCTCGAAATGAATTATCAATAACTACTAATATCATTGGGCCCATCGTTTTCCATGCCAGTTTTAAAAATTCTGTACTTATTCCTTCTTCTGTACCTTTTTTGTTTTCCATATTTTTTACTATTTTTTCAACTTCCTGCATTTGAGCTTCCCTAAAATGAGTCATAATTGTGTTGGTCGCTTTTAAAATTGTGGGTTCAATTGTAATATCTAATTTATTTGGTTTTAATATTTCCTCTATGCTTTGCAGGAAAAAGTAATTAAATCTATTTGCTATTTGTTCGTGATTGTTACATATTTCATATCCAAATATTATTTCCGTCTTGTTTACGTTTTTCTTTTTCATGCCCATTAATTAGAGAGAGAGAGAGAGAGGGGGAGAGAGAGAGGGGGGAGAGAGAGAGGGGAAGAAAGAGAGGGGGGAGAGAGAGAGGGGGAGAGAGAGAGTGGGGGAGAGAGAGAGTGGGGGGAGAGAGAGTGGGGGAGAGAGAGAGTGGGGGAGAGAGAGAGTGGGGGAGAGAGAGAGTGGGGGAGAGAGAGAGAGAGAGAGAGAGAGAAAATGATTTTTATTGTACAAGGGTGGTAGCCCTGGGGTACAAAAACAGAGTAAATATAAATCTGAGAGTAGGTACATATGGAACATTCCACGTCAACTCAGCCACCCCGTTTTTTTTTATTGTCTCGAAAAAATTATTCAGTATGGGCATTCCAAAGGACAATATATCCATGACATTTTACCAAAATTCCATCCCCCCACTATTGTTGGTTCTCGAGATAATGATTAATGAAGTCTCAATTTTGTAAAAATCATAACTTCGTAACTACTGATCGGATTTAAACGATTAAAAAAAGAATCTTTTTTATTTTTTTTGCCCTTTTCGAAAAAAAATATGTCATCATCGGATAAAAGCTCATTAGACAGTTTTCGGGGTAAATTAACAAAAAAACAATTTTTCCCTCTTCACTGATGCCTTGTTCCATTTTGAAAAAATCCTGCGGAGTTGTGTATTGCCTCCCTCTATCAGAAAAAAAAATACTGAGTAGAATTCCGATTGGCCCTTTCGTAGAAAAAAAAAATCGAAAAACTTCCCCGAAAACTCTCTAATGAACTTTTCTCCAATGACGGCATATTTTTTTTCAAAAAGGGCAAAAAAAATAAAAAAGATTCGTTTTTTAATCGTAAAAATCCGATCAGCCGTTACGAAGTTATGATTTTTACAAAATTGAGAATTTATTAATCATTATATCGAGAACCAACAATAGTGGGGGGATGAAATTTTGGTGAAATGTAATGGATATATTGTACTTTGAAATGCCTATACTGAATAATTTTTTCGAGACAAAAAAAAACGGCGTGGCCGATGAGTTAACGTGGAATACGACACGTCAACGCAGCCACGTCAACTCAGCCACCCCGTTTTTTTTTGGTCTCGAAAAAATTATTCAGTATGGGCATTTCAAAGTACAATATATCCATGAACTTTTACCAAAATTTCATCCCCCCACTATTGTTGGTTCTCGAGGTAATGATTAATAAATTCTCAATTTTGTAAAAATCATAACTTCGTAACGGCTGATCGGATTTTCACGATTAAAAAACGAATATTTTTTTATTTTTTTGCCCTTTTTGAAAAAAAAATATGCCGTCATTGGAGAAAAGTTCATTAGACAGTTTTCGGGGAAATTTTTCGATTTTTTTTTTTCTACGAAAGGGCCAATCGGAATTCTACTCAGTATTTTTTTTTTCTGATAGAGGGAGGCAATACACAACTCCGCAGGATTTTTTTAAAATGGAACAAGGCATCAGTGAAGAGGGAAAAATTGTTTTTTTGTTAATTTACCCCGAAAACTGTCTAATGAGCTTTTATCCGATGATGACATATTTTTTTTCGAAAAGGGCAAAAAAAATAAAAAAGTTTCTTTTTTTAATCGTTTAAATCCGATCAGTAGTTACGAAGTTATGATTTTTACAAATTGAGACTTCATTAATCATTATCTCGAGAACCAACAATAGTGGGGGGATGAAATTTTGGTAAAATGTCATGGATATATTGTTCTTTGAAATGCCCATACTGAATAATTTTTTTCGAGACACTAAAAAAAACGGGGTGGCTGAGTTGACGTGGAATGCGACATATTCAAATTCTTAACTAACCTTTCTACCTTAGTCTACCTACCTTACATCTAGGGTGTTGAGATTGTTTCTGAGAGTAGATACATATTCGAGTTCTTAACTAACTTAAGTTTAACTTACATCTAAGGTGTCGAGATTATTTACATCTAAGGTATTTACATCTAAGGTGCAGAAATTTATTGACATGTAAAAATTAATTGTTCAAGGGAGTAGCTTGACGCAGGGCAATATGTTCCAATAGAGAGGTTTTAAATAAATTGTCGGAGCGTATCTCGCGCATGGCGGGCGGGAGAGAATTCCACAGTCATATGGCTGACGCAATAACAGATTTTTCAAAACCGACAGTACGACACGGTGGGACCACGAGGTCAGTTTCCGGAGCACGAGAAGGAGCTATACGCCCGCGTGCATCGGAGCGAAAGGTGAGCTGGCTAGCAAAGAACGGAGGAACGCGATAGCGCAGTGCTCGATAAATAGGTAAACCGAGGAAGAACGCGCGTCGCTCCGGGATTTTCAGCCACTTGAGCTTTTGATAATACGGTGTGATGTGTTCGTATTTCCGTGCATTTAGAACGAAGCGCACGCTTGCGTTAAGGGCTCGCTGCAATCGTAATTCCTCAATTCTAGTTATGTCGGGAATAACAATTGAACAGTAGCCAAAGATCGGGAAAATAAGCGATGTCACTAGGAGTCTGCGAAGGTCAGCCGTGAGAGCTTGGCCATTAGATTTTAGCTGATAGAGTGTTTTATAAACACGATTGCAGATGTTGGTCACATGCTCGCGCCAGTTGAGAGTTGGTGTAGTGAGAAGGCCGAGATTTCTCACCACGTCGACAAAAGCAATTGGAGTGCCTTGAACTATCACTTCCGGAATCGGAGTCAGTCTTGGATCATTGACGTAACGAGCAGAGCCCAGCAGCATGGCTTGTGTTTTTGAGTGGTTAAGTTTTAATAAATTTTGTTGGGCCCAGTCGCAGATACGTACCACGTCCTCGTTTACTCGCGCAATACATTCGCCAAGACGAGAGGGTGGGCAGGGGGCGTAAATTTGGAGATCATCAGCATACTTGACAATTTCGCAATTCTGTACGACATTGTTTATATCCGCGGCATAGAGAGAGAAAAGAGCTGGACCCAGAACTGACCCCTGTGTGTGTGAGAGAGAGAGAGAGAGAGAGAGATATTGATTTTTTGAGATTGATAGACCTTTATTTAGCATATTGATACTTTTCACATCATCTTATCCCTAATTATTCTAAGTATCTATACATACGTCTTTACCGTTCGCTTCTTTTTATATGGTCTTTTACCTTTCGTTTGAATTCGTCCAGACTGTTCGCATTTTTTATCTCGTTTGGAAGTTTGTTAAACATTTCAAAGCCGGTGTAGGTTATACATCTTTGTGCAGAGTTTGTTCTACATTGTTTTACGATTATGTTACTCTTTTGTCTCGTGTTGTACTGATGTCTTTCGCTTACAATCGCAACTTCATCATGCAAATATTCCGGCATCATTCCATTTTTGGTTTTGTATACGAAAACACACACATTGTATATCATCCTTTGCCGTATATTCAGGAAGCATAAAGCATCGAGCATATCTTTTATTCTTGTATATCTATCGCATCTCAGTATTGCTCGCATTGCTCGATTTTGAGTTTTTTGTAATATATCCATCCAGTACTCGTTAACATTTAATAGTAGTGTATTGCAATACTCAAAGTGCGGAGATACTATACTTTTATATATTGTTATTAGCGTATTTGTCGACACATACTTATTAATCCTATACATAAAGTTTACTTTCTTTGCAACGTTTTTGACAATAAATGCGGCTAATCTATCAAATTTCATTTTATTATCTATAATTATTCCCAGGTATTTTATTTCCTCTACTTCCTCTATTTTTTTATTCTCTATTCTTATATCACAGCAGTTCATTTGGTACGGTTTTCGTTGATCATGTATAACCATAAATTTAGTTTTTCCGGTATTTAACCTGAGAGAGAGAGAGAGAGAGAGAGAGAGCGAACGAGCGAACGAGCGAACGAACGAATGAAGGAATATGCTTTATTTAGCTTTAAGCTACTATTGCTCTGTCTAAGCGCTTACATTTAGTGTTACATTTTTATCTTACGTCTATAACTTAGACCTGTAATTAAATTTATCTAATTTAATTCTACCGTTCCTTAATATAACATCTTCTCCTTCACTGTCTCCTTTCATCCATTACATGTTTTCTCAGTAGTCTCTTGAATATCTCTACACTTTTCGCTTCCTCCAATTCTGCTGTTAATTTATTGTATATAAATGGAAGCCCGTGTACATTACACACTTTTGGCCTGCCGTTGTTTTACAATGCGTGATGTGTATATTCCCACGCTGTCGTGTATTATATCCGTGTCTACTCCCTACTGTTTTCATTTCTTCTCCTAGATATTTAGGCATGAGTCCCATTTTCATTTTATATACAAATAAACAAACGGTATATTTCATTCTTTCTCTTATATTCATAAAGCATAGCGCCTCCAGCATGTCTCTTATTCTCGTGTACCTGTCACATCTTAAAATTGCACGCATTGCCTGTGTTTTTTGCATAATATCCAACCAGTACTCACTCATATTTAACATTAATGTGTTACAGTATTCGAAATGAGGTGCGATGATGGTTTTGTACACAGTGACTAACGTGGGTAATAATACATATTTATTTAACCTATACATCCAGTTTACTTTTTTCGCAACTTTTTTGACTATATATATCGCCAATTCATTAAACGTTAAGTTGTGATCGATTATTACACCAAGGTATTTTATTTCTTTGACTTCTTCCATTTTATTATTTTCTACTTTTATATTGCAGTAATTTATTCTATGAGGTTTTCGGTAGTCGTGTAGCATCATCAATTTCGTTTTCTTTGTGTTTAGTCTCAACCCATTCTTGTATAACCACCGACTTATATTTTTAAAATCGTCATTCAATTTTCTTTGTATTTCGCATTCGTCACTACCACTTACATATATCACCGTATCATCAGCAAACATTTTACATTTACAATATTCCAGTTGATTTATGTTGGGAAAATATCATGTTAAATGCTCGCGCTCAAATCAGCCACGGCAGCACCTCTCGGTCAGCGCTCCTCGCGCGCTCTCTCTCGGGATTTTCCGGCGACTCGATCCACGAGAAGCCGGCATTTCATCAATATTTGCTCAACCACGGTGCCTTACACACACGTTTTGATAAGGTTATCCGGCCATTATCTCATACTCAAATTCGTAATCCGGTAATCCTCAAAGTGAACGTTTCCAATCGGTCATTCTCGCTTACGGTATAAACTCGTCTCCGATCAACGTCTCGTATCTCATCGGTATTTTCATTCGGATAAATCTCTGGAGAGGGTAATTCTCGGTTTTCTCTCGCGACCAGAGACGATCTCGTGAGACGCAAACGGCCGGCCTCGTGGCGTTGCTATCTTGAATAAAAAGGCGTCTCTCTCGCGATCGGGCATATTTCACACGTTATCTCGGGCTTGTCAGCTAACTCATTCTCCGCGTGTGGAGATTATCCTATTTTTCAATAAAGTTAATTCGTTTTATAGTCGGTGTTCTCAAGAATTCATTTTCGACGTTCCTCACATCGATCCTCCCTCCCACCACCAGATATCTCACCGGAGTTTTTTACATTTCACAATGTCATTTATGTAGAGTACAAAAAGAATTGGTCCGAGTACCGAGCCTTGCGGTACACCATGTTTTGTCACCTGTTTTTTTGACATAATATCTCTATATTTGACTTGCTGCGTCCGAGTACTTAAATAGGAATGGAACCACTTCAATACCGCTCCTTTGATTCCATATTTTTCCAATTTTACAAGCAACATCTGTCGGTCGACCGTTTCGAATGCTCTCTTAAAATCTAGGAATACTACTCCGACCTTTTCGTTCTTATCTATACTTTTTTCCAATCAATTATCGCGTTTTGCAATGCAGTTTCACAAGAGAAGCCCTCCCGGAAACCCGACTGTTCGTCCCTTAGTATATTGTTCCTTTCAATGTAGTCAACAATTTGATTTTTTACAGCCATTTCTAGAATTTTTTCATACATTCGCAGCATATTTACAGGCCGGTGCTCTTCTGCCTTATTACTGCCTGTTACTTTCGGGATCGGTACTACTGTCGATGTTTTCCACGTTTCTGGGAAGACTTCTTCTTGCATCGATTTATTTACCAGCATAAGCATTATACTCTCTATGCTTCTTCACCCTATCTTCAATATCTCCGTGCTAAACCCCTCTTCTGTTTCATTTTTGTTTTTTAATCCTGTCACTATTTTATCAATTTTTTCTTTTGTAACCTCTGCGAAGTTTTCGAATATCATGTCTGCATTTCTCGTGCTTATATTTATATCAGTGTCAATGTCGTGTCCGTTGTCCTCTTGTCCATGATTCAAAATGTCATATATACTGTTTAAAAAGAAATCGTTGAATTTATTGGCTATATCCATTTTGTTTTTACATATTTGTCCATCAAACTGTATTCCTTTGTGATTTTCTACCTTTTTTTCCCCTCCCAGTATTGTTTTCAACGTTTTCCACATTCTTTTCGAGTCTGCTTTGACATAGTCAATATTTTCTTCGTAGAACTGTCTTTTGCACTGTCTTGTAAACGAAACTACTTTATTACGCATCGTCCTGTATTGTGTCCAATCGTCCATTGATTTACTGCTCGCTGCTCTTTTATATGTTTGGTCTCTTTGTCTACTTGCTTCTCTCACTACATTTGTGATCCAAGGTTTACTTTGCCATCTTTTTGGCATTCTCTTTTTTATAATCGGTGCAAATATGTTCATGGATTCGATTATCCTTATCACTATATTAATCGCTATGTCATCTACAGTACTATTTACATTACAGGTTTGTTTGATGTTGTCCATTATGCGGTTGTTAAAACCATGTTCCTTAAAATTAGTGTAGTCTCTTCTGTAAAATTCTGTTATCTTTTCCCCATTTTCCTCATTTTCATGCAAGTCAATTTTTATAATGCTATGGTCAGTAATTTTTGGAGTTGAGAGTATTTGTGCATCAATGTCAAAATTTGAAAAAGCCAAGTCAATTAATGTTGCTGATGTTTCGGTAATTCTAGTGTATCCTTTAACATATTGTTTAAGTCCTATACACGTCATGTTTCGCATCAATCTTTTGGAATATTCATTGTCTTTCTTTAAATCTATATTAAAATCCCCTACTATTAATATATGTCCTTTGTCAATTATTTTCTCGCATTCATTACTTATATCCGTGATAAATGCCCCTGTGCTTTTACTCGGTGAATGGTATACATTACATATTGTAATGTCTTTATATGATCCCGTCAATTGAATTGTGCTGATCCAAGTTCGTTGTTCTATGTTTTTAATTGTAATTATTTTGTACTCCAAATTTTCGTCAACGTATGTTAAAAGCCCGCCGTTCCTTCTATTTTCGGAATCACATCTTATTACCTCAAAATTTACTATCCTTAGTTCGGAAATATCAATCTTCTCCGTTACATGGGTTTCAGTTAGACACACAATTTTCGGCCTTAGTTCTACTATCAGTTCTTCTATTTTATCTTTATTATGTAAAAAACCTTGCGCATTTAAGACTATCATAAACGGGTGCCTCTGGTACATTTTGCTTTTCGATCGTTGCTATGCGAGAGAGAGAGAGAGAGAGAGAGAGAGAGACGCAAGTGTGATAGCCATCTAGACCAACGAACGAGAGTCTTTACTGAGAGACTTCCCTCATCGAACATGAAAGTAAGCAGCCCTTTCCGCTACGAAATTTATTTGCTTTCTCGTTACTGGCTATTTTTGCGACAATTTACCCTTTTTTTTGTATCGATCTGTGAGCGTCTGGTGACGCATCGCGCTTTCCCTCCCCCCTTGTTACACTTCAGCGATTTTCCCCAAGCAGTTTTCTATCTCAATATAATTTTTGCAACTCTTTTTCTTTTTTTCATTATTGCGCATCGTAGAGTAAGCTCGATTTGGGTAGACGTACCAGTTGTGGCCACTGTACCGTTTGTGTCCACTCCGCATTTCCCTCGAGTTTTTCAAAGTTTCAAGGCTGTGTTTACTTCATCGGGCGTAATATTTCGATATTCGAGACGTTTGCGCACCACTATCGATTGCTTTATTGAATATCTGTTAATTTATTTCAACGAAATATGACGAAATGTGTCAACGCTGAGCGGTTGGTTGGTTTTCTTGTCAGAACCGTTAAGGGATCCCGAGGTGAGAAGACTACGGTTTCTCATTATCTAAAGGATCTAAAGTCATTTCGCCCCATAAAAAAATTATATTTTATCAGGTAAAGCCCATTTTGCGGGTTGGAATCACAAAAAACCGACATAATAGCTAAAGTACCTGAAAAATATGCGGTGGCCAAAAGTGGTGCATTCAAAACGTGGTTGTTCTATTTGTGGCCATATGGCCACAAATGTAAAATACTTGACAGTTGTGTGGTAGCCGGAAGTGGTACATTCAAAATGTGATTGTTCTATTTGTGGCCAGCTCATGGCACAAATAGAGCACGCTTATACCATATCAGTAATATGTTTATTATTGAAATAAATAACTATTTTTAACACGAATCTGCCGATACTGATTTCTAAAACTCCACCTTTCGTTTTTAGCGCATTCGTATCCCAATTCAAAGCTTGATGGCCACAACTGGTACTTCGGATGGCCAAAAGTAGGACAAATGTGGCCACAAATGGTGAAAATGACAGCTACGAGATAAAATCATATTTTCTTATTCATCATGATCAGAAAATGTTTTAAATGATAACAATTCGATTCTGTGTACCTTACAGGTTATATCGATCACTTTTTCAGTCCTGAATTTGCAAGAATGTGAACTCTGTTCGTAAATAAATGTTCGAAAATGCTTAAAGTGGCCACAACCGGTACGTCTACTTCCATTCCGGTAATGTCTATTTCCATTTAGCGAAAACCCGACGTGGGTAATAATTAAAAGGCCCGCGAGCCGGGAAACCTGCTGACCCTGAGGACGCCCCGTTCCCCGTTTTTCGTTTTTTTCTTTTCTCTTCCGTCGAATTATTATAAACCCCGAACACGAACTAATTGTCGATCATTATCGGCTGGCGTCCAACATTGATTTGAACACAATTAACGAGCATTACATGCGCCTTGGCAAAATAGTATTATTTCTTATAGCTTCCCTTTTTTGCGTTTTCCATAGTTTTTTCTCTTTTTTTTTCTTTGCACTACGATTTCGTGCTAATCCGAGCTGGACTATTATTAGTTTTTTTGCGAGACCTCGAGTGTCGACAGTGTGCGACACTCGCCTGAACCGAGAATTAACATCGTTACGAAATATACTATTGAATTTATGTCTCTTATACCCTGCCGTGTATATTGCGTCGTTATTATTTCTTTGTGGTGTTTCATTTGAATACCTTACGCGGGTTCGCCTGATAAACCGTACGGCTAATCAACAGGGCCGTGACAATATATACTAAGGATTCGTAGGGCTCGGGCGCTACGCGCCCCCGCTGGCATTGGGTTCTTTATGTTTGGGTTGGGTTGGGGTTGGTCATCTTTTTCAAATTGGACATCCGGTATAAGCTACAGTTTGGTTGGTCATCGTTTTAAAATTGGACATCCGTTATATGCTATTTTAGGGTTGTTCATCCTTTCCAAATTGGACACTCGTTATAAGCTATGTTTGGGTTGGTCTTCCTTTTCAAATTGGACACCCGTGATAAGCTCAATTCCTGAAACAGCAGCGGCAATATATCTTTATAATATAGAACGATATATCATTCTACCGTTCTATATTATACAAAAATCTCCCCACCGTCACCTAACCCAAACTTAAACAAATATATACATCCGTCTATATTATGAATCTAAGAACGGATTCTTACGGTCGACATAGTGATAGAAATTATCAAAATAGCTTAATCACTTGCAAAAATTTTCACATAAATTATGATACATAAATTTTCACATTAAATTATGACATAAAGTTTTCACATATTTCACACATTTTAATTACAATCCTCACGAGCCTATTATATACCTTATGTATATTCAGTCCATTCGAAATTCGTGGTACACGATGTTAGCCATTTTTCTAACCCTCCTCCTTCATTTTTTAAATATAAACAACATTTTCTTAAAAAAAATTTTCAATAATATTTTCTTTATAACCACTGATATAAATACAAGATGGGTATATATACCCATGGGGCGAAGCCCCCCTAGTATATTTACCAATAGAACACTGACGTCTAATATACGTATATGAGGCATTACACATCAACATGGCCACTTCAAAACCTTAATATCTTAAATTTTTCTGCAATCAACATATGCTATAGTACTCTTTAAAACGAAAATATTGATATGTATTAAATTTATGGTAGCATTGATGGGGTGAAATTACAGGAAAATGCGATTTTTGCTTGTTTTTTCTCCCTGATTTTATTACATGGAAATAGTGTGTCAGAGCGAAAAATTTCTTAGAACTAATTTTATTGTGTTTGTTGCAAGGATAACGAAAAAAAATTTTAGAAGGCAAGATTTTACATTTTTCATGGAAAAAAACCTATTTAAAAATAAAAATCGATTTTTGAATGATTACAACAGTTTAAAAAAATTTTTAATATTTTTTTTTTGAATTCCTCAAACTTTTTTCAAATGGAATACGTCTCTTCCTAGATAGAGAAATTTAATCTAAAGGCTCAGCAAAAAAAAAAAAAAAGAAAATTGGAAAAAAAATATTTATGCAAAATTTGAAATAAAAATGTTATATAATGCGAGGATATTTCTCAATATTTATATACAAAATATTCACAAATATATTGAGAAATATGCTCGCATTATATAACATTTTCATTTCAAATTTTGCATAAATATTTTTTTTCCAATTTTCTTTTTTTTTTTTGCTAAGCCTTTAGATTAAATTTCTCTATCTAGGAAGAGACGTATTCCATTTGAAAAAAGTTTGAGGAATTAAAAAAATATATTTCAAATTTTTTAAAACTGTTATAATCATCCAAAAATCGATTTTTATTTTTTAAATAGGTTTTTTTCCATGAAAAATGTAAAATCTTGCCTTCTAAAATTTTTTTTCGTTATCCTTGCAACAAACACAATAAAATTAATTCTAAGAAATTTTTCGCTCTGACACACTATTTCCATGTAATAAAATCAGGGAGAAAAAACAAGCAAAAATCGCATTTTCCTGTAATTTCACCCCTATCAATGCCACCATAAATTTACTACATATCAATATTTTTGTTTTAAAGCGTACTATAGCATATCTCGATTGCAGAAAATTTCAAGATATTAAGGTTTTGAAGTGGTCAAGTCAATGTGGAATGCCTCATATACGACGTCGCCATGGACGTCTCTAAGACGTTTCTAGGAAGTATAGTGAAGAGCTAAACATCCGGCTAATATCTGTATAATATATATATATATATATATATATATATATATATATACTCTATGTTTAGTGACCAATATATTTGACGTATATAAAACGTCGAAACTACGTCAAATGCCTACCCTCACAGCACAATAATATTATTTAAAAATATAAACAAAAACGAAATATATTACTGGCAAAACGTTTCCATACGCATATTTTGTCGTTGTCATAGGTCACAGAAGAGTTACACTGGAAAAAAAAAATCCTGCACGAATTTCTCGATAGAATTTTACTCTCCCCGACGGGGACTCAAACCTGCGACCTACCTACTTATCCTACCTATCTACCTAAGACGCTATCCACTACGCTATCGACTGTTTATGAATTTTGGTAATCCATATCATGTATATGACACTCCAGAGAACACTTTATCAGTTGCATGTTAGGAGCTACTCAAGGGATGGTGGTGGTCGCGTCTTCAACCCTTTATTTAGTATAAACCATGTCGGTTTTGGAAGAAATTATAAAATTAGATGTGGCGAATCCAATACGGTGGACACAAAATTCTAAAAATTCTGTAACTTGTCTGATTCATTCTAACTATACAGTCGGAGGTTTTTTTGGTCGGTAAACACGAATTTGAAATACAAATTTCAAACCTCAATATGGCGGATCCATTATTAAGTATGTATGAGCCATACAATTCCAACCAAAAAGAGTTTTGGCGAGAATATCAAGTACTTTGCATTCAAGAAAAAATTTAAAAAAATCAACTATATTGAAGATGATAATAATATCGATTTCCAATAATAACAATGCCGAAAAACTATCAAATATTGTTTAAACAATAAGTTGTTGCAGAAATTTTCTGTAAAAATGTTTTTTGATCATATATAAAAAGTTCCTCGATTTTTCTGAATACATATGAATTTTTCAAGAATTTTCTTATGATTTTTTTATTTTTGTCTTTTAGAATTTTGAAAAACTATATTTATAAAAGTATTCATTTGATTATCTGGATACTTCGTGAAGTTAATATTGAACTTTTGTATGAGAACATATCCAAAATTCTCCACCTTTCATGCAATTTTCAAAATTAAAAATTTTGAACAACAAAAATAAGACGATCATAAGAAAATTTAAAAAAAATTCATATTATTCAGAAAATTCGAGGAATTTGTTAAATATAATCGAAAAACATTTTTAAAGTAAATGTCTGCAATAATTTAATGTTTGAACAATTTTTTTATAGTTGTTTAGCATTTTTATTATTGAAAATCGATACTATCATCTTCAATACGGTTGATTTTTTTCAAACTTTTGCTTCAACGCGACACACTTAAAATTCTCACGGTAACGCTTTTTGGTTGGGATTGTACGGCTCATACATCCTTAATCCGTATTGTAATACGGATTAAGGTATTACATATACGGATATACATCCGTATATGTAATATTGTGTCAGGAGTTATCAATTGATGGCAGTTTGTATACTGTACGTATAAAATATGTCGATACAGTGATGGGAATTCTTCGACTATAACGGACATGGGATGTGTGTATTGTGACATGGCGACACAAGACTAGCTTGAAATAGCCAGTCGAAGTCCGTCGCCACATGAAAAACCCCTATGTATAGTAATTATAAGAATAATATATGATAACATTATAGAGTACGATAAGTACAAGATATCATACTGAGCTGAAGTATTACCAGCGTTCCTCGTCGTCTCTCTCCCCCTTCCACGACCACCATCGTCCCATCTTACGTGCCCAAGAACTAGCCACAGCTGATCCCTATACTATGCCATTGACCTCCGAGAACCCACCCCCCCCCCTACTCCTTTGTCACACGTAACCCCTCATCGTCAAACAGCCGTCCCAGGATTGGGAAAAAACGTCAACGAAGACCCGGTCGCCAAGCCCCACGAAGACACCATCGACATCGCCGTGCCCACAGGGAAGGAATCATACAACATCGGAAAGGTGACGGCGGGTGAGGGAATCGACCACGTGATCAAGCGAACCCTCGATCAAAACGACGGGTTCGGGCGAGATCGTGGCCCTCGCCTCGACCGTCACCAGGAACATCGTCTGGTACCCGTGAACTCCCTCGTTACGATTTATCCCGTACGAGGCGAGGGATCGTGGTACCAGAATTCACATCAAGAAGAAATGTCACTGTGTGCCGAGGCACGGCCAATAACTGTCGAGAGAGGAGCCCCGTCGTCGGCCGGGATCAGCCATCAGCCGGAGAAATGGGAGTTGCATGACAGTAGTGTAACAAGCACAGTTCTAACTCAAGATCCCTACCCCGACATTTACCGACATTTTTTAGCTCAGGCATGAACCACTTAGCCAAGACACGAACCCAGGGGGGGGGGCTATCTCTAAGATCCGGAATGCACGTAGCCGATCCAGGGGGTGGCACTAACAACCGGAGTGCACCTAATCTCTTATGGGTTGAGACATTGCCGGGGAGGGGGGGGGGGGGGAGGGCTAGCTTTGAGGGTGGTATTGAAATGTCGCTATTTCTGACAGCTGCAGTGCACCTTGTCTTTCATGATGGCATTGGAATATCGCTATCTCTAACAGGTAAATAGCGGGCAGGAGCATTAGATCTTTCAACCACACACATGACACTGCCCTCCTGGACCGGTGCGTCTCTTTGTCCCAACCTTATCGCTAGTCATAGATCATATCTGGTCGTGTGCTAAGGGTCAGACCGCAGTCTGGAAAAGGTCGAACACGAGGTCATAAAAACTTTTTAAAAATCTTTTTAAAAAGAGGCGCCTATGATAGTGTCCGGCTGGTCCTCGGCACCCGAAGATGAAGCGTTGAAAATATCCCTAACAGGTATTCTTCTGAAATTGAGACGAAGAGGAGATTGAAAATATGGAAAGGCACGTCGATTCGATAATCAAATTCAAATTCATGTGATGTATGCATGGGATTATGCGTACAGAGCCGCTCGCTGAGGCCGGTGGGAAGAAATCGCGCGTGATCGTGAGTGATTTAGATTAAGAATTGAAAAATGCGTCAAACTGATTGAATCTGTATTGACGGAGAAAAAAATTTAACGGAAAATGGTATACTGATATGCGCCATCGACGTGTTTCGACCTGTTTTGAGCCCTCCCATTACCTTCGAGAGCAGATGATGCCATATTGCATGTCTGAACACGCTTGAGCCTGCACAGTGGTGGATATACGTGCAAAGTGCCGACTATGACGCCATATATTTTGACAAACCGTCGGAAAATGAGGCTTCAACGTTCATGGAATGCCGTTATAACGCGCTCAGTCGCTTTCTTGCTATCAGCATGGATGGAGAAAGAAAAGCGTTCAAGTATCCCTAACGGGTATTCTTCTGACCGCCGCAACGCTACTCTCTGGAACCCTATGTTTAATCTTTGTTGTCCTCGACCCAAGCTCGTGCGATTGATATACCTGCCGATGCTGACGGTCCAAAAAATGGTGGAGAGGGGGAGCGGGAGTATATATTGCTCACTCTAATAATTTAACCCTCCATTAACACTTGTGCAGTCTTTCTTTCTTCTCGGGCTTTTTTTTTCTCCTAATATGGATAGTCATAAGTGTAAGAAGCTCATTTCCATTATGGAAAACGCTTATTTAATTTCAAAAAAAAGATCATGACCAGCTATAGCACTCAAGTGGATCAGGGAGGGGGAAAAAAACGTGAAACTATTGACAAAAATTTCTCGGTGCGAATCTCCCTCAGTGCATGAGAAAATGCGCATTCAAGCGACAATTGCGTCGGTATTATCGGTGATAGAAAAATTAAAGAAAAGAGGAGCTGGTTCTGTAGCAGCTGATAAATTGCAATGGAAGGATATGGAGACAGCGTTTAAAAAAAGAATCCAAACGGGCATAGTCATCAACCTTCAACATAAAGATCTCGATGCTTTTCTCGACGATTCTAAACCCTTGATCCTCTCCAAATGAGAAGCTGCATCTCGGCGGCATGATAATTTGAAGGTTAACGTAATATTAGCATGCAAGTTTCATCTGAAAAAAATAGGTGAAACTGTGTTGGAGGATAAATTTTTCAACACGCGGAATGAGGCAATTCTTCCCTCTACGAACATCGACATGTGGTTCCAGGAACATGTAAGGGATCAGTTGTTGAAAAAAATTGAGGAATTTCATGGGAAAGAGTCCAGCTGGTCACTGCACGAAGTATCCAACCTAACTGTGAATTTTAATAAATACGTGCCACTCCGGGGAGGCACATACGTTATGTTCCGAAAGATGTTAGTGTTAGTTAGGTGTTAGTGTTCCGAAAGATATTCAACGAAAGCGTGCTGTAGTCAACATAGAGAGCAATGACGAATTTTGCTTGTTATGGGCAGTCACTGCT
This sequence comes from Rhorus exstirpatorius, assembly GCA_963564615.1. Taxonomy (NCBI): domain Eukaryota; kingdom Metazoa; phylum Arthropoda; class Insecta; order Hymenoptera; family Ichneumonidae; genus Rhorus; species Rhorus exstirpatorius. Next base: position 2,636,946 of record OY751314.1, on the reverse strand, counting down.
GCACTTTTTCCGCCAGTTATTCATTGCAATCGAGTAAGCTCTTATAGACATTTCAGTGAAGTATTACAGTACAAAGGTTTGGATTTTCCAATTACTGTAAAAAAAGTGCAAACCTTTGAAAAAATGAATAATCTTAAAATTAACATTTATGGTGTTGATAATCAGAGGAAGAACAGTGTAATGGTGCCGATATATATCAGTAAACAAGCATCTCCTAAATCAGCAATTCACCTTCTCATGCTTGAGAGTGACAGGCATGATTGTGATGACGATGATCTTGCGGGTCCTATCCATCACTTTGCATGGATAAAAAACATTTCGCGCTTAGTGGGCTCGCAGATTTCTAAACATGATGGTAAAAATGGTTGTGTGACAGGTGTCTCTGTCACTTTTAAAGCGAAATCATGCTGCAGAAGCATATCCTCGACTGCACGAACCAGTGCAGAGTGTATTTTCCAGAGGGTGATGCGAAATCCATGAGGTTTAGAAACCATAAGCATAAAGAGAATGTTCCGTTCGGGATATATGCTGATCTCGAATGTCTCCTGGAGCCGATTGCACCTACGGAGGAGGCGAATACTATGGGCTACCAAAAGCATGTACCACATTCCATCGCCTACTACTTCCACTGCTCGTACGATGATACCATTTCGGAATTTCAATCCCATCGAGGTTTGGATTGTATTGGGTGGTTCACGGACGAATTGAAGAATATCGCGAGCTTGGTGAATACCCGGTTGGCGAACATCGTACCAATGGAGCATCTCAGCGATGACCAGCGAAGTGCATTTAATTCTGTAACCATTTGTCATATTTGCGAGAAGCCTTTCGAAAATAACGAGTTGAGAGTTCGAGATCATTGCCATTTTACGGGGAAGTATCGCGGCCCTGCACACACTGGATGTAATTTGAATTATAAAAACTCTCACGCGGTGCCGGTTATTTTTCATAATTTATCGGGATATGACGCTCATTTTCTGATTAAAGCATTAGCCGTAGCATTTGAAGGTGCGGTTTATCTTCTACCAATTAATCAGGAGAAATATATTTCATTCACAAAAAAAGTCCAGGGCGCGTTTGTAGAGTTCAGGTTTTGAGATTCATACCGATTTATGGCGTGAAGCATTGAAAAATTAGCATCGTACTTAGAAAGCGATGAAAAAAAAATAACTCGTAAGCATTGCAATAATGCAACGGAATTCAAGCTTCTGACTAGAAATGGGGTTTACCCATATGATTATACCGATTGTTAGATGAAACTTGACGAGACTGAGCTACCATCCAAAGAGCAGTTTTATTCTAGGCTAAACAATGAGGAAATTTCTGAAGATTCATACGCTCACGCCATGAATGTCTGGAAAACTTTCAAAATATCAACGTTAGGAGAATATTCAGATTTATATCTCAAAATCGATGTTCTCCTTTTAGCTGACATTTTCGAAAATCACCGACGCAGCTGTCTATCGACATATAATTTAGATCCGTTGCACTATTATACAGCTCCTGGACTCGCTTTCGATGCGATGCTTAAGTTAACAGGAATTGAAATCGAACTCATCACTGACATTGATATACTATTGTTTATTGAGAAGGGTATCAGAGAAGGTCTTGATCAATGCTCAAATCGCTATGCAAAAGGAAATAATCGATACATGGGAGAGGACTTTGACCCATCGAAGCTCGAATCGGACTTAATGTATTTCGACGTAAGCAATCTTTATGGTGCAGCTATGGTTCAGGCATTGCCATACGCTGGATTCGAGTGGGTGGAAAACTTTGATAAATTGGATATTGACAATATCCCTGCCGATTCTCAAACACGATACATATTCGAGGCTGATTTAGAATATCCAAAGGAGCTGCGCAAATCTCATAAAGACTTGCCACTTTGTCCTCAGCATTACAGGCCACCCACCTCCAAAAATATAAAACTAATGACAACGCTATTGACAAAAGAAAAATATATAATTCATTATCGAAACTTGCAGCAGTGTCTCAACTTGGGCTTGAAATTAAAGAAAATTCATCGAGTTTTAAAATTCCAACAGAAGCCATGGATGACGCCATACATTGATTTAAATACTGGGCTTAGACAAAAAGCTACCAATGCGTTTCATAAAAACTTGTATAAACTACTCAATAATGCAGTTTTCGGGAAAACAATGGAGAATGTGAAAAAGCATCGAGAAGCAAAGCTTGTTACTGAGTGGGGTGGTCGATACGGAGCTCGAGCTCTAATCGCTAAGGCTACGTTCCACAGCTGCACTGTATTTGACGATGATATGGTCATCATCGAGCTCAACAGAGCAAAGGTGAAATTTAATAAGCCATTGTATGCGGGGTTTTCAATCCTTGACTTATCAAAAATTTAAATCTATCATTTCCATTATGAGTATATGAAAAAACAGTTTAGGCAAAAAGCTCAATTACTGTACACGGACACTGATAGTCTTATATATAATATTACAGTGCCTCATATATATGATGTTATGAAGCTTGACATAACCAAATTTGATACCTCCGATTATCCTCTTGACAATCCTTATGGGATGCCTTCAGTGAATAAAAAGGTGTTAGGGTTAATGAAGGATGAGAATAATGGCCAGATCATGGAAGAATTCACGGGCTTGCGCGCCAAACTATACGCTTACAAGGTTCGAGATGATGACGTGGAAAAAAAGCGTGCTAAAGGTGTTCGAGGGTCCACGTTAAAAAGAATCGGATTCAATATTTATAAAAATTGTCTTTTCCAGCATGAGAATCTTGTTAAAACACAAAATTTAATTCAGTCGAAGAAGCATGTAGTGCAAACTGTTAGGCAAAGAAAAGTCGCTTTGAGTTGGAATGACGACAAAAGAGTTCTCTCCGCTGATACGACCGATACTCTACTTTGGGGTTATGAGCGCAATACGAAAGAATGTTTGTAGTTTAAAAAATAAATATAAGAAATTTGGAAAAAATTTTAAATGCGATAAGCTGGCGTGGTAAACTGTGAATGGTATGATAACTGTGAATACATTGTATATAAACTAATAAAATTGATACGCTGGTGGAAAAAATCTATAAAAAAAAGATATATTGAAACCGACTTTTTCTTAATTAATATCCTGTCAAACAAAATAATCCTGTGAGAGATGGGATAGAAGGTGGCGATTGAAAAGAACAATAATGTTCATTTGTTGAAATATTTTATTACACATCTGACGGGAATCTCGCGATTCACGACACCTTCGGCCGATCTCACCATCCTCCACGCCGGGAGAGCCGTTGAGCGCCAGGTAATCTTTTGATTCGACGGCGGGAATTACCAAACCCGCTAAACGTAACTTTTCCTGAACGTAACAAAATAAACGGGAACGAAAAACTTAACCAAAAAAGGGACGCCGGCGTGTCGGATGGCGAGAATGGTGACGGTATACCCGATTCGCTCAGGATGTAGGTTGTGGTGAGAGGGCGTGGATGGCTAGCCAACTCTCGAGTGCCTTCGAAAACGTACTCTGAAATAATAGAACTCAACACAGAAAAATACGGTATGGGGCCTTGGTTCAGGCAAATTTATTCAATTACTTGCGATAGCGTACAAGAAAAATCAGATCCTTTACCAAAAGCACACGCAAAATAACTCATGACGAAATTAACGAGAACGGATGAACGAAGCGATAGCGAAGGAAAGGAAAAGACACGTGGTGACAAGAACAGGGACAGAATCGATAGCATAACGGGAGCTCTCAGAGCGGTGAACCACTCTGGTCGAGGGACGCGCAGCAAGTCTCTCCGAATAGATCACTCGATCGAAAAAGGTAACGTGGGAAGAGGGGCGACTACGCGCACGCGTAATTAGATTCCAAGCCCACTCTTCTCCTTACATCACACATACAATAAATTCTATCACAGACAGGAACCTGAGGGAAAATTAGAGCGATAGCACGAAACTCGAACGACGAAATATCGCTGACCAATTGATAACTGAAAAATGCCAAGGTGTTATGGCGTGGGGGTTACTATTTACTTCGGGGATCGTCTCTTCGGATATGGGGGAGATCCAGAACTACCTAAAACTAAGCCTAACGATAGCGATGCGATCGGGCAATCCGTGGCGGCTGGGGGGATCGCAAGCCCCGCCGACAACGGCCTTCCATACGTAAACGGAACTCAAACGTAACCGTCCTTCTCCCCTCCATACCATACACATGAAGCGTCGAGGTTTCCACTCGATCCTCTATACTCCCCTCGATTACTCTCCCAAGAAAGGCCGAATATACCGGGTGGCTCGTTATTTTGGCCCGATCTCACGGTAACTCGGTGTCCTTTCTGTGATTGACCCCTTAAAACAGACTTGAAAACTGAAACGTACGATAACGCGAAAACTGAGGCAAACGATAACAAATCCATACTCTGAATATTAAAATTAACCAAATTATTCGCATATTTTCTCGTAACCGGAGGTCGGAACGACCTGTGACGCTAAAACACAAAAATTGCGTCACACACATCAGATTTCCTTATCCAGCTATTGTGGGAGTTGTCGAAACCCGGCCATTTTACAAACATTTTATTTCCGCGTTTTTTCAATACTCGTTCAATCAGATAAATATCGGGATTTTCAACTCTAAGTAGCTCTAATCTGGGGGGCGGGGGGGGGGGGGAGGCAGGGAGATTACGCTTTGGCATTTTCCAGACAAGCAGCGATGCTCAAGCAGCCACGACAGGAACGAAGAAGGCTTCAGCATAGGCGCCGCCTGCCCGAGCAAAGAAGGCCGAGAAAAATTGCTAAACGAATATCATGATGCCCCCTTTGGGTGGGCACGAAGGCATGTCACGGACACTCCGCCGTATACAACTTAAATATCGGTGGCCGAATATGCAGAAAGACATCGAAAGTTATATAAAAAGATGCAAAAAATTAAAAAAATTAATAAAATAAAGAGACGAGAGAAAGGACACCGATGGTCATCACTGGAACACCAAGCCGAGCATTTTAAAAATGCCCTGTGGTTTCGTGAGGCCAGTGACCGAGACATCCTGGGGGAAACAGATCTATTCTTACCTTCCGGGATGCTCTCACTAAGTACAGCGTAGCCAGTGCCAACCCAAGAAGCCAACGGGGTGGCCAGAGCCTTCGTTGCCGAGATTATCTGCCAATTTGGAATGCCATAAATCTTGCTCTCTGACCAAGGAACTAATTTCCCGAGCAAAAGTTTAAAAAAAACACGCAAACTGCTCAAAATTACGAAGATTCAAACGATGGCCTACCATTCCGAATCTAATGGAGCATTGAAACGGTCCCATCGAACACTCGCAGAGTATTAAAAAACTATATCGATGAGCATCAGGAAAATTGCGATATATGGTTACCGTACGCAATGTTCATGGCTGGAGTCGTTGGTGTTCCCCGCCATAAAAAGGGAGATTACGCTTTGGCATTTTCCAGACAAGCACCGATGCTTAAGGAAGTACCCTCGGTACGACGTAAGTCAGAGAATTTTAACCTTCTACTTGAGTAACGTAGTATATAATTTGGCAACATCGCATCCCTTGCTTTAGTGTACGTGCTCACGTACAAGTATAATACTTATGTATAGGACACTGAAGCAGCCAGCGAGCGGTTTCTGTGTGTATTATTAATTTGAAAAATGAGCGAAAACAGGTATTATTGGAGAAGAAAAAAATGTTCCAAAATAATTTATGATAATCGAGTGCGACAATGTGAAGTGGGCAAATCGATTCCCAGTGTTTACGGGAAAAGAAATATTTCTAACCTAAACGATGACTTTAAAAATGATGCAATTGACGGCTGTCGCGTTGTCACGTCTGCGAATTGCTCGAAAATCTTGTCTTATTTTTAGTTATTTCTCCTAACACAAGCAAGCTTTATATGTTTTGGAAAGAGAAAAATGTTCATGGGATATTCGTTTACATCTCCTATAAATTTTATCAAAATCTGTTTGTTAATTCCAACTTGATAAATGATAATGTGCGTCAAAATCACAGATTCCCATAAGACCCTATGTTAAGAGCTTCAAAATGAAAATATTAATATCTTCTTTCAAAGTCAACCAAAGATTACAAAAATTTAACTGAGTCATTTTTAGAAAGGTTTTGACATCTCTGCAAATTTTCGTAATTTTCTGTTTGTTAATTGATTTACCGAGGGTACTTCCTTAAGCCGCCACGAGAGGAACGAAGAAGGCTTCAGCATAGGCGCCGCCTTCCCGAGCAAAGAAGGCTGAGAAAAATTGGTAAAAGAATATCATGATGCCCCCCTTGGGTGGGCACGAAGGCATTTCGGAAGTCTTTAAAATTCTGCAGAAGTCTGTCGAAGTCCTTGGAATTTTTTCAAAGTCTTCAGATGTCTGTCAAAGTCCTTGGAATTCTTCGGAAGTCTTTGGAAGTCTTTTGGGGGCTCTGGGAGTCTCTGGATGTGTTTGAAGAATTCCTCATAATACGCAATTGATAGTCTTTAGAAGTCTTCGGATGTCTTCGGAAGTCTTTAAAGGTCTTCAGAAGTCTGTGGAAGTCCTTGGAATTCTTCGGAAGTCTCTGGAAGTCTTTTGGAGGCTCTAGGAGTCTCTGGAAGTCTTCGAAGAATTCCTTATAATACGCAATTGATAGTCTTTAGAAGTCTTTGGAAGTCTCTGAAAATCATTGAAAGTTTTTGGAAGTCTTTGGAAGTTTTTGGAAATCTTTGAAAGTTTCAGAAGTCTGTGGAAGTCCTTGGAAGTTTTTGGAATTCTTCGGAACTCTTTGGAAATCTTTGGAAGTTTTTGGAAGTCTTTGGAAGTTGGAAGCAGGCCCTGGTCACTACTATAGGTGGTCTTGAAGTAACACTATTATCATTATATCCTGATCCTGCTCTGAGACTACGCTAGATGGCGCAGCGTTTCAACCTCCCTCACTTCACCCCGTTGACCGAGACTTGCATGTGTCTTCCCTACTCTTGTGTTTTACTTCGCACTCTTTCACGAATATTCCCGAACATCAGCGAACGTGAGCGAACGACAATTAACGACAATTTTGTCAGTCTTGAAATTTCACAATTATCGAAAATGAAGCGGAAGACAATACCGAGTGATAAGCAGAAGTGCTGTGTTTTTGATTGTTCATCGAGTCGGCGCGAAAAATCTCATCATTTCCCTAAATGTGAAAATATTGGTTCTAAGTGGGTCGAAGCCGCGGGTAATCCGCGATTGTCAGACCTAACCTATGAACAAATATACACGAATCGTTACCGAATTTGTTATTTGCATTTTCACGACGGAGATTATCAATGTGGTATACGGAGAAAGCTTAAAGAAGGAGCAATACCTTCGTTGATGTTGCCTCAAAAATAAAAAAGCAATGTTGTCCTAAAAGAAGCTTGTGATCAGAAAATTGATGCGAATGCAAATGAAAATTCGCCATCTGCAATCAACGCAACTCCACCAACAGCAGACTTTTCACAAGTGGCATTCCGTAATTGGATTTGCAATTCGGCAGGAAGTAGTTCTTGTAGACGAAGCTCTCTGCTTGCAGCTGAGAAATCCAGTGATTCGAACTTCCCATCAACACCAAAATCAAGAATGGGTCGATTTATAAGCACAGAATTATTCTCAGAAAATCCAGAAGACATTGTGAACAGAGACGAAGTTGAGACAAGTGAAAGAGACAATACAGTTCCTGTGACAGTATCTGAAAACGACGAAGCGGTAGACATCAATAAAAAATTGGACGCTACAGGGAACACATTCAAATCTAGATCTTGTAAACGCTTAGTATGGAATAAGAAGGATTTAGATGAAAGTACGCGAACGGTGTACCAGCACGTGTTAGAAGCGAAGAAAGAAATCGACAAATATAGAACCAAAAGCTTACGGCATTCTTTTGAACATTCAATACAACATTTTCTATTTGAAACCAAATACACTAAAGTTTTTAAGGAGGTTCTTAACCCAAAGAAAAACGGTAAGAATGGTTCTAAAATTTAAGGGGAGGTTTGTGCTGGTACTAGGAATACACCGTAATTATTTCAGATTTTTTGACCGCGTAGTTGAGGAGAAAAAAAACATTAAATATGCCGCTTATACATGGGCTCTCATGGGAGAAGTATTCGAAGTTATGATTGGAGATTATTTTAGGAGTGAAAAAACGGTCACATTTCCCCGAAGAACCGCTTAAACGACAGATTACACCTCCATAGATATAATTTGCCCATGAAGAAAGTTTTTCACCGTGCCGATTGTGAAATATACTTGTAAACAGAACTGAGCGTGAGTAATGGCTTGGTAAAACAAATACCGAACGCAACCTGCCCCGCACGTCACCCGCGCCGCGCCGTCACGTTCCCCTTGCCGCACCAAATTGATGTTAAGAACCTCCTTAAGTAACAAACAAATGTTCCGAAATGATAATAATATTTATAATCGTGAATAATTTGTTAGATACAGGGTGTCCAATAGGAATGTGTGAAAACTAATCGAATCTCCCCTCCCTCTCTAACATTGTAAGGAACCCTGCGTTTCAGAAATTTGTACCTGAGACCTGTCAGTTATATTCTAGTTGTGGTAGAAAGCGGACAGTCTTCTTAAAAATGAGTGAGCTAACTATCGAAGAAAAAGTTTTTCTCATTGAATGTTATTATTCAAGAGGGAAAATTTATAGTGAAGCGTTCAGAGGCTTTCGTACGAAGTATGGAAGTAAAAAAGTCAGAAGCGAAACTACTCTTAGAAGGTAAGAATTGAATATTTTTTATATCAAGGTTTATGAACAATCAGATCTAAAGATCTCATGTTTCAAAATTTTTTAGATTGTAACTATTTTTTTTTTCCGTTTGCAGAGTAATCGATAATTTTAAAGAGTACGGAACATTACAGGACCGTAAAAAAGATTTGTCAGGCCCTTCCACCTCGGTAACTACAGAGGAAACGATTAAAGCAGTTAAAGACTATTTTGAACAAAATCCTCAGTCTTCAATCCGTAAAGCCGCTCAAGCTTTAAAAATAAGCAAATCGTCGTTGCACAATATTCTACGTCATTTTTTGAAAATGCATCCTTACAAAATAACAACGCATCAATTATTGTCTGAACATGCCATGAAAACAAGAAAAGAGTTCTGCAACTCATTGTGTCAAATGTTGGAAAATGGAGAATTGAACGAAAAACAAATAATTTTCTCCGATGAAGCCCATTTTTGGATAAATGGCTATGTTAATAAACAAAATTATCGCTTTTAGGGTTCAGAAAATCCGAAAGTCGTAGTGGCAACGTCTCTTCATCCTGTAAAAGTATCCGTATGGGCAGCTGTCTCAATAAAATGGATCTACCTGCATTTCTTTGAATCTACTGTTACCGGACAGAGCTATAAAGAGATGTTGGAGACACAATACTTTCCCTATGCAAAGAAAAAACATCTCGTTAAGAATTATTACTTTATGCAAGACGGAGCAGCACCTCATCGAACACAAGAAGTTTTCGAAACCATCAATAAAGTTTATGGTGATCGAGTTATCGGCCTTGGATATCCTTGATTTACACGAACAGGGATGGAATGGCCCCCTTATTCACCCGATCTCAATCCTTGTGATTATTTTTTGTGGGGTTATATTAAAGATCACTGTTATGAAAACAACCCAAAAACTGTACATGATTTGGTCAAAGGAATAAGGAAGACTGTCGATGGCATTTCAAATGAAACTATAGAACACGTTTTTAATAGTTTTAAAAAGCGATTAGAGTACTGTGGTGATTCAAATGGCTCACATTTTGAAAATATTTATCATTGATTTTGACATTTTTTTTAGTATTTGCTTAAATATATAATTTTTTCTATGGAAACATCGTTTTTTTGTAATAAATTGACATAAAATAAAAATGACAACTCTCTTCTATTAAAAAAAAATTCCACTGATCTGGTTCCTTTATTTATTGCAAAATACCAATTTATTAGTTTTCACACCTTCCTATTGGACAGCCTGTATATGACATTTATTAACATATGTTTTCCATACCCTAGCGGGAAAAGCAACCAGGTAGACAACCAGTTGCTTGCGGTTGCTAGTTTATGGTGGTTGCTCATGCAGTTGCTCGTAGTTATCTTGCAACAGAATAATCCAGATAACCGCGAACAACCAAGCACCATTTTTTTTCCTCCACAGTCTTAAAATTAACAGAGAACTGAGATTTTTTTATTTATTATTTTGAAAAACCTTTTTCTCCGTAGTCTTTAAAATCTACGAAGAACTGGGATTTTTTATATACTATTTTGAATAATTGAAGACTGTACGGACAGAAAAGTTTTGCAAAATAAGAATTAATAAAATCGCAGTTCTCTGTTAAGCTTGAAGTCAATAGAGAACTAGGATTGAAATATTTTTTTATTTCTTATTTGGCAAAACTTTTTTATGCGTAGAGCCGAAAAAAAAATTTGTCTTGTCTGTAGAGTCCGTAGAGAAAAAAATTCCAGTTCTGTGTTGAGTTCAAGCTCAACGGAGAACTGAGATTTTTTTATTTCTTATTTTGCAAAACTTTTCTGTCTGTAGAGTGGAACAAAACTTTTCTGTCTGAAAAAGGAACAGACACTGAGAAGAACTGGGATTTTTTCAAAATTATTTTGAATAATTTTTCCTGTGTACAGTCCTTAAAGAAAATAATTTTAAAAAATCTCAGTTCCTCGCAGAGTTTTAAGACTATGCACAGAAAAGTTTTACAAAATAAGAAATTAAAAAATCCCAGTTCTCCGTTGTGCTTATACTCAATGGAGAACTGAGATTTTTTTCTCTACGGGCAAAAAATATTATTTTTTAGACTATACGAATAGAAAAGTTTTGCAAAATAAGAAATAACAAAATTCCAGTTTTCCGGTGCGCTTGTACTCAATGAAGAACTGAGATTTTTTTCTCTACGGACAAAAAATATTATTTTTTAGACTATACGGACAGAAAAGTTTTGCAAAAGAAGAAATAAAATAATTCCAGTTCTCCGGTGCGCTTATACTCAATGAAGAACTGAGATTTTTTCTCTTCGGACAAAAAAGATTATTTTTTAGACTGTACGGATAGAAAAGTTTTGCAAAATAAAAAATTAAAAAATCCTAGTTCTCTGATGTGCTTGTACTCAATGGAGAATTGAGATTTTTTTCACTATAGAGACAAAAAAAGATTATTTTGTAGACTGTACGGACAGATAAGTTTTTCGAAATAAGAAATTAAAAAATCCCACTTCTCCGGTGAGCTTGAACTGAACGGAAAACTGGTATTGAAAATTTTTTTAATTTCTTATTTGGCAAAACTTTGCTGCCGTAGAGTCGAAAGAAGAATCTTTCTTGTCCGTAGAGTCCGTAGAGAAAACGGTTGCTTGTAGGGTTATTTTACACCAGACAACCGGTTGCTTTTCCCGCTAGGGTATATAGTTTTAAAAAGGAACAGGTATGCAGTTGTAGAGTACGAATGTGTAAACCTGAATTTATATACTTTCCTTTAGAAGTATAGTACGCTATGCTATAGAGTAATTTACTTGTTAAATGTCGGCGAGTATTAATTTTATTACCAATACTTGATTGTGACTTGTTACGGGTTGTAATCGCTTCGAAGCGATTGATGGAATTGATTCATTTAATTGCTTCGAAGTGATCATGGAATGTTTTTTCTTCATTTATTTACTTTTAGTTTATTATTATGGATGCTTTTTCCCCATAATACTAATTGAATACTTACATTTTTTCAACTCTTCAGCAAAAGAGAAATAATTGTATACAGTATTATTTATTGTAGTACCCCAGTGAACACGTTTCATTACAGTAATATAACATGGAAGTTACATGTAATTGTCACAATGCAATAGCTGTGTGATGTAACTGCTACGTAACATGAGAATAATATGTTATATATTATTGGTAATATGCAGGCAATGTAAATGTTATATAACGTTGTTGCATTACGGTTTTATAACTCACATTTATAACGTTTACAGAACAGGCTTATAACACTTTTTATATAACATTCGTAATGTGCAGGTTATGTGAACGTTACAAAGTGTTGTTCCGTTACAGTTGTATAACTGACATTTGTAACATTGACACAACGTACTTGTAATGACATTTATATAACATTCGTTATAAGCATGTGATGTGAAGGTTACGAACGCGTTTTAGCATTACAGCTGTATAACTAAGATTTGTAACGTTTACGCAACATGTTTGTAACATTTTTTATATAACATTCGTAACGTGCAGGTTATGTGAACGTTATAATGCGTTGTAGCATTATATCTGAATATAACTAACATTCATCATATCAACATGTAACGGATAAAAAAATCAAAAGCATTTTGAACCCTATTCAAATTTTCATTTCTAAAGCAGTATAATGTACATACATTTCAAACGTTAAATATATTGTTTAATGCGTATGTATAATCATAATATGATTATTTATGTCCTGATATAAAATAACATATGTATACAATATTATGGCATTTTTAGAAATTTTGATCCACCATATTGGATTTGCCACATTCAATTTCGAAGACGGGACACCACCATCCCTTGAGTAGCTCCCAACATACAACTGATCAAGATTTCTTCGGCGTGTCAAATACATAATATGAATCGTCAGAGTTCATAAACAGTCGATAGCGTAGTCGGTAGCGTGTTAGGTAGATAGGTAGGATAGATTCGAAGGTCGCAGGTTCGAATCCCCGTCGAGGAGAATAAAATCCTATCGAGAAATCCGGGCAGGATTCTTTTTTTTCCAGTGTAACTCTTCTATAACCTATAAAAATGACAAAATAAGATGGTGAAATAAAAAGATTATTTAATAATAATCTTTTATTTTATCATATTATTTTAGAATATTGCATTTATATAACTTTTATGAGTTTTGTTACATTACCTTGCAATATAACTATTACATACTGGGTATATAACACATAATATAACATGTTATATTGCTGAGTCGGAAATGGCAAATTACATGCAATTTACATGTAACATCCAGGTAATATTACTTGTAATATTCGGTTATGTTGCCGTTACATAGCTGCAATATTACTGTGTTTACTGGGACTTGCTTTTACAAGCATAGTACGTTATTTGTTATTTTTTTTCATTTCATAATAATGATTCAAGGATTAAGAGAGGCTCTAAGGTTCCATTAAACATATGAGGATAGATTAGGCATGCCTTAATGTTTGAAAATAATTTGTAACTTCGAATTTATGAACAATATGTTGTAACATAAACCGTCAATAACCCCGGTCGCGGCTTGTTACCGGGGCGCAGTTTAGACAAATGTGTGCCGACTCAATCAATCCAGATATTATTTTACGAATCACTATATTGGGCGCCAGGAAGAATTAATTTTCATGTGGCCTCTTGCCTTAGCCACGGGTGTCCCGACCGAAATCTCGCGGAATAGAGCTTATGAGAATACGGCACTGGGAGGTGGATTCGTTGTTCGAGGCTACCGACACGTCGAAATAAATAATTCAATACACCCACGAAGCGACGGAGGAGAAAGGAGAATAAATAAGGAATAACTGCAATGTTTTACTCGTAATTACCGTGTATTTCCTTATGGAGAATCCCTCTCACTCGTACTCGCTTCCTCTCACGATCACGCCTTCCTTCTTTCCTCTCTATAGAGCCCGAGACGGGAATGCGTTCTCGACGACTTCTATCTTTTTCTCCCCGACGAATCGATTGGGATCTCGATTGTGCGAAGTCGGGGGGAACTCGTCTACACGAAACTGTATTTTCACTCACGTAGAAAACACTTTCGGGGCTCTGAGCCGTCTATTGAGCGGTATGCACAAATTTTATGCCGAAACTACCGAACAATGGAATATAATTAAGAATAGAAAATTTCGCACCAAGTTGCTATTCTTCGACCCTTCTGTCCGTTTGCTGGTCTAGACAAAGACTGAGGCTCTCTCGCCTCGTGGCGCGCGGGCCCACGTTGCCCCAAGCCTATCCCCACTCTTCGACTCTCGGAGGAAAACTCTAGAAAATTCCTCGCGCACCTCGTGTCGCGCGCGAAACTCAAACAAAGCCGGACTTGACTATATAACCCGATTCAAATTTATTTATTTTTTTGGATAATTGATAAAGTATGGCCGCAAAGAAGTTGCCGCGCCACATTCCTCCCCGCTAGAGACGAGTACGGTCTTTTTTTTTTTTTTTTTTTTTTCTGGCGTGATCGCTCATCCATACACTCTCCCGCGGTACATGTCACCGCGTTGTTCACTCTCATCGTTTATTTTACGGTCCTCCATAATACAGCGCGTTCTTAATGGGTAACTTATCACTAGAGTACAAAAATATGCTAGTATGGCCTCTGTTTTGTTTTTTCTTTTTTTTGTACTTTATGGCACGGTTCTCACTTCTTTTCTTTTTCTTAATTAGATAAACATAAGTCGGGACTTAGGGTCCTTTAAAGGCGTGAGGGGTTTATATACGAAAAGGAAATCATAAAAATAATAGGAACAGGGGATTTTCCCCTTTTTTTTTTTTTTTTTTCTCGAGGGCGAACCCAATAATAACCGGAATACTTGCCGCGAAAACTTTACCTTCCGTTGCTGTGTCCTCGGATAGTAAACGCGAAACAAAAAAAAAGGTTACCCGGTTCTTGGATCGAAGGCCTCGCGCCGGGGCCTCAGTATCGCCTCCGGGAAAGTGATTCCTCCCAGCGCTTCGTCGCGGGTGCGTCCATCTGCGGTTGGCCCCGTCGGTTACGGCGACGGTTCTCCCTCTCGCGCCCCTTGCAGCGATCGCAGGCCGGGTTGTAGTAAACCAGCGATACCTCGCACTGCGAGCAGCAGCGGTCTCGTTCTGCCGGAGAGTGGGGCCAAGGGCACGTCTCGTTGGTGACGTTGGCGATACTATGCACCGTGCAAAATTGGCTTTCGTACGGTGGCGTATGGTATTGCCACCCATGGTCCGGTCGCCCACACTCAAGGCAGGGTCCTTTCTTCCTCCCGGCCTCGTGGTTGGGTCTAAAGGGACGTATCTGGCAGTACACCGTCTGCGTCCCCCCCGACCTGGTATTGACTCTCGGCGTTTGCGTCGCAAGAGAGCTTCGAGCTATGCGCTGCCGCTGTATGGCCATTAGCTCGAGACGGCGGTCGACTTCGAGGAGTATGTGGGCGTTCATCTGCCCTCGTGAGGTCACGACGAGGTCGTCATCGGACGTCTCGGCTTCGTCGGAAGGGGCAGCGGCCTCCTCCCTCGGGATTTCTTCGTCAAGAGCCTCCTCCGCTCGTATGGCCTCGACAGGCTCCATCGGGGGCGCACGGAGTGCACCCAAGCGATAACTTCGGGGTATTGCACTCCCAGTGCCTGAGCTCGTAGTAGAATCGTCGCTATCGCTCGACGGGTGAAGGTCCAGGACGTCCTCGACAGCCTCGGAAACAAGGGGAGGGTCTCTGCTCGTCGACGGCGTCGGTGGCGTCTCGATCGTCGGAGGCTGGGCCTCTATAGGCGGGACCTTTCCCGGTCTTCGGGTCCTCGGCGCCGGTACCGGAGGCCTCTTCATTTTGGCTTCCTGCTGGCGGAGTCTCTCGTCGGAGGTCCTCTCTGGAGAGCGAAATTCGTAAGGGCTGTAAGCCCGGGGACGATCCCGGCGTCCTCCTCTGGTCCTTCGAGGCATTTCTGTAATTTGTCACCTATTAGAAGATTTGTTTTTCGTTTCTCGACCTCTCAGGGTCCTACGAGGGATTTTGAGGTCCGAAATATGGTATTTCCCAATGGTTTTGCCTTGATTGTCGGCAAGCGTGACAACCAAGGGGGAATGTACATGCTGGATGCAAGCGGGGCCGAGATACTTCGGGGCAAGTTTTGAACTGTATTTGTTTAATTTATTCGAGAGTTTTCTATTCGGATAATAGACGATATCACCGGGTTTCAGCGCGGGCACATCTGTGTCGACGTGTTTATTATACTGTTTTTGCTGCTTATCTCTCGCGCGCTTCATCTCAAGTTCGACCCGGTGTCGAAGTTCGTCCATTCGTCGCACTCGTTCGAGCCATTTTTGGCTTCCGGCGGTCTTCTCCGGCGAATACGTGTCTCCCGGTCTTCGAGGGTCCCACCCGTTGACGAAGTAGAACGGGCTGACTCCTAGCGAGGAGTGCGTCGCGGTGTTGTACGCCTGACACAGTGGAGCGACCAACTCGTCCCACGTGTCGTGATTGGAGTTCTTTAGAAAACTCGAGAGCATTGGCTTGATATTTCTATTAGCCCTCTCGACCGGATTAGCTTGCGGGTGGTATGCTGGCGTGAGTACGTGCTCGTACCCGTGCTCCTCCCGCAACTCGTCGAGGAATTTGTTAACAAATTCGGTCCCGTTGTCTGTTATGACCTGCTCCGGAGTGCCCCAACGGTAGAAGTACTGGCGCAACGCCTCTGCGATGGACTTCCCGTTCGCCGCGGCCAAGGGTGTGCACTCGAGCCACCGCGAATAACAATCCACGACGACGAGGAGTACAGTTTTCCCTCTCTTCGACCTTGGCATCGGTCCTACGATGTCGACTGAGATGCACTGCCAAGGATGCTGGAATTCCCGTTGTCCAAGGTATCCTCGCTTCTTCGAGTTGTCCGCCTTGTTTCTCAGGCAAACCTCGCACTGAGCGACGAACTCGCTCACGTCTCGGTACATTCCGGGCCAGTAATATTTCTCTCGAATACGATGGTAGGTCTTTTCTGTGCCCCAGTGTCCAGCGTTGATCGGGCAATGATGTTTCTCGAGTATCGAGAGGATGTCTTCTTCCCGGACGACCATTTTCCAGGCAGTTTTATCCTCCAGGATACTCTTTAAAGGGTGTGGTCGACAGTAGTACAGTCGTCCTTCGGCGTCGACCTTGAATTCCGGACAGACTTCGGGGTGTCTTTTTACTACCTCGATCTTTCTGTCGATCCAGGAATTCGACTGCATAAAACGCAGTCTCTCCGGGGCCGATATAGACTGTAAAATCTCTTGCCACGAAGCTTCTTCGGTCTCGTTCTCGAACTGTCTGGAAAGATAGTCCGGCGCTTCGTTCTCCGATCCTTTGCGATATTCGATCGTTATCTTGTGTGACAAGAGTTTCAGTGCCCACCTGGCGAGTCGAGTGGTCGGGTTTTCCATCGAGACGAGGTATCTCAGACAGTTGTGGTCTGTGACAACTCGAAACGGCGTTCCCTCGAGGTAGCAGCGTAGTTTGTCCACTGCCCACACGATCGCCAAACACTCCTTTTCCGTTGTCGTATATTTCGTCTCGGCGCCCTTGAGCGCTCGGCTGAGACAGTAGATCAAGTGCTCTTTTTCTGGGCCTCGCTGAGTCAGTACGGCTCCAAGCCCTGTATCGGACGCGTCTGTGTATAAGACGTATGGCAAAGTCGGGTCTGGTGCGGAGAGAGCAGGAATATTCTCCAATGCTTTCTTGATGGCTTGGAAAGCGTTTTCTTCTTCTTCGCCCCATTTCCACGGAACTTTGACGCTCGTCATTCGATTTAGGGGTCCTTGAACTCGTGCGATGTCCTTGAGATGTCGGTGGTACCAATTTACCATCCCGTTGAATCGTCTAAGTCCTCGTCGATCCCTCGGCCTCTCGATGTTTTTCAGCGGGGCGATTTTCTCCGGATCCGGACGAAGACCATCCTTGTCGACGATAAAGCCGAGAAACTTTACCTCCGGCACGGCGAAGTGACTCTTCTCGAGGTTGACCTTGAGTTTCGCCTCTATCAAGGTGTCGAATAGCAAGTTCAGGAGGAGCAAATGGTCATCGAAGGTTCTTGTGGCGATGATCCAGTCGTCGAGATAGACGAATATTGCTCCTATGAGCTCTTCACGGCCCATCTTGATCAAATTTTGTCGGATAATTTCCTTGAGCTTATCCATAAGCTCTTGGAATGTCGCTGGCGCTCCACAGAGTCCGTAGGGCATCCTCGAGTACTGAAACAACCCTTTCGATTCGAGAATGAAAGCGGTCATTGGTTTCGAGTCCTCGTCCATCGGAATTTGGTGGAATGCCTCACTCAAGTCGACGGTGGAAATGACGACTGCCTCGTGGAGAGCGTCCAGGATCGATCTCATGTTCGGTAGGGGCCATGCGGACATGACCGTTCTCTCGTTCAGTTTTTTGTAGTTGACGCAAAAACGAATTTTCCCGTTCGGCTTGGCGACGCCGAGAGGAGGGAAAGCCCAAGGACTTTGGCATTCCTCGACGTAGCCTTTGGCGCGCAGACGGTCCACTTCCGCGTCCAATGCGTTGCGTATTATCGGTGGTCTTCGGTAAGGCTTCAAGCGTATGGGCGTATAATCTGTCAAAATAATTTTGTGAGAGATTAGATTTGTACAACCCATATCATACGCGTTGAGTCGCTGCTCTACCGAAGATATTAGAGCTTGTAGTTGCTCCGTCTCCAACGCTTTGAGACAGCGCATCTTGTTGGCATGTGCTCTATACATTTGGAAGGGGATTCGTACAGTTGAGGAGCCGACGGTCCACGTATTGTCGTCGTAGACTCGGACGCCCCAGCTGAGCCAGAAATCCATCCCGAGGATAATCTCATCGATAAGATGTTCCATAACCGAGAACCATTGGATTCCTCCGACGTTCGCGATGTCGATCATGAACGCCTTTTGTATTTGCGGAGTAATCTTCTGATTGTCGGCCAAGGTGACGGGTGCGGTGGAAGTGTAGACTCTCTCACACTCTACAGCGTGTTCCTTGATGGCCTCGTACACGTCCCGATGCATGAAGGAGAAATGTGCGCCCGTATCGACGAGAGCGATAAAACCTTTTCCGCCGATGAAGACGGTCGAGTACAGAGTCGCGGAGCGTGTGTATGTCGAACGCGACGCCTCGATGGTTATCTCTCTCGTGTGTTTCGGTTCTTTTTCTCGCAAAGGGCAACATGCAGGAGGCTTTACCCCACCTGTCGTCGATATCCTTGGTCCAGGAAACTTCTGACACGCTTGAAGACCCGCGTAAATCGCGTCTTCCTCGTCGCTGTCGATTTCCTCTTCGTTCTCCTCTGGAGGAGCGTTACAGCTCGAGTCGGGGAGTTTTCTCGACCCAGAGTCGACGCTGTCTTGATCTGAGCGCGCTCGCGATTTGTTTGCGTCGCGACGCCCCTTCGCTTTCGCGGATTTACCTTTTTTCTTCTTTTTCTTCGTTGCCTCGTCCGAGCTCGAAGATCTCGCGGAACTCTTCTTCATCGCGGTCTCCTGTGTCGCTTTGGCATTTGAAGATTTCTCTGAACTCGTTTTCTCGTTGTTGGGACGAATCCCGTCGGTGAATTTGCCCTTTATGGGGTTCACCTTGGTTCGACTAAATTTCCCTCCAGTCGGGGGTCGGCGTCCGCCTGTAGGTGATTCAATCGAGGTCTCCTCTCGAGGGAGGTCGATTATCGGCTCCCCAGCCGTTGTCGCTTGTTCTCTGAAGGGACTCCCCTCCTTCTCAACGTTCGAGACAGAACGACGGGTTTGTTTCTTTTCCGCGCGGCTGTGTGAGACGGCGCGCGCGTTGCCGTGACCTTGGTCCCCCAGGCTCCCTGGTGTTGAGTGGACTTCCGGCTCCGTGGCGGTGGACAGTGCATGCTGTGGTGTCCTTGACGTCGAAGAATTCGCGTCTACCGTTGGCCTTGGCTTGGCTCTTCTCGTTTTCTCTGTTTTTGAGGTTTGTAATTTGGCAGCTTTTTGTCTCTCCGGACGATGCGCTGCAGGATCGCCGGGTTTCGTTAGTTTTTTGTCCCCAGAGGCTTCGCTGGAGGGCACTTGCAGGTGACGTTCGTGACGCCCTTTGTGCGGCATCGGTAGCATCGCTCGACCCAGGCATTCGTGCAGTAGAGAGCGCGATGTCCGGGCTCCATACAATGCCAGCAAGTTGCGTCTCGGAGAGCCTCGAGGTTTGTCTCGGCCGGTAATTCCTCCTCGGAGTGGCTGGAATTTGTCGGTGAGTGAGTTTTGGTAATTTTACTCACCATCTCGTTTTCCGAGTCGACGGTGATCTCCGCGTCTTCCACTCGACGTAATTTCCTCCTCTCGTCGGGTTTCTTCGTAAATCTCGCCGGTCTCGTGGTTTCGCTTCGGCGCGGAGCGAGATGCTCGAGGTCTCTCTCCTCGATCGCCGCAGCTTTCGCGAGTTGGTCGAAGGATGTAAACGACCGATGTCGGAGCTCTTTAAAGAGTTCAGGGCGGAGATGCCGAATTATCCACCCGATCCGGACCTTGATGGTGGGTATCGCGCTGAGCAGATTAAACTGCTGGTCACACCACACGATGAAATCGCGCGTTGGTTGGTTCGCCCGTTGTTTCTTCTCGGACATGTGGGTCCAGATCTCGCTGTCGTCTCGAGCAGGACTATAGAACGACTCGAAACTTTCGACGAAGTCCGACCACGTGTACCAGTTTGGCGAATATAAACGGTACCAAGCGCGTGCGTCTTTCGCGAGTAAATCCGGTACGATTTGAAGGAGCTGCTCCTCCGTGAGGCCCTCGACGTCGGCTCGGCGCTCGATGTCGCGAAGAAAATCTTCGGGCGTAAGGCCGTCCGATGGGAACGTCAAGTTCCAGTCTCGCGCGAGCTTCGCATAATTGTGTATATGCCGGAACGTCGAGTTTAATTGTTGATTCTGAGTTGGGGCCGTTGGCTCGAATATTCGCGGATGCGCGAGCCCCGGGGTGACGTGAAACGTTCTCGGTGTTTCGAAGTTTCGTGGTTCGCGCTGAGATTCGCGAGACCCTCGGTGGGCTGTCGAATGAGGCTCCGGGAGGTTATGGCGTGTACTCGCGGCACGATCTCGGGTTGTTCGTTCAGGACGCGGGGGGTGTTCCCGTGAGTCACGCGGCACGTTTGACTGCGATCGTCGGCCGGAGATTCCTCCCCGCGGGACTCGACCTTGGTCTCTACGGACACGAGTACGCGAACTAGCGCTTGACGAGGCGCTCGATACGTCAGTCTCTTCGTTTCCCGACGGCGCGGTTGTTAAACGCGCGAACAAGTCCATCATTCGCTTATCGCGCTCGATAGCCTCGGATTCGATTTGCAATCGCCACTCGCGGTTTCTCGCGTCGTTCTCCTCCTGTTGTTGACGCCACTCGTGGTATCGCGCGTCGTTTTGTTCTAATTGTCGACTTATTGCCGACAATGCGCTCGCGGTTTTTGCTAGGGCGGCGTCCGGGTCATTCGTTTGACCGATCGCGCTATCGGGTTCGAGGCGCGATCGCGAGCGCGTTTGTATTGTTGGCGCGGGAAATTCCCTTTTTTTCGCCCCCTTGGATTTTTTTTGGTCTTTTGTCGCGCTACGCATAGCGAAATCGGTACGCCGCGGGAGAGGTAATTGCACGTTTAAATGAGCATTGTCTTCGACGGCAAAGTCCGTGCGCGACGGCACTGGATCGCGCGCGGGGTCCAATAGGTCGCGTATCGACGTGTTGAGTATATTCTCAGGGTCTGTATCGACCTGTTCTCCCCCCTTCGCGTTGTCTCCCGAGCCGTCTCCCTCTTCGTCTTTCCGAGGCGGAGTTCGACTAATCATTTTTCTTATTCGCGTGTGAATTTAAGCGAGACTCTACTGTACGCGGTTTATTGCACGAGGACGAGCGCGGGTCCGTCGGTGTCGGTGCGCGTCGTTCACTCTATTATTATTATTTTTCTTGTTGAATCCGGGCTCAACAGCTGAGCGACGAATAGACCGCGCGCGGTATAGTCTGAGTGGGCTCACTTTTATTTTATTTTATTATTCCCCGGGTTGTAAATTCCGGGGACGCATAAGAAAAATGCTCGGTTTTGTTATAGCGTTGAGAATATAAGCGTGCTCAAGCGGGTCGAATAGTATTTTCGACTTACCTTCCGATGTTTACGCTACGAGGTTTTTTCAGCGAATTTGTTTTCTCTTTTTTTTTTCTTTATTCCCCTCCCTTTTTTTTTTTTTTTAATTTAAATTGTCGAGTCTCGGATTTTATAATAAATTATAATTGAATGTAATCTTTCTCTTTTTTTTTTCAATTTAAATTGTCGAGTCTCGGATTTTATAATAAATTATTGTTGAATTTTCTCAAAATTGGTTTTTATCAAAATGTTTGTGTTGAACTATCTCTGTTCAAAGGGGAATATAATTTTGTGAATTTTTTTTTCCGTTAAGTGGGGGTCTAATTTTCGTTGAATCGATGAAATCATGTAGCGTGAGGTCTACGCCAGCACACTATATAGCGTGATATATTCTCGGTGAAGATAAATTTTGGTTCGTAATTTTTTCTCTCAATATTTCTCGAAAGCCAAGACCTCGAGTAAGCAGTACACTCGATGGGAATAGCAGTGGATCTCTATCCGCTGGATTCCTGTACACACAATTACATGCAGAGGAAGAGGATGGGTGAAAGCGTGTATAGGAGTTGAGCGTCTCTACAGACGCACACTCGTGGATGTATTGTATGATTCGACCAGCCGCGTCGGCTCACGTGGTAGTCGAGAGATCGTACGTGTGTCGTCGTTTGTTTACGTTTCGGACAACGGTGTCGCGCGCGGGTCTTCTCACATACACCGGCACGAACACTGCTACACGCGATTCTCGAGAGATGTTTCCCGTTGAATTTAATACTTCGATATTTCAACAAAGGAACACTAGTCTCGCTTTTGGACTGTGGTTATGGTCGGAAATTTTCGGCTTCGTATACTCGATTTGATAATTCCCGAGAATTTATATTTGCCTTTGCCCTTGAGCTATCTGATGTTAAGACACTCGGTGTGTATGCAATAGCTCAATGTTCTCCCGAGTATTGAGGCCTCTAATACACAAGAACGAAACTGAAAAGTTTGGCACAAAGGAAATGATTCTACTAGGTAGAAAGTATTCTCTAAATGAAATTTACGCTTCGAGCCCCACGTTGGGCGCCATTTTGTAACATAAACCGTCAATAACCCCGGTCGCGGCTTGTTACCGGGGCGCAGTTTAGACAAATGTGTGCCGACTCAATCAATCCAGATATTATTTTACGAATCACTATATTGGGCGCCAGGAAGAATTAATTTTCATGTGGCCTCTTGCCTTAGCCACGGGTGTCCCGACCGAAATCTCGCGGAATAGAGCTTATGAGAATACGGCACTGGGAGGTGGATTCGTTGTTCGAGGCTACCGACACGTCGAAATAAATAATTCAATACACCCACGAAGCGACGGAGGAGAAAGGAGAATAAATAAGGAATAACTGCAATGTTTTACTCGTAATTACCGTGTATTTCCTTATGGAGAATCCCTCTCACTCGTACTCGCTTCCTCTCACGATCACGCCTTCCTTCTTTCCTCTCTATAGAGCCCGAGACGGGAATGCGTTCTCGACGACTTCTATCTTTTTCTCCCCGACGAATCGATTGGGATCTCGATTGTGCGAAGTCGGGGGGAACTCGTCTACACGAAACTGTATTTTCACTCACGTAGAAAACACTTTCGGGGCTCTGAGCCGTCTATTGAGCGGTATGCACAAATTTTATGCCGAAACTACCGAACAATGGAATATAATTAAGAATAGAAAATTTCGCACCAAGTTGCTATTCTTCGACCCTTCTGTCCGTTTGCTGGTCTAGACAAAGACTGAGGCTCTCTCGCCTCGTGGCGCGCGGGCCCACGTTGCCCCAAGCCTATCCCCACTCTTCGACTCTCGGAGGAAAACTCTAGAAAATTCCTCGCGCACCTCGTGTCGCGCGCGAAACTCAAACAAAGCCGGACTTGACTATATAACCCGATTCAAATTTATTTATTTTTTTGGATAATTGATAAAGTATGGCCGCAAAGAAGTTGCCGCGCCACAATGTAATTACAGAGCTTCAATTAGTAAATACTGAATAGGTTGTCACGATTATTTTCTTCCTCAAAGCTGGTTTGAATTAAACGCTAGAAATGCGATTTTGCTCACAAAAATAGTTGATTCGAGGTACACTTAGCAACTGGAAATGAATTGGTCTGTAGGTACGCTAATCGGCTGCGAAAACTTTCAGAGAATGTTAAGGCTGCGAAATTCAGCGGAGTCTTGGACGAACTTACAACTTTGCAGAGACACTTCGTCAGTATGATACTTCGCAACGTGAAGAAGCCAAAAACTGGTCGACGATACACACCAGATGAGAGAATTTTGTGCCTTTCTATTTACAAAAGATCTGCATCTGCATACAGATATTTATGCACTTTTTTGCCGATACCGACTCCAAAACGAGTTCGGCAATTACTGACGAAGATTCGCTTGGACTGCGGAGTAATGAAGACCATGAAAAGTTGCTTAAAAGAATCAGCTGGCCGCATGGTTGATGCGCTAGATAAGACGTGCGTGCTCATGTGGGATGAAGCTAAACTAAACTTATGAACCTAAAGCTAAACTTGACATATTGCGCCGAAAAAGACAAGATTATTGGTCTCGAGGATTGGGGCACAAACCGTACCTCGAAATTTGCCGATCACGCACTTGTCTTCATGCTACGAGGCATCAAAACGGGCTGGAAGATCCCCATCTCTTACAATTTCTGTGCTTCTCAAACGACTCACCCACAACTTGCCTTCTGTAATAAGGAGGTCGTACGAGCTGTAACCGAAGCGGGCTTCGTGGTTTCAGCTACAGTATGCGACCAAGGTTCCTCTAACATGAGGGCGATCAAGTCAATGCAAGCTGACACAGACAGAATTAGGCAGAAGAAAGGAATATAAAAGTGTAATGTTCTTCAAATATTCACTTACTTTTATTCAATTAAGTGCAATTCAATAATCTAATTACTGTTTTTTTAATTTACAGATTGGACGATCCTCATCAACGATATCGAAATTGTACCGTTGTACGATCCACCACACTTGCTTAAGTGCATACGGAACAATTTTCTCACGAAGGACAACGAGATAGATTTTGATCGACCAAACTTGGCGGACAAAAATAGAAAATTTGCATGATGGAAACACATCATAACAGCATACGAAGTGGACGTGTACGCTTCTTTTTTGGAACGGAACGTGCCGGATTTAACGGAAGAACACGTATATATTGAAAAAATCAATAAAATGAGAGTGAAGCTCATGATGCAGGTTTTCAGCAAGAAATTGTTTCGTTTCGTCGACGTTCTCGCAAGATCAGGAGGTAAGATTTAATACTCGTTCGATTAAAGGGTTACCCTACTGTAACAAGCGTCTAAACAGGCTAAATTTTGGGTATTTATTTAAGAAAAACTACGATGCAATATTATTAATTTTTTTAAAAATGGTTTTATGTATATCAGGGTATCCGTTATTTCCCGAAGTGACTTTTTTCACTTCAATGAGAATTTTTACCTGCAATAAAAAGAGTTTGCGTGACGTAGACTGTAAAGCAATAATGAACATAGCGTGATAGATGGAGCATTATCCCATTTTTCTCGAAAAAAAATTATTTTAGATAACAAATGTATAGGACATTAAAAATCAATCTTTTCATATGCTACAACTTTTGTGGGAAATATTATTCTCTGAGATCAACACTTTTCAAAATACAATGAAAAAACTGATTTTATTTATTTATTTATTTATTTATTCAACTTTTTCATGCTCCCTCGCCTGATTATCATTGTTAGTGCCTAAATAAAGGGTTTTGTCGAAAAAAAAAATTCGGAAAAGTAGTCAATCTAGAAAATTACCTATGTTCTCATTACTGTTTGATATCAATTTCGAATAAAAAAAATTGCGGTTCAACCTTCACTTCAACCAATTTTGAACGTTGCGAAACGTTGAAAGACATCGGATAAATTTAAGTCATTATATTTGGGTGTAAGTAAATGTGATTTAAAATGAATATGAAATATTGTTAATTTTTTAAAAAGTTGGGAAGGTATACTTAAGAAGTCAGTTTTGAATTTGACTGGAAATAATTTATTTGGTAAGTGACAGGAACATAAAACAATAAAATCAATAAATCGGCATACGCATGATAATGTTGTGCGCCACAAAACATTATCACGCGTATGCCGATTTATTGATTTTATTGTTTTACTTTCCTGTGAAAATACATGAAAACACATGAAAAAATGAATGATAATGCATTTTGAGTTTTTCCGAAACAAATTCCCAAAAATTCCCAAGAATTAATACAGCCTTCATCCTGCACTTAATGAATGGCATCGCAGACGGAACGAATGGCGTCAGCTACGGTGACCATCACCCAAAGCGCATCCCGTGGAGTGAAAATTCGTACCACGACGAATTTTTTTTTTAATGCTAGAAGGCAATTGAAAAGCATGCGGTTTGTCGATACTGGAAGTCATAAGCCCGTAAAAACTGATATCCCCTGCTTACGAAATTTGGTTGACACGCTACAGGGTTTCCAATTGTTGTGGAGAAAATTAAAATCACTTGGCTTCAAAAGTTTCGACACGCGAAATTTCAATCAGGATCCATTGGAAAATTTTTTCGGGAACGTGAAGAGCCACGACTTCAGGTCCAACAAACCGACTTGCTATCAATTCGAAGCAATATTTAAATCATTACTTATCACAAATTTAACGTCCAAGCATTTGCCGGGCTACAATTTTAAAGAAGACAGCGGACAGCTTATTCTTCCGGAATGCAAAAGTTTACTGAATGGTACAGAGTATTTATCACAGGAGGTAGACGACGAGGAAGACGATCTTATTGGGGTTGAGGAAGTGCAAGATGTAAATCAAATCTCAGAAAAAAGTCATATTTCGAGCTACTCCGGTGACATAATAAAATCCTTGCAAACGAGTCTGCCGTCGATAAGATCATGCTCCGAGTGTTTTCACAGCTTTGAAAAACAGTCCTCTATAAGACGCGGAAGTTCTTGCTTCAGGGACATGCATTTGCATGGTAAACGTGTTATCGGCAAAATTTTAACCACGGACATCTCACACGCCTAGACTCGGGTTAAAGTGTCAACGCGTGCTTCAGCGTAAATTAAATTTCTCTTTTTTCACGTGCGGCGAGCACAAAAACAAAGTTTTCAAATTTTTCAAAAAAATTTGTTTCGCACGATCTTCCCAAGCTGTTTTGACATATATCAACAGAGTTCTCCGAGGATGAACCGTGCCCAAAAACACCAACCAACTTTCATTCCCTGTCAAACTAGCTTATCAATGCCACTTAAGAACAGTTCGTAAAAACAAGAGACCGCGCGAAATAAATGAAGGCACACAGGAACCAAAAAAACAGTGATGAAACAATCAAAAGTGGAGCATTAATGAACAATTTTTAAGGATGTATTGGACGTACCTTCCCAACCGAAAGTGACTTCAGTCGACAATATTGCATACAGTACAATCCCGGTTATATCAAGTCCTCGGGGGGACTGTTAAAATAACCGAGAGCGTACAAGCTCCGCCCAAGGAGACGTACGAGTCAGCGAACGCCAGTGGCGTAATAACAGTAAAGTGTTTCACTGGCAAAGTAAAGTGTTTCACGCTCGCTAGAGCCGGGTTTGTTTACATTTTTACGCCAATGGTGGGAACGTCGAAACGTGCCTTCGGCTCGCTTCGAGTGGCCCGGCGTACGAGGGGTGGGGAGTAGCGGTAGTAGAGTAGGGGCAGCAGAACCCCCTAACTTGAAATAACCGGGTTTGACAAAAGCGGGACTCCTCTGTACTTCATGATAAGATAAAAATCGGAAAAAATTCACCCACAATAAAGACGATAAGAAGATTAATTTTTAATAATAATAATTCCAAAAAGTTATCAATAAATTATTTAAACAAAACATTGTTTAAAAAATTTTTAGAGAATGTTTTTTTTTGACACGTGCAATGAATTCGGTGATTTTTCTGACTACACATGAATTTTTTAAAAATTTTCTTACCATTTTGAAATTTCGGTTTTCAAAAAATTTTTAATTTTGAAAAATGAAGGGAAAATCGTGATATTTGAATATGTTTTTGTACAAACGTTGCATATTACAATTAAGAAGTTTCCGGGGTATTTAACGAATAGTTTCGTAAATACAACCTTTACAAATTTCCAAAAACCGAAATTTCGAAATGGTAAGAAAATTCTTAAAAAATTCTTGTGTAGTCACAAAAATCACCGAATTCATTTCACGTGTCAAAAAAAACATTCTCTAAAAATTTTATTATTAAAAATTATTATTATTATTATTATTATTATTATTAATTATTATTATTAAAAATTAATCTCCTTACCGTCTTTATTGTGGGTGAATTTTTTCCGATTTTTATCTTATCATGCAGTATGCAATATTGTCGACTAAAGTCACTTTTGGTTGGGAAGTTACGTCCAATACATCCTTAAACCCAACGTACATTCAATTTATCTTTATGTCCAAAAAGCGTCTTATTTACTGTAAATATTAGGGTTTGCACGAGTGCAAACGGAAACATATATATAATATATATATATAAATATATTAGGGTGGTTCAGACAAGAGCCTTTTTTTAGATTTCGCTCTTCTCCGAGATTGTTGAAATTACTAAAAAAATACTGTTTTCGGAAATTTCAAAAGTGAGATATCCTTAAATTCTACGGAGGCTGTTTTGCACGACGAAACAAAACTTTTTCCAAAACCTCAGATGCATGCAATTTTCTTTCGTACCGAAAATCTATGTTAAAATTCGTAAAAACTAATTTTTTTAACTTTCAAATATTAAAATATTTCACCGATATTTATTTCTCTTGTTGCTGTCTAGTGAACAAAAGCTCACGCAAAACCGGTGGAATGTGAGCCAATATGGCCTCATCAAATTATTATTATTTATTATTTTTATTATTTTTTAAATTATTATTATTACTATTTCAAGACTTTAAGAAAATCCTTATAACGTGACGTTTATAAAGTCTTGAAAGAAACAATTAATAATTGGCTGAGGCAGTACTCAATATTGGCTCACACTCCTCCAGTTCCGCTTGAGCTTTTATTTGTTATAAGGCAACGAGAAAAATAAAGAACAGTGAAATATTGTAATATTTAAAAGTTAAAAAAATTAGTTTTTACAAATTTCAACTAGTTTCAAGGCATCCCAGGTTTTACAAAAACTTTTGTTTCGGCATACGAAACATAGCCACTGAAGGGTTAAAGGGTACCTCAATTTTGAAGTTCCCGAAAATAGCCTTTCTTCGAAATTTCAACGACGTTGAGGCAGTAGTAAAAAAAAGTACAAGAATCTTGGAGAAGAGCGAAATTTGAAAAAAGGCCCTTTTCTGAAACACCCTACTATATATATGTGTGTGTGTATATTATGCGTAGAATAAGCTTCGCGCTGTGCATGGCACTTCTCTTGAGATAGCTGAAGCGCTCTACCTATATCAAGTCAGGTGAATGCTAATTTTAAAAAAGTATTTGTAAAATTTGTTTTGCGTGATTTTCTTTTTATAAGCAATCATTTGCTGACAGCGTTACTATTTTATCTGCTCGGGTACAACGATGGTATATACTCCGAGGGGTAAATATTTATGGGTCCCCGCGGTCGCGGACGACCGCAATACTATTGATACTCGTTTTAATACATTTTTAATTATTTGTGTTTTTTTCTATAAGCCCCGAGGCTTATAGGAATCATTTCTTCATTTTAATTACTTCATACAAATACTTTGTTTCGAACACAAATATTTATTTAAAAAATCATTATGTAAAATATTTCTTAAATTTTGCAATAAAAAACTCTATAAACATATTTCCGGTATTACCCGTTTCTTCAAGAAATACATTCTGCTGAAGAAACCTATAGAGAAACATGGATATACATAAATACTACTAAAAGTCATTATTTATGCATTTCTATCGGTTTTTCCTTTGGTTTCTTCATTCTTTTACGGTTATGTTATTATCAGTTCTTGCGTCACCTGCAAATTATCTGAATACTATCTATACCATCTGAAAGGTCATCTATTATCTTATCTTAGGGATCGGAAACTACGCCAGATGGCGTTGATGGTCTATCCTTCTTCATTTCTAAACCATTGAGTGACCAGGGCCTGGTTGGAAGCCACATGTACACCCAAAATCCGAATGATTAACCCCTCGATCCCAACTATTGACATAGTTATGCGGGAAAACATTTTTTCGTGTCAATAGCTTGCAAACTCTCATGAAAAAGTATAATATTCATATGTACTCGACATACAGTAATTTGAAAGCATCAATTTGCGAGCGTTTTGATCGTACCTTGAAAAATAAAATGTGGATGCAATTTAGTCTTCGTGGAAGCTACAAGTGGACCGATATTCTCAAAAATTTTATTTCCGAATATGACAATAGAGTACATCGCACAATTAAAATGAAGCCGAAAGATGTGAACTCGGAGAATGAGATGCAGCTATTATGCCGCGTTTTCACGACTCGATAACCGTTGAAAAAAAAAGTCGACTAAATTTCGATGCGGTGACAAAGTGAGGATAAGCAAATTCAAAAAAATATTTGTCAAGGGTTATACTCCAAACTGGAGAACGGAAATATTTACAATACATCAAGTGAAAAATACGAACTCTGTGATGTTCAGTCTGAAAGATTATCAAGATGAACCCATCGCCGGTGGTTTTTAGGAGCAAGAGCTACTTAGAGTTGAAAATCCCGATATTTATCTGATTGAACGAGTATTGAAAAAACGCGGAAATAAAATGTTTGTAAAATGGCCGGGTTTCGACAACTCCCACAATAGCTGGATAAGGAAATCTGATGTGTGATAAAATATTTCAACAAATGAACATTATTGTTCTTTTCAATCGCCACCTTCTATCTCATCTCTCACAGAATTATTTTGTTTGACAGGATATTAATTAAGAAAAAGTTTGTTTCAATATATCTTTTATTAATAGATTTTAAGATTATTCATTTTTTCAAAGGTTCGCACTTTTTTTACAGAAATTGGAAAATCCAAACCTTTGAACTGTAATACTTCACTGAAATGTCTATAAGAGCTTGCTCGATTGCAATTAATAACTGGCGGAAAAAGTGCAGCAGTGACTGCCCTTAACAAGCAAAATTCGTCATTGCTCTCTATGTTGACTACAGCACGCTTTCGTTGAATATCTTTCGGAACACGAACGTATGTGCCTCCCCGGAGTGGCACGTATTTATTAAAATTCACAGTTAGGTTGGATACTTCGTGCAGTGACCAGCCGGACTCTTTCCCATGAAATTCCTCAACTTTTTTCAACAACTGATCCCTTACATGTTCCTGGAACCACATGTCGATGTTCGTAGAGGGAAGAATTGCCTCATTCCGCGTGTTGAAAAATTTATCCTCCAACACAGTTTCACCTATTTTTTTCAGATGAAACTTGCATGCTAATATTACGTTAACCTTCAAATTATCATGCCGCCGAGATGCAGCTTCTCATTTGGAGAGGATCAAGGGTTTAGAATCGTCGAGAAAAGCATCGAGATCTTTATGTTGAAGGTTGATGACTATGCCCGTTTGGATTCTTTTTTTAAACGCCGTCTCCATATCCTTCCATCGCACTTTATCAGCTGCTACAGAACCAGCTCCTCTTTTCTTTAATTTTTCTATCACCGATAATACCGACGCAATTGTCGCTTGAATGCGCATTTTCTCATGCACTGAGGGAGATTCGCGCCGAGAAATTTTTGTCAATAGTTTCACGTTTTTTTCCCCCTCCCTGATCCACTTGAGTGCTATAGCTGGTCATGATCTTTTTTTTTAAATTAAATAAGCGTTTTCCATAATGGAAATGAGCTTCTTACACTTATGAGTATCCATATTAGGAGAAAAAAAAAGCCCGAGAAGAAAGAAAGACTGCACAAGTGTTAATGGAGGGTTAAATTATTAGAGTGAGCAATATATACTCCCGCTCCCCCTCTCCACCATTTTCTGGACCGTCAGCATCGGCAGGTATATCAGTCGCACGAGCTTGGGTCGAGGACAACAAAGATTAAACATAGGGTTCCAGAGAGTAGCGTTGCGGCGGTCAGAAGAATACCCGTTAGGGATACTTGAACGCTTTTCTTTCTCCATCCATGCTGATAGCAAGAAAGCGACTGAGCGCGTTATAGCGGCATTCCATGAACGTTGAAGCCTCATTTTCCGACGGTTTGTCAAAATATATGGCGTCATAGTCGGCACTTTGCACGTATATCCACCACTGTGCAGGCTCAAGCGTGTTCAGACATGCAATATGGCATCATCTGCTCTCGAAGGTAATGGGAGGGCTCAAAACAGGTCGAAACACGTCGATGGCGCATATCAGTATACCATTTTCCGTTAAATTTTTTTTCTCCGTCAATACAGATTCAATCAGTTTGACGCATTTTTCAATTCTTAATCTAAATCACTCACGATCACACGCGACTTCTTCCCACAGGCCTCAGCGAGCGGCTCTGTACGCATAATCCCATGCATACATCACATGAATTTGAATTCGATTATCGAATCGACGTGCCTTTCCATATTTTCAATCTCCTCTTCGTCTCAATTTCAGAAGAATACCTGTTAGGGATATTTTCAACGCTTCATCTTCGGGTGCCGAGGACCAGCCGGACACTATAGTCCGGGAGCCAGCGACAGATTTTTGCGACCAATTTCCTCTCAGCCGATAATTCATAAGATGATTAAGATAGTTGTATCTTGAACCGTAGCGATCGTCAGCTCGCGCACCATGGCACAGTGGGGCAGAATCCCAAAAAGCTGGCCAAAAATCAAATTTTTGAATTGTATGTATTCGTCTATATACGTTAAGATCTGGTTTACAGGTAGACTTAGCATGAAATTCCGGACCTAGCAGGTATATACCTGCTCTAGGGTCGCCTCGGCATCAGTCAACATTTAGCCGTCGTTCGGTACGCACTAAACAAGTATACGCGTCAAAAAATTTTTGCCTGTTTCAAAGTGCTGTGAAACGGACGAAAATATCGCAATTTGGATTCTGCAAAATGGAATCACTTTCTGAAGGTATGCAGAATATATAGTTATGCACAGTTATTGCGTATTGTATGTTAGAAATATTTAAATTTTGCAACAAGTAAACATAAAAAATTGAACTTTTTTTTTCTAAAATCGATTTTCTAATAGAGTTTTAAAAATGTCTTCGCGAGTCTCGGCCTTGTTTCAACAAGGAACTAATAGTGTATAGTATAAAGTATGATATAGTAAAAAAACTGGCTGCTCAGGAGTGCTCAACGAATAGTTAGACTAATTTTTCGGGAGAAATACGTGGCGTGACATTAACGGACGTGTGAATGTAATGCATTGATTATTACGTTACAGCGCGTTGGTATATTTTGAAAATGATCTCAAAATTTTATAAAATATTTCTAAAAGAACTCTTAGTAGTTAGAACTGTATTTCCCACATCTTTGTAAGGCATAACGGTAGGTAGCACCCTTCGACTGCACTGTAGGGTCTTTGCCAGTAAAGGTGTATTAGTGTATACGTAGACGGCGATTCGACAAGGACTGACAAGGGGCTCCCAGAGCAGCCATATATGAAAGAATGTAGCCGCCTGCTGTTTAGACTTTATTATACCTGTTCTATACGGACACAGAGGTGACCCTTATAAAGACAGATATCCATGAGAGTTCGGTATTTTCTTTTCGTACGGAATGTATGTAAATATATTTGTTATGCGTTTTTTGTCGCTAGACAATGTATCTTCAGAAAATTAACCATATTTTTTGTGGGCACCAGTTAGCAATCTAACATGCATCATTCATATTAAAAATATTCGTTATATTTATAAATATACAATCATATGCATAAAATAATTTCAGAATAATCTCATTTAATTTTGTAAATGTTGATATTGGTATTTTACAGAGTCTTCCAAATCTTCAAGTATGGAATTGTCAAGAAAAGATATTTTTTTTATGGTGAAAGACAGTTTAAAAAACGAACGAAAAGACGTTATTGACGTTTTGAAAGATGCAATTTTCAAGAAAACCGAAGATGTGATACAAGTAGACGAGGATGAGAAGTCATTAGGACTGTTATTTGCAAATTTTCGATCTAGATGGAAAGCAGCAAGTAGAGGCCAAGAAAAGTTGCTAAAAAATAATGAAGAATGGTTGAAGGGCACCGTACGTTTCTCAAAATTATCCAATACTGAATGCACAACATCAACATCCGAGGAGATTGTGCAGAATGATGAAAAAGGAACACGTGGGCGACCTTCGCAATCTTTTGCCTTATCCAGCGATAGATCTAAGAGGAGAAAGACTGAAAAAGTACGATCTACTTTATCTACAGAAGAATTAACGTATGCTGCTCAAATGAGTTTAAGGAGTTCTGGTCAAGTGCATGCTGCTCAAGTTATTCAAGATGTCACATTAACAAGCCCAACAAGAGCTTCAAAATATATAGCTGCTATTCGGTCACAAAATGAAGCACCTTTAACCCCCGACGAAGCACTTTCCTTAATGATCGAGAAAGGAGAATCAAAGCGCTCGTATCAGCTATCAAGGAATGCAGCTAGAGCACATAAATGCAAATTATACCCATCGTATCATGAAGTAGAAAAAGCAAAAAATCGTTGTTATCCATCAGTTGTGTACACTAGTGTTAGTGAGTCGTGCGCACAAATAAAACTACAGGCTTTACTTGATCATACCACATATAGAATTATGCAACTTCAGGCTGATGTCATCGATACTCTTAATTCGGAAATTCTGCAAAAATTAGTTCTTCACTGTAAATGGGGGTGTGATGGAAGCAGCGGTCAAAGTGTTTATGAGCAAAAATTTGCTTAGGATGGAAAATCTGATGAAAGCATTTTTTATACTTCTCTGGTACCTTTACAATTAATCTACAACAATCACGAAACGGATGAAGCAACTATTGTGTGGAAAAATCCTAGACCTTCATCTCCTCGATTCTGCAGACCAATACGATTGCAGTTTGTACATGAAGATGTACAATCAACACTAAAAGAAGTTACCGACATAGAACAGCAGATTGAGGGTCTTAAACCATACACTACTGAAAAAAATGATAAATCAATTTCAGTAACCTATTGTATGTCATTTACGATGATCGACGGCAAAGTCTGTAACGCTGTAACCGGTACCACTTCTGCACAACGCTGCTTCCTGTGCAAAGCCACTTCTAAAGATTTTAATAACATCGACAAAATTATAAAAATGGACATTACTACAGATAATTTACGATTTGGCATATCTACATTGCATACGTGGATTCGTTTTTTCGAGTGCTGTTTGCATTTGTCATATAAGCTCACAACTCAAAAGTGGCAAGCTTGTGAAGAGGAAGTAAAAAAGATTGTGAAAACACGCAAGGAAGACATACAGACTCAATTTAAGATAAAACTGGGGCTCATCGTTGATCGACCAAAGCCAGGATATGGCAGCTCAAACGATGGAAATACAGCCCGCCGTTTTTTCGAAAATGCTGCCACATCTGCTGAAATTACAGGAGTTGATGAAAATATGATTCACCGATTTCATGTTATTTTGCAGGTAATTTCGAGCGGATATGATATAGACGAAGAAAAATTCAAAGACTATTGTGTAAATACTGCCCGTTTATTCGTTGCTTTATATCCATGGTATTACATGCCAACATCTGTACATAAAGTGTTGATGCACGGAGCAGAAATTGTAAAATATGCCCTTTTACCGATAGGACAACTTTCTGAAGAGGCCCAAGAGTCACGCAATAAGGACATTAAGAACTACAGATTACATCATTCAAGAAAATGCTCTAGAGAATCGAATATGAGAGACATTTTCAATAGGCTTCTCGTAACATCAGATCCATTTCTCTCAAGCATCAGGAAATTGCCCCAGAGACCGGCGAAATCTCTATATAAAGAAGCTAGAGAGATGTTTAAACAACCTGAAGTCATCAGACAAGAGACAAGGAACGATTCCGATTTAGATACAAGCGGGTCAACATCAGAATCGGAATCGAATGATTCGAACATCGAAGATGACATTCAAGATTTTTGTTACTAGAAATAAATAAGAGTTATTTAATTTTTTGCAAACTTTGTACTCAAAAAACTTTTGATAAATAAATACATTGCTCAAGAGATTTTTTACTCATTCAAACCTAAAAAAATCATGAAATATTTTCTATTTAAAAATATTAAAAATTGAAAATTTTTACGGAATCGACCATATATCGCGTCTGCTATTTTAAAAATTAACATTTCAATAACAAATTCATAATCAGCGATCCCAAAAACCCTTAAGAAATACGATTGGGTATTTTTTACTGAATAATTTGACTAATTAGTTCAGTTATGTCTGCCATTTTGGGTCCGCCATTTTGAAAATCGTGATTCTGATAACAGATTCGTAATCAGCGACCCCGAAAACCCCTGAGGAAAGAATTTAAAATCATTTACGCCACTTTCTGATTTTTGGCCAGCTTTTTGGGATTCTGCCCCACTGTGCCACGTGACGAAATTCGCAGGCACAACACAACTGAAAAAACGTTTCCCTCTTCCGAGGAAAACGCTGGCATGTTTATCTCTAAAAAAATTTATGTAAAACAGACACAGGGAACTCGCAACGATCACGAAACTTTTTCAAGGATAAGAAACTCGCCCTTAAGTACACCCACGTGGCATCAGATTGACTCCTCTCTTGCTCCACTTGTACCAACGAGAACAAATCTCCCCTACCAAACCCAAATTTTTCATCTCCCTAAACTCCACTCACCAAGGTTATAAATAACCGAACTCTCCAAAAAATAGTCACTTAATTTTTACCATTTGACTTGAATTCATCGACACTGACACTAAATTTTTATCATTTTGCTCATGAACTTCGTTTTATCGACTTACACTAACATTCAGCTTTTACCACTTGACTGCAATTCTATCTTTACATCATACGAACAGTCTCAATTCGAAATTCAGCATAGAACACGAAACTTACAAGTTCGTTTGAATCACGCTCAATTCAATAAAACTTCGTGCGCGCGATCCGTTGTCTTTTATCTGAAATTATCAAGTGTAACAAACATTCTGTATTCATATTCAAAATATCTTGGTCATACCAACCAAGATCATCGACAGTTTGTGGTATGGTATCTTACACTGACTCCCCTGAGGGTTGCGGGCTCCCAACACCCTCTAACCTTGGTATCCTCTCGTATCCGTTTGTCCTCGGTTCGATCCCCGCTGCCGGAGCTTGTCGCGAACTCGCTAGATGTCAGCAACTGGGACAGAAACAGTCGTAGTTCACACGCCCTGCCTCTGGAGCTACGTCCGAGCCCGTTTGTGCTTTTACCATCTGCTGTGCTACGGAAAATGCTTTTCGCTGCCGGAGGTCGTCTCGCACACGCTAGATGCCAGCACTTTGGGACAGAGGCAGTCGTAGTTCGTACGTCCTGTTTCTGGAGCTACGTCCGCGAGCCCGCTGTGCTTTCATCAGCCGTGCTACGGCATCGGGAATCGAACCCGAGACATCTTCCCAGCCTTTCGGTCACCACGCCAAGGCGCTGCTTTCCTTTGGACCTACTTTTTTAGGTGGATTCCGAACCACCGGGTTCACAGAAAAAGCACTTAGAAAATTTTTCCATCGGTGCCGACAGTGGGAATCGAACCCGGCCACATAGCGCGCCACTGCGTGCGAGCCGAGCACGCTACCCACTGTGCTACTGCTCCCCTTGATTATCGACAGGTACAAATTGAATAAAAAAGTTCATCTGTATTAATCAACAAATCTTTGAAATCATCTACATCTTTTTTCCGATAAATTAGCCATGCGTAGTGGTCGCTGGTATACCCAAAAACATTTATATACTATTGGTTCCGGTATCGAGTAGGGAAAAAGCAGAATCCGCTCATATCAGACACGTCGAACTCGCATATCGTGGGTTACAAGAGTTTCTGCTCTACCGACGCTCTCGGGACATAACATCTATTAGTATAATAAATTTGGTGGCAGCGGTGGGATATCAGCGCGATTTGTGCGGAAAAATCAGTGAGAAGAAATCTTAAACAAAAAAAAACACAATTCCGAAAAGTGTACAATACTTTTTTTTTCATGTGAAAGAACACCATAGACAAAAAAAATAACATCGAAAATCACAAAATCCGTTTTTGTGCGTGGACAATATCATAAACCAGACATTAACGTCGACAATTTAAAAAAATTTTAACCGCGCGTGGAAAAAAATATCATAAACAAAAACATTAACACCGAAAATCGGGAAAATTTTTTTCTTCTGTGAAAAAAAGGAAGAGTGAAGAAAAAAGAAAAAAACCACATAAAATTCACGCGTCATCGATCATCGTCACCGGTGCCTTAATCGTTACAGGGACAACACGACATCGAGAACTTCTAATAACAGCGTGCTCACCAGCGCGTATCTCGACAGCGCATCTCCGTAAGCAGCAGGTATCGTCAACGAGTCACGATCGACAATAGCGGTATTTCCTGTCAATTTTTCACCGTAACGTAAGTCGAAATTCTATATTCGCAAATATGTCAACGTCAGATAATAACAGTCATTATAGACGTTCAAAATCGAAAATTTAACAATAATTCCAAAAGTTTTAAAACTTCGGTCAAGTGAATGGTACATCGAAAAAGCAATAAATCTCATCTCATCTTCGAAGTCCGGAACATTGTTAAAATTGCAATTTAATGTAATTTTGCAGTATACTCGTGAAAAAAATTCCAAAAGTTCTGCAAACTTGGATTAGTATTAAATATATTATTTAATATCACTCATCAAGTTTGCAACCAATTTAAGGGTACGGAACATTTTTTTTTGATCAAAATGATTGTTTTTCTACAATAAACTGACAAAAAAATTCCAAAAATTTTGCAATCTTGAAAGATACATCGAAAAAATATATCGAACAGTTTTATCAATTTGCAACCTTTTATGTTGACCGGAACATGTTTATTTATCATTTTTTAAATTCGTGGTCATTTTTTCGAGCAAGGTGGTCTCGGAATAATTACAAAAGTTTTGAAACTTGGTTGCAAATTTCGAAAACATCTATTCTGATACATTTACAAATTTGCAACCTCATACGCGATCCGGAACTTAACGCAATTTGCAAAAATCTAATTTTTGGATTTTTTCACCCTCAAAAAGTTGCAAAAGTTTTGCAAATCGAGGAGACGGTTTGATTTTGGAATTAATGCGAGTATTCGAATTTGCAACCTCGCACGCAATCCGAAATCTCGTGTTATTTCGAAAAGTCGACTTTATGGAATTTTTCATCTTCGAAAAAATTGAAAAAGTTTTGCAAATCAAGGGGATGGTTTTATTTTGGGATTCATGCCACTATTCAAATTTGCAACCTCGCACGTGACACGGAACCTTGTGTTATTTGTGAAAATCGATTTTTTAGATGTTTTTGTCCTCAAAAAAATTGCAAAAATTTTGCTAACAGAGCGGATGATTTTATTTTGAGATCCATGTCAGTATTGAAATTTGCAACCTCGCTCGCAATCTGTAACCTTGTGATATTTGAAAAAACCGTTTTTTCTGATTTTTTGAACCTCTAAAAAATTGCAAAAGTTTTGCAAATCGAGCGAATAGTTTTATTTTGGGATTAATTCCACTATTCGAATTTTAAATCTCGCACGTGATCCGGAACCTTGAGTTATTTGCAAAAATCGACTTTTTTAATATTTTCACTCTCGAAAAAATTGGAAAAGTTTCACAAACTGAGTGGATGATTTCATTTTGGAATTCATGTTAGTATTCAAATTTGCAACGCCGTATGCCAACCGGAACCTTCCGATAAATGTGATGTTCGGACGTTTTGGAACATGTTAGACACATTAACATTGAAAACCGAACTATTTTTTTTGCCATGATCAAACTTGTGCCATAAGGAAGCAACAACGGTAAGTATCTTTTTGATTTTTATTTTGAACAAAAAATTTAAAGCGCAAAAACGGGAGACATGATTCGTAGCATAAAATAGCGATGTTTCTTTTATATTACACATTACTAACGGGGCAATTCTCAAATTTCATTTGCCTATTTTTTCTTTACTTCTTTATTGTATAGCTGAATGTATATGCATTTTTTTAGCACAACAAATCATAAAGCAACTGCAGTTTCTTTATATCGCAGTATATTCTTGTAATGGCTGCTCATAATTACATAAATAGACATGATAAGAGTTTCAAAACTAAAGTATGAGGATATTAAATATTCGTAACAAAATAAGTGAGCATTAATGAAAGTGAAAGGTAAATTTTTGTACACAGTGAACGACAATACGTTGCTAAGTAACAGTGTACCTAACCCTGAGATTCGTTTTATTAATAAAAAAAATACATACCTGCAAAAACCTATGTCCGGTTTAAATAAGGCCAAAAGAATTAATTTTTGGCAGCAATCACCTGTTCTGTTGTAAGAATTGTACTATGCTAACCTCTATTAGCAACAAATTTTGTCACGAACAATTTCAAAGATTGACATGTGAATGGTATACTTATTGATTTATTTAAAGACGAAGTTATATCGCTGGAAATATTCACTTGGAGGATCCATAATACGTTTAAATGATAATGAAAAATTGAATACTAAAAAAAGTTTTTGCTGAGATATATTGAAAAATACTAAACAAACTACCTGAAATAATTTCTGTATTATGTTTTTCATTTCTTCTAAATGTCAAGTGGTCAACAATTTTGAAAACTACGGCTAGGAGATAAAACAAGAAAAATTCAACTCTGACAATTGTTACATTTAACAAGTTGAGGATAGACATATCGAATGGATTGTTGGTAAATGATAGCTTTTTTTTAAATATGAGGTCAATTCATAATTGTTGAAACCTTACAAGTTAGCGATAAAACTTTGAATACATTTTGAATGTAACAATCTGTAATTGAAGATACTGTAAATCTGGTTTATTTCAATTTTATTGTAATGCATATGTACAAAGAAAAACAATTATGAGAATTTGAATTTTTTAATGCAGGGAGGTCCTGGATCATCATAATTTTCTTCGACCGCCGTGGTATATTCCGACGACATTTCAGATTGTTCAATTGCACCATCTGGTGCAACATCTCCTTCATCTGATTGTACGTCACTGACTTCATTATATATATTTCGTTCTGTTTTGATTATAATTTCTTTCATAAACAATTTTAGAGTTTCCGGAACATCTTTTTCAGCATCGTCGAGGAAGTTCTCCGGATCGGGATAATAATCCGTATCATAGATCTGGGATCTGATATCTTCCGAGATTATTGCCGCTGCTGTGCGAACAATTCTTAAGCGTTCATCTGCCTCGTTTTGTTTTTTTTCCTTGTACCAGGAGTCAAGAAGGACGGTATGGTTTCGAAAAAAAATGATTGGTGTACGACCGACAAGACTTGTGATGACAATATCCTCTTTATACTTTTCCTGGAGTTTCATCTTGAGGGTTGCATCAGTGGGAGGATCGTCGACGAGACTACTTAGTTCAGGTTGTAGCAGTTTACCGTGTGCCGGTACAAGCAAGAGAGAGTGTGAATGTACGCATGCGGGAGACTCTTCCTGTGTGTGGTGAAGCGTCTGCGTGAGTCAGTCTCTCTAAGGTAGCCAAAGCATAGAAGCGTGTTTATATACATCTAATAAAGAAAGTATTAATTTTTATAAGTAACAACGGACTGATCATTCTTTACAACCTGGATCTTTCTCCACATATCCTCTTGCTATTTTTGGTGCAATAGTTCACGCAAAAAAAATTGACACTGATCTTTGTTTTCCTCGAGATATTCAAAAATACGGGCCATTGCAGATGATACATGTGGCTCTTTTGGTCGGCCACTGCTGGATCCAGAAGTTCTCGTCGGTAAATAAAATGCGGAAAAACAGGGTTGGTGATATTGAGCTCCCACTAAATGTAACTCAACCCCTTCGACTCACTTCAGCACCTTAAAAGGAAAAAAAACAATGTTCTCAGTCAAATTACATACTTTATTATTGTAATCTTAATTTTTGAATCATCGTTTTATTTTATTACTATTTTACTGTACTGTTTATTACTTTGTACAAATAACAAAATGTATATTATACTTTGAACTAATAAAAACGTGAGATAAAAACAATTTCAGATGAGTGATTCATTAAAAAAAAAAAAAACAAAAGCACCCAACTTTATTGAACAAGAAATTTGAATTTTTCTGAATTGCGAAGAAGCGTTTTATTAATAATCCACTTTAAAAAACTACCCCGGCTTTATTGAAATTCAATACAAATTATAATTATCATACAAAAATCAATTAATTAAAATTTAAATTAAATTTCCGAGACCCTTCCTGCCCTTATCTGCAAAATTATCTTTTACTTTGCTGTCGGTCCTTATTGAGATAGACATATTGCGATATTCGGAAAAAAAAATTTCAACGTTAGCCCTAGTCCAGTATATTATGATTTTTTTCTGTAAATGTGAATTTTCCAAGACGAAAATAAACATGAGCAACATAAAATAAATAATAAGTTCCAGAAACATTAAATTAAACAAGAAACTTCAACGTTTGCTTCCTCATTATTTTATCTCGCTCACAAAGTTCCTTCTATGAACAAGTTGGTTTTTTCATTTTCTTGTTACTCACAACGCACCAGTTGTTTTTTCCATTTCGGCTTCCTCATAGAAGAAGCTTTATGAGCGAGAAAAAAAATGTAAAAACCAACTTGCTCATAGAGGGAGCTTTGTGAGCAAGATAAAATAATGAAACAACATGCAAGTTTATAATTTGTACACTTTTTCGCGCAGCATTGTGTGATTACGGCAATTTTTTTATTTCTAATAGAAATTTCCATGAAAAATTCGAGAAA
Organism: Rhorus exstirpatorius; assembly: GCA_963564615.1. NCBI lineage: Eukaryota > Metazoa > Arthropoda > Insecta > Hymenoptera > Ichneumonidae > Rhorus > Rhorus exstirpatorius. The sequence continues at coordinate 2,594,302 of OY751314.1, read as the reverse complement.
TTTATAAATTCTAAACCCTTCAAGGGATTTTAGCCAAATTCAATACCAAACGTCCTTTGCCGTAGCCCTTTTATGTAGAAAAGGTTGGGGCGACAGTTTCAAATTTACGAAAGTTAAAGCGCGTACCAAATTTTTTCGATAATTTTAAAACTTTGTGGGGGCGAATGAGTGAATAACAACACCTGACCCTTGATCGGTGAATGATAATGTTTATTGAGACACGCGGGTTGAAATTAATATGTAATAAAACGAGAAATTATCCGGGAGACACGTTAGGCTCGCCCGTCGTACTTAGAGAAGTGGGGTGAAAAAGGTCAAATATGGAAGATTCCGTCGATTAATGAGCCCGAGAACAAGCGCGGGACTCTACTGCTGTCTTGCTTGGGTCCTGTGGAGGGCCCGAGCGAGAGACGAAAGGAACAGATGCCCGGTGACTCACTCTCGGCCCGAAAGTTACCTGAATTTATAATAGGGAAGGAAAAAGGTTGAGGAAAGCCAAAGAGCTAAATATGCGTGCAGAGAAATGAATGTGCTCGAATGAATCTCGAAATAAAATTTGTGAAAAATATTTGATTAAAACTTATTGGATTGAATTTGTTTAAAACTTACTTGATTGAATTTTCTGTTTTTTTTTCTCTTTAATTTGGGATTTTGTTCTACTCTCTCGTTTTTTTCGATGTTTTTTTTTATTTTTCAATTTTTATTTTTATTTTTTTCCAGAACTCATTTTTTGTTAAGTTTTGTAATATTTCGCATTTTTTAAATTTTTTATTCCTGCTTGGAGTATTTTTCGCACGTACAACTATTGCTCAACTAATGATACAAAAGTATTAAGGTTAAGCAATTAGTTGTGCCTGGGAAAAATATGCTGCTTATTTATATTTAAATGATAATGAATATTTGGTAATTACCTCCTCACTCCAATCGTCATCGTGTTGGTTAGCAGCGTTTACGATGCCTTCCTTCGTCTTAGCATTGCGAATTTTGAAAACTCGATTCCGTTTTCCGATTGGTTTTTTGTTCTCGTTCATCAAAAATTCCGGTGTTATTTCTTTTGCACAAAATAAACACTTCTCCTCAAAACAGAACAGTTGTTCACCCAACGGTTTAATTTGTGCAACTGGCCTTGATGCTTCTGGCCGTTTGAGGAAAGCGTTGATGCTCTTTTCATTGGTATATAGTTTCGTACATTTTTCGTGCACTGTCACAGCACTTAATCCAACGAGATCAGCTCCTTTCCCATCACATCTTTTTTCACTGCTTTTAATTAGGGCAGTGATCCCTCTTTCTCTGACCGTACGCGCATCTTCGCTCGTTACATCTTTGTCGCAAATGAAACAGAAGCAGTAAAATTTTCCGCATTTTTTATGCACCGTTACAGTTTTTAAACCGATAAGAGCAGCGGCTTTTCCATCGCTTTTTTTCACTGCATCGAATGAGTAAATTAATACCTCTTTTATCAAGCTCTTCAACGTCTTCGCCAGATAAATGTTTGTCGCAAATGAAACAATTTTTTACTATTGCGTCCATCATGAAAATTCTCACAATGGAGCAAAATGGAGCACAACACGCTTTCCAACCAAAAAATCGCAAATAGAACACAAGACGCTTTCCGTACGAAAAATCCCAGCTGACTGGCCGTTACCCGTTACTATACGTTAGCAGCGTGGCAAATTACCCTTGGCCGCGTTACCATAGCAACGCACACGCAGGTAGTAACCCACCCCTTTTCTACGCACAGTGGCGTCGTATAGTAGACCGTTTAGGCCCTACTTACAGTGACGTATACGGAACTAAAATAATATTTTGTGTGAGTGTGATTAAAAAATATTTCCGTATTTCGGATCTGGTTGCAAATAGAAATTCCGTTATGAATCAGTAAACTATGTCATTCGCCCGATTTGCAGAACTTTTGCAATTTTTTTGAGGGTGAAAAAATCAAAAAATTAGATTTTTGCAAATTGCGTTAAGTTCCGGATCGCGTATGAGGTTGCAAATTTGTAAATGCATCAAAATAGATGTTTTCAAAATTTGCAACCAAGTTTCAAAACTTTTGTAATTATTCCGAGACCACCTTGCTCGAAAAAATGACCACGAATTAAGAAAATGAAAAATAAACATGTTCCGGTCAACGTAAAAGGTTGCAAATTTATACAACTGTTCGATATATTTTTTCGATGTATCTTTCAAGTTTGCAAAACTTTTGGAATTTTTTTCGTCAGTTTATTGTAGAAAAACAATCATTTTGATCAAAAAAAAATGTTCCGTACCCTTAAATTGGTTGCAAACTTGATACGTAATATGACATAATATATTTAATACTACTCCAAGTTTGCAGAACTTTTGGAATTTTTTTCACGAATATACAGCAAAATATCATTTATTGCATTTTTAACAATGTTCCGGACTTCGGAGGAGGTTGCAAAATTTTATAGTTTGTTTTTATGTAACGGCCCCGTCCTATAGCCTAAAAAACTCTTTTCCTTTCCCACGCCAGCTCATCAACTTCACTCTCACTACCAGTCCACTCGCACGCTTAAACCTTACATATCAGCTAAACCTAATACTCCTTTCCGGTCAATCTCACAACCGTCAGCACCTTAGCTCCAGTTTGCCCTTGGTCCCACAGGCCTTGTTCCTCTGTCTTGACGACATCCCCTCCACTCTCATTAAGTCCTCTCCTTCCTTCACCTCATTAGCACTGCAGTTCATCATTAACCTTCTATCAGTTCGGACGTGCACTCCCGAATTATACCAACATGCCAATAAACTACCAATCTAAAATATCCCAAGTCTAACTTCATTCTCACTTCATTTAACCCGTTCGCCCATCACAAATTGGTGTCAGAAGTTCGATCCATCAACACGCGCACAACCAAAATTTTTTTTAAAAAAATAATATTGAAAGAATATCGAAGAATTATTAAAAAAAAACATACGAAAGTGAACGTGGAAGTGAAAAAAAATCTGACCCGAAAAGCAAAAAAAAATCAAATACAATAGAAGCGAACAACGATATATTCAACGACATTCAAAAATACAAAGGAAATAATATAATTGTGAAAGTGAAAAAAAAAAAAAAAAAAACCTGACTCGGAAAAACAAGAAGATTAAAGCAACACACATTCAACAATACACAAACAATACATCGAGACCGAATTTAAGAAATATACAAAAGGAAATAATCGAAAAGAAGGAAGGAAGGAAGGAAGAAAGAAAATATCGCTCACGGAAATCTCGAAAACCCTATGAAAATCGCCATTCTTCTCATCGCGGTAATGTAAGTACCTTAAATATTTCAATATCTATTATAATATAAAATTTTGTACAAAAGAAGCGAAAGAAATTTATGCTTCTGCGAGCCCTTGTGACACATGACCGATACGGCTTATTACATGCGTATTCTTGAGCGACTCAGTTGCTCCATCAACTCGATCTCTCTATTTTAACGTTAGGCAAAATATAGATCTTCCATTTGAATTTTTAATTTTTTTTTCTCCATCCAAATTAATTGAACAAATTTAATAAAATCAACGAATTTATTTATTTTTTTTTCCCCGTTCTCAAAATTTTTTCTCTCCATTTTCTATCAATTAAAAAAAGAAAAATCGTAAAATAAGTTAAAAAATAAATAAATAAATAAATAAATGAAAAAAAACCCTCGTTTAAAAAAATTAATCCAACATGACCATAGTGGCGTAAGAGCTTACGACTAATTTCAACAAATACATTTTTTTAAATTTAAATACCGAAAACATAAATTCAGACGATATGGCAAACAGTGGCGTCACCTTTCGCGATGTATATAACCCAATCCCCATATTCGATGGCAAAAACATACCTGTCGACCACTTTATCAAAGCATGCAAAAGAGCAATCAAAATATTACCCGAAAATGAACACGCGAAATTACTTATCATGTTACAATACAAATTAAACGGAACCGCTCTTGATTTCGCAGAAACAAAAACACATGAAACAATTATAGAATTTCTTAACGATCTTAGAGACAATTTTAGTGCCCCAATCGAATTACTTGATCTCGAATTAGAATTAAAAACAATTTCACAAAATTATAATGAGCTAGTACCAGAATACGCGACACGAACACGAGTAATTTTAAAACGAATAACAGAAATATTAGAGGAATGTTACACTCAGGAAAGCGAAAAAGAATACCTCAAGAATAGAATAGCAGAACTAAGAAGATCGGTAACACGAGCCTTCGTTAGAGGCCTTTTCGACAAAATAGGTAATTCTTTGATTAATCAAAACATTCAGTCCCTTGAACAAGCCATAAAAGAAGCAGGTAATATCGAACAAGAACTTTTGAAACGGAGAACAGTAAATCTTAATCGAATAACTCATAAACATACCCACATAGAACAATCCGAGCCAGCGAAAGCACATTTCGTCAAAACACAACAGGAAATAACACAAACATATTGCGAATATCACCAAACGAACAGTCATTCCACTGCAGAATGCTTCACCACAAAAGAATTAAGAGAAAACCGGAGCAGAAGATCTAGGGATTCATTCCACCAAAACACACCAAATTTTCAAAACAAGTATCGCAGCGATTTGCGCGATCAACAACAAAATTTTCGAAATAGATATCGCAACGACTCAAACGACAGAGAAAGGGATTTTCATAACAGATATCGCGACGATTCAAATGACAGGCGACGAAATTTTCAAAATAGGTACCGTGACAATTCACGCAACAGACAATATTCCGATCATAGATATCGCAGCGATTCGCGCGACAGACAGCAAAATTATTACACAGACAATTCACGAGATAGGTATCGCGACCACGACCGCGGAAGATACCAAAATAATCACTACAATTACGACCCATGCAATTATTCCAGTAACTCGGGAAACAGATCTCGAGATAATTCTTGCGACAGATACTCTAACGATGAGTCACAAAAACGACGTAGCATAAGTACGGAAAGACTTAAGGACCAAATTCGCGAACTCACAAGAGCCGTAGCGGAAATACAGCAAGCAAAAAACTCGAGTCCAACTTCGCGGGACAGCGCTACGGGAAGCGAATCACAAGAGCGCTCAACACCAGACCAATAAACGAGAAAAATCTCGAAATACAAAAACGCTATCACGAAATCCAGTCAAAATTCTCCATATCAGACCCCGAGAACAATCATCGGAGGAATCAGAAACCAAAACAAAAAAACCCAAAATATCGAAAGTATCACAGAAACGTAATCTATCATCATCATCGGACCAGTCCTCTGGCAACCCAGCACCCAAAGAAATAATATTACTACCAAGACAAATTGAAGAATCGGAAGACATCGACATAGACTCAGATCAAAAAATGACATCAGACAATCAAGAACAAAACGGAGGGAGTGCACGACCCAAAGTAAATCCAAAAATCGACGACAACTACGACTCGTCAATGTCTGAAGAAGAAGAACAAATTGAACTCACAAAAACTGAACAGGAACCGACACGGCAAATTTCAAAGGACAACCCACAGGAAAACGGATTGGAAAACGATACAGTAACCAAAGAAACGGCAAACGACCCAAGCAAACTAACTAGGAAACGAGAGGATACAATGAAATTATGCGAAAATTCAGTCAAAGAAGAAATGGAAAGCTCAACGCAGCAACAAGAAAATATAAAAAGCTCAACGCAGCAAAAAGAAGAAAATATAAAAAACTCAACGAAGCAACAAAAAGAAGAAATGAAAAGCTCAATGCAGCAAAAAGTAAAAGATGCGAGCCCCGAGCCGCCACCCCGGACCCCTATCGACGTTAGTGACCGCTTTGGAGGACCCAGAGCCACATGCGACGATAACATTGCTACTCACAATACTCACGGAGGACCCGGAGTCGTGAGAAACAATGACACATATAACGAAATGGCAAACGAAATTGAAAATGAAACGGCAACGAAAGAGGAAAAGTCTGCGGAACTGGAGGTTGTCCCAAACTTTAGGTCACCAACATCAGACAAAAACCTAGCAGTCTGTGCGACCATACAAAACACCATAAAAGCGACGGTGTTTTTGTGCCAAATTTATACGGACCAAACCACTGTGAAAACCACGGTCCCGACGGTCCCACTTTTTTTAACGGAGCTTACGGCATGGTGGTTTGTACAAATGACAACCGTTAAAACGACCATTAAACGACTGCTCGAGTGTCAGTGCTCGTTTTACGGTGGTTTTGCCAGTCGTTATTTTGAAATCCACTTTGCCGTAAGCTCCACTCGAAAAATTGGGACCCCCGGGACAGTGGTCTCCGCGGTGGTTTGGTCGGTATAAATTTGGCACAAAAACACCGTCGTTTTTAGGTGGTTTCCAAGGTGGTTTCATGCGGTCGCTCAATACGCTAGGGAAGCGACGGAAAACGCGCGAAACAACCGGACGCGCAACCCAACTTCAGGTCACCACCATCATCTCGGGACCTGCAAGAAGAAGAGGAACGGACATTACCAACTCATGTGGAAAAACAACCCCAATCGGAACCTACAACATCGTACTCCACACGTCCAACTTCTTCATGGGAATTTAAACCAAGTACGTCGAAACAGGCCAGTTATGAGGACATCGAACCAACCTTCGGATCTCCACCAGAAATACAAGCGGTCCCAGCACCATCACCGATCACTAAACGCGGACCAGGCAGATCATGGAAGAGACCTCCATCTGAACTATCGACGGCGGTTATAAAACGCAAACCTGGCAGACCTCGGAAAAAAACCATTTTCCTCACTACCACCACTAGTTGCCAAACGTGAACCGAGAAGAAAAAAAAAAAAGAAAAAAAAATGCACCATTTGAACAAAAAACACAGGAAAGTCCCATACATTTGGAAACGCCATTTCCAACCGACAGCGACGCCGAGAGCTCGACATCGACATAAGGTACCATGAAAAACAACACATACAAAACAAAATTCAACCAACAACGTCGGTACACGAGTCGTACAAGGCGAAGAACATCAACGGCAACGAAACTTCAAGATATTTTCGCAAAGAAACACCAACAAAAAAAGACACACATTACTCTATTTCATCGGAGACATTAATCAATAAGGATTAGAACAACGACATCGACGACACAACTAGAATAAGTACACAAATAGAAACACTCGCAAACAAACTCACTAGAACTAGCGGAAATTGTCTATAACTATATACACACATTTTAAAAGCAGGTTTCGACACAACACACAAACAAGCTTTAGCAAAAACAATAAACGAGGAAATGTGAAACATCAACCTCACTCTGCTCGAACTCGAGACAACGCAGAAGTTACACGACACAAACAAAGAACCATACCTTTTACGACAGAAAACGAAGAAGCCCTTATGGAATTAGAAATCGACACAGAAACACTAAACAATGCAACCCTTTTTGTAAAATCCAGACAAATACACCCACAATTGTTACCAGCGAAAACAATCTTACGCAGCGCAGAAGCTATCACGAAATCATCATCAAGCACAGAATTTCCAACACCATTAGATACAAAACACATATTTGATATAGCGATTTTGACGAAATTAACAGTTTTCACAACAAAAAAATAATTTATGTTATAAGAATTCTACTGTTAGATTTAGCACACTATTAATTATACCAGCCTTGCGATTTGCGTTCATTAAACAATGAATACAATACAAGGTATTACTGAAAACTTCGAAGATTTTTTTTAAAATGGCACCTATACGTACCACCTAAGATCAAAAGCCTATTCATCACCTGCGATAACCACGAAGCACGAACCGAAACAATAGAAAATTCAGGAATTTTACAGTTAAAACCGACATATCAATCTAAAACGAAAACAGTAGTAACTAATATACATATAATTTTTATAAAAAAAAAAGCACTATTATTTTAATTGATACGCATACACATTTTTTTAATAAAAGATAGCTACAGATATTTCATGAAATCGAAATAACAAATAAATCATAATGTTGGGAAAATATCAGGTTCAAATCTCGCGCTCAAATCACCCGCGGCAGCACCTCTCGGTGAGCACTCCTCACGCGCTCTCTCGCGGGATGCTCGGGCGACTGGGTCGATGAGAAGCCGGCTTGTCGCCATTATTCGATCAACTACCGTGGCGTATCAGCACGTGTTTAATCTAAATTCAGCAATCCGGAAATTCTCTCTATATAAATCGACCATCGGCTCTTCCTCAGGGAAATTCGAGTTCTCACGTAATTTTTGGGTGTGAATTTCCATTTATATTTCGGGTACAACTCTCGCGGCGCGGTATAACTCGACACACGAGAATTATTTTCGGACTTCTCGTGGCGACCACGCCATCTCATTCTCTCGACATTCTCGCTCTCGAGCCTCGTGCTTGAGGTTTCGCGGTGTTCTCATCAATATTAACGACCGTCTCTGTACACGGATTAAATCAAAATAAACTCGATATCAACTCGAACCGTCACCCAAGGGTGACGAAATTATCCATACGAACTCGGTCATTTTTTCTCGGCGCTCCTCACCCCAATCCCCCCCTCAGCCAGAATCCTCTCCGGTAATTTTAACATTTTTTGGTCCTTCGAGCCGGATCTGGCGGGGAAAAAGTGAGGAAATTTCTCGCGAGTGCATCAATTGTGCAAGTGATAAGGACACGGACTCATACATCTTATCGGATCTCATACAATTCTCGACCGGCGTACCGGTAAGTTCTGGTGCTGTCTCGCTTACTCTCACGACGGGCGTAGGCGACGCGCTCGTACCCGCTTATCTGCGTGTGTGTGTGTCTCGCGCTCTCTCGCTCTCTCACGGGAAATCGATCGTTCGGCTAGATCTCGGTGCCCGCCATCTTGGTCGCGACTCTCTCTACGCTCTTGCTCGCGGTTCGCGACAGTGCGCGCGCTCGGTAATCGTCGGGTGACACCGGGTCTCCCGCCGGCTCTCGTGGAACGGGCGCGTGTGTCTCGGTGGGTGCCATCTTGAATCGCGCGCGTTCTCTCTCTCTCCCGCGTGATCTCGTCTCTCACCACCGGCACGGGCTCTCGTGCTCGGCTGACAGGGGCACTATAGCCGCGCTCTCTCGGCTTGAATTCTCGGGCTACTCGTGTGCCTCGCGACAATAGTGCCGCGAAGTGCCGTTCAACTCAGTGCTCAATAGCGCGCGTTCTCTCTCTCCCCCTCGTGCTCTCATCAGTTATTGCGCGTCTCACCATCGGTACGAACTCTTGCGCTCCACGGATTGAGGCACTATTTGCACGCGCTCTCGGCTTGAATTCTCGGGCTACTCGTGTGCCTCGCGACAATAGTGCCGCGAAGTGCCGTTCGACTCAGTGCTCAATAGCGCGCGTTCCCTCTCTCCCCCTCGTGCTCTCATCAGTTATTGCGCGTCTCACCATCTGTACGAGCTCTTGCGCTCCGCGGATCGAGGCACTATTTGCACGCGCTCTCGGCTTAAATTCTCTCCCCACCGGCCCGGACTCTCGCGCTCAGCTGATCGGGGCTCATTCTTACGCTCTATCGCCTTGATTCTCGGGCTACTTGTTCCTCGACAATAGTGCCGCGAAGTGCCTTTAGACTCAGTGCTCAATCCGTAGATCGGGTATCCCGACTAATTCTCAAGCGATTCAAGATCTCGTCGGCTGCGCTCAATTTAAGCTCGATTCGTCGTCCGCGTATTGTTCGACGAATTCGCAAATCGATTACGCTCAATTCACTCGTGCCCGGCTCACAGACTCTCTATTTCTCAGTTCGGTGTTCTCGCGTCTTGCGCCGACTCGCGCCGGTGTTAACCTCACGTGCGTTTCTCAAACTCTCGCTCTCGCTCGTTATCTCGGTCGGTAGTGCCCTCGCGTTACTCGATTGTGCGCGTCATCGGTGACTCGGCGTACTCTTTCGTTCTCTCGTACGACGCGCGCGCGGTTCAGATTCGCTCACCTCCGGTTCGGTTCAATTGATCGTGCTCAAGATGACAACGGCTCGCGGAAAGATCTCTCTTCAAACGGAACGGCTCGCGCTGCTTACCCGATACGCCGAGGGCGCTCACGCCAATGTTTACGAGTCACTCTCGGCAGCGGAAGTCACCACGAAACTTGCCATCCTGGAACAGTATTGGGATGCGTTCCAGGGTACGCACGTCGCTCTCGCTGATCTCTCGGACAGTGAAGCCGCAGAGAACCCTTACAACTCGGAGGAGAACCTAGTGCGGGCGCTCAACGCATACGGCGCGGCCAAGGTCGCCCGCCAGGACGAACTCAGCTCATTAAGTAGACGCGAGGCCACGGAGCTCGCCAATGCGTCGCTCCCGGAACTCGCAGCTCAGCGTACTCTCCCGGACATCCCCGTACCAACCTTTTCGGGCAACTTCGCGGACTGGAGGTCATATCGGGACCTCTTCACATCAATGGTCACGGATAACGCTCGCATCCCCACCGTCGAGAAGATGCATTATCTACAGATGAGCCTCAAGGGCGAAGCGGCGCAACTCACCTCGAATTTGCCAATCTCGGCCGCCGCATTTGACTCGGCTTGGGCCCTTCTCACCGCCCGCTTCGAGAATAAGCGGATACTCATCAATGCTCAACTCGAGAAGCTCTTCGGCCAGAGCACGATCAACTCTCGTTCGGCACGAGAACTCAATTTCCTGCTCAACTCCACCATGGAAGCGTTACACGCCCTCCACGCCCTCGGCGCTCCGACGGAACACTGGGACATGGTCCTGGTGTACAACCTCGTAACCAAATTGGATCCGAAGACTCGCGAAGCTTGGGAGGTGAAGCTCGGATCGTCAACGGAAGTTCCGACTTTCGACTCACTTCGGGCTTTTCTCACGGGTCGAGCTCGCGCCCTCGAGAGCCTGGGCCTGGGAATGGCTCCCCCTTCCTCGGCTCGCTCGGGAACTCCTCTACGGTCGACATCCGGGTCAACTCCAGCGAGACGCCAAGCTCCCGTCACGGTGCACGCGGTCACGGCTCCACTCACTCAAGCTTATCCCTGCTCGAAGTGTTCCGGAGATCATTTCGTCGTTGCTTGCCCAGCTTTTCGGGGTCTTTCCATCGCTAATCGGCGGCAGTTCGTCATCTCGGAACGGCTGTGTTTCAACTGCCTCGGGAAGCACAATGCATCAGCATGTAACAGCTCGAAGCGGTGCCAAGAGTGTGGCAACAAACACCACACTATGATCCACACGGAGGATCGACCAGCTCCGGTGGCTCGAGCGCCACCTCGTCCCACCACCTCGCTCTCGTCGGTCACCTCACCGAGTCTCAGCCCACTGACTGAGGAATCACCCTCGCAGGCCTCGACTCCGCGCTCAGAGCAGGGTCAATCGTCGCGCTCAACCAGCCCGGCATGACTCGCCTCGGCGTCCGCGCCACTCTCTCGGAGTTCGGTTCTTCTCGCCACGTGCGTGGCTACTGTGCTCTCTCCCTTCGGTGCATCTCTCAACGTTAGGATGCTCATCGATCCCGGCTCGGAACTCACCTTCGTCGCTGAACAGCTGATTCGACAGCTGCGAGTTGTCCGGCAACGATCATCGATCCCCGTCATGGGAGTCGGATGCGCTCATGGTGGAACGACCCGAGGAATGGTCAAACTCAATCTACGGTCAACTCACTCAACGAAAGGTATGCAAATCACCGCTCATGTTCTCCCTCAACTCACGACTACCTTGCCGTCGTTCTTGCCGAGTGGTCTTTCCTTCGCTCACCTCTCGGGACTGCCTCTCGCCGATCCGACCTTCCTCACCCCTGGACCGGTCGACCTGATCATCGGTGCTGACTCATACGGTCATCTCATCGCACCCGAAATTGTGAGGGGGTCGGAGTCGGAGCCGATCGCCCAACGGACGATTTTCGGGTGGATCGTACTCGGACCGGTTTCAGCTTCGCCCTCCCAGGCGACACTCACGCATCATACGACAGTTAATCACGATCTCAGCTCCCTTCAGGAACTTCTCACCAAATTCTGGGTTCAGGAGGAAGTTCGCTCGACTGCGGGGTCTCATCTCACCCCGGATGAAGCGCAATGCGAGGCTCACTTCGTGGCTACTCACTCTCGCGACAGCTCGGGTCGGTACATCGTGAGATTACCGATGAGGTCCCCTGCGAGTCAACTCGGCGACTCGCATCTCACTGCTCGGCGATGCCTCGAGCGAACTTTGCGGCGGCTTTCCCGCGATACGGAATATCACTCGCTCTACTCTGCGTTCATTCAAGAGTATGAGCAGCTCAATCACATGCGGCGAGTCTCAGCAAATACACCGGAACCCTCGCCGGTGTATTACCTTCCTCATCACGGCGTACTCCGGGCCGACTCACTCACAACCAAGCTCAGAGTCGTGTTCAACGGATCCAGCATCACCAGTTCCGGGATCTCTCTAAACGAGATCTTACACACGGGGGCTAACATGCAGTTAGACATTTCGGACGTGCTACTCTGGGTTCGACGTCACCGGTATCTCTTCGCGTCGGACATTACAAAGATGTTCCGGCAAATCCGGGTACACGAAGACGACTGGGACATGCAGCGGATCCTCTGGACGGACACTCACGGCAATCCGGTGCCATATCAACTCACCACGGTTACCTATGGAACTCGGCCAGCTCCGTTCCTCTCAGGGCGAGTTCTTCTCCAACTAGTCGCTGATGAAGGCGAGAAATTTCCCTTGGCGATTCTCCCACTTACCAAGGGGCGGTACGTGGACGACATCTTCGGTGGAGCGGATACTCCGGAAGAACTCACCCAGATCTCATCTCATCTCGTGGGCATTTGCACGGCGGGCGGTTTCCCGCTCGCCAAATGGCAGTCTAACCAACCGAGTTTGCTCTCCCACGTCACGGCAGAGTGCTCACCTCAGGAGAACCGATCGCTCAATGAGGACGACAGCAAAATCCTCGGATTGTCTTGGCGGCCTCGGTCAGACGTCTTCAAATTCTCCACTCAAATTTCTCTCGGATCTAGAATCACCAAACGGACCATTCTCTCGGAAATAGCTCAACTTTACGACCCACTCGGCTTCCTCTCACCGGTTGTCATCCGGGGGAAGATGCTGCTTCAAGAGCTGTGGCTCGAAAAGCTCGGATGGGATGATCTCGTGGCACCCATTCTCGCTCAACGGTGGCAGACGTTCCGAGAACAGCTCGCGGACGTGGTCAATCTCTCGATCCCTCGGTGGTTGGGTCTGTCTCCGGCATCCTCGGTGGAGATTCACGGATTCTCGGACGCGTCTCAACTGGCAATGGCTGCTGTCGTATACGTCAGAGTCATCACCCCCGGCGGAGCTCCCTCGGTCACCCTCGTCTGCTCCAAGACGAGGGTAGCTCCTCTCAAGCGGCTCACAATTCCGCGGCTGGAATTATCGGCGGCAGTTCTTTTGGTTCGACTCGTTCACTATGTTCAACATACAATTGAGCTGGTGAACGCGCCGATTCACCTCTGGACGGACTCCTCGGTTACACTCACGTGGCTGAGTAGCCACCCCTCACGCTGGAAGGACTATGTTCGGAACAGGGTTTCAACGGCCCAGGACCTCCTCCCGAATGCTCACTGGCGATTCGTGCCGGGGAAGGAGAACCCTGCGGATTGTGCCTCTCGAGGGCTCACGGCAGCTCAACTCACGGCTCATCCTCATTGGTGGACGGGGCCTCAGTGGATTGCTCAACCGAGCGAACACTGGCCCACTGTAGTCCCCTCGACAAACTCCACGGCGATCCTCGAGGAACGACCCGGGGTCATTCTTCACACCATCTCACCCTCGTTGCCTCATCTTTGGGATCAGTTCTCGCGGTTTTCCAGCCTGGGGAAACTCCTCCGGGTGACAGCTCTCTGTTTCAGGTTCATTGCGGTACTCAAGGGTCACTCACGGGGCATTCACGCAATGCCGATCACGGTCGGGGAGCTCGAACAGGCCCGAGACCATTGGGTTCAGGCGTTCCAATCCTCGTGGTTCTCCTCCGAGCTCAGGATGCTCTCAAACGGGTCGCCACTATCACGGAATCACCATCTCGCCAAGCTCACCCCGTATCTCGATCGGCGAGGTATACTCCGAGTCGGCGGGCGGCTCCATCATTCCACTCTCGAACCCGAGTGCAAACATCCTGCTATCTTGCCTCGGGATTCTCCACTCACGACACTCATCATCTCGGACGCTCATCAACGGTCTCTTCACGGCGGGACTCAGCTCACATTGGCTGCAGTGCGACGAACGTACTGGGTCATCGGCGGCCGAGCTCCTGTCCGATCTCACATCTTGCGCTGTGTCCCCTGCGTTCGCCAACGTGGGCTCAGGGCCCAGCAACTCATGGGGCAGTTGCCTCCTGCTCGACTCATCCCGTCTCGACCTTTTCTCAACACTGGAGTGGATTACGCGGGCCCGGTTTCCCTCAAGGCATGGCGCGGACGAGGGTCGAAAACCCTCAAGGCATGGCTCGCCATTTTCGTGTGCTTCTCTACATCGGCGGTACACCTCGAGGTCGTCGAAGATTACTCCACGGAGGGGTTCATCTCGGCTTATCGTCGGTTCTCTGGGCGACGAGGCATCTGCCGAACTCTGTTCAGCGATTGCGGGACGAACTTCATCGGGGCAGATGCTACTCTCCGTCGACTATTCAAGGCCGGCTCACGAGACTTCGGAGCGCTCACTCAGCTGCTGGCCAACGACGGAACGTCGTGGTCGTTCAACCCTCCCGCTTCACCACACTTTGGGGGGAAGTGGGAGGCGGCCGTCAAATCGGTCAAACATCACCTTCGGCGGACGATCCAGGATACCTTGCTCACTTTCGGGGAACTCTCCACTCTCTTGGTTCAAATCGAGGCGGTCCTCAACTCGAGACCCCTCAGCGCATTGTCGGACGATCCAGAGGACATCTCAGCACTCACCCCGGGTCACTTTTTAGTCGGACACGCGCTCACCACGATCCCGGAACCGTCTCTCTCGGAGGTGCCTGAAGGGCGACTCAATCGGTGGCAACTCATCCAACAACGGTTTCAACACTTTTGGACTCGATGGTCGTCGGAATGTCTCCAGCGGTACCTCTCGACGACCAAGTGGCACCACCCATCTCATGAGATCAAAATCGGCTCTCTCGTACTGCTCACGGATGAGAGGTTCCCCCCTTCGAAGTGGCCTCTAGCTCGAGTGACTGCTCTTCACCCTGGGAAGGACGGACTCACGCGAGTCGTGACTCTCCGCACGGCGACCACCACCCTCACGCGGCCGATCGTCAAACTGGCTATCCTGCCTGTTGACGTCTCACCAGCGGCTGCTACTCAACTTGGAATCTCCACCACCACGGCCTCACATTCAACACGGGACCAACCTCAATAAAAGTGACGACGCTGTCGTCACGGCGGGCGGAATGTTGGGAAAATATCAGGTTCAAATCTCGCGCTCAAATCACCCGCGGCAGCACCTCTCGGTGAGCACTCCTCACGCGCTCTCTCGCGGGATGCTCGGGCGACTGGGTCGATGAGAAGCCGGCTTGTCGCCATTATTCGATTAACTACCGTGGCGTATCAGCACGTGTTTAATCTAAATTCAGCAATCCGGAAATTCTCTCTATATAAATCGACCATCGGCTCTTCCTCAGGGAAATTCGAGTTCTCACGTAATTTTTGGGTGTGAATTTCCATTTTTATTTCGGGTACAACTCTCGCGGCGCGGTATAACTCGACACACGAGAATTATTTTCGGACTTCTCGTGGCGACCACGCCATCTCATTCTCTCGACATTCTCGCTCTCGAGCCTCGTGCTTGAGGTTTCGCGGTGTTCTCATCAATATTAACGACCGTCTCTGTACACGGATTAAATCAAAATAAACTCGATATCAACTCGAACCGTCACCCAAGGGTGACGAAATTATCCATACGAACTCGGTCATTTTTTCTCGGCGCTCCTCACCCCAATCCCCCCCTCAGCCAGAAATCTCTCCGGTAATTTTAACACATAAACATTAACCATGTAAACAAGGTGTATCGCTCAGTCGTCACAGGGACCAACAGAATCAAACCGTCCAAATCCAGCCTAACACACCTTTCCTCCTACTAACCTTAAAGCTAATCAGAATTTAGACTGTTTCATGATAATCATCAATCAAATAAACGAAAAGCAACGACAATCGAAAAATCGGATATATCATAACCAATTAAGCAGAAAAATTTTAACCCTGAAGGAAACAAAAGCACAAAGGAATCATGAATTATCTTATAGTCAAATATTTTTGCGCAATACATATGATTACTCTTACGGATACCTTACAGACCATACCTTTCCAATATAACAAACCACTCACCACTAACACGAAAGCTAATGAACTCAGTCAGTTTCAGATCTCAGCACTTAGGAAAAATTCAAGAGAATTCATAGTCGAAACAGACAAGCATCCCCACAGATTCGATACAAGCCAATGGACAAGGAAGCAAAAATCCACACGACATAATGGTCAAACCAACAGACTGAAGCCATCTGACAGAAGAAACACAAAATACATACACACAAACAAAACTATTTACGAAAATATAACACACACGTTCTTTCTCATTTCATTATATAGAATCAATTTTTCATTATATAAAATCAGAACACTAAAATATTATTGTAAACGAATTATTGTATATCACGATGCGGAGCATCGTTTTGTAAGAGGGGGAGTGTAACGGCCCCGTCCTATAGCCTAAAAAACTCTTTTCCTTTCCCACGCCATCTCATTAACTTCACTCTTGCTACCAGTCCACTCGCACGCTTAAACCTTACATATCAGCTAAACCTAATACTTCTTTCCGGTCAATCTCACAACCGTCAGCACCTTAGCTCCAGTTTGCCCTTGGTCCCACGGGCCTTGTTCCTCTGTCTTGACGACATCCCCTCCACTCTCATTAAGTCCTCTCCTTCCTTCACCTCATTAGCACTGCAGTTCATCATTAACCTTCTATTAGTTCGGACGTGCACTCCCGAATTATACCAATATGCCAATAAACTACCAATCTAAAATATCCCAAGTCTAACTTCATTCTCACTTCATTTAACCCGTTCGCCCATCACATTTATATCTTTTCCGACCTTATATTAAAGTTTGAAAACTTTTGGAATTATTGTGAATTGATTGTCTATAATGACTGGCCTATCATTTGATATTCTTGAGTAATATAATTCTTATATATGTTTAGCCTTAAGATCCATTAAACCTTATGAAAGTTATTGGGTCAATATTCATCGCTGAATGCACATCACGGTCATGTATTTAAGTTTGAATAAATATTTTTATAAATCGAACATTTCTCTTGTTTGAAAATATTTTGTTTACTGAACGAAAATTATTTTGGAAAAAAGAGCAGAGACGAAAACTCGAAGCTCAGCAGCGAGATACGGCAGAGAGGGCGAGCATGGTTATTGAGCTCTCCTCCTTGTACAAGTATTCGCTAACTCTCCCTCTCTTTCTTTCTGTATCTATATCTTTTATCACGTTCAAGTCTTTCTATCACGACAATAATGGGCATTTTTTATGTATTATATTTCAATAAATATTTCTCATTTTTAAAAGTGTATTTTTAAAAGCCCATATTACATTTTTAAAATCTATATAAAAGCTATGCGGATCACCAGCTCGTAGCGCTTTTGATAAAAAAAAGTCCCGAAAAAATGTTTCAGAAACGAAACATTCATTGGAAACGCCCTCTCATCGGTCGTTCGTTCGTTCGTTCGTTCTTTCGTTCATTCGTATCGCTCGTGTCGTAATAATTTTACTTGAAAAAACTTGTTCGGAAAAGGTTTTTGAAAAATGTTTGGGAAATAAAATTTGTATTGGAAACCCACGCTGTCATTCGTATTGCTGGCTCCTTTCACTCGTATGTAATTATTTTAGTGAAATAACTTTTTTTCGAAGAAAACCATTTTGATAATAATTAAACAAAATTGATTGGAAACTCACTATGCACGGAGAAACTTTTTCGCGCACTGCCGTCGCAGTCTCTATTTCAAGCGGTACGGCTGCACGCTCAGAAGCCCGAGCGCGCCACCATCGCAGTTTTAGAGCTGTAGCGTCTCAAGACCTACAGCGTGCGGCGATCGCAGGTTCTGCGCGCTGGGTGATCGCAGAGAGTGAGAGCGCGTGCTTCCATGATACAGTATATGAGCTCTGAGCGTGCTGTCATCGCAAGAGAGTTAGACCAAACGTCTGCATGCCGAGCGTATTAATTTTTGCATGAATATATGCACGGATAAATAATGTTTTTTTAGCTTATCTATCTTTTTAGGTTAATAAGCTTATATAGAAGTATGAAACTAATTATTTTTAACTTTATTCTATCACCTCAAAAGAAACTGGATTGCAATGAAACCATGTTAATAGTGGGCAGTATTTTAAATACAAAAATACCTATATATGGGACATTCCACGTCAACTCAGCCACCGCGTTTTTTTCATTGTCTCGAAAAAATTATTCAGTATGGGCATTTCAAAGGAAAATATATCCATGACATTTTACCAAAATTTCATCCCCCCACTATTGTTGGTTCTCGAGATAATGATTAATGAAGTCTCAATTTTGTAAAAATCATAACTTCGTAACTACTGATCGGATTTACACGATTGAAAAAAAATATGTCATCATCGGATAAAAGCTCATTAGACATTTTTCGGAGTAAATTAACAAAAAACAATTTTTCCCTCTTCACTGATGCCTTGTTCCATTTTGAAAAAATCCTGCGGAGTTGTGTATTGCTTCTCTCTATCAGAAAAAAAATACTGAGTAGAATTCCGATTGGCCCTTTCGTGGAAAAAAAAAAATCGAAAAATTTCCCCGAAAACCGTCTAATGAACTTTTCTCCAATGACGGCATATTTTTTTTCAAAAAGGGCAAAAAAAATAAAAAAGATTCGTTTTTTAATCGTGAAAATCCGATCAGCCGTTACGAAGTTATGATTTTTACAAAATTGAGAATTTATTAGTCATTATATCGAGAACCAACAATAGTGGGGGGATGAAATTTTCGTAAATGTCATGGATATATTGTACTTTGAAATGCCTATACTGAATAATTTTTTCGAGACAAAAAAAAACGGGGTGGCTGATGAGTTAACGTGGAATACGACACGTCAACGCAGCCACGTCAACTCAGCCACCCCGTTTTTTTTTGGTCTCGAAAAAATTATTCAGTATGGGCATTTCAAAATACAATGTATACATGAAATTTTACCAAAATTTCGTCCCCCCACTATTGTTGGTTCTCGAGATAATGATTAATAAATTCTCAATTTTGAGAAAATCATAACTTTGTAACGGCTGATCGGATTTTAACGACTAAAAAAAGAATCGTTTAATTTTTTTTGCCCTTTTTGAAAAAAAATATGCTGTCATTGGAGAAAAGTTCATTAGACAGTTTGCGGGGAAATTTTTCGATTTTTTTTTTCCACGAAAGGGCCAATCGGAATTATACTCAGTATTTTTTTTCTGATCGAGGGAGGCAATACACAACTCCGCAAATTTTTTTCAAAATGGAACAAGGTATCAGTGACGAGGAAAAAATTGTTTTTTGTTAATTTACCCCGAAAACTGTCTAATGAGCTTTTATCCGATGATGATATATTTTTTTCGAAAAGGGCAAAAAAAATATAAAAGATTCTTTTTTTAATCGTTTAAATCCGATCAGTAGTTACGAAGTTATGATTTTTACAAAATTGAGACTTCATCAATCATTATCTCGAGAACCAACAATAGTAGGGGGATGAAATTTTGGTAAAATGTCGTGGATATATTGTCCTTTGAAATGCCCATACTGAATCATTTTTTCGAGACAATAAAAAAACGGGGTGGCTGAGTTGACGTGGAATGCGAGATATATATAACCTGTAAAAGAGATTTGAAAAAGGTTAAAATAAATAATGAGGCATAGTTTCCAAATTAATAATGTGATTTATTTTTCTATAATACGCAATGGTGTATTTAAACAGTTGCATAGAGCGCAATGTGGAATAATGCACAGAAAACGGTCAAATATTATGGTGTATATTTCGTGCACGCGTATTATAACTCGCATCGGTTATTGATATAGGATCGACGCTATGCTGCGCAGTGACGCTGCATGTACTGTGCACGCGCGAGCCGAGACGCCGACGCTTCCGCATAAACAGGGCCCTGCCTTACCATACCCGTGAGATGGCCCTGTTCGCACTGTGCGAAGCCCGAGCTCTCGTGCTGTGAGCTGGGTGCGCGCACAAAGCTGAGATTGTAGTCGTCCCACTTT
Organism: Rhorus exstirpatorius; assembly: GCA_963564615.1. Classification (NCBI taxonomy): domain Eukaryota; kingdom Metazoa; phylum Arthropoda; class Insecta; order Hymenoptera; family Ichneumonidae; genus Rhorus; species Rhorus exstirpatorius. The sequence goes on along the minus strand of OY751314.1, from coordinate 2,574,083 downwards.
TTCGACTACGGCGCTCGCATGTGCGACGGCAGGGCTCGAAAAAGTTTCTCCGTGTAGTAAGTACCTATTATGTATATCAGCTGACGTTTGAAATTTACGTTAAACATTGCCTACGATAACAATGAAATCATGTTTATTTATTGTTGTACAACGAAATCTTTTCAATACAACCAGGAATATGTAACTGTAGTGGCCATGCCATTACGACACCCTTAGCTCGCGACAGCATATACATATTTTGACGTTTTTACATTTCATATTTTTCACAAATTATATTTGGATATTCATTGGGTTGCGTTCATTTTCCTACGCACGTTTTAACGAAGACTTTCTCACAAGGCGCCCCCGACTCGCTGGCAACGAGGAAGGGTGAAGCCAGGGGAAGTATTTATTTTGGAAGTATTTGGTTTTGGAAAACAAGAAAGTCTTCCTTCAAATGTGTGTAAGAAAATGAATGCACCCCAATGAATATCAAAATATAATAAAATTTAGAAACGTAAAAATATGTAGATGCTATGCGAGTTAAGGGTGTCTTGGTGGTATGGCCACTACATAACTATCGCTATTATTAATATTTATTAATTGTTGTCTTTCAATCGCAGCAATGAATGACCAACCTAAAAAACGGAGGAATTCATACTATTCTAGTCTAGTGATGGTACAAAACTTGTACACTCACAAACTCTGCGACGTCGAAAAAATGATTTCAATAATGCTCTTAGTGCAGGTTAGTGAAATTATACATCATGTGTTTTAGAGTAGGTCAAAACACTGCTGGATTTCTAATTGTCTCGAACAACATCGTACCAGGGATGGGCAACCTCAAATGAAAAAGTCTGTAATACATCATTAAAATACAAAATACTTTTTCACTCGTGATTTACTGTTTGCATTGAGTGAAGAGTGGATTATCACTGATGCAGTGAAAATGAGATAGAGAGAGACAAAGAAAGATAGGTAGAGATCGAAAGAGATACAGAGAGATCGGGAGAGACAGAGAGAGATCGAAAAAGATCACTGCGATATAACAATGAAATCATATTAATTTATTTATTATTGTACAACAAAAGGTTTTTAATAGAACCAGAAATATATAACTGTAGTGGCCATGCCATTACGACACCCTTAACTCGCGACAGCATATACATATTTTTACGTTTCTACACTTCATATTTTTCACAAACTATATTTCGATATTCATTGGGTTGCGTTCATTTTCCTACGCATGTTTTAACGAAGAATTTCTTATAAGGCACCCTCGACGCGCTGGCAACGAGGAAGGATGAAACCGGAGAAGTATAAAAAATTATCATAAAAATGCACCCAAGAGCGACAACGGGACTCTGTTAATTGACATCTCACTTGAATCCTTCTGAGGGCCCAAGCGAGGGCCTAAGCAAATGGGCACCCGGTGATGCACTCTCGGCTCAAGCTGCAACGCGTACGAGCGAAAGTGACCTCGGTTTATGACTGGGACGGAAAAAGGTTTGGAAAATCAAGAAAGTCTTCCTTCAAATGTGCGTAGGAAAATGAATGTACCCCAATGAATATCCAAATATAATAAAATGTAGAAACGTTAAAATGTGCAGATGCTGTTGCGAGTTAAGGGTGTCGTGGTGGTGTGGCCACTATACATAACTATTGCTATTGCTAAGAAGCGATCGAGAGATACAGAGAGATCGAGAGAGGCAGAGAGAGAGAAAGAGAGACAGATCGAGAGAGATAGCTAGAGATAGAAAGAAATAACGAGAGATTAAGAGACAGAGAGAGGTGGAGAGAGATAGAGAGAGATCTAGAGAGATAGAGAGAGGCAGAGAGAGGTAGAGAGAGGGAGACAGAAATAAGGAGAGATTACGAGAGATAGATAGAGATCAAGAGGAATAGAGAGAGATCGAGAGAGATGAAGCGAGGAAGACAGAGAAAGAGAGAGAGAGCGAGCGAAATAGTCTCAGTGACAAAAAGAGAGAAGGAGAGAGATCGAGACAGTATAACGGAGAATGAGAATGAATGAGTGCCAATATAATAGCGAATGAGATAGAATAAGGGACGACGAGAGAGAATGAGATAGAATCAGTGAGAAAAAGAGAGAAGGAGAGAGATCGAAGTAGAATAATAAGGGAGATTGAAAGAAAATAAGATTAAATAAGCGAGAATAAGAGTCTCTCTGGATCTCACTCTCTCTCTCTCTCGTATGTGGAAGGAGCTCGCGAGTCTGGGATTAATCAAATCTAAACTCTCCTCTCCTTTACATTTTTTCACTCCAGACCAACTCAACTCTTACTATGCCTCTATCTCGGGTGTCGATCCCCCTCTCCTACCGGAAAATTTCGATGCAATCATTGCACAAGTGCCAGTATCCGAGCCTGTCTTCTCTCTCCTACCAACCACCGCCGAATCTGTAGTCAACGTCCTTAATGCTCTTACTTCCTCATCACTCAGTGCTGATACTGACGGGATTTCCCTGTTCTGCATAGCCAAAGCTCGAAAATCAATATCAAAGCACCTTTCTGCCATCTTCAATCACTCGATTGAGCACTCATTTTTTCCGTCTCAGTGGAAAAAGGCGCTTATTCGTCCGCTGTCTAAGGTGAAAACCCCTCGTGTACCCTCAGACACTAGGCCAATTGCTAACCTGCCAGAACTATCGAAGATCTTTGAAAGAGTAGTACACAATCAAGTCATGTCCTTTGTCACGAATCACAACTTGTTGGATCCCAGGCAATCAGGTTTTCGTCCATTCTTTGGCACTCAAACAGCTTTGTTGCGAGTTTCAGACGACATTCGACAGGGCATAGATGAGGGGAAGCTCACAATATTAGTGCTTTTTGATTTCAGCAAAGCCTTCGATAAGGTCCCCCACTTAAACCTACTAGTTAAACTTAAAAAACTAGGATTCTCCGACAAATCTCTCGCGTGGTTCTACTCATATCTAACGGGTAGATCTCAGGCGGTAATCGATGAGCAAGGTCGTCTTTCGGACTGGATTGGCACAACGATGGGAGTACCGCAAGGTTTAGTTCTAGGGCCACTACTCTTCATGTTATTTATCAACGACATAGGGAAAAATTTACTGTACACCAGTAGGATGATTTTCGCGGACGATACGCAGATTTACCTGCATTGTTTTCCCTCTGAGCTCAATGAAGCGATAGCAAAAGTCTCTCATGATGCCAACGTTATATCTGACTTCGCCAACACCAATGGACTAACTCTCAATGTGGCTAAATCGAAGGCCCTTATCCTCGGCAGCAGAGCATACGTTCGAACTCTAATCTTACCTGAATTGTCTCAAGTTACGATCAAGGATAATCCATTGTCTTACTCATCTGATGTTCGAAACTTGGGAGTTCAATTCTCCGCTAATCTATCGTGGAATAAGCATGTATCCTTTTTGTCTCAAAGGGTGCATGCTACTCTTCACAAATTAAAATATCACAAAAATGTGCTCTCGACTGAACTCGGAACTAAACTGATTGTCACACTTGTCTTCCCCCTCCTTGACTCGTGTTGCCTCGTATACCACGATGTTACGGAGGAACTTAATGCGGAGCTCCAAAAATTAATAAACTGTTGCATTAGATTTATCTTTAATCTTCGTCGAGATGAACATATCACGCCATACCGACATCGTTTGGGTTGGCTGTCAGTAAAAAATCGGCGGACCTACTTCCTAGCTATCACTACTTACCGCATACTGTTTATGAATTCCCCGACCTATCTCGCCGAACTACTACCGCGAGTAAATCACGATGATCGACGCCCTTCACGCTTTCCGCAATCGATTCCAACCTTTCACATCCCTATCCATCGCACTACTACTTATCACCGCTCTTTTCGCCTATCAGCATCCTACCTTTGGCACTCCCTCCCTCCTGATATTTCTTCCTCCGCATCTCTAGATATATTCAAGGTCCGGCTCTTCGCTTATCTTCTGCAATCTGAGCTTGTACAAGGTCGAGCATCAGTTTGTTTTTACCCGCTATTCTGTTCATAATTTCCATTTAAAGTTTACATTAACTATCTTCATTACATTAAGTAATGTAACTATAAAATTACGTATAATTCAACTATATCTCTAAATTTAGTTATAGTTTAGTTATTAAGCTTAGATTAAGATTAAGCGAAACAAATATTGTCATCAATCTCATACTTTCCACATGTTATAACACATTTATACTTATCTATCTTTTTTGCCCCATAGCGTGCTAGCGCATAATAAAAAACTATCAATCAATCAATCTCTCCCTCTCTCTCTCTCTCTCTCCCTCTCTCTCTCTCTCCCATTATTATTATTATTATTTCAATTATTATTATTATTATTATTTCTTTTTCCATTTTTAGTTTATAAGTATTCTGTATTTAATTAACTTTTGCCCACGGCATGTCCAAGGCATAATAAAGTATTCATTCATTCATTCGTTCTCCCTCTCTCTCTCTCCCTCTCTCTCTGCACCAGTTAGGAGAAAGAAAATATATGAAAACAAGGCAAGCGGAGAATATTTTACTAAACTTGAGAAAAACAAGTAGCGCACAAAAAAGTATATTCTACAAGGGAGTGAATCGGTTTAATACCGGGGTTCAATACCGGGGGCATTAAGAAACAGTCTAGATCGATCTACCGATCTAGTTTTAAGAGAGCGCTGAATGCGTATATGAATAATAAAAGATAAAATGCGACATTAACAGTTAAACTAATATCTACAAGTAAATAGTAAAACATAAATTGTAGGTAAAAAGGTTAAATTGTAATAATTGTAAAACTTTATTTTGAATAGCCGAGAAGGCTAATAAAGTACATTCATTCATTCATTCTCTCGCTCTCTCTCCTTCTCTCTGTCTCTGTCTCTATCTCTCTTTCTATCTATCGCTCTCTGTCTTTCTCGATCCCTCTTAATCTCTCTCTGTCTATCTCGATCTCTCTAGAGCTCTCTTTAGGCGTGTTCCTATATTGACTGGCAGTGCCGAAAATGTATAGTGCAAGTCACGTATACTGTACATTTTCAGCACTGCCAGTCAATTTAGGAATAGGGCCTTTATGTCTCGTAGTCTCTCTCCCTCTGTCTCCCTCTCTCTCTCTCTCTCTCTCTCTCTCTCTCTCTCTCTCTGCCTCTCTCTCTCTCTCTGCCTCTCTCTCTCTCTCCCTCCATCTCTCTCTCTCCATCTCATTTTCACTGCATCAAGTCACATGTACTGTAATGTCAGAGAAGGGATAGTTGGAGGCAATGATGTAAATGTCCACTCGTATTCTAAACAAATGTCGAGTGAAAATTTATGTGTATTTAAAAGATCTATCGATTTAAAAATCCATTGTATTTGAAAAATAAATCGAGTGGAAATGCACTCGGACCCGAAAGTGAATTAAATAACGAGTGGATTTTCACTCGAACTGAAGACGGCGTTCAAATGGTTCTCCCACTCTCCACTCAGTTCCGAAGTAATCTACGAGTGGGAATTCATTCGTCACTCGAACGCGAAATAAATACCGAATGAAAAACCACTCGTCACTCGTACGCGGAATAAATGACGAGTGGATATTTACTTGCTACTCATACCCGAAATAAATGACGAGTGGAAATTTACTCGTCACTTATTTCCGAAATAAGTGACGAGTGAAAATTCACTTGTCACTTCATACCTAAAATAAATTACGAGTGGAAATTCACTCAAACTTAAACATTAAATAAGTGAGAAGTGAGAATCCACTCTCCACTTAATCGTAAAATAAGTTAGGAGTGATAATGTATTCTTCACTTCTATTTAAAATAAATGAGGAATGAACCATTCGTCATTTATTTTTATTTTTTAATTGATCATGCTCATCCCTGCACCATATATACCACAACAATTGCTTCTGAAGCTAGTCGTTATATTGATAGATTACGTTGAGTGTATGTAATTTAAACGGTGATAACATGTTTTTAGACCGGAATGCAATAGAAGGTTTTTTTTAACAGAATTATTGGATCTCATGGAAGACAGTTCTGACGAAGAATTACGACAAGAATGTATTGCGGATGATTCCCATCGTAATAGTAGTAAAATTGGAAATGAAGTGGTATCGTCATTACCTGACCTCGGTTAGTAATTCTTTATTTTATTTAAATAAGTAAAACGAATTTTCAAGCTATCGTCAAGGCGTCTAATCAAAGTTGATTTTAACAAAAAGGCAACGTCGAACTGATTCATATGATAAATTTTTTGCAAAGTATTGATCAATCACACAGAATTACAATTTTCACCGTTGTTTCTAGCGCACCAATTGGTGGAACCAATTGAGCCTCAGGGAGAAATGAAATTCGATAACACCCCTTTTAAGGAACACCCTATTATTTAATATGTATTTTTTGTAGACAAACTGATCACACCATCTGCAAACTGGAGAAATGCTGTTTCATTACCAGGCAATCCACATGAAGCGTGTACGAGAACATTCCACAATGAAGCGCTCTTTTACGAAGAGGCTAGATGTTCATACTCCTCCGACGACAGTAATGTTGGTTCAGAGATTGACCACGCACCAATCTTAGAATCAGTGTCGCGTACTCCTACCGAAGATGTATGTTCGACGCAAACGTCACGAAACACTTCAGTCACTTTCGCCGACTCTAATTCTGAAAGTTTCAACGTAAATAAGCTGAAAGATTACATCCTAAGTGGTGGCGACACTGTTATGTTTAAAGAAGCTGATTTGAATACGTGGCAGGTTGTTCTGATAATACTTGGACTTTGTACTAGATTTTCGCTCAGCGCTAAGGCACGGCGAGCCTTAATTGAAACAACAAAAGTATTTGCTGGTCCTCATTTTAGTTCTTGGGATATTAGCGACTACTATTTGTCGACTATATTTGATACACCTGAGGAGGTGATTGTATATCATTTTTACTGTCAAGTCTGTTATCAAGAATTAGAAAAGCCTACGATGAAAAGTAAATTCAAAAACCACGAGGTAGTTTGTGAAAAATGCTCCCACAACTATGCGTTATCAATGAATTCACCAAATTATTTCATATCTATCGATTTAAAATATCAAATAACATCCCTACTAACTATGACGGCTCTGAAAGACGGTCTTTTGAAGAATTTGCAAATTATGAGCTCTAAAGCTCAAACTGATGGGATAATCCGCGATGTTTACGATGGGCTTCTGTACAAAAAATTAATTGCAGAAACTCCAAAAGAATCGCAACTTCTGACTTACATTTTTAACACAGATGGGGCACCTTTATTTCACAGTTCGAAACGAAGTTTTTTGCCAATTCTGGTAATCTTAAATGAGCTGCCGCCGAATGTTCGGTTCCGATATCCATTATTAGCAGGTTTATGTGTAGTCCGAAAAGAACCATCTGCAGATATGATGAACACATATATGAAAACTTTTGTTGAACAAGCTAATAATTTGAGTGCTGAAGGTTTCAATTTGTGTATTGATGGAAAAGATGTCCACTTTGTACTAAAACCCTTGGTATGTAGTGTAGATAGTGTCGCTCGCCCTCTTCTACAAAATAGACTGCAATTTAATGGATATTACGGTTGTTCATGGTGTTATTCTGTGGGTGTTCACAAACATGGTTGCACTCGCTTTTTGTTAGAAGAAAATGAGCCAATGGAAAGAACACATGATGATTATATCGAAGACGTGAAGGCTGCCGAGAAAAAAGCGCAGTCATCTCGAACAAAGAATAAAAAAAAACAAAACTAATGTTCGAGGCGTCAAAAGGAACACTGCTTTAACCGAATTACATGGATTTGACATGATATAGGGCTTCACCAGAGACTATTTACATGTTGATTTGATTGGTGCCGCGTCTCAAATGTGGTCCATGTGGGGTGATTCACAATGCCCTATTCACCTTACCAAGGAACAACAGGATGAAGTTAACTCACGCCTAATGAACATGACTCCACCACATGAAATGCATAGACTTGTGCGGCCACTAAAAACAGAGAAATGGAAAGCGTCCGAATGGCACAGTTGGTTCCTCTTTTATGCAATTCCCTGTTTACAAGGGATCTTAGATGATTACGCTTTGAGACACTTCGCCCACACGGCACGAATTATGTCAGAAATATTTCAGAAATGTTTCAACGTTTCAGATTCATAACATAACTTCGAAATATTTTTGAAATGTACCTGAAATATGTCAATTGCAATATAACATTTTTGATATTTCTGAAATGTTTCAGAAATATGTCAATTGCAATATAACATTTTCGATATTTCCGAAATATTTCTGAAATATGTCAATTGCAATATAACATTTTCGATATTTCTGAAATATTTCTGAAATATGTCAATTGCAATATTACATTTTGGATATTTCCGAAATATTTCTGAAATATGTCAATTGCAATATAACATTTGGGAGATTTCCGAAATATTTCTGATATATGTCAATTGCAATATAACATTTTGGATATTTCCGAAATATTTCCGAAATATGTCAATTGCAATATTACATTTGGGATATTTCCGAAATATTTCTGAAATATGTCAATTGCAATATAACATTTTGGATATTTCCGAAATATTTCTGAAATATGTCAATTGCAATATAACATTTTCGATATTTCTGAAATATTTCCGAAATATGTCAATTGCAATATAACATTTTCGATATTTCTGAAATATTTTCGAAATATGTCAATTGCAATATATTATTTGGGATATTTCCGAAATATTTCTGAAATATGTCAATTGCAATATAACATTTTGGATATTTCCGAAATATTTCCGAAATATGCCAATTGCAATATAACATTTGGGATATTTCCGAAATATTTCTGAAATATGTCAATTGCAATATAACATTTTGGATATTTCCGAAATATTTCTGAAATATGTCAATTGCAATATAACATTTTGGATATTTCCGAAATATTTCTGAAATATGTCAATTGCCATATAACATTTTGGACATTTCCGAAATATTTCTGAAATATGTCAATTGAAATATACAATTATCGATATTTCCGAAATATTTCCGAAAAAGTTATTACTGCCACAAGGGCGTAAGCAAGGAACTTTTTGCACTGGAGATACGCCTCTCTGGTAGTAAGATTTGACCGATTTCACAATTTATTCGAGTTAATACTGCCACATGGGCGTAAGCGACAAACTTTGTTAGGGTGTAGATACGCCCCTCTGCCAGTAAGATTCGACCGATTTAACAATTTATTCGAGTTCTTACTGCCATACGGGCGTGAGCGCCTTGTCCCTTACGCCCGTTTGGCTGTAGAAATCCTTTACCTTATACCCGCTAAATATAGCACTTACGCCCTTCAGGCAGTACAAACGCGGAAATTTCGAAAAAGGCGCTTACGCCCCTTTGGCATTAGTTCACCGACATGTACATATTATATTATGGAATTTTTAGAATTTTTGATCCACCATATTGGATTCGCCACATTCAAGTTCGTAATTTCGTCCAAAACCGACATGGTCATTAAATAAAGTATGAAAGACCGGACCACCACCATCCCTTGAGTAGCTCCCAACATACAACTATGATCAAGTGTTCTCTGGCGAGTCAAATACATCATATGAATATCGAAAGATCGTAAACAGTCGATAGCGTGGTGGGTAGAGTGTTAGGTAGATAGATAGGATAGGTAGATAGGTCGCCGGTTCGATTCCCCGTCAAGGAGAAAAAATACATATTGAGAAATCTATGCATAATTTTTTTTTTCCCGGTGTAACCGTTCTATGACCTATAACAACGACAAAATAATGTGAAGAAATAAAAAATCCGAAGATTTAACTAATAAAATATTTATTATAAAATATATATTACCGGAATATTTCTGATATATTTCTGAAATGTTGCAGTGAAATATTACATGTTTCAAATGAAACATTTCTGAAACATTTCTGAAATATATCGTTGAAATATTTCTGACATATTACCGAAATGTTTCTGACATATTTCTGACATATGTCAGCAATGTAACGTTCGTTATCTCCGCGGACATGGACATATTTCTGACATATTTCTGAAATGTTGCAATGAAATATTACATGTTTCAAGTGAAACATTTCTGAAATATTTCTGAAATATATTGTGCCGTGTGGGCGCTTTGTATGTAAACAGTATCTACACACTGCTTCAAACGAATATAAGTCAGAAAGAATTAGACACAGTAGAATATAATTTGCATAAATTTGTAATGACATTAGAAATACTTAACGGTGAAAGGTATGTAACTTTCAACATTTATTCTTTGAAGCACTTGGTACGCTGCGTCAGATATTGTGGTCCACTATGGGCAACGTCAACTTTTCCCTTTGAAAATTCAATATATTATTTAAAGCAGTATGTGCATGGGCCCAAAGGCGTCTATGAACAAATGGTAAGAAAAGCAGTGCAAAGTAACGTATTTCACAGTTTAGTACCAGAAATAGAAGAATCTCCCAGTTGTTTAGCATTTTACCGTTCGCTATTTGGAAGGTCTGAGGTTGCATCATTCTGCAGAACTGGAGAAGTTGTATTGATCGGAAAAGGCTATCCTGATCCAAATTATCAATTTGATTCCGAATTCGCTAATCCAATCCTCACGTTTCAACGATGTATATCTTCGAATATGGTGATACATTCGGTAAAATACAAAAAACCAAAAAAATCTAACGACACCATGTTTGTTCTTAAAAGCGGGAAATTTGTACAGATATTAAATTTACTGTGCTATAATGGCGTCGCTGTTGCCGAAGTTACATGCTTTAAAGTAACGAAAATGCTATTACCTTCTGTGAGTGAAGAATGCGAGAAAAACTACCCAGACATTGAGGATCTAGAAATCAATCATTTATTCAAAGTTGACGGGCATGAAAACAATGAAGTAGTAGCAGTTAGAGATTTGCATGAAAAATGTATCGTTATAAACATTGATGGGAATGTGTATATCTCTAAGTTACCAAATAAAATTGAAATTCAATGAAACAATTGTTGCGATTATATTTCGTGCCTCCTCTTCAGGATTATAAGCTAATCCCTCTACACCATACGGGATAGCGCCACAAAGTAAAAAGCCGAGCTAATAATTATTTGTATTTTGTTAATAGTAAATATATCAACAGGTTGCAGACGGGCCTGGATAGAATCCCGTCCGCTGACTTGTTCGATTTTCAAGCCTCGAGATTCCAGTCAAGGGTCGGCCAGGCCCGTATAGAAAAGCTGTTTCAGCCTCGGACGTGAATTGTTCCAGTATAACTCTACTAGATAGGTTGCGAATGGGCCCGGATATAATCGCGTCTGCCGACTTGTTCCATTTTCAAGCCTCGGGATTCCGGTCCAGGCCCCCACAGACCCGGATAGAAAAGCTGTTCACTCTTAGAAATGAATTGTTTCAGTATACCTCGACCGGATTGGTTGCTAACGGGCCCGGATAGATTCCCATCCGCTGACTTGTTCGATTTTCAAACTTCGGGATTCCGGTCGAGACCCGGCCATGCCCGTATAGAAAAGGTGTTCCACTGTTAGACGTGAATTATTTCAGTATATCTCGACCGGACAGGTTGAGAACGAGCCCGGATAGAATCCCATCAGCTGACTTGTTCAATTGTCAACCCTCGGGATTCCGGTCGAGACCCGCGCAGACCCGGATAGACAAGATTTTGCGCTGTTAGATGTGAATTATTTCAGTATACCTCGACCTGGCAGGTTGCGAACAGGCCCGGATAGAATCCCATCCGCCGACTTGTTCAATTGTCAACCCTCGGAATTCCGGTCGAGACCCGCACAGACCCGGATAGAAAAGCTGTTTCGCTCTTAGAGGTGAATTATTTCAGTATACCTCGACCTGACAGGTTGCGAACAGGCCCGGATAGAATCCCATCAGCTGACTTGTTCAATTGTCAACCTTTGGAATTCCAGTCGAGACCCGCGCAGACCCGGATAGACAAGATTTTGCGCTGTTAGAGATGAATTATTTCAGTATACCTCGACCTGGCAGGTTGCGAACAGGCCCGGATAGAATCCCATCCGCCGACTTGTTCAATTGTCAACCCTCGGGATTCCGGTTGAGACCCGCACAGACCCGGATAGAAAAGCTGTTTCGCTCTTAGAGGTGAATTATTTCAGTATACCTCGACCTGACAGGTTGCGAACAGGCCCGGATAGAATCCCATCCGCTGACTTGTTCAATTGTCAACCCTCGGGATTCCGGTCGAGACCCGCACAGACCCGGATAGAAATGCTGTTTCGCTCTTAGAGGTGAATTATTTCAGTATACCTCGACCTGACAGGTTGCGAACGGGCCCGGATAGAATCCCATCTGCCGACTTGTTCAATTGTCAACACTCGGGATTCCGGTCGAGACCCACACAGACCCGGGTAGGAAAGCTATTTCGGTCTTAGACAAACATAATAATATTTTTCATTGCAGGATAAGATCCAGATAGAAGCGGATAAGAGCCGCTATTACTGGTTTCTATTACCGGATGAAATCCGAGCAGGCCCAGATATATTCCAGAATGAAACAAGTAACCAAATAACGTCCAGATAGGGGCAGAAAGGGAATAAATCGGAACGTATGCGGACTTTTATCCAACTTTTAATACGGTCTTATCAGGACTTATCCGGCATTTTAAGCAGGGCAGAATTTCTCTATCATAGAGGTATAATTAACATACGAAACACGTCAACATTCCGAAATTTTTTCTCATAAACGATGCTGTCAATCGTACCCAAGTTTTACAAGAACGTAGGCAAAGGGGTTATATACATTGTGGAAAATTTGGTCTGAATGGTAACATATTGAAGTATCGTCATAACAACCTTAATACCAACAGGGACGACAAGAAAAATCCAGCCTGTCAATGTATATGGTTTTAGAATTTGGAAACATTTAGTGCGGTACTTTTCAGACAGCGCCATCTTGATGAACCACGAAATCTATCTAAATTTACGAAATAACATTATTAAGCTGCAATATTTGGTCCACAATCAATTATCCTCTCCGCGATACATTAATGTATTTAAATACTGTTAGTATAGATTTGGATAGATTGATGAATACCAAAATAATTCGAAAATCTAGTTGAGTTCAGTATCAGAGATTGTTGTAAGAAGCATTGCGAAATCCAAGGCTGTACAAACGTTGCTGTTGTTCGATGTTCATGGTGTAAAAAATGCTGGTGCTTTAAACACTTTTTCGATGATTATCATTATTGTCCAAAATTCGAAAATGAGTTACATATTGTTCATAAGTTTCACAGGGAAAAATTATACGAACAAAATGTATTAAGATTTAGTTAAACAATTACTTTGCCTTTGTTCCCGAAGATTTATTTTTGAGCATTTGATGAAACAGTGAGAAAATGAAAAAAACTTTAACAATTTAAAGCATTTAGGGGTAGTTGCCCCATCAATTTTTTTCGCGATTATCAAAAAACCCTTTAACTTTTCTTGGTGTTCATACGTGAAATATATTGCCCAGATTTTTTAACTTGAATTTGACCATTTTTGCATACACGCAAGATGAACAACATTGGGGGTAGTTACCCCATCCAATATATTTTTTCGGAAAAATCCAAAAACACTTGAATTTTTCATGGTGTTTTCACGCAATATACATTCCTTCCAGATTTTTAAGCTTGAATTTGACCATTTTTCGCATACAGCCAAGATAAACAGCGGTTGGGGATAGTTACCCCGTCCAATATTTTTTTTCGTGAAAATAAAACACGTCAATTTTTGATTGTATTCATACGCAATATCAATTTTTCCGGATTTTTAGACTTGAATTTGACCACTTTTTTGCGTAAATGTAATCATATTTAGGGATGGCTCACCCCCTTAATTTTTTTTTGTAATAGAAAAAATTAGATTAATCATTTCTCGTTATGAGAAAACTTTTACAGTTGGTTTGGTTAAAAAATCTTTTGTTTTTATGGGTGTAACAACCAAGTTGATGCTTGACACCTCCATCTTCGGAGGGTAGTTTCATCCCCTTAAAGTTTTTTTTATCCGATACAAAAAAATACGCGTTGTTTAGTTTTCGATGTACTACAATATATATGAGTTAGATCAAAATAGGAGAGTTCGACCAGGAGTACCTTCCTTGTCAGAAAGGTTGAACAAGAAAAGGATGATAATGATAATGGGTCGATGGATGTCAACCTTCTTAATTCAACACATTGATAATAGAGTTATTATTATTATAGATTGAACTTAAACAAAATCATTACGACATCGTTATAATGGCATTCTATGATTTATCCTGAAATAAATATAATTCTTATCCTTGGAAAAATTCACATCGACGGTACAATAAATTAATTAAGATGAGAAAAGGTGACATAACATTTGGAATAAGAATTCTTTTCTTCACGTAGATATCACAAATAACTACGGTGTTTCAACCGTTAAGAATATCCTATTTCAAATAATAGTGAAGGAATTTTTTATGATTCTTTATGTGTCAATTTTTATAAATTATGACAAACTTTATAAATTATTAATACTTCCTTAGCAAATAGAAATTTTTTAAAAAGTATTCATCATTTAATTTTCATATAGGAAATTCACAATTTATTATTAAACATAGTCATAACATTGGACGCGACCGCAGTACTGTAATGTCTTTACCACATTCATTTTTTGGGGTACAATCACTTTTCAGTGAGTATCAAGTTACATAAGACGAAATACTTGTCGTCGTCCAGTGTATAGTACAGTCGTTGGTCGTCGAAAATTGTCGAAAGGCCGACCACTGTGTAGCGTGGTCTTGCTTGCAAGACAAAGATATGCGATAATTTTTTTATTCCTCATTCCGTTCTTAGCGGTCGATAACTATATTGTTTGTCTATTCGCACTATTATATTTTTCTTAGATTAATAGAAAACCTAAAAATTATTATAAAAAATGAATTCTGCTGCAAAAGTTCGTGTAATTGACAGGTTTTTTTTTTTTAATTTACACTGGAGCGAATGTATTCAAAAGGATCCTTATCTAGCTAGACTATTGGTATAGTAGTTCTTACACCGGCTCCCCTGAGGGTTGTGGGCTCCCAACACCATCTACCCTTGGTCTCCTCTCGTATACGTTTTTCCCTGGTTCGATTCCAACTGCCGGAGCTTGTCTCGCACCCGCTAGATGTCAGCACGTGGGACAGAAACAGTCGTAGTTCGTACGCCCTGCCTCTGGAGCTACGTCCGAGCCCGTTTGTGCTTTTACCATCTGCTGTGCTACGGCAATGCTTCTCGCTGCCAGAGCTCGTCTCGCACACGCTAGATGTCAGCACTTTGGGACAGAGTGTGGCGGCTCCAAGCCACCTAGATCTACCTTATCGCGATATACGTTATCGCCCGAGTACGCAGACAGCACCTCAAAGAGTCGACGTAGTCGACACTCTCGAGAAAAATGTATATTCAATGGTTCCTTCGCATACGCTATAGCTGTCGCGTCTCGTTATTTCACGTACTTTTACAATATCGTTATCTCATTAATAAATACATTTTTCTACGAACTACTCGTGTCATCGTGTGTACATTATTCTCATGCCACCCATTTAGATTTCTTGAGGCCACAAGAGGCAGTCGTAGTTCGTACGTCCTGTTTCTGGAGCTACGTCCGAGCCCATTGTGATTTCATCAGCCGTGCTACGGCATCAGGAATCGAATCCGAGACATCTTTTCAGCCTTTCGGTCACCACACCAAGGCGCTGATTTCCTTTGGAACTACTTTTTTAGGTGGGTACCGAACCACCAGGATCACAGAAAAAGCACTTAGAAATTTTTTCCATTGGTGCCGACAGTGGGAATCGAACCCGGCCACATCGCGCGCCACTGCGTGCGAGCCGGGCGAGCTACCCACTGCTCTACTGCTCCCCTTCTAGCTAGACTATTGATACTGTGGTTTCCATCGGCTCACGAAGGTATAATGAGAATAAGGAGAGCACTAGTGAAGAAAGTGGCACCTGCACCCTTAAGAGAGTCGGGGTAATACAATACCTATCCACCTACTTAATATATTTAGTAGGGAGTTTTACGAAAATAATTGATTTTTTAAAATAACTTTCTATAATTTTTGAACTAAAAATTCTACACGTGCAGATGAGAAACCACAAAAAAAATTGTAACAGGTTATTCAACCGAGCTTTCCTTTTTCTATCTGTTTATCATGTAAATCAATGGACCCCTGGATTGGATTGGATCGATCTGGTTTCTATTGCCAGATCTCAAACTTTAGCAGACGTCATTCAAAGTCACATACTTTAGTTTCTGGGGCCACAGAATGTAAAGTTAAAAAAAGCATCTTCTTAACTATAATAAGTTCGAATAATAATAAGCAATCACAGATATTTTTCTTTTCGATAAATATGTTACTACAAGTCGTGTTTTTCGTGCAGCTGTTGTTTGATGATCAGAAATTAGGAGTCGGTTACGTTAATCGAAAAAATGAACAGCCCTGGCAGCTCACGTTTAATGAGAGGGGAATTCAGTCCCGTGCTAATCAAGGAGGATATCAGAAATTTGTTTGTGCGATCTTTTCGGATTTTTACTAGTTCATTCTTTTTACTATAGTATTTGAAGATTGAAGACAATAGTTTTGGCGAGGAGGAAGAAAATGTGAATTCCAAACACTCTAGTATGTTTGTCAAAATTTACACCGCAACAGCACAAATATTGAGAATTTGTAGACACCATTGTCACGGAATTCTAGAATAAGCACCCAAATTGTCACGGTGGATATTTTTTCTGAAATTCATATTTTACTATTCGGTGATTAAGATTGGAGTAGGAAAATTTTTACATGATTCATTTTTGTTCTCTACTCATAGGTATTTCACTTGTCAGAACAATTCGTCATCATTTTATAAAAATTGTGAATGCATACGATCGTAGCCCGCGTCCAAGAAACATACAAACAGTAGGTAACCATATGTAAAGTGTCGATAATTTAAATTATTACAGACGAGCCTTCACTTCGTTCGGCCTATGACCAAAAAGTACCGTTGAAGTAAGAATTTCCAGTATTTTGGATCAGTGTTGGTAGTAGATCTTTTCTCGTAGATTCACACATAAAATTTAAGCTGTTTTCGCTTTTAAAGCATTCGGAAATTCCCAACGGCCTACTGCATGAGATCACAGCCAATCACTCGGCACGCAAACATACACACATTAAGACTGACGTGATTATTCCATTCTACAAACTGAAGATTCTCGCTCCCGTCCGAGTAACGACACTTACTCGTATCATTCTGTAAGTCACTCAAGATACATCACTTCATGAAATCTTTGGGAGTTATTCGGATTATCCTGAGTCGACGCAATAATTATTGGACCATGATTGTGGCTCCTCCCTTTTATATTATTCCTCTAAGTTCTCACGAAACACAAGTAATTCTCACGGTAACCAAAAAAAAAAAACTAATTGGGGAATATACTTACGGTGACTTTGTGGGAAAGCATCGCCAGTGATAGATGCAAGAAGTGGTCTATCCTCGTTGATATCAATTTCGGCAGTTGCCGTGTAAATTTCTGAGATGCTGGCACTACAGCGAAGTCGGAATTGACCATCATGAAACGTTCGGCTAGAGACTTTGAGTTCAAGGCCGGAGTAGGTAAATTCTCTGTTTCCCCTTGCGCTTTTGCGGGTCCAAGTTTTATAATGCATCATCGTATCGTTCAACTGAAACAAGAAATTTACTTCTTCAGCTGAATAATACTGGGTTGTAAGGTTCCTACATTCTATGTCGCTTGATACTATATAATCGAAGGGAAATATGTTTTTTCCTTATCGGCTATTTATCGTTCAAATAAAACTCCTTAGACAAAGTCACATATTCAAAGAGGTAGTAGGAGGCTACAATATATATGACAGAGAAACCTTAGTCGAGCGACGCCAAGATTTTCGTTTGGTGACGACTATTTGGACAACTGCACGTGTTCCAGCGTGTCTCTGTTTTCTATAATTGAGAGCCAGATCTTATGCCTCGGCGTGTCTATATTAGAGTGCTGAAGAGAAATGAATTAAAATACGATGCATATGTAGAAGGGGCGTTACTATGGAATCCAGCAGACACTCTTATTCGCTATGCGTATGAAGGTAAGTAGCATCGCTAGTAGCCAGTTTTCATACTCCTTTAACTCACGATGCGATATGCGTCATGCTTTGTTTGCTATCTTTTTTTTTTTAATAAATTTTTTTATTTGTGTGTTCCAGGGTGTAAATACTAGCGGATTGTTATGCATGATTCTTCTTATATGAACACTCCTATCACTTCCTACCCACACTTCGCTAATAGTCCAGTCAAATAAAAGCTAAAATAGGTCCAGTCAAATAAAAGCTGAAATTCCTCGTAATTAGCTACCAGGTGAAAAAATATGGAAAATGTTTGGGACGTTATACATGATGAGCACCTGAGTTGTTGGGATTGCAGCACCAGTCATTTTTGAAAAAAAAAAATAATAAAAACCGTAAAAAAACTGCGTTTTTCTCCTTCTTGACAATTTCATGGCTTACACGGCCAAAACGGCGTCAGCTAGGGCAAAAATGGATAGTGCTGATCTTGTAGAGCACAAAATTTCCTGTAGAAGAATTGTTGGAGCGCACCTTTCTATCTGTTACAGTTTAGTCATGAGAGTGGCCTGAAAAGAGCTCAAAAATGCTAAATTTGCACGAAAACTCCGAAAACCCACTTTAGTTGTTGAATTCAATTTGCCCAAGTGTATTTTTATGAAAAAATCCGTTGATTTTTTTCATGCAGTAGAACAATTAAAAGAACAGATTTTATGTAAAAAAAAGTTTTTCCCCGCAATTTAAAATATTGGCGGCTATTTGTTGCTCTTTTTTTCCAACTTTACGTTTTTTTTTTGTAAAACAGGCGTAACTTTTGACCTAATTGTCTGACAACGTGTAAACTTTCGGGATTGTGTTGTGCCCACGAATTTCGTCACGTGAGGATGAAATCGTCGAGGACGGGTTTGTGGGTGATTGTCAAAGTTGAGTAAATCTCCAACTCAAGTATTACCAAATTACGGTCTAGTTTATTAGTGATAATGAAATAGATGTTACAAAGTAGTTCTTGTTTGTTTTGCCTTGAGACCGACTGACTGCAATTTGATCATGGCTTCCGCTAAGGATAGCTCGCTTAATTCAACAGCGTCGTTGCCGACCAAAGACGGCGTTTTTATATTATTACCGAACTGATAGTCCAATGGCCTTTTGCTTAATTTACGAAGAGGTGGAATCGTACGATGTCCACTCGACGACATGTGTGTTGCGAAAGTCACCTTCAAACTGCTACGTTTGTATGGTTTCTAAATCGTAGTTCATTACCCTTTTGCACGATCGATGGCTAAATCGAATATATCTGTAATGATAAAATCGGGGCACAACACCCCTCCGCTCTTGGGAAGACGAAATTACTAATTTCGGCGTTAATACTTTGCATTGTCGTCTCTTGGCTGACAATGTTTTTCTTCATACAAAAATTCTTAATTTATATAATAATATTTTCCCAAGATAATTGTTTTATCGTTTAATATGATAGAATTCCCAATTTCATTCAATCTCTTATTGTGTACTTGTTTGCGGTGTATTTCTTTCGAATGTTATTTCTGGGTTCTGCGGATTTATTTTTCGTTTTGTTGCATGCGAACGACTTTCTGCTGATTCGACAGTGTCGTTTGCATTTGGTGTAGCTCGCGTGTGTCGGTGTCGCACATAGATATATACACCAAAAAGTATTATTATTATAGCTACTATACTATTCAACGAATAGTTTCCTATCACGTGATTGTATATTGGTATCGGATCAGTGTCGATATCCAATTTTGCTTTTAATTTTTCGATTCGTTCTCCTATTTTGTTTATTTCGGATGGATCCATAACCATTTTATTAGGTGAATTATATTTGATAGAAGGGTGTAGTAACTTTATTTTGTCTGATAAAAATGTCAAATTAAACGGTGGTAGGATTGTCAAGGATTCCTCTCGGTTAGATTCTTTTCGCGTTTGTATTCTAAAGTTTTCGGAGGTGACGGAACATTTCCCGTCCAAAGCCAGTATATCGGTATCGTATATCGTAATATATTCTATAGCCTTATGTTCTGTGACGCAATTTTCTGATTTAGCGTCACAGGTCGTTCCGACCAGGGTTTTTTTTTGTTAATATTGCGATAAATGCAGTTAATTTCGTTGCGTAAAAATTAGTCTGTTCTCGAAATCAGCATTGGCGACCGTTCACCTCCATTTCTTTATTTTACGCGTTATCGTACGTTTTGATATTGAGTTTCGTTTTTGTCGGGTTCTTGCGTGTTCGAGATGCCGAGTTGCCGTAGATCAGGGCCGAATTTACTGAGCCACCCGGTACACTCGGTCTTTCAGGAATAGTAATTTTAGTGAGTGTAAAGGTTCGAGTGGGAGTCTCGACGCTTCGTTACAGGGTATAGAGAAGAGAAGGGCGTTTGCGGGTTGAGTTACGTTTTGAGTTGCGTTTACGTTTGGAAAGCCGTTGGCGAAGGGACCTGTAATCACCCCGGCGCCACGGATTGCCTGATCACACCGTTATCGTAGTTTTAGTTTTAGTTCGTCCCGGATCTTCCCATACCAGAAGAATACCACTTGAAGGACGATCATCGCAACAGGAGGACCCACACGCCATCGGAGAAATTCGGCGTGTTTCGATTAGTAATTAAGGAAATGTTATTTAGTGTTAATTTTGCGTATCATTTGAATTTCCCGGCATTTTCCGGTTTTCGATAAGGCGTTCGCGTTCCGTGTGACGTCAGGAGAAGAGAGGATTTCGAGCTTTCGTTGCGCGTGCGCTTATGGGTCTCTCTCTCCACATTAGCTTTTCGGGCAGATTACCTGTTCGAATCGCTCTCTTGCGCTCCAGCTCTCGATCCAAGCGGTTCTCCGCTTGGAGCTCGCATTATGTTATCGAACATACTTTGGTTCCCGTTCTCGTCTTCGTTAGCTATCGTCTTCGAAAATTGAGATTTCTTTTATAATTTAGCCCCTTTCATTATCGTGTTCGCATTTTCGTTATCGGATAGACCTCTTTGCGTTATTATTTGATTTATGGTATTCCCCAGTCTACTTATTTTTCGTTTTTGTATATCTTCGAATTTTGTGGGTCTACTCTTGAAAAATGCTTTGGAATAATTTGCGTGCTATCGAAAGAATATGAATAAATTAGCCTGAACCAAGGTCCCATATATTATAATTTTTGCGTTGAGTTTCATTATTTCTGTTTGAGTTTCGAAGGCACTCGAAAGTGAGCCAGCCGTCCACGCCCTCTCACCACAACCTACACACTGAGCGAATCGGGTATGCCGTCACCGATCTCGCCATCCGACACGCTGGCGTCCCTTTTTGTTTCGTTTCGTTTCCGTTAACTTCAGTTCAGATTACGTTTAGCGGGTTTGGTAATTCCCGCCGTGAATAAAAAGATTACCTGGCGCTCAACGGCTCTCCCGGCGTCGAGGATGGTGAGATGGGCCAAAGGTAACGCGAATTGCGAAATTCCCGTTCCAGTTCACATTTCATCGTGAGAGTTTTTTTGACGGGCGCTATCTATATCCAGTGTCCGTCTTGCTCTAAAGCTGTGATAATATTTTTGCTAATTTCTACTAGTCGTCGTTTGCAATTTGGTTTTTCATTGCTCTGTCCTAAATATGTAGTTATTTTGCATGGAGCATCGCCTTGTATTACTTGAGTTGCATGCTTTCGATGACAAAAATATTTTTTCGAGTCATATTTACAATTTGATCATTCTTTTTCGTTTAGAGGTAAATAGTTTTGTTGTTCACGATTAACTATTCCATATTTTGGATTTCACGATTAAATATTCCATATTTTGTTGACGTTTCTATGAATTGAAATGTGTTGTTACTCATTCTCGAAGGTAGAAGGTACACTTTGTTTATATGGAATTCTGTATTTTCCACTAATGGTATTTTTAATACTAAAACAAATGCGCCCGCGCTGCTATATGCGCCAATATATCTGTGACTTTAAACAGTCTGTTCAATTCATGGCGATTTAGTGACGTAGGGAAATTGAGTCCTTTTGGTAAATGAGGCAATGCGCTTACCAGGTATTCCGCTAATTGTTTAGGTGCTAGTATCATTGGGTTGATTATTCCCTGGTTTAAACCTGTTAGACAACTCGTTAACTGCCTTACATCGCTCAGTAGTGTTTGTACCTATATACTTATAGCAGTTATTTTTTGGTCTACTAGTTGTTGAGATTTTATTTCGTTCATTCTATTAGAGAGTTATTTTTCTACGTCTGATATTAAACGTCTTAAACGGTTTTCGTTCGCTATAATATAATGGCCGCTTATTGTGCTTATTGGGACAAGTCCCTGTACACATACACACGAAAAATAAGAAAGTATGCGAAAATATGTATCATGTACAGTTGATGAAAAATAAAGGAAAAACAAAAAAGATAAACAAAAGAAAAACAAAAGAGCAATATGGGGAGTAGAAGAGTGTTGCATTGTTACAAGGCATGTTCGTCGCGTAAGTCGCGATCACGTAGTCACTGGGACAGGCGCGCCTTGAACATTGGAAGCGAGATGGCTCCAGTAACCTGAGGTGGTAGCAGGTTCCATAGTCTGACACCGGTGGCAATGAATGATCTCCTCAAGAACTCAGACCGGCATTGTACAGGAGCAAGCGAGTTCGTGGCAATAGCAGCGAAGCGCGGATTAACTCTGGTGGCCAAGTGTAGATTAGTAGCGAGATATGTAGGTATCCCCCAGTTGACAAGCGCGTAGAGCAGGCAGCCAATAAAGAACAGCCTCCCATTCGCTGGGGAGAGCCAACCTAAGTTTTTGCGATGCTCTGAGATACGTTCGAATCTCCTTCTATTGCAAACGAACCGAACACAGTTGTTCAGCGCGACGAGCAGTCTAGCATCCTGCACGCCGGAAAGGTCGTTGTAGATAACACAGCAGTAGTTGAAGTTAGGTAAGACTAGGGTGCGAACCAGCCAATACCTAAGTTGGAACGATAGTAGTCGGCTGTTGAGTCTCAGAAGGTGCAGAGAGGTGTTGGTTTTCTTGATAATTCCAAAGACATGATCGTCCCACTTAAGAGTGTCGGTAAGCATGACCCCGAGGTACAGGACAGACCTCACGAAGTGCACCGGTTGCCCATCGACCATGATATGACCATAACTTTTGTTTTGGCAGCGTTCAGAGTAAGATGGTTCTCATGAGTCCATTGACACACTCGGTCTACATCGGCTCCCAGCGTGACAAGTGCAGCCCGAATGTTGTGCGGGAGGCAACGTAGATAGAGAGCTAAGTCATCTGCGCAGAAGATGTGCGAGCAATTGTTGAGTACGGTGGGAAGGTCATTCACAAACAACGAGAAAAGGAGTGGACCCAATACACTCCTCTGCGGGACTCCGGAGGGAACGAGATGCCAGGAAGATCTTTCACCAGCCTCTCCCAGCACAGCCTGCCTACGATTTGAAAGATAGAAATGGAACCACTTGAGCGCATGTTGTGAAAGGCCAAGTTTTCGCAGTTTGTCAAGCAAGAGATTGTGGTGAACGACATCAAAGGCTTTGGAGAAATCAAAAAGACCACTATCGTTAGCATGCGTTCATCCGTGGCTCTCCTGCAGTCATCCGTAAGCTTTATCAGAGCCGTTTGAGTACTGTGACCTTTCCGAAATCCAGTCTGAAGTGGGTTGAGAAGATTGCAAAAGGAAAGATAATCCGTGAGTTGTTGATGGACCAGCCTCTCGACCACTTTAGACAGGCAACACAGTAAGGAGATAGGACGATAGTCTGAGACGCTCGAAGGATTTCGCGTTTTCTTGATCGGCCTAATGTGAGATTCCTTCCAACTGTCCGGAAATTGAGCAAAGGCCAGGGAGTGATTCACGATGTCTAGCATAGCAGGTAGCAGGACAGGAAGGCACAATTTGATAAACCTGATTGGGATCCCATCAGGACCAATAGCGTTGGATGTGTGGTTCTTAATACAATTCAGGAATTTCTCAGGTAGCACATCAGTAAAGTAAAAGCACCTGTCATTGAAGGCTGTCTGCTGGTAAATGACCTCTGCAAGGGAAGGACCCGCTAGATTTGCTGGGTCGCGAAGCACCGAGTTATAGTGATCATTGAGCTCTTCCACCGAGCAGGCCAGACCAGCGCCCCCCTTTGGCTTAAGCAGGCCAAGACGTCTTAGCTGATCTCAGGCCAGCCGGCCACGGACACCAAGTAATCTTCCCTCGTAATACCGTGTACGGGCAAGATCAATGTTGCGCTGCACAAGATTCCGAAGCAACTTGTACGCGTTCCAGTCCGCACGGTCATTTGACCGCGAGAATCGGCGATGAGTCCTATTTCGTTCACGCATCTGCTCCCGAATATCATGACTAATCCAAGGTGCTGGCGGAGAGTGAATTAGCTTTCTCTTAATAGGCGCCACCGTATTTAGAGCAGCTCTCATGGTTAGATTGAGAAATTGTATCTTCCCGTTAACGTCAATGCAATCGTAGTAGGCATCCCAGTTAGCATCAAGCAGTTTCTCGGTTAGCAACGAAAGGTCAATGCGATCAAATGCGCGAGATTCCACAATCTTGGGCGAGAATGCCGTGGCTTGATATTTATACCAGATGTAAACGAGCAGATGCGCAGACATATGTGGACCAGCATGCGACCCAGGACGACACGTTGTCAGGGTCATCCACGGCCATGACGTCAAGCCATGTGTGTCGATCCACAGCAGCAGTGTAATGCGTGGCACCATGTTCAACTATAGTCAGGCCAGCCCCAGATAAGAGGTACCTTACTTGCATAGCCTTCGGTGAATTTTCCAGGAGATCCGCATTCAGGTCCCCCATGATGATAGCACGGTTATACCGCAGCATAGCAGATGAGAGGGCGTCTTCAAACTCATCAAGATCCGTCGTTAGCCCAATATATGGCGGACGATAGGCCAAAGCTACAAGAATCTTGTCATGCCCAGCTCTCCAGACCTCGGCCAAGAGGAACTCCGGCCTAGCTTTGTTGACTGGTAATAGCATATTGTCAGTTGATGCGCAGAGGACACGAGCACGAAGAGAGTGGTGGACGAAGAGAGCAATCCCTCCCCCCCGTCTGTTAATACGGTCGTTGCGCAGCACACCGTGCGTACTAGGAGAAACCATAGCGCCTGGGATATGGGTTTAAGCCAAGTCTCGCACACTCCAATAATATGTTAATGTTCCATCGCAAAATGGTCTAAGAACTGTGAAAGATGGCCCACAATTGACTGCGCGTTCACATGACATACTCGAAGATCACCACCACCATTGCCAGCATCATTGCTCCCAGCCCACTCTTCCTGCTACGTAATTCTCTCCCAGCACGTCTCGCGACATCATTACCACGCTGAAGAGAGTTCTGAGTTTTACTGATAACCCCCCGGCTCGCGGCCACAACATTTGATATTCCCGCGCGTGGGAATGGAGAAGAGTCTGATCGAGCGAGTGGACGCCTACTTTGAGAACCTCTGCCTGTAGGAGGATTACCTCATCAATTGAGATGCCCACGCTTCTGCTGATGCATTTCGAGTGGAACTTTCGGTTACACTCGCCAGTGCAAGGAATGTCTGGGGGGTGAAGCTCCCGTCGTTCGACACAACAAGCAATATTTGAGCCCACTTTTTGACATCCTTGAAGGATAAAGCGGATTTTATTCGAGAGAAGTAAGATTTCAAAGCCGCGTATCTACGCACGTACACGGTCACACGTCCCGACACACAAGCATACGTTCTATCCGTGCAGTAAGAGTACGACACTTGTTTGCTTACGAGCCTATGCGTAAACGCACGCACACAGCAACGCGTCCCAATATACAAACATACGTCGTATACGTGAGGCAAGAGTTCAAAGCCGTGTATCCGAAAACACACGCATACGGTCACGCGCCCCGACGCACAAGCACACGTTCTATCCGTGAGGTACGAGTTCAAAGTCCAGATCATCGACCCATCAACACTACAAAGTCCAAGTCCATGATCTGTGAACATTGAACGGGGGCGATACACATACGCACATATAAAGATAAACACACTGAAATGAAGACCAAGTGATCTCGTTAACACTTTGCAATATTGCGAATGAAAAATTACGAATAAAAATGAAATCAGAGAAATCTCAACGGTATCACTCCGGCAGTTATTGAATACTAGGAAAACGCATTCAGGAAGGTGCACCAAGAGATTATCCTCGATATAGTTCCGGAGATAGTTCAATGCAAAGAGAGAGCACAAATAGACGCGATTAACGCGTATGACAGTATATCACAATCTCAATTTAATTTGGTACGATGTATGATTAAAAGTGTTTACGTGTGAGTAAAAAATTTGTAAATTATCTTTCAAAGCGTCTTCTGTAGTTTTTTGCTTTCTTGAAATTGCGATTATTTTTTCGTTCATATCGTGTGCGTCGTCTGCATCCATGGTGACTGTAATTCCTTTATTGTAGTCCCTAGTCCGTTAATTAGACCTCTTTTTACCACTCTGTTCGTACCTGTTATGTCGTAAATAGCTTCTGTCTCGTCTTTTATCTTTTTTTATTAAAGTTTTTTAATTTTTTAAATTTAATTTTGTTTCCTAAATTTGTTTTTTTAAATTTAATTTTGTTTCCTAAACGCTTTTACGAAATTTCTTGCGATAAATTTCTTCAATCACGAGCAATACGAGTAAATAATGAGAGCGATCGCCGTTCGCAGAATTTATTCATAACTTGTTATGAATAAAATTTTGTTTCCTAAACGCTTTTACGAAATTTCTTTCGATAAATTTCTTCAATCACGAGCAATACGAGTAAATAATGTGAGCGATATGAACGAACGAACGAACGAACGAACGAACGAACGAACGAACGAACGAACGAACGAACGAACGAACGAACGAACGAACGAACGAACGAACGAACGAACGAACGAACGAACGAACGAACGAACGAACGAACGAACGAACGAACGAACGAACGAACGAACGAACGAACGAACGAACGAACGAACGAACGAACGAACGAACGAACGAACGAACGAACGAACGAACGAACGAACGAACGAACGAACGAACGAACGAACGAACGAACGAACGAACGAACGAACGAACGAACGAACGAACGAACGAACGAACGAACGAACGAACGAACGAACGAACGAACGAACGAACGAACGAACGAACGAACGAACGAACGAACGAACGAACGAACGAACGAACGAACGAACGAACGAACGAACGAACGAACGAACGAACGAACGAACGAACGAACGAACGAACGAACGAACGAACGAACGAACGAACGAACGAACGAACGAACGAACGAACGAACGAACGAACGAACGAACGAACGAACGAACGAACGAACGAACGAACGAACGAACGAACGAACGAACGAACGAACGAACGAACGAACGAACGAACGAACGAACGAACGAACGAACGAACGAACGAACGAACGAACGAACGAACGAACGAACGAACGAACGAACGAACGAACGAACGAACGAACGAACGAACGAACGAACGAACGAACGAACGAACGAACGAACGAACGAACGAACGAACGAACGAACGAACGAACGAACGAACGAACGAACGAACGAACGAACGAACGAACGAACGAACGAACGAACGAACGAACGAACGAACGAACGAACGAACGAACGAACGAACGAACGAACGAACGAACGAACGAACGAACGAACGAACGAACGAACGAACGAACGAACGAACGAACGAACGAACGAACGAACGAACGAACGAACGAACGAACGAACGAACGAACGAACGAACGAACGAACGAACGAACGAACGAACGAACGAACGAACGAACGAACGAACGAACGAACGAACGAACGAACGAACGAACGAACGAACGAACGAACGAACGAACGAACGAACGAACGAACGAACGAACGAACGAACGAACGAACGAACGAACGAACGAACGAACGAACGAACGAACGAACGAACGAACGAACGAACGAACGAACGAACGAACGAACGAACGAACGAACGAACGAACGAACGAACGAACGAACGAACGAACGAACGAACGAACGAACGAACGAACGAACGAACGAACGAACGAACGAACGAACGAACGAACGAACGAACGAACGAACGAACGAACGAACGAACGAACGAACGAACGAACGAACGAACGAACGAACGAACGAACGAACGAACGAACGAACGAACGAACGAACGAACGAACGAACGAACGAACGAACGAACGAACGAACGAACGAACGAACGAACGAACGAACGAACGAACGAACGAACGAACGAACGAACGAACGAACGAACGAACGAACGAACGAACGAACGAACGAACGAACGAACGAACGAACGAACGAACGAACGAACGAACGAACGAACGAACGAACGAACGAACGAACGAACGAACGAACGAACGAACGAACGAACGAACGAACGAACGAACGAACGAACGAACGAACGAACGAACGAACGAACGAACGAACGAACGAACGAACGAACGAACGAACGAACGAACGAACGAACGAACGAACGAACGAACGAACGAACGAACGAACGAACGAACGAACGAACGAACGAACGAACGAACGAACGAACGAACGAACGAACGAACGAACGAACGAACGAACGAACGAACGAACGAACGAACGAACGAACGAACGAACGAACGAACGAACGAACGAACGAACGAACGAACGAACGAACGAACGAACGAACGAACGAACGAACGAACGAACGAACGAACGAACGAACGAACGAACGAACGAACGAACGAACGAACGAACGAACGAACGAACGAACGAACGAACGAACGAACGAACGAACGAACGAACGAACGAACGAACGAACGAACGAACGAACGAACGAACGAACGAACGAACGAACGAACGAACGAACGAACGAACGAACGAACGAACGAACGAACGAACGAACGAACGAACGAACGAACGAACGAACGAACGAACGAACGAACGAACGAACGAACGAACGAACGAACGAACGAACGAACGAACGAACGAACGAACGAACGAACGAACGAACGAACGAACGAACGAACGAACGAACGAACGAACGAACGAACGAACGAACGAACGAACGAACGAACGAACGAACGAACGAACGAACGAACGAACGAACGAACGAACGAACGAACGAACGAACGAACGAACGAACGAACGAACGAACGAACGAACGAACGAACGAACGAACGAACGAACGAACGAACGAACGAACGAACGAACGAACGAACGAACGAACGAACGAACGAACGAACGAACGAACGAACGAACGAACGAACGAACGAACGAACGAACGAACGAACGAACGAACGAACGAACGAACGAACGAACGAACGAACGAACGAACGAACGAACGAACGAACGAACGAACGAACGAACGAACGAACGAACGAACGAACGAACGAACGAACGAACGAACGAACGAACGAACGAACGAACGAACGAACGAACGAACGAACGAACGAACGAACGAACGAACGAACGAACGAACGAACGAACGAACGAACGAACGAACGAACGAACGAACGAACGAACGAACGAACGAACGAACGAACGAACGAACGAACGAACGAACGAACGAACGAACGAACGAACGAACGAACGAACGAACGAACGAACGAACGAATAAAGGAACGCGGCGAGAGCTATACAACTTTTCTCTCCGGGTGCAAAAAAAATTTGAAAAATACAATCGCAAAGGAGAACAGTATCAGTCATCGCTATACTCTTGTAGACGGGCCATTCGATGCTAAAGCGCCCCTGCCTGCCTGTGATCTGTAGAATTTTAATTCATTCTTCGCCCTATATGTAAAAGGATTGCTGCTGCTGAACGATACCGCGTGAGCATGCCCATAGTTATTGACTCTCGAACGCTACGGAACGGTACCTTGTTACCTTACCTATGGATATTCGCAGCGTATACCTATTGTATCTGTAGGTATACTCGCGTTGCATCTTCAGACCACATTATATACATTAAATATATTATTCTCCATACGAATAAAAAAATGAGCGAATTCGAGCAAGCTTGGGCGACGATGAGACATGCACGTGGTGCTGACGGTGCATTTCGCGCGCGCCGAAAAGTCTTCATAATATTATCCCTAAAGGCGTGTGGAGCTTGCTTTCAAGCATCTGTAGAGCTCAGTAATCGTCGTTATTTTAATCGTGTAACATTGGGAAAACGTTCTCGCAATGTTAATCGGCTAAAATATTATTCGTTCAAATAATTTATGTGCCCTCAGGATTAACGTGTGTGCTCGTGCTAATAAAAATATTTCATAAAGACGGGACTCACGGAGATAAGTTTAACGAATATATCTGTGCGGGTTTGCATTCTATCGTTTTTCAAAGTAATTACTGCTGTAGATCACTCAAAACCTTATTCGTAGGAATATCGGAAAAAATTTTGGAGTGCTAGTACGAGTGTTTTTAAACTCCTTCGCAATTCTACTGTGCGATGATTTTTTTTTACGGATTCGGAATAAATTTTAGTTACCGAAATAACGAGGAAGAATAGTGAGAGAGAGACAAAATGTGCGCGAAAAACAGAAAGTGTGTGCGAGAGAAGGAGAAAGAGAGGAAAAACCTAAGTGACAGGAGCGAGAGAGAGATAGATAGATAGATAGAACCGGATTTATTGTACCGCAGCAATAGTGCCGGAGCGTACAAAGGATCGAAGAGAAGAAGATACATGTATATAATAAAAGTATGAATAACGTGGATAGAGCGTACCAGATCGAGAAATTACAATATAGACATATAAATAAATACAAATAAATATAAATATAAATATATATACAAAAATAAATATAGAAAATAATGAACAAGAGAGAGTAACAAAGCACAGATACATTCCGTAGATAGAGCGAATATAAGCAAATAAGCAAATATGAGAGCGAGTGCAACGTGTGAGATAGAGTATAGAGTCAGGTAGAGTGTGCAATAAAATATGAAATAAAGAAATAGAATACATAAATTGGAATACAATGCAAACAGATTATAAACACAACAGGTAAATGATAATAAATAGACCATTACATAATGAGTAATTAAATAGTATATGACGAACATGTAGCCGGGTACTAGTAGTAGCAATAACAATAATAATAATCGGGTGACAAAATTAGGTACATAAGATAAATGGAGAGAGAGAATAGAATAGAATAGAACCATTTTTTATTATACAAGGCCGGGGAGCCATAAGTATAAATGAGCATACATAGAAAGAAATGCATACATAGAAAGAAATGAAATACATAGAAATGAGAATACATAGAAGGTATGAAATACATAGAAATGAGAATACATAGAATGTAACTTAAAATTAATTAATTTAACTTATATGGAGATTTAGGAGTACAATGCGCAAATTTGTGACACAATTGTTCTGGTCTGATCGGCGGTGGATTGTGTCGGACTAGATAACGACGATTAAGCCAGACTATATGCTAGGAGTTGGACATAAATTCGTAAAGAGAGGCCTTAAACATGTCAAGAGATGGCAAATCGCGAATCATAGGGGGGAGAGAGAGAGAGAGAGAGAGAGATGCGCCTAATAGCCTCGGAAGAAGCATAAGTAAAAAATAATCATAAATCGGAGAGAGAGTGGAAATATTAAAAATAATAATAAAAATAATAATAATTTTGAAAGTAAAAAATAATAATCCAGAGAGAGAGAGAAAGAGAGAAAGAGAATATTGAAAATAATAAAAATAAATATTAATAATAATAATAATAATAATAATCGGACCACTATGGCGAGCCCTCAGAACTCTTCCCCCCACCACCTCTCCCCACCATTACCCCCACCACGCTCGGAAAGAGGCTCCAGCGCGGGGGAAAGTGGAGGGGATAGGAGTGGGGATAGGAGTGGGGGTCGCCATAGTGGTCCATATACTACTTACAACAACCAGCCCAACAGGACAATCCTCCCGCACCCGTTACTTAATCCTTCCACACGCGTTAGTTTCGTGTTATAATTTTTTTTGTTATAATTTTTTTTTCTTCTCACTCGAAATGCAACCGTTTTTTTTCATATATATTTTCAAATTCTTTGTACATAATTTTTCTTATTCATTTATTTTCATTGATTAATTTTTTTTTTTCTTTCACACCGACTGCATTTCTACGCAGGGGAGAGTGATGTAGCGCCTCACGCGTACAAATATAATATTTCTATACCAGGTCACATGATCGTCGTCCCCCACTTTTCGGCATGACGCTTACCGGAGAGATCATTAGCTCACGGGAGTCGGTGATGATCGGTCTCTTGTAAAATGTAGATAGTTTTTCAATAAAGGCACTGTTAATCCGAAAACTTTTCTTGCCAGTGATTCCACTGGATTCTACTGCATATTCAGTCGATCCTACAGCACTTCTTCAGCACTGACAATAATGATAAGCTGAGAATTAAAAAAAAAAAAAAAAAACATTCCGGCTTCCACTTTTTGCGACTTTTTCATGTTCTATCTCCAGATTATTGTCGTTGGTGCTAAATAAACACGTTTTTCAAGGAAACAAACACGAAGATTTGCAAAACCCG
This sequence comes from Rhorus exstirpatorius, assembly GCA_963564615.1. Classification (NCBI taxonomy): domain Eukaryota; kingdom Metazoa; phylum Arthropoda; class Insecta; order Hymenoptera; family Ichneumonidae; genus Rhorus; species Rhorus exstirpatorius. The sequence continues at coordinate 2,541,551 of OY751314.1, read as the reverse complement.
CTATTTTAAATAACTTCGAAATATTCATGATAAATTCATAAGTATTGGATATAATTGTTAGAATGCAGATAAACATCCCCTACTCCAAAAATTTGTTTAGTTAAAAGAACACGCGATGGAATAATGGAAACTACGATTGAAAAACAAATTAAACGAAAAATGTTTAGGAGGAATACAAACGTTGAAATTTTTTTTACCAAATGTTGACGGGAAATTTTTTTGACAAAATTTTATTTCATTATAAATTTGTGCATCAAAAAAAAAGTGAAACAATTCACGGTACTTTGTGTATAATAATGATAAAAATTATTATCAATGAATAAAACGACCATTCGATATTCTCATTAAAATGAAGATGCACCGCCAGAAATCTATTAAGCTAATAACCATGACCGACAACAAAACTGTCAAATTATGAAGCTATTGATTGATGAGAGAATGAACCACTCGTGAAATTTCTCTACTGCCAGAGATGTCGATAGATTCCGAGAAAGTTTATTTTTTGTAATTCTCACCATGTACGGGAAAATTCTGCCCCACTCCAATTTTTGTGAATAATTATAAATCTACGAGAATGGTCAGATGATCCCACTACAACATTGCGGATGGTTTTGATGAATCGTAGGATCATTTCGATCAACCAGGGTTGCAAAAAGTTGGTCGAATGAAAAAATAATTTTCCCATACTTGGGTAAAATAATTATTTTGCATCATCTTCAACTGGAGACTTTTATAGGGAACGACTGAATAAGGAAAGTAGAATAATAATTCTAAATCCAGAATAGCTGGTCCTTGAGCTCTAGAATTTGCTTTAAATTATTTTTTTCATGACGTGCAGGGATGAACAGGTTAAAAAAAAAATTGGACTGAACTTCGGAGTTATTTTTGAGCATCTGGCTAGCGAAGAGTATGTCGCAAATCTAATAGGTCACTTTGAAGAAAATTGTCTGAGATCAGGGGATAGGATCCAGAACCGAAGTAAAAAATAATATTCCGATACTTGGATGAAATTATCGTTTCTATACATTGTATTCACCTGGATACTTCTATGAGAAATAAATTAGTAAAAAAAAGTGGAATGATCATTGAAAATCCGGAATTGCAGGGCCTTAAGGTCCTAGAATTTTTTTAAAATTATTTTCTCCATGACATGAACGGATAGAAGAGTTTAAATACATTCGACCGAATTTTGAATGTATTTTTGAGCATCAGGTTAGCAAACAGTATGCTACTAGTTAGATAGGTCATTTGGAAAGAAAATCTTAGATGAAGGAACGATTTCCGAGATGGGATGAAATATAATTTTTCCATACTTGGGGACGATTATTATTTCTCGACGTCATCTTCACCTGAAAACTTTTATAGGGAAAGCCTTGATGAGAAAAGTCGAGTGATGATTGAAAATTCGCAATGGCCGATCCTTAAGGTCACAGAACGATTTCTTAAGTTATTTCTTTCAGGACACGTATGCGTGGATACATTCAAACAATTTAGACTATTTCCCCGATCGGACCTTTCAACTATTTTCAATATTCGACAACTCCAGATTCCATATTTGAGATTGATTTCAGCTTCAGCGTTCATAGAAAACAATCGGCTAGTGGTGCGGCTCAAGATGATGGAAAAATCGTTTTAAAAATATGGAATCCGCCTGCAAGAGATAGGATTCGTGTTGTTTATTGAATAGTTGAGTTCCGGTTAATGTTCAAATATTATTGATCCTGCAATTGCAACTGAGTAAAAGTCCAGCGTGAATCACAAGCGCTCCTGTACTTTTATCGCTACACCCTAAGCGAATCACGATCAAATGCCCTAAATTGCACACTGTGGGTGATGAAATCAACATTTCCAATTGCACGATTCCATTCTACTGTATATTTGTAAATTTACGATGCCCTTGTGGCGTTTAATTTCATCTCGTTCCAGTATTCGTAAGCACTCGTGGTTCGCCGCAAGAAAAAAGACGAAAATACATTCTACGTCTTTCACTAGAGATTAAATCAGTAGCAAATATGTAATCTGAAATAGTCGAATATTGAAAAAAATCGAAAGGTCCGATCGGGAAGACGGATTTCATCTCGAGCAGTGGAAGACGTAGAATTTTCTTTCGTCTCTATTCTTCTATTCTCTCTCTCTCTCTCTCTCTCTCTCTCTCTCTCTCTCTCTCTCTCTCTCTCTCTCTCTCTCTCTCTGATGAAGAACTAGTTGACACAATTAAAACGCAGGACGGGATAGATGAAGCCGAAGGAAAAGAGATGAAAATCGTGAAAAGACTAACGAAGGGAAGAGAACAGGAGCGAAGCAGAAGAGGAGCCGTCGAGGGCTCGATAATACTAGAAGTAGATGAAGTAACTCACGAGGAGCTACTGAGAAAAGGTAAGCTCAGCATGGGTTGGAGAAAATGTCCGGTTTATAACCACGTCAACGTAAAGCGATGCTTTAAATGTTGGGGCTATTATCATATAGCGAAGAATTGTATCAGAGAAGAAACCTGCTACAAATGTGCAGGAAAACACAATGCAAGAGAGTGTACAGTGAACAAGAGTAAGTGTGTAAACTGCACGTTTAAAAATCAAACGTACAATCTGAAGATAAATGTTGAACATAGTGCACTCGATTGGGAATGTCCAACATACAAAAGAGCGATGCAAGCAGAAAAGAAGAGAGCGGGATGGATAGAGTAGCAACCACAGAAGGAAGAGACGATATGGTATACAAATGCGCAAAGTCTGTTAGCACATTATGATGAGTTATGATACCAGGTGGTTGACCGAATGAAGCCTGCAATTATTGCGTTATCGGCGACGCGGGTGACTGCTGAAATCGGAGACAGTGAAGTATATATGCCGGGCTATAGTGTAATTAGGTGCGATGCAGAGAATAGGAACACAGGAGGGGCCATAATATATGTAAGAGACGGTATTAAGTATGTACTAATAATGAAAAATAAAATAGAGTCAAACTGCTGGAGTGTAGCAATAGAGGTCAATGACAAGATATATAAAGGAGTTATAATAGTGGTGTACCATTCACCGAGTGCGTCAGATGCGGAATTTATAAGATACATAGAGGATGTAACTGAAGAGTTAACAATAAAAGGAGATTGTTTAATAATAGGAGATTTTAACATCGATGTCAAGGTAGACTCGTTCTGGGGGTCTATTACGGTTCTTTCACGTGAGAATGCTCACCTTATCCTAGCATTCTTATTGGTCCGCGGCGTTTAGTCAACCAATAAGAATGCTAGGACGAGGTGAGCGTTCTCACGTGAAAGAACCGTAATAGACCCCCGGTAAAAAACAGTTAATAACAGGAATGTTAAGCTTAGGGATGAAACAGTATGTCAATGAGCCAACGAGAATAACGAAGGATAGCCGAACAATTATAGACCTTGTATTTTCAAATACAAGCGTAAAATTGCAAGTGGAACATGAACCAAAAATTACAGATCATGCGTGGATAAAAGTAGAATTGGGAACGGGCAATACAGAGAGTAAACAGAGAGAACTTAAGAGCAGGAACTATAGGAAAATTGACGTGAAAGAGTTTACAGCTGTGCTGAAAAATTCCGTGCGACAATGGGCAGATGGAGATATAAACCAAAAGGCAAAGATGTTTGTCGACAGTATAGTAGAGAGTTTGGATATAGTAGCACCAAAAAAAGTAGTTAAGATTCCGAGTGTATGGGAGGGTAAAAAATGGTACCCTGATGAGATAAGAAGGGCAACGGGCAAAAGGGATAAAGCCTATAGAGAAGCAATTTATGATGGAACGGATACTAATTGGGAACAATTTAAAATAGAAAGGAATGCAGCGGTTAAATTGTTAAGGAAAAAGAAAAAAGAATATTATGAAAACAGGATAGATTGTAATAAGAATGACCCGACAAAAATGTGGAAGAACCTGAAAGAACTAATTAGAGGAGAACCAGTAAAAACGACAGAAATTGGAAATATAAATTTTGAAGCGTGGAATGATGAAGCAGAGGGAAACATGGCTGACAAATTTAACGTGTTTTACGTTGAAAGTATTAATAAAATAGTAAACTCTATACAGAGAGATATATCAGGAAGTCCGGGTAGAAGAAGAATCTTGCTTGGTGGCGCTGTGGGAAGCAAAAGAAGCATAGAAAATTTTGAGATGATAGGAGTAGAGGAACTCGGAAAAATAGTTAACGGACTCCCGAAGAAGAAGGGTACAGAAGAAGAAATATCAAGCGAAATAATAAAGATGGCGTTCAGTGCATTAAAACAGGAGTTTGTTGATGTAATCAACGAATCCCTGAGAGAGGGTTGTTGCCCTAACAGTTGGAAAATGTCTACAATCATACCGATTCCAAAGATAGAGAAACCAAAAACCGCGAAGGATTTCCGGCCAATTAATAAGTTACCATTGTATGAGAAGGTTCTAGAGTTAGTAGTAAAAAGTCAAATCGAAAAATATTTGGAAGCAAAGGAGATAATAACAGAACATCAATCGGGCTTCAGAAAGCAATATTCATGTGAAACGGCGATTCAAACCGTGATTGACGAATGGAAATTAAAAATTAGCGAAGGGAAAATAGTTGGAGTAATTTTCATGGATTTAAAACGAGCATTTGAGACAGTGGATAGAGAATTGTTAATAGATAAAATGTCACAATATGGAATTAGAGGTAAAGTGTTAGAATGGTTGAGTTCGTACCTAGACAATAGGACTCAATAAGTACAGTTTAATGAAGAATTTTCAGAAATTATTGCGACAAAATATGGAGTACCACAAGGATCCGTATTAGGGCCTCTGCTGTTCATTATATATATAAACGATATAGTCGACATATGGCCGGAAGATTGTGGAATAAAAATGTTTGCTGACGATACATTAATATATGTTACTGGCGATAGTAGTGCGGAGGCGGAAACAAAGATGAATGGGGCATTAAGCATAGTAGAACGATGGATGAATAGGAACAAATTGATAATGAATGCGGAAAAGACCAAATACATGATTGTAAGGAGTGTAAGGAAAGAATTGAGAGGGAACATTGTACTGAAATGCATGGATGGAACCGAGTTAGAGCGAGTGGAGGTAATGAAATACTTAGGTGTAATGATAGACGATAAACTGCGATTTAAAGATCACTGTGAGTATATGTTAAAAAAGATCGGTAAAAAAACGAGTTTTTTGAATAGGATAGGGCAATATATATCGGCATACATCAGATGTGTCGTATATAAGGCAATTATAGCACCACACTTCGAGTATTGTGCAACACTGCTCGTGGGTGCGGGTGAGACAGAGTTGAATAAACTGCAGGTAGCGCAGAACAGAGCAATGCGAGTCATATTGCAATGCAGTCGGTACACGAGGATCGACGATATGTTACAAGCGGTTCAGTTTATGAGTGTGAGACAGAGACTATATTATAATGTGTGTATATTTATTTTTAAGGCCGTGAAGAATTTGTTGCCGAAAGAACTGGCGAGTAAATTCAAAGTTGTAAAATCTAGAACAGGTCGGGTAACACGGCAAGCTGAAGACATTGCAATACAATTCAGAAGAACGAGAAGTGCGCAAAAGAGTATGTTTTAGGAAGGAGTGAAAATGTATAACGCGTTGCCAATTGAGATTAAAGGCTGTGAAAAATTAGTTCAGTACAAGAGTATGTTAAAAGCATTCATTGTAAGCGAAATTAATTAAGTGCAATACAGTGGTAAGATTAATATGTAATAATATGTTCAACAAATAGCTGAGAAAGCTAATAAACATCTCTCTCTCTCTCTCTCTCTCTCTCTCTCTCTCTCTCTCTCTCCCCCAGAGCGTGGCAATAAATAAACTCAAACTCAAACTCAAACTCAAACTCTCTCTTGGCCGCCTTGCAACTCAGTCCCAGATTTTTGGCATTCCTTCCCATAGGACCACAACCTACAGAAATTCTTTCCATCTTTCGAGCGTCTATTTCTGGCATTCCCTTCCTAGTGCTATTACACAGTCCCCTTCGCTTGATATATTCAAAAATCGCCTTTTCGCGTATTTGCGTGCATCTGAGCTAGGGTGAACGAAGTAAGTTTACTTGTTTTCGTTTGCCTCTGTCTCAAGTTTTAAGCTGAGTTTGAGAGCCGAAAATCGCTTTCTCGTTTTAGTTGTTAAGTATTAAGTTTGATATATTATAATTATTATTATTTTCATCTTTATTTTCATCTTTATTTATTCTATTTGTTATCAGAATAAACATGATCGAATATTCAAGATCATAGTAATCGTAATATTGTACACAAAATGTAACCTTTTGCCCTTTAGCGTTGCTTGGGCATATTAAATCAATCAATCAATCAATCAATCAATCAATCAATCAATCAATCAATCAATCAATCAATCTCTCTCTCTCTCTCTCTCTTCTCTCTCTCTCTCTCTCTCTCTCTCTCTCTCTCTCTCTCTCTCTCTCTCTCTCTCTCTCTCTCTCTCTCTCTCTCTCTCTCTCTCTATTCATCTCTTTATTCATCAACGACATCTCTGCAGTATTGCGCTATTCCAACCATATGATCTTCGCCGATGATACACAAATCTACATGAGTTGCGAGCCTCAAGAGCTGCATCAGGCCTTAGCAAAGATCAGCACTGATGTAAATGCGATTTTTGAATTTTCAACGGCAAACGGTCTTAAGCTAAATATTGCCAAATCAAAAATCATGATCCTCGGAAGCAATTCGCGCATTTCCCGTATCGATCTTGGCAAATTACCGTCCATCTCCATAAATAATTCGCCTCTGCCATACGTAAGCGAGGAACGCAATCTTGGCGTTTATTTCTCGTCGAATCTCTCGTGGAATAGGCACATCTCTGAAATCTCGCGTAAAGTTCACTGGACCCTACATAAGCTTAAATTTCACCGCAATTCACTGCCTATCGAGTTGAAAATCAAGCTTATCACCACGCTGATATTTCCTCAACTAGACTACTGTTGCCTAGCTTATCATCATCTGACTGATGAGTTGGACGTAAAATTACAGAGGCTGATCAACACATGCATCCGGTTTATTTTCGATTTACGATACGACGTACACATCACTCCCTACCGTCATAGGTTGAGATGGTTATCCGTTAAAAATCGACGCTTATATTTTCAAGGAATTCTAACGTATAAAATTCTCCACGATAATGTTCCGGATTATATTCGCGATCTATCCAGGGGTGTTGATGATGAGACGCGTAGGTCATCCAGATTTCCGGCACAGATATTTCTAGTACGGGCACATTGGACAGAAACGTATCGCAACTCTTTTAGTATCTCAGCTTGCTATTTATGGCATTCTCTTCCGGTTACTATCACTTCTGCGCCCTCGTTAAGTCTGTTCAAATCCCTGCTATTTGACTACTTGTTCCGCTCCAAAGTGGTAGCCAGCTAGATAAGATGTTTGCATCTTTTACGGGCAACATCCATACACATTCATACTCATATTTAAAATCCACTTAGCTAGCATGCGCAAGATCAGAATTGTATTCATGCTAAGTTTATGTCCTGTAATTCCCTTAGTTAAGTACTGCTATGTAAGCATAATTTATGTAATTTTAATCATGCGTGCATGTACACCCACACAGGTTCACTTGTTATACACACTGGTCATATATTTACTATGTTGCACTGAAATTTTTCTGTAATTCTTCTGTAATTTTTCTGTAATTTTCTGTTATTTTCTTTGTCATTCAAACATTTGCCCCATAGTACAACTAGGGCATAATAAAAATTATCTATCTATCTCTCTCTCTCTCTCTCTCTCTCTCTCTCTCTCTCTCTCTCTCTCTCTCTCTCTCGTTTTTTGCTTCGCAGCTGACCCCACGCTTGGCGTCGCAGGGTTGGACTGGCCCCACTCGTAGGCCTCCGACTGACTTGTTCATACCCATATGCCGGACGAGTGGGTACCAAAACTCAGTTCTGGTCTCCGCCGCTCGGCTATGGAACTCGCTTCCTCCTGCGCTTCGTGAGTCACCATCTCTTGCCGTTTTTAAGAGCAGATTCTTTGAGTTTGTACGTGCTTCGTAGCCTGACTTGTCACTACTGCCCCCTTGCTCTTTTTCTTTTTCTTTTACTTTATTTTTAGTTAGACCTTAAGTCTCTCTGTATTATATTGTATTATTTTGTTATTTTTTCTGCTATATATACTGCTTTGTACTATATTTTTTTATACTCTATAATGCGCACCTTGTATGCTCTACATTTTTACTCGTGGGCTACCACCCTTGTAAAATAAAGACAAGTTCTCTCTCTCTCTCTCTCTCTCTCTCTCTCTCTCTCTCTCTCTCTCTCTCTCTCTCTCTCTCTCTCTCTCTCTCTTCTCCGGCCCGGACGATGATGCATCAGGGTTCGTTTGAGTGCAGTGCTGCTACCTCATGGAATAGTCTACCGGCTGAAGTTCGTACGGCTAGCTCGACATCTCTGTTTAAAGCTAGGCTGCACTCCCTACTGCTTCGGGATCTGTAATTTTGCTTCTCCCTCGTCAACTTGGATGCTACTCCCCGCTGTTTCCCTCTCACCTGATATCCGGGCGCGTCTGGCTTGGCCCTCTATCTATCTATCTTTTCTCGGACAATTTTGGTAACAGATAGTGCATTTTGTTGATCTGCTATGTCGAAATCGTGCCTCTCTTCTTGCTAGCATGATGCGCTGGCATGCTATATACTGTGAGTAATCATCTCTGTCCGCCGAGCTAGGCAGCACTGCTCTGCTATGCTGCGCGTTTGTACGTCTCGTTGCCGTGCGGCCCTCGGTATGTAAATATATGCCCTAGTATTAGTTTCTTGTATGAATGTAACGCTAAGTTCTAAGTCAAAATTCCACTGTTAAGTTTTCCTATTTCTACTGTAAGCTTACTATGTTTTTCGGCTAAACCACTGTGATAACGTACCCTCTGTAATTATAGGTGTAAGGTGTATTATAGGTGTAAGTAATTTTTGTGATAACTGTACCTTCTGTAAAAATATGTGTGCTCTTATGGGCTAATCCCCAGAGCCAGGCAAATATAGCAATCAATCAATCTCTCTCTCTATCTCTCTCTCTCTCTCTCTCTCTCTCTCTCTCTATCTCTCTCTCTCTCGCTCTAAATGGCTGAACACCACAATGGGCGTGCCGCAAGGTTCTGTACTGGGTCCCATTTTATTTTCTTTATTCATTAATGATATTGCGGCTGACTTGCGTCATTCCAATCATATGATTTTCGCTGATGATACGCAAATCTATCTGAGTTGTGAGCCTCATGAGTTAAACGAGGCCTTAACGTTAATCAGTAGGGATGTCAAAGCAATATTTGATTTTTCTACGATGAACGGCCTCAAATTGAATATTTCTAAGTCGAAAATCATGATCCTTGGAAGTAATGCTCGGATTCTTCGTATGGATCTTGATGCTTTACCGCGCATCTCCATAAATAACACACCGCTGCCATACGTGAGTGAAGAGCGTAACCTTGGCGTATTCATCTCGTCAAATCTTTCGTGGAATCGACATGTCTCTGAAATCTCTCGCAAAGTCTATTCGACTCTTCATAAGCTAAAATTTCATCGGAATTCCCTGCCGACCGAATTGCGAATCAAGCTTATTACCACACTCATCTTCCCTCATCTTGATTATTGTTGCCTGATTTATCATAATCTTACAGACGAGCTTGATGTGAAACTGCAGCGATTAGTAAACATGTGTATTCGTTTCATTTTTGACTTGCGTCGTGACGTGCACATTACCCCGTATCGTCATAGACTAAGATGGCTGTCTGTAACAAATCGTCGGTTATATTTTCAGGGCATTCTAGTTTATAAGATACTTCATGAGAGTGCTCCTGAATATATTCGTGGCCTATTCTGTAGAGTTGATGAGAGGATACGTAGGTCATCCAGACTCCCTATGCATACGTTTCATATTCGACCTCACCGTACTGCTACTTATCGAAATTCCTTTAGCATTTCTGCGTGTTACTTATGGCATTCTCTTCCTGCTGCAGTTATTTCCGCGCCATCGCTCATTACGTTTAAAGACCGGCTGTTTAATCATTTATTCCGATCAGAAGAGCTCAGTGTGGCGGAATGAAATGCTGCTGGGCATGAATTACATTGATTGTCTTGAAACGAAATGTAATTGCCATATTAATTCGTTAATTGATGCGTAAATTTATTAGGTCAGTAAGTTCTAGATTTCTGATTTAGATTTTAATTTAAGTTAACTTGTACTTGATTTATTATTCTTATGTACTCAACCATTATTCTTTGATTGAGCATTGTACTTCTTTGTATCTGTTATAATTTGCCCCAAAGTTGACACTAGGGCATAATAAACATTAACTATCTATCTATCTATCTCTCCGATTGATTATTATCTTTTACTTTTATTATTCCGTGCCAGTGCCCGGGGTCTTTCCCCTTTTAGCAAATTCTTCCTTCTTTCTCCCTCCACCGAGATATTCCTTCCTCCTCTCTCCCTTTCCCGCAATGCTCCACGGCTGCAGCCGCTTGGCCTTTCCTCCTTGACCCTGTATCGCATTTGTCGTGGACGGAGGGAAACTGCAGAAAACCTACCGCCGATACTGGTCGGAAGCTTCCTAGTCGACCCTGGAGGCCGTGCGAGTAAACTCAAGCGCCGTCACCCGAGTCGGCCTAGGCAGGTCCCTGCTTTGCTGTGATTCAGTGGGTCAGTCAGTGAACGGCTAAGAGGTCACCTTCCGAGTGATGAGAACCGCTACGGGGGTCCTCCAAAGCCGCACACCGACCACCCACCAATCACAGAAAGGTATTTTGGGCATTTGTTTTCTTAAGGTGGAGTCCGAACCAACCAGGATTGCAGGAAAAACACGTGGAAAAACTTTTTCCATTGGTGTCGACAGTGGGGCTCGAACCCTGGTCCGCGGCGTGCGAACCCAGAGCCTCACCGGCTGAACCACTGCGCTCCTTTGGAGAATAATATATTTAATGTATATAATGTCATCTGAAGATGCAATGCCAGTATACCTACAGGCACAATAGGTATACGCTGCGAATATAAATAGGTAAGCTGATGAGGTATCGTTTCGTAGCGCTCGAGAGTCGCTCGAGAGCTATGGGCATGCTCACGCGGTATCGTTCAGCAGCAGCAGTTCTTTTACATATAGGACGAAAAATGAATTAAAATTGTACAGATCACAGGCAGGCAGGGGCACTTTAGCATCGAATGGCCCATCTGCAAGAGTATAGCGATGACTGATACTGTTCTCCTTTGCGATTGTATTTTTCAAATTATTTTGCACCCGGAGAGAAAAGTTGTATTGCATAGCTCTCGCCGCTACACATGCACACGGGCGTGTTTAAGAGGATGTCAGCTATCCTGCACGTGCCAAGGCTTACTTTGTTTTGACGAAAACTGCCCGAGCCAAAGTTTACCTTGTTTTGACGAAAACAGAGTATCAATATCATGATGCTTTATGAAAGCGATGTATAAATTTAAAAAATTTCTCTAGTCTCAAAATTGGTTTCTATATTGAAGGAAAATTATTTTTTCGAAAAAAAAGTGCCGAGAGATGAGCTCGAGGCTCCAGAGATCACAAGCATATATAGTTATTGAGCTCTCCTCTTTGGGTAAGTATTCGCTAACTCTCTCTCTCTTTTTCTGTATGCATATCTTTTTCCATGCCTCGAATCTTTCTATCGCAGCAATAGCGGGCTTTTTTATATTTTTCGATGTATACCCCCAGTAAACGCAGTTATGTAGTCGCAATGTAACTGCAATATAACCGAAGGTAACAAGTAATATTACCCGGATAGTACATGTATCTTACATGTAAGTCGAAATTTCCCACTCAGTCGAAATTTCCCATTATATTACATGTTATATAACCGTTATATGACAGTCACGTTGCTGGTTCGTTGTGTGTAATTAAACTGCAATGCAACGAGTACTGTAACAGTTACCTAACCGCAACTTAGGTGTAATGCAACAGTGAATTGAACTGTTGTATTCAATGAATATTTAAGGTATATCCCGGCTCATACAACTGTAACATTACATTTATATGACCAGTTATGTAAAAGCTAATATAATTGCAACATTACATGGATATGACGAGTTATGTAGAAAATAATGTTACTGTAACATTTCATTGATATGGCGAGTTATGTAACAACGAATGTTACTGTAACATTACATTAATATTACCAGTTATGTTGCAGCAACATTTCATTGATATGGCTAGTTATGTAGCAACGAATGTTACTGTAACATCACATTGATATGACCAGTTATGTAGCAACGAATGTTACTGTAACATTTAATTGATATAGCCAGTTATGTAGCAACGAATGTTACTGTAACATTTCCTTAATATGGCTAGTTATGTAACAACTGATACTACTATAACAATACATTGATATAACTATGTAACTGCTGATATTACCAGTCACGTAACTGCTTATATCATTGTAATGTGACAGTAATAATGGCTGGTAGTACGGTAAAAAACAATTAAAAGTCCAACATACATACATGATAGATTAAAGATAATTGTTTATTGCAGCCTATTTCTAATAGGAACATGAATATATACTTTATATTACATATGTATTTTTTACACGTATGTTTGTACTTCCTGCAAATTGGTGTGACCGACTAGATGCTATACATATTTTGATATAATCTTAATATCTATATTATCTATACCTATGTCTACTAGGGTGTGTCGAAAATGGACTTTTATTTTTTTTCTTCGCTCTTACCACTCAAAACTATAGGTTTAAGGAGGGCGCTGTAGCTTGAAATTTAGAGGTCGCTCAACCAGGATTTAGGTTTCCCACCCAATTAACACGTACAAAATATTTTTTTTCGTTCAAAATGATGCCAGGCAACCAAAAAATTGGCAATGTCTGTGTTTCTTGGCTTGTTTCGAAGCATGACTCATCCCCTAAACGATGATAGGTCGTTTTTCGACTTACCTTGTTCCAATGTTTTTTATGCCACTTTTCGACCACAATAGTCACTTTTTACAGTTTACAAAGTCGAATTGCTACAAGTATTGATTGTTGATCAGAACTTCAATAACCAATTTCAAAAATTGGTAAAACATGAAAAATTTCCAAAATGAACATGGTTTTTTGAATAATATTGAGTTCCGTATTTCCGTATTTTCAATTTTATTCGAAAAAGCATGTTCATTTTGAGAAATTTTGTATGTTTTACCAATTTTTGAAATTGGTTATTTATATTCTAATCATCAATCAATACTTGTAGCAATTCATTTTCGACTCATTGATACACAACAAGGTAAGTCGAAAAACAACCTATCATCGTTTAGGGGATGGGTCATACTTTCAAATAAGCCAAGAAACACAGATATCGCCAATTTTTCGGTTGCCTGACATCATTTTGAACGAGAAACAATATTTTTTACATGTTAATTAGATGGACAACCTTAATTCTCGTTGAGCGACCTCTAAACTTCAAGCTACAGCACCCTCCTCGAACGAGGACCTCTTTGATGTCAAAGCCTAAAGTTTTGAGTGGTAGGAGCGAAGAAAAAAGTCCATTTTCGACACACCCTAATGTCTACATCACAGATCAAAACACTTTAGGAACCTTTGGAATAATCCGGAACGACTGACGAGAATATTTTAAACTTTGTTACCCACGCAAACCCGGATTAAAATGAAATAGCTTGAGAAAAAGCAAAGCAATGGCAAAAACGAAAAATAAATAGCTCGCGAAAAAAATGAATCGAAATTATCGAGAAATAAAAAAATTAAGAAAAAAAATCTGTTACAATACGTCACACAACGGTAGAACGTATCGTTCTCGCTCCTCATGCGCTCGTCGTTTTTAGTTCAGTATGCCTCGTCTCTTCATTTCTTTCTCACTTTCTCGATTTGCCCGTTGTTTTCCAAATCGGAACCATTCCGACACAGTTTCTTCAAATTCTATTTCCTTGATCGCCGGATATGTCTCCAATATAGTATCTACAAAAAAAAAACCATCATAGTAACGTGAAAGTGCATGAAAAACGTACAAATAGTAATAAACCATTTATCAACTTTTCATATGGCCTGAATTTTAACCTGATTTCTCAATGCATCTCTGTGAAAATACTTGTGAGGACACGGCTATCTTTTTCGCAATGATAGTAGTACAAGCTGATCTTACAGTAATATTACAACTTATATACCTTTGATTTTTTTAGTAAGGCGAAGGTTTTAGATACGAAAGTTTTCCTTTCGTCCTTTCCATGAGCACAATTGAGCGCACTCATTCGTGAATATTTTGCGATGTATTCTTTGAATGTCTTCTCGTGCAGTGCGACCTCCAACTTTCCGTACAAACGTATCCTGTAAAATTAACATTCTTTGTGAAGATATTTAAATTATTTTCTTAAATTAATCGACTATTGATATTTTTCTTAATTGAATTTTCAATTAATTCGTTGCTAACGAATCATTTTAAATTAATGAAAAATTCTGAAATAATTCATGTATTATTATTTTATCAAGAACTATCATTCCTCAAAGTGACAAGAATTTCAGAAATTTTTTTAATATCCATTTCTTACATTATTGAAAATAATTTTAAAAAACATCACTCCGCTTAAAACATTTCCTAACTATACTCACAACAGCTTCCTAATGTTGTGGTATTTAATTTATTTCCATTTTAAATAAACAATCCTTTATGAAGTTTCATTATTTTAATTGAGACATTTAAAAAAATACACTTACGAATTGCTTTGCCATTTCCTCATTGTTACGGATTTGTTCCTCGAAATGATTGATTTCTATGAGTGATTTCAGTGGCAGTTGAGTCTTGACGAGATCGATTTCATCTGAGTCTCTACCAGATTTAAATCCGCGTTCGAGTTTTTGATTGATCTCTCGTATTTGGACTTGCACTGCCACGATCATCCGAATAATTATTTTCTGATAGTCTGCATCAAAAAAGTGAACATAACATTGAAATTTATTTATGTAGATACGTGATCCGTGAAAAGGTTCACTAGGACATCCAACCCACCTCGCGTCGTGCAATCCTGTGGTTCTACACCGTCGAAGGCTTCATTGGCGGCTTTTGGAATATTTGTCCCTGCCGGGGCTGCTCCCTCCGGAAGCTTCCTGATTGAACCAGTTTGTGTGCCAGATGGACGAATTGTTTTCTCGAAGTTCTTCTCCAAATCTATACGTGGGACATAAATATAAGAATTTGCACTAGAAAGAAGGGCTATTGGCAGTTTCAATTATGAAAAATAGATAAAAATCCCTTCATTCAACGTAGTGTACGCTCGGTTGAATCAAATGTCCCTACGACACCATTTCTCAACCGTAATACTAAGCAGTTTCCACTTCAATTGATCTGGCTCAGTCCGTTTTGCGATCAGCGAACTTATGTTCTTACAGCTGGTTGGCCACCAGCATGAAAAAGTTTCGTCGTCAGTTGATTCGAGCCAATTGGCAGGTATTTCGGAAACGCTCCGATCGTTTTCGAATGTGACGACAAGATACGCCATATTGGATATAAATCGTATGTCGTAAGAAGTGAAGTTTAACACGAACGAGAGGAAATATATAATACATGAAAAAAAATGAACTAGAAAATGCACTGGACAATCTATTCGACAAAAGATATTTTTCTCGTCAACAATTCGATTGTAATAACGGCATCACTATTTTAAGAGTAGTTTGCTCTAGATGCTGAAACAATAAGCATTTTCTCGATATTTCTGATACTTCTAATGTTATCTAGTCGGAAGTGTATTTTTTGTCAATCAAATAAGACATGTTGACTTTCTTGGAATCGCACGGAATCATAAAAAGTGATCTCGCATTACTGTATCTATTCCCGTTCACGTACAGAATGCTATTCTTGCTGAAAATATTTTTTACAATAAAAATCGAAGTATCGAGCAATTGACAAACGTTATTGGGATGCTTAGCCGAAATAGAAAATCCGTCAAATTCTATAAATTTAATTTTCCTGGTAGTTCTCACATAGTGTATGGCTGGATACGACTTGCGGTGTTGTGTTTGAATAGGAATAGAATTCAGTTCCATTATTCTATTGACAATTTGGTGAGTAGTGTTACACGGAGAGTTCTAACCCAAGATCCCTACCCCGACATTTACCGACATTTTTTAGCTCAGACATGAACCACTTAGCCGAGACACAAACCCGGGGGGGGGGGGGGATATCTTGAAGAGCCGGAATACACTTGGGCAATCTTGAGGGGGGGGGGGGGGATATCTCTAACAACCGGAGTGCGCCTAATATATTTTGCGGGTCAAGAGGGGGGGGGGAAGAGGCGGCTTCTTTGAGGGTGGCATTGGAATGCCGCTATCTCTAACAGGTAAATAGCAGACTGGAGCGTTAGATTTTTCAACCGCCCACGACGCTACCCTCCGCAGGGCTACCCTTGTAAATTTAAGAGAGGGGATATGCTTGTCGAGACACGTTAATCTCAGTGCACTTTACGTAATCTTTACAAAGGCATTGGAATGCTACTTAACTGGCGCGTCTGTCTGTCGCCTCCTCATTTCCTGTCATAAATCACTGCTGGTCACGTGCTAGGTGTCCGACTGCAGCCTGGAAAAGGCCGAATCGTGAGGTCATAAAAGCCCACCGCGACGCTACCCCCTGCAGTGCTACCCTTGTTAGCGCAAAAGAGGGATATATGCTTGTCGAGACACGTTAATCTCAGTGCATCATTTTCGCCTTACCTTTTTAAAATAGCATCGGAATGCCGTCAATTCTATCGGCAGAGCGCGCTTTGCGTAATCTTACGATGGCATTGGAATGTCACTTAACTGGTGCGTCCGCCTGTTGCGCGCTCATTACCTGTAATAAATCACTGCTGGTCACGTGCTAAGTGTCCGACCGCAGTCTCGAAAAGGTTCAATCATGAGGTCATAAAATCTTAGAGGCGCCTATGATAGGGCACGGCTGCTCCTTGATACCTGAAAGAAAAACGATCAAGTGTCCCTTACAGCTATTCTTCAGGCTGCATGTATATAAGCGTTTCCCCATCACTGACTGGTGCGTGAATAGCGCAGGGTGTCGCGCTGGATCCTTTGTCAAACCGCGATGAAATTGGGATGAAAAGCAGATTTTAAATATGGAAAAGCACGTTCGATTCGATACTCGAGCTAAAATTCATGTAATTTATGCATGGGATTATTCGTACAGAACCGCTCGCCGAGGCCGGTGGGAAGAAGTAGCACGTGATCGTGAGCGATTTAGATTAAGAATTGAAAAATGCGGTAAACTGATTGAATCTGTATTGATGAAGAAAAAATTTGATGGAAAATGCAATACTGATTAAATATGCGTCATCGACGTGTTTCAACGTGTTTCGAACCCTCGAGCCTTCGAGAGCGGATGATGCTATATTGCATGTCTGAACACGCTTGAGCCTGCACAGTGGTGGATATACGTCCAAAGTGCCGACTATGACGACAGAAATTTTGACAAACCGTCGGAAAATGAGGCTTTGATGTTCATGGAATGTCGCTATGACGTGCTCAGTCGCTTTCCTGCCATCAGCATGGATGGTTATCCTGACGGCGTTCTCGGAGCCAAATATCCGTGGGAATTATCAAGTGATGATCTTAAGAACATAACGAAGCCTGTCCTTTTAAAATATTTTAGTCGATCAATTCACATGCTTTATGATCGTTTACCGGAAAATCTTCGTGCCGACAGTGAAATTATGTCATATCTGCCTTGTATGGAGCATTGGAATGCGCCCCACATCATGACTCATATCGATGGCCCTGCAGCCTCTGTACGGAATTGTGAAATGTGTCGCTCCGAAGTGTGGGTGGAGAAAAATCCTATTGGGTCCTAGTTTTGAGGGTTGGTGGGGGTTGAGAATTCGGAAGGCCTATATAAGCTCAAGATGCACGTCTGAACTGCAGCAGTTTACATGCAAGACAAGCGACGTGAGCTGAAAGAACGATTGCTCCTGCTTTTGAAAAATATTGAGGAAGTGAAAAATCTTATACGTTGGAGAGAGGATCTGGGATTCATCACAAACAGATTAAAAAATACATTAATAAGTTGAAATGGATTTCACAAGTATCAACAAGGTGGGAATAATGGCAGAATTTTTGCCAACAAAAAAATTGGCTGAACTCCCCGTTCAGGCAGATCATCCGATCTCCGACCTGAGAATAGTCGAAACGAAATTCGGGAGGAGGATCGTGGCGGATATCACCAACGAATTCTCCGTATTCCTGCCTGCAAGATTCGTGAAAGCGTTCGACGAGAACAAATAAATATTCAAAGAGATGATTGACGCTGCGCATACAAATCAACTCTACATGAACTACTTCGGTGGGAAATATAACAGCGTAGAATTCAAACGTATCTGACGCCATCAAGCCATCACTCCATCGCGCCTATCATGGACTCGTGACTCCACGCGAACGATGACGGCAATGAAAAAAGTGTTCGAATCCATAAGTGTACATTGTTGAATAAGTAAAAAAACATTATAGATGACTTGTGGTGGGAAATGTATGAGTGGTATTGAAACCGAATATGTAAAACAATTTTCTATGGTTTATTTTATTAAAAAAAATATACATATATTTTTCGATAAAATGTTTTTATTTATTTCAAAAATCCTGCGTTTACACAATGCCTGATGTACCAGCTCCTTAAATATTTCACGTTTGCGTTGGCACAATTATATTTTGAGTCATGAGGATGATGAGAACATCCTCTGTTGTTTGATATTTTCGATAATTTCTGCAATGATGGACAATCGAGAGTTTCCATATCGACAATATGTGCCGACGAATCTGTGAATTGCGCTAACCACGTCCTCTTCTCCAATCCCTTCACGTAGATGGTTCGGGCTTGTTTCAAGATAGCTCGAATTGTTGTTCCAGCAGCTTCGTACGGTGTGTCGCCTGAATTCCATCGTATCCCATGAAAATTTCGTTCTAGCCATGAATTCATCGTTTTGTACTTCGCTGGTAGAGAGTTCCACGGCGTTGGAGGTTTGAAGAAAAACGTCAGGGGCTCGGTGTTGTCAGAGATTTCCACAATTGCTATTTCTTTGAGCACAAATTCGTTTATGGGTCTCCTGAAGCCTTGAATATCGACGATAAAGTCCATGGTGTTGACTGATGAGAGTCGGTTCATCGTTGAAGGTTTTATACTAATTTTTTTACCCCGCCACTTATTGGATTGTACTCGACAATACGATCGTGTAGAATCAAGCAGTACGCGGATGTATTAGCAGGAATATTATTTCTTGCTTCAAATTCAAGACGAATGTCAACGGGGCCTGACTTGAGAGAATCGTTCTGCTTTGAACAGTCGATGACAACTAAAGGGGCATACTTTAGAAACTCGGATTTTTTTAGCCACGGCTCCGCTTCCCTGTTGTAATAAGTATTCTGGAAGTTAGCATACATCTCGTATAGTAGGGCGTACTGGTTTTGCTCTATGTTTAGATTCAAATTTCCATATGGATAGCATTGCGAATTTAAATATAGTTTAACATCGGCGAGATTACAATGATCAAAGTTACTCGCGTTCTTCTTTTTCTTATTTTTCCGATCAGTCTGGAAAGCTAGAATGACATATCGCGGTTTTTCCAGCTGAGTAGAAGTCTTGACGGTCCATACATGCTTCGAGGTTGCGGGGAGCAGCGGATATTCATACAGTTCCCACGTACGATAGCTCATGGAGATTGGCGCATCTCTACCGATAAACTTTAAAAGTTGTATTTTACGCTGATCGGAGACTGTCACGTATGGTACAAGCCATTCTACTTTTTGCAATACAAGTTTGAACTCCTCGTCGGTCGTCTGTACAATAGCATTATCATCAGTCTTCGATCTCGATAGAATCAGCTCATGCTTGGCGTTTACGACGATTTTTCGATAATCTTCGGCAAAACCAAGCAGCATACTTAGCGGTATACATACGTCAAAGTTACCTGCTGCATCTATGATTTGGACCGTTTCTTCAACATCAAGCCAGCCCGTGTTCTCGAGCATAGATCTCTTACCGGGACTCAGAGATGAATATCCCTTTATTAGACTCGTAAGGCCTACATTTTTATTTCGATCAATTTCAATAGCGTTGAGCTCATATCGTACTTCTTCGAACAAAAAGCAAATAGCATTATTGACGAGGCTTGTGGAGGCAAGCGCTGCACCATCGGCTTTAGTCAGTTTTCCGCATATATGTATAAAACTTTTGCTTGGTAGAAGGCATAGATCCTGATGTTGGATGGAAATACGTATCTCATCGCTGTTGTTAAAGGTTGACGATGCATACGGCTTATGAGCATGAATCTCGCAGTGTATTATAGATTCATCGAAGATGATGGGACTTTGTATATTTACTATTTCCTCCTCCATTTTACACAACAGATGCAGAGGGCACAGAATAAATTATATCTTATGCGCTTTTTCCGCGCACAGTCAGACCCAAATTCTTTAGAAGTAGTACGTTCTGAGGTGTTAGCACTTTGAGCGTCGATCGGCGACTGGTCATGCTCATCCATGACGACTTGATATTATGGCTTCTATTGAATACTATACCCATGATTTTATATGTAATCGTATGGTTATGACTTCTCCACGAAAATTTACTAAATCACCGTCTTGGTCTACTATCCGAAGCTGGATGTTATCTATTGTCTTGCTCGTGATTGGCAGATAAATGACGTGCGATGGAACTTCAATGATTTTATATCCAGATGGTACGAACGGGAAAAACTCGTGAATCGTATGAGCTTTTCGCTCATTAATATAGGCACCGGCGGTAATGCTACACTCTATACGCAAGGCGTTCATTTTCAGAATGGCTACGGGGAGATCAGATGTATGCCTTTTATTGGCTACAAGAATACGCGGTGTGAAACCCAAGAGAGAGCCGATAGAATCATTAGGCTTAAAATTTATATCGCTATTACACTCGATTTCACTACGTAGAGTATTGTTATTGGGTTTAATCTTAATAGAAATATTCGGCAACTCTGCCTGCACGTACTTCTCAATATCATCTATTTCATAGCTACCCGTCGGTATAGTCAATATCTTGTCTCCCACATAAATTTTATTATTACCATCAGCTATATTAGGAATAGAATTGAAGGTTAGTAATTCAATGAGCCCTAAAGTGTAATTTTTGTGGGGTGAAAGTTCGATGGGGGGAAAATATTGAGCTTCAAGTGTAGATGACGTCCCGGAAATAGTTAGTGTAAAACTATCATCCATGACGGCGGTAAATAGTCAACTGATTCTATATTCATCATTATGCACGTTTATATAGAGAATATTTTTCTTTGCCACTCAATTGCTGGCAGAGAAACTTTAGGCATAAGTGTCCACATTCGACTGTACCATAATCCTGATATCCCTTATAATTATAATTCACGCTACCAACACCAAAATATTTCATCAACTCAACTGGAGGCTGAAGGTTGCCGAAACTATCAAAGTACATGACATTCTGCCCCCTCTTTTTGTATGCAACCCAGTGTGTACCAGGTCCCATATCCTCATCTAAATTGATAATTGCTGATTCGTATTTTGCTGGTCCACTTTTCGGCAATTTATTTCTCATAAAAACTCCGCGAAAGTGTGGAAGTTTCATGATTTTTGCATATTTGAGCAGATCAACATCAGTTAAGGCTTGGGGAGGCAGCGTGACTTTCCGTTTTTTGAACCAAGACCCATCCCCCTCTTGTACGGTTTTAGATGTAGACCTTTACCCAAAGCAGCAGCTTCCATCATCTTATTATGTCTCTTACTCTCATCCAATTCCCGCTTAGCAGCTTGGGCCGCATTTACAGCTTTAGCAATAGAAGCAGCGCCACCTGACAGTGCTCCAGCAGCACTAAGACCAGCAAATATCGGCAGGAGGAGTGGTAAAAACCCCCCAATTCTACGAGGCGCTGGTAGAATGCGCAATTTACTTTTAGCTTTCTTGCTACCTTTCCGAGCACCCTTTCGACCTCGGTTATTCTCATCAACGATTTTATTCTGTCCCATGCCTGATTTTGTTTTTTTCACGCAATGTCCCATGCCTAGTTTAGTTTTAGCCTTCATGATGTTCGCCACACCCCAAGCACTTGCTCTCTCGGCAATACCCGCGTCTTTCGCGTATACTCGTTTCCAAGCCTGCTCGGCCAGTAATTTGTCGGCCAAAGTTCTCGCTTCGAGGCTAGTTTCTTTTGAATATGCAATATCGTGCTGCTTGCAGGCTGCATCCAATGGATTAATACCTCGATCACCTCGTGCAAGACGTTTAGATAACTTTGTACCAGGTCCACAATACTGGTACCCGGGTAGATGCAGCTCGACAGGGAGCTTGTCAATCAGACTATTGAGCAAAGCATGACCGATCATATCGGGGATGACCGCTCGACTGGTGAATAATCTCTATAAAACCCTATTTATATTTTTTCCCCCATTAGTTGTGCTTAGGATGGGGACGGATGAACTGCCTGTAATGAATTTCGATGAATTTATGCGGGGAGGTGAACCGCGCGAAAAACGTCATGGCGATTTGTTGCCTAATAGCATTCGCGCAGTATTCTGCGGCCCCTCGAACTGTGGTAAAACGAACGCTTTACTCTCCCTCATAACACATCCTAATGGTCTGAGATTCGAGAACGTCTACCTTTATTCTAAGTCCCTCAATCAACCAAAATATACATTGCTCGCACGATTACTCGAGCCTGTGAGCGGTGTTGAATATTTTCCATTCAATGAGCACGAACAGGTGGTGACACCAAGCGATGCACACCCCAACTCAATATTTATCTTCGATGACGTGGCATGTGAAAAACAGGACAATATTAGAGCCTTTTTCGCCATGGGGCGACACAAAAATGTCGACTGTTTTTATCTTTGCCAGACCTATGCTCGTATTCCTAAACATCTCGTGCGTGACAATACGAATTTAGTGGTTCTATTTAAGCAAGATGAGATGAACCTTAAACATGTGTACAATGATCATGTCAATACTGATATGTCATATACACAGTTTAAAAATATGTGCTCAGAATGCTGGAATGATGACAAGTATGGATTCATCACGATCGACAAGGATAGTCAAATGAATGAGGGTAGATATAGACGAGGGTTCGATTCTTTTCTCAGTCATAAGTAAACGTGCATTGGAGACAGTATCATCTCTGACTCGAGGTTGACAACATGAACAAACTTTTGGAGGAGAAAAAAGACGTATTGCGTCAAATCGTCAAAGCGAGCGATGCAATTCGACGAAAACATCGGATGATAAAAATCGGCAAAGACAATGCTGAACAGGCAATGCAAAATGTCTTTAAGCCAATAGTCGCACCATTGGAACAACTGGTGATGCGGAAAAACGAGATGTTAGAGATGAAACAGGAAGTTAAGGAGGAAGTAAAAGATCGTGTTGAAGAAGAAAGAGAAGAAGAACATATTGAGGATGGCGACCGTGAAGTTAAAGATGATCCAATGTTGGAAGATTTGTCTTTCAAGTCTGCATACGGTGAGGAAGAGGGAAAGCAGGAGGAGGATACAGCTGTGAATGTTGATGAATTAATAAATGAGTATGTAGTATTGCTGCAGACAAATAGAAAATCAGCCTTGGATGTCTCATACGGTGTACGAAATCTCGCTAACAATAAATTAATGATTGGAGATTCTCCAATTTTTTTTGATTCTCAGCATATTCGTGTACGAGATAAAAATTATCCAAAAACTGTTGGATTAGCGGAACTGTTGTTCAAAAAAGTGCCCCGCGTTGAGGATCTGACATCCAACGATTTGAAAAATTATGAGAACATTGTAATTGCCACGAATGCCCATAAGAAATATTATAAAGCAGATGAAGCAATACGGACGGATAAAAATTTGAAATTCAAGACTTATATCGCGAAAATAGTTGATACGCACACGGGTAAAGGTATGCCAAAGTATAAAGTGGCTAGAAAAGACGCAAGATTCGATTATATTTATTGGGACGATCCCAATGAACTAGTGGACCGCCTACGTTTACTCCTCGCATCTCAAGCAGCCGGAAACTTATCTCACTCGAATGAAATCATATCGATTATCGAAGAATTGCGTGAGGCTCAAATCATTTATTAATACATTCATCATCGCAATTTCGCGCATTCACAAAATGAGTGTCGACGTGTTTGGACGGCAGCTGGATAATAAAAGTGCGCTGAATCGCGGTCCTCCGGGCATTGGATTCGAGATTACAAAAGACGGACATTACGATTTGGAGAACAAGCGACTCTGCAACGTTGGAATTCCCGAAGAGGACGACGACGCTATCAGCTTAAAGGTGCTGAATGCTAAAGCCCGACACGTAACTAAGAACTTACGTGAGGAAATAAAAGATAAATGCGACACGTTAAATACCGACTTACGGAATAAAATAGAGAGAATTAGTGCGCAAATAACTGAAGATCTCACAACCGAGATAAAAGAAATTCTCAAAACTCCGAATGCTGGTACGAAAAACCTGCGAGTGTCCATGCTTAGCATGTTTTCCCAGATTGACGCTCGATTAAACATCCTTGAGAAAAAATGAGCGAGAAGAAGCGAGCGCTGGTGCAGGAGCTACATAAGCCCGCACGCAAAAACTATCCTCGTCGGCATGTGGATATACGAGGCTTGGATAAGACTTGGCAAGCGGACCTTGTGGACATGTCGGCTTACGCGCGGCAAAACGGCAATCATAAATTTCTCCTAACCGTCATCGATGTCTTCTCCAAGTTTGCCTGGGCCGTGCCAATGAGGAGCAAGAACGCTAAAGATACAACGAGCGCCATGAGATCTATACTTGCAAAGGGACGCATACCAGAGAACCTACATGTTGATCAGGGCAAAGAGTTTTATAATGCCGATTTTCAAACTCTCATGAAAAAGTATAATATTCATATGTACTCGACATACAGTAATTTGAAAGCATCAATTTGCGAGCGTTTTAATCGTACCTTGAAAAATAAAATGTGGATGCAATTTAGTCTTCGTGGAAGCTACAAGTGGACCGATATTCTCAAAAATTTGATTTCCGAATATAACAATAGTGTACATCGCACAATTAAAATGAAGCCGAAAGACGTGAACTCGGAGAATGAGAAGCAGCTATTACAACGCGTTTTCACGACTCGAGAACCTTTGAAAAAAAAGTCGACGAAATTTCGACGCGGTGACAAAGTGAGGATAAGCAAATTTAAAAATATATTTGCCAAGGGTTATACTCCAAACTGGACAACGGAAATATTTACAATACATCAAGTGAAAAATACGAACCCTGTGACGTTCAGTCTGAAGGACTATCAAGATGAACCCATCGCCGGCGGGTTTTATGAGCAGGAGCTACTTAGAGTTGAAAATCCCGATATTTATCTGATTGAACGAGTATTGAAAACGCGTGGGAATGAAATGTTTGTAAAATGGTTGGGTTTCGACAATGCTCACAATAGTTGGATAAGGAAATCTGATGTGTAATAAAAATATTTTAACAATGAACATTATCGATCTTTTCAATCACCACCTTCTATCTCATCTTTCACAGGATTATTTTGTTGGACAGGATATTAATTAAGAAAAAGTCGGTTTCAAAACATTTTTTTTATTTAAAAAAATTAATTTGCTTTTATTTTCTTATTTTTTTTTATTTTTTTTTATTTTTTAAAATTCATTTCAAAGATGGGGGGGGGGGGGGGGGCAATTACAAAAAATTATAGAAAATTCAAAAAATAAAAAAATCGTCTCAAACGTTACAAATAATTAAAGTTTACTTCATCATCGCTAGGGAGCCATTCCGCCATTTGCTGTGGGAGGGCCAAGTCCAAATAAGGACAGGATTCATATCCTGAAAAGTGCAAATATTATGAGATTAATACAAAAACCATCGCACGCGCACACGTGTGTGAAGACAAAAATCTGTTTACCTGACTCATCCGTTTCCGAGTCGGAAAGGTACACCGTTGACGCGTCACTTTGGGGGCTGGGAGATCGCGGTGGTGGTGGTCGAACCTGCTCAACACGTTCTTCAACTTGGATCCACCTGGGGTCGGGGGATCGTGGCGGTGTTGACTGAGCTTCTGGTGATGATGCTAGTGATGGTGAGGGCGAGCGGATTGGTAATGATGCCGTGGATGCTGATGATAATGACGACGATGATGACGATCGATATATTACTCCCGATGGGCCAGCTACTGCCCCATCATCTTGAATAAATTCGTCGTCAGACGAAAATTTAGCCTCTTCCTCCTCCTCCTCCTCACTGTCACTGGCGAGAAGTCTCTGTTTTGCTGAGGGAATATATATATATATATATATATATATATATATATATAGATATATTTTTCGTAATACCGTTAGGTAGTCAGGCGGTCAGGTAGCGAGGTGACAGGCAGGTCGGTGGAAAAATTTCGAAAACAATAAAGATCTTCGCTTACCGTGTTCATTGAGCAGTGGCATGAATCGTTCTTCTTCATGCCAATTCATGCCCCTGATTACTTTTACCGCCGAATCCAAAATATCCGGATGATCCAATAATCCGCGATTGAAAGCTTTTACGAAAACTCTCTGCCCAACCATACTTAATATTCTTCGAACTTTTCGTAAATTTGCCTCGCGGGGCATAATCCGCAATTGATCAAAACGCACTTCAGGCCATATGAGTCGCAAAAACGGAGACTTATTGAAAAGAAAAACGCACAGCATATAAACGTCAGCGTAGAGTGGTGCCATTTCAGCTAATCCGTTTGACTTGATGAGAAAATGTCAACTGAGCGAACACTCCCCGAAAATTACTTGTCACAGCGGAAGGGTTTGGTGAAAGCGGAGGGTCACTTATTGGAGGAAAATTCTAACGTAGTATACATATCTCACTTCTAGGGAGTGAGGGTAAGATCATAAAAATATAACCGATACTCACCAGTACAGATATATATATATATATATACTAGGGGTGCGTAGGGCGCTACGCGCCCTCACTTAGGTTTGGGTTTGGGTTTTGGGTTTGGGTTTGGTCATCCTTTTCAAATTGGACACCCGGTATAAGCTCAAATCCTGAAACAGCGGCGGCGGCGGCCGCGGCGGCGGCGGCGGCGGCAGCGGCGACATATCTTTATATTATAGAGAGATATATATACTCTGGAAACTCTCTGACGTACCGTTTTTCTCTTTTTCTCTTCTGGATGCGTACTGTACTCTCTCTCCCTTATATCGCTCCAAAATATTTTCGAGCAGATTAGGAAATTTAATTTTCATAGTCAATTTTTTCCTCCAGCTTATCAATTTTATTAGCTTATATACATTATTCACAGTTTTATACCGTTCATAATTTACCACGCCTATCGCATTCTTAATTTTACTCTCCATTTTTTAGCTACAAACATTCTTTCGCTTCACGCTCATAACCCCAAGGTAGAGTATCAGTCGTATGAGCGAAGAGAACTCTTTTATCATCATTCCAGCTTAAAGCGACTTTTCTCTGCCTTACAGTTTGCACTACATGCTTCTTCGATTGAATTAAATTTTGTGTTTCAACAAGATTCTCATGCCGGAAAAGACAATGTTTATAATCGTCGAATCTGATTCTTTTTAACGTAGACCCTCGAACACCTTTAGCACGCTTTTTTTCTACATCATCATCTCGAACCTTGTAAGCGTATAGTTTGGCGCGCAGGCCCACGAATTCTTCCATGATCTGACCATTATTCTCATCCTTCATTAACCCTAACACCTTTTTATTCGCTAAAGGCATCCCATAAGGATTGTCAAGAGGATAATCGGAGGTATCAAATTTGTTTATGTCGAGCTTCATGACATCATATATATTAGGCACTGTAATATTATATATAAGACTATCAGTGTCGGTGTACATTAATTGAGCTTTTTGCCCAAACTGTTTTTTCATATACTCATAATGGAAATCATAAATATAAATTTTTGATAGGTCAAGGATTGAAAACCCCGCATACAACGGCTTATTAAATTTCACCTTTGCTCTGTTGAGCTCGATGATGACCATATCATCATCGAATACGGTGCAGCTGTGGAACGTAGCCCTAGCGATCAGAGCTCGAGCTCCGTACCGATCACCCCACTGAGTAACAAGCTTTACTTCCCGATGTTTTCTCACATTCTCCATTGTTTTCCCGAAAACCGCATTATTGAGCAGTTTATATAAGTTTTTATGGAACGCATTAGTAGCTTTTTGTCTCAATCCAGTATTTAAATCAATGTATGGCGTCATCCACGATTTCTGTTGAAATTTTAAATTTCTATGAATTTTCTTTAATTTTAAGCCCAAGTTGAGACACTGCTGCAAGTTTCGATAATGAATGATAATAATGTCGAGTTTTACTTGCACACCCCCTCTGGGGGGTTCTTACAAGGGTGGTGATTTCGTATACTTTTCCGACCATCAACCGCCTGCTCCGACCATTATTATCACCACCTACTCCTCCTCGCGATCATACGTCTGCAGCCGCATCGCTCCTTCACCATTTTATCCTGTATCGCATTCGCCAAGGACGGAGGGAAACTGCAGAAAACCTTCCGCCGATACAGGTCGGAGTCTCCCTAGTTCCCCCCTGGTGGCCGCGCGAGTAAACTCAAGCGCGGCCTCCAGAGGATACCTAAGCGAGCTCCTCCTTTACTGTGATTCAGTGGGTAAGTCAGTGCACGGCTAAGCGGCCACCTTCCGAGCGATAAGAACCGCTGCGGGAGTCCTCCAGAGCCGTACCCCGACCACCCACCCATCACAGAAAGGTGTTTTTGGGCATTTGTTTTGGTGGGATCCGAACCACCGGGTTTGCAGATTAAACACATAGAATAAATTCCATCGATGTCGGCCGTGGGGCTCGAACCCGGGTCCGCTGCGTGCGAACCCAGAGCCTCACCCACTAAGCCACTGCTCTCCCTTTGGATAATGAATGATATATTTTTCTTTTGTCAATAGCGTTGTCATAAGTTTTATATTTTTGGAGGTGGGTGGTCTGTAATGCTGAGGACAAAGTGGTAAGTCTTTATGAGATTCGTGCAGCTCCTTGGGATATTCTAAATCAACCTCGAATATGTATCCTGTATGAGAATCGGGAGGGATATTGTCAATATCCGATTTATCAAAGTTTTCCACCCACTCGAATCCAGCATATGGCAATGCCTGAACCATAGCTGCACCATAAAGATTGTTTACGTTGAAATACATTAAGTATGATTCAACTTTTGAGGGGTCAAAATCCTCCCCCATGTATCGATTATTTGCTTTTGCATAGCGATTTGAGCATTGAGCAAGTCCTCCTCTGATACCTTTCTCGATGAACAACAGCATATCAACGTTGGTGATGAGTTCGAGTTCAATGCCGGTTAACTTAAGCATTGCATCGAAAGCGAGTCCAGGAGCTGTATAATAGTGCAACGGATCTAAATTATATGTTGATAGACAGCTGCGTCGGAAATTTTCGAAAATGTCAGCTAAAAGGAGAACATCTATTTTGAGATATAAATCTGAATATTCTCCTAACGTTGATATTTTAAAAGTTTTCCAAACATTCATGGCGTGAGCGTATGAATCTTCGGAAATTTCCTCATTATTTAACCTAGAATAAAACTGCTCTTTGGATGGTAGCTCGGTCTCGTCAAGTTTCATCCAACAATCGGTATAATCATATGGGAAAACCCCCTTTTTAGTCATAAGACTGAATTCCGTTGCACTATTACAATGCTTGCGAGTGATTTGTTTTTCATCGCTTTCTAAGTAAGATGCTAATTTTTCAATGCTACACGCCATAAATCTATATGAATCTAAAAACCTGAACTCTACAAAAGTGCCTCGGACTTTTTTTGTGAATGAAATATATTTCTCCTTATTAATTGGCAGAAGATAAACCGCACCTTCAAATGCTACAGCTAATGCTCTAATCAAAAAATGAGCGTCATATCCCGATAAATTATGAAAAATGACCGGCACCGCGTGAGAGTTTTTATAATTCAAATTACACCCGGTGTGTGCGGGCCCGCGATACTTCCCTGTAAAATGACAATGATCTCGAACTCTCAACTCGTTATTTTCGAAAGGCTTCTCGCAAATATGACAGATGGTTACAGAATTAAATGCGCTTTGCTGCTCATCGCTGAGATGCTCCATTGGTATGATGTTCGTCAACCGGGCATTCACCAAGCTCGCGATATTCTTCAATTCCTCCATGAACCATCCAATACAATCCAAACCTCGATGAGATTTAAATTCCGAAATGGTATCATCGTACGAGCAGTGGAAGTAGTAGGCGATGGAGTGAGGCACATGCTTTTGGTAGCCCATAGTATTCACCTCCTCCGTAGGTGCAATCGGCTCCAGGAGACATTCGAGATCAGCATATATCGCGAATGGAACATTCTCTTTATGCTTATAGTTTCTAAACCTCATGAATTTCGCATCACCCTCGGGAAAATACACTCTGCACTGGTTCGTGCAGTCGAGGATATGCTTTTGCAGCACGATTTCGCTTTGAAAGTGACAGAGACACCTGTCACACAGCCATGTTTTACCATTATGGCTAGAAATCTGCGAGCCTACTAAGCGCGAAATGTTTTTTATCCATGTAAAGTGATGGATAGGACTCGCAAGATCATCTTCATCACAATCATGCCTGTCACTCTCGAGCATGAGAAGGTGAATTGTTGATTTAGGAGATACTTGCTTACTAATATATATCGGCACTATTATACTGTTCTTCCTCTGATTATCAATACCATAAATGTTAATTTTGAGGTTATTCATTTTTTCGAAGGTTGGCACTTTTTTTACAGTCATTGGAAAATCCAAACCTTTGTACTGTAACACTTCGCTGAAATGTCTATAAGAACTTGCTCGATTGCATTTTAGAACTGGCGGAGAAAGTGCAGCAGTCACTGCCCATAAAAAGCAAAATTCGTCATTGCTCTCTATATTGACAACGGCGCGCTTTCGTTGAATATCTTTCGGAACACTGACGTATGTACCTCCCCGGAGTGGTACGTATTTATTAAAATTCACAGTTAGGTTGGATACTTCGTGCAGTGACCAACCAGACTCTTTCCCATGGAACTCCTCAATTTTTTTCAACAACTGACCCTTTACATGTTCCTGGAACCACATGTCGATGTTCGTAGAGGGAAGAATTGCCTCATTCCGCGTGTTGAAAAATTTGTCCTCCAACGCAGTTTCACCTATTTTTTTAAGTTGAAACTTGCACGCTAATATTACGTTAAGCTTCAAATTGCCGTAACGCCGGGATGCAGCTTCCAATTTGGCGAGGATCAAAGGCTTAGAATCATCGAGAAAAGCATCGAGATCTTTGTGTTGAAGGTTGATGACTACGCCCGTTTGGATTCTTTTTTTGAACGCCGTCTCCATATCCCTCCATTGCACTTTATCAGCTGCTCCAGAACCAGCTCCTCTTTTCTTCAATTTTTCTATCACGGATAATACTGACGCAATTGTCGCTTGAATGCGCATTTTCTCATGCACTGAGGGACATTCGCGCCGAGAAATTTTCGTCAATAGTTTCACGTTTTTATCCCCCTCCCTAATCCACCTTAGTGCTACAGCTGGTGATGATCTTTTTTGTGAAATTAAATAAGCGTTTTCCATAATGGAAATGAGCTTCTTACACTTGTGAGTATCCATATTAGGAGAAAAAATAACCCGAGAAGAAAGAAAGACTGCACAAATGCTAATGGAGGGTTAAATGATTTGAGCCAGCAATATATACTCCCACTCCCCCCCAACATTCTATGGATCATCAGCATCAGCAGGTATATCAGTTGCACGAGTACATCTTCGTTCGGGTCGCCATAGATTAAACAGAGGGTTCCAGGGGTAGCGTTGCGTGGCCACAAGATTTGACGCAACAGTCTAACTGCTAGACGACATTCCAATGCCATCGTAAGATTACGCAAAGCGCGCTCTGCCGATAGAATTGACGGCATTCCGATGCTATTTTAAAAAGGTAAGGCGAAAATGATGCACTGAGATTAACGTGTCTCGACAAGCATATATCCCTCTTTTGCGCTAACAAGGGTAGCACTGCAGGGGGTAGCGTCGCGGTGGGCTTTTATGACCTCACGATTCGGCCTTTTCCAGGCTGCAGTCGGACACCTAGCACGTGACCAGCAGTGATTTATGACAGGAAATGAGGAGGCGACAGACAGACGCGCCAGTTAAGTAGCATTCCAATGCCTTTGTAAAGATTACGTAAAGTGCACTGAGATTAACGTGTCTCGACAAGCATATCCCCTCTCTTAAATTTACAAGGGTAGCCCTGCGGAGGGTAGCGTCGTGGGCGGTTGAAAAATCTAACGCTCCAGTCTGCTATTTACCTGTTAGAGATAGCGGCATTCCAATGCCACCCTCAAAGAAGCCGCCTCTCCCCCCCCCCCCTCTTGACCCGCAAAATATATTAGGCGCACTCCGGTTGTTAGAGATATCCCCCCCCCCCTCAAGATTGCCCAAGTGTATTCCGGCTCTTCAAGATAACCCCCCCCCGGGTTTGTGTCTCGGCTAAGTGGTTCATGTCTGAGCTAAAAAATGTCGGTAAATGTCGGGGTAGGGATCTTGGGTTAGAACTCTCCGTGTAACACTACTTTGGTGTAATGGTTTTTTCGAATTTTTTATTTTTTTCTTTATCGCCTGCAAGAAGTTTTCGAATTGAAAGGCGCTGAATCGATCTAAGCAGCCGAACCGTTTAACCTCATCGGCGACGTGCACAAGGTTATGGACATTGTATGAAATGTACTCAGGTCCGTATAATTCACCGTAATGCGAAACAAACCCAGCGTAAAAGACATCGAGCATAATCATTTAACTCGGAACATAGTTTAGAATCGGATAAAATTCGAATTGCTACACTTAACGCAGGAAAATGATGGTACAACTGTGCTGGAAAAACTGATTTTAAAACTACAGGACCGGTGTAGAGGAGAAATTGTCGCAACTCGGTAGCCTTCCATCGATCGACATTGTCGAGACTTCTCGGTTTCCTCGCGAATTCTTTAGGTATGCTAAATTTCATTCCGATTAAAATTTGTGATGCAGACCTCCGATGCTCTTTTGAAAATCGAACATCTCTCGGGCCTTTGACCCAGAGTTGAATGAGTCGCTTTACAAGCCCCAAGCATACAAGATGCATATAATCTAAAGCCATTTGTGAAACTACATCAATATTTAATCGTAGTAATTCTGAGACCTCACGACGATGCTCGGATTGTAATTGGCGTCGAAAGGAATCATCAGTTCTTAAAGGGCAATCTATTTCCGGAAAGGTAGTGCGTCTGCACACAAAGTCGCCTTCTTGAGTACATTTAGAACACCCAAAATACCCGTTGTGACCTTTGGTGTAAGTGATAAACGACTTAGCGGGCGCATCGCAAACAATAGCTTTAATACTAACGCGACACTTACAGCCTTCGATATCAAGACCATTGTTAAGAAGATCAACCATTTCATCAATAAGTTGATTTAAAAAAACATTAGCATCATCAGGCTTCTTATCGCCATAATGAATACCAACTGCAAAAGGCTCGGTGTAAAAGTCCGTTGCGATTAATACTAAAATTGGCCAAAAATGCCCTCGTGAACTTTTAAATAACGGTAAGCCATCACAATTAATATTTATTTCGATAGATTCCGGGATATCATAAAAATATTTCTGAATTCACCGTTTCAGACCGACTATTAATCCAAAATGCACGTATTTTCCACAGTTTATCGAGACAATTTGATATGATGGATTTCGAGGGGTTTTTACAAGAGCTCGCACATCCGCGGGTAAATCATTAGTACCGTGATTACAAAGAATTTTTAACAGAGTGCTTGCAACATTGTGTGACATGTCACTTTGAATAACCCAACAGCGTAAATCATCTGCTAAAGTCGCATTCGGTGCTCCCGCTATTTTATCGTCAGATTCGATTAAGTTTTCACTACAAGAAACACCCGACACATATTGTTCTGATTCAATATGCTCAGGACTATCAGGCATAGAAATGAGTTTTTCACGCGTATGAGCTGCATTTTCAACTTCAATAGTAACCGTATTTTCAACTGTATCAGTATCAAAAGCAACAGTAGAAGTAAACACCTGATTATTACTTGCATTATTTTCCATTGAATCATTGACCGGATTTGTATAGCAATTGGGACGTGCAGAAACCACGAAAGAATAAGGCTGATTGTCAATTATACCATGCCATGCGATTTCGTCAAGAATCAACTGATTTCTTCTACGTTTTGATAAAAACGGGACCGTGTTAGGCATTTTTGAAAACGTTTGAGTTAATACTTCGTATAAAAAAGGCTGAAATAATTACAATAAAAATAATTATTAAGATTGAGCAATAAAAAAAACTAATTGCATTGAAGTGCAAGGAATAGTATTGAGGATACCACAAAAACTTTCCAGAATAGTCGGAGAAGCTGCAAAACTGAAATAAATAATAAACCAAATGAAAAAAAAACAATAGAAACCAAAAAAATTAATAAATTTTATGACCAGATTTGGGAATAGAGAACTTGCATTATTCCCAACTTTAAAATTATTTAAGAGATAATTATTCAAAAACATAATTTGCATAAGTTTATTCAGTTACTCATCATTCCTTAATTAATTATACCAGCTTGAAAATTGAGTTGCATTTCAAACGTATGTCACGTGACAGTGACGTCACAACACCCCAGTGCAGCAGCGCCTTTAGCGGTAAAGTTAAGAAATTCTAGCAGCTATAATCATTCCAAACCCAAAAAAACTTTGTAATTTGTGAATATGTAGTCTGTAAATAGGATTCAAACATGACTAATGTACCTGAACAGTCGAAGAAAGTGTACAAAAAATATTGTTTTGTACCATGTTGCAAAAACACAACTGTACAAACACGAGATAAAGAGTTTATTTGCGTTAAGAACATCTCTAATAGTATATTGTGTATCAAGGGCGGAAAGCGAGCGATTGACGCAAGGCGAGTTTCGGCTGAAGCCGAGGGTGCTTCGGGTCACCAAGGCTCAGCCGAAACTCGCCTTGCGTCAATCGCTCTCCGCCCATGATACACACGATACTTTTTGTCCATAACCTGCATCGAAAATTTGCCTTCGAGTGCATGTGAAGTTGGCGACAGGTGGCCTTTTTTTGCCCGCAAACGAATAAGCGGGCGCAAAATGCTGAAGGGAGCAAAGTGTGTATGGTAAGCGGGCGGAAAGTTAGTTTTTGCACCCGCTTACTATGCGCACTTTGCGCCCGCTTATTCGTTTGAGGGCGGGAATAGGCCACTGTGCGCCAACTTTACATGCACGAGAAGGCATACTTTCGGTACAGGTTGGACAAAAATATATTCTTGGCAAATTTGCAGATGCTGCTTTCTGATGAATTTTTTTTTAAGTTACAACATACGCTGTAACGAATATTACGCACACTCGTACACTAATGATTTACTTTCATGAATTTTTTCACCTACGGATACCCTATATTTTTAACATTGGTTATCCGGCGGATAACTATACCCGGAAGATAAGCCTGGGTGAAAAAACCGGTCATAACCTTACCCTAGTGCCGAGGGGTGTTGTAACGTCACTCAGCCCGCAGAGCGCATACATTTCTTGTCATTTGTTACGCCTTAA
This sequence comes from Rhorus exstirpatorius, assembly GCA_963564615.1. NCBI lineage: Eukaryota > Metazoa > Arthropoda > Insecta > Hymenoptera > Ichneumonidae > Rhorus > Rhorus exstirpatorius. The sequence continues at coordinate 2,505,946 of OY751314.1, read as the reverse complement.
GATATAATAATAAATTTGCTTAGAGAAACTAATGCAATGTTTATGAACTTCAGAAAATATTTAACTATAACAGAATAATTTAAAAAAAAATGAGAAAATCGTTCACATGCAAGTTCTCCGTTGAAAATAATTACGTGCAACAGGTTAACAATATTTTAACCTTTACAAAATATTGTCACCCCAACGTGCAAGAGTTAATGTAATAGTGTTAATTCGTTTCTTATATTTTTTATTTCATAGAACTCACCCAACTAATAGCACAATATTTGCAAGTGGGTCTCGTTGTTGATATATGTATATATACTTTCGTTGCACCGACGTCGAATGAGAATATACACACGTTTCGTAGACGGCCAAAGCTCGTTTCTCGCAGGAATGAGCCGGAACAATATATCTGTTAACGAAATTTGTATTAGACTTATTAATTTAAACGTTATGATTCTAGGGAACGATAATATAACTGGGATGTGATATGTGACGTGTGCGCAATAATGTACACTACTAATCATATGATCAGATGTTGAGTTGTTTGTGTGCATTAATCGATAGTTCATCGTTTTACTTACCACGTATCAGCGATCTATTCGTATGAAAAACAAAATTTCTGTCACGACGACCTATATTGAAGAAATAATGTCGAATTAATATCATTCATTATAAGGACAAAAATGTATATATAATAGACTGTTTCAAAATAAATCGATAATTTTTTTTTTTGCTTTACACAATCTTAAACTATACTTGGACATCAAAAAATAATCCTCGCGAAAGGGGGGGCCGGTCCTTTAAGATTTAGAGGTGTCTCGTCGAACTTTTGTGATTTTTATTTCGTTAATACGTGAATAATTAATTTGCATGAATGCAACAAACGTTTTTCCAGTCCTAAAATGATGAATATATTCCAAACTTATGTATAAATACTGAATATACTAGAAACAACGATCTTGATGATCGCAGCAAAAATTATCGGTCTATATATACGTCGATAAATGCAAAAAAAAAAACAAAAAAAATACAAAAATCAATATTAATAATATCCTACTTTCCTTTTAAAGAACTTCCTACTTGGTACTTTCTTCTACAAATAAGTAGGAGATTATTAACTACTGATAAATAAAGTTTTTAAAAAATTTTTTAAAAAAATCGTATTAATTGTTTTTTCATTTGCTAACATGTTATTATTTTGTTCAATTAAACATAAAGTCCTGTTTGCTAATAATAATTTGTACTCAATTGACAAAATAGACTAAGAGTTGAATAATCATTAATGTTATTGAGAAAAACGATGTGGGGTTAGAAAAACAGGCGTGTAGAGGTACCCGCGCACAGATACGACGTGCCGCGCTAGATAAATTAATTTATCTCTACCAGTAAACATAATTTCTCCATTAATAAAAATTACGTTTTTTATAGAAAATTTGACGTAGAATACGATGGTTGTATTAAGAAATCGTTAAAATTTGGGGGCCACGGTTAAAAATTGATTTAAACTGTGACGGGAATCTCGCGATTCGCGTCACCTTCGGCCCACCTCACCATCCTCGACGCCGGGAGAGCCGTTGATCGCCAGGTAATCGTTTGAATTGAACGGCGGGAATTACCAAACCCGTGAAACTCAACCGGAACTTGATAGGGACGTAAACGAAACACGAAAAAGGGAAGCCGGCGCGTTGGATGGCGAGATCGGTGACGGTATACCCGATTCGCTCGGTATGTAGGTTGTGGAGAGAGGGCGTGGACGGCTGGCTAACTCTCGAGTGCCTTCAAAAAACGTGACCCGAAATAAAGGAACTCAACACGAAAAATAACGTATGGGGCCTTGGTTCAGGCTAGTTTTTTAATTCCTCTCACGATAGCTCATAATTTCGATAACTGACAGGAAACCGAACAGTAGTCACGATAGCTCATAATTTCGATAACTGATAGGAGAACGACCCGCAAGTCACGATAGCGAATGCGATAGCGAATAGAAAAATTCGGTAATGACGGTAACGTCGATACTTAACTAAATTCGAGAACGACACTCAATTCGAGGCTTAACTAAATTCGATAACGACGGTCAATGCAGTAACGCAAAATAACTGCGGTAACGACGATAAATTCGATGCTTAACGTAATTCGATAACGACGCACAGTGGGGCAGGATCCCAAAAAGCTGGCCAAAAATCAGAAGTGGGGTAAATGATTTTAAATTCTTTCCTCAGGGGTTTTCGGGGTCGCTGATTACGAATCTGTTATCAGAATCACGATTTTCAAAATGGCGGACCCAAAATGGCAGACATAACTGAACTAATTAGTCAAATTATTCAGTAAAAAATACCCAATCGTATTTCTTAAGGGTTTTTGGGATCGCTGATTATGAATTTGTTATTGAAATGTTAATTTTTAAAATAGCAGACGCGATATATGGTCGATTCCGTAAAAATTTTCAATTTTTAATATTTTTAAATAGAAAATATTTCATGATTTTTTTAGGTTTTAATGAGTAAAAAATCTCTTGAGCAATTATAATAATAATGTCGAGTTTTACTTGCACACCCCCTCTGGGGGGTTCTTACAAGGGTGGTGATTTCGTATACTTTTCCGACCATCAACCGCCTGCTCCGACCATTATTATCACCACCTACTCCTCCTCGCGATCATACGTCTGCAGCCGCATCGCTCCTTCACCATTTTATCCTGTATCGCATTCGCCAAGGACGGAGGGAAACTGCAGAAAACCTTCCGCCGATACAGGTCGGAGTCTCCCTAGTTCCCCCCTGGTGGCCGCGCGAGTAAACTCAAGCGCGGCCTCCAGAGGATACCTAAGCGAGCTCCTCCTTTACTGTGATTCAGTGGGTAAGTCAGTGCACGGCTAAGCGGCCACCTTCCGAGCGATAAGAACCGCTGCGGGAGTCCTCCAGAGCCGCACCCCGACCACCCACCCATCACAGAAAGGTGTTTTTGGGCATTTGTTTTGGTGGGATCCGAACCACCGGGTTTTCAGATTAAACACATAGAATAAATTCCATCGGTGTCGGCCGTGGGGCTCGAACCCGGGTCCGCTGCGTGCGAACCCAGAGCCTCACCCACTAAGCCACTGCTCTCCCTTCTCTTGAGCAATGTATTTATTTATCAAAAGTTTTTTGAGTACAAAGTTTGCAAAAAATTAAATAGCTCTTATTTATTTCTAGTAACAAAAATCTTGAATGTCATCTTCGATGTTCGAATCATTCGATTCCGATTCTGATGTTGACCCGCTTGTATCTAAATCGGAATCGTTCCTTGTCTCTTGTCTGATGACTTCAGGTTGTTTAAACATCTCTCTAGCTTCTTTAAATAGAGAATTCGCCTGTCTCTGGGGCAATTTCCTGATGCTTGAGAGAAATGGATCTGATGTTACGAGAAGCCTATTGAAAATGTCTCTCATATTCGATTCTCTAGAGCATTTTCTTGAATGATGTAATCTGTAGTTCTTAATGTCCTTATTGCGTGACTCTTGGGCCTCTTCAGAAAGTTGTCCTATCGGTAAAAGGGCATATTTTACAATTTCTGCTCCGTGCATCAACACTTTATGTACAGATGTTGGCATGTAATACCATGGATATAAAGCAACGAATAAACGGGCAGTATTTACACAATAGTCTTTGAATTTTTCTTCGTCTATATCATATCCGCTCGAAATTACTTGCAAAATAACATGAAATCGGTGAATCATATTTTCATCAACTCCTGTAATTTCAGCGGATGTGGCAGCATTTTCGAAAAAACGGCGGGCTGTATTTCCATCGTTTGAGCTGCCATATCCTGGCTTTGGTCGATCAACGATGAGCCCCAGTTTTATCTTAAATTGAGTCTGTATGTCTTCCTTGCGTGTTTTCACAATCTTTTTTACTTCCTCTTCACGAGCTTGCCACTTTTGAGTTGTGAGCTTATATGACAAATGCAAACAGCACTCGAAAAAACGAATCCACGCATGCAATGTAGATATGCCAAATCGTAAATTATCTGTAGTAATGCCCATTTTTATAATTTTGTCGATGTTATTAAAATCTTTAGAAGTGGCTTTGCACAGGAAGCAGCGTTGTGCAGAAGTGGTACCGGTTACAGCGTTACAGACTTTGCCGTCGATCATCGTAAATGACATACAATAGGTTACTGAAATTGATTTATCATTTTTTTCAGTAGTGTATCGTTTAAGACCCTCAATCTGCTGTTCTATGTCTTCTTCTTTCAGTGTTGATTGTACATCTTCATGTACAAACTGCAATCGTATTGGTCTGCAGAATCGAGGAGATGAAGGTCTAGGATTTTTCCACACAATAGTTGCTTCATCCGTTTCGTCAGATCGATTCATCGCTTTCATCAGATTTTCCATCCTCAGCAAATTTTTGCTTATAAACACTTTGACCGCTGCTTCCATCACACCCCCATTTACAGTGAAGAACTAATTTTTGCAGAATTTCCGAATTAAGAGTATCGATGACATCAGCCTGAAGTTGCATAATTCTATATGTGGTATGATCAAGTAAAGCCTGTAGTTTTATTTGTGCGCACGACTCACTAACACTAGTGTACACAACTGATGGATAACAACGATTTTTTGCTTTTTCTACTTCATGATACGATGGGTATAATTTGCATTTATGTGCTCTAGCTGCATTCCTTGATAGCTGATACGAGCGCTTTGATTCTCCTTTCTCGATCATTAAGGAAAGTGCTTCGTCGGGGGTTAATGGTGCTTCATTTTTTGACCGAATAGCAGCTATATATTTTGAAGCTCTTGTTGGGCTTGTTAATGTGACATCTTGAAGAACTTGAGCAGCATGCACTTGACCAGAACTCCTTAAACTCATTTGAGCAGCATACGTTAATTCTTCTGTAGATAAAGTAGATCGTACTTTTTCAGTCTTTCTCCTCTTAGATCTATCGCTAGATAAGGCAAAAGATTGCGAAGGTCGCCCACGTGTTCCTTTTTCATCATTCTTCACAATCTCCTCAGATGTTGATGTTGTGCATTCAGTATTGGATAATTTTGAGCAACGTACGGTGCCCTTCAACCATTCTTCATTATTTTTTAGAAACTTTTCTTGGCCTCTACTTGCTGCTTTCCATCTAGATCGAAAATTTGCAAATAACAGTCCTAATGACTTCTCATCCCCGTCTACTTGTATCACATCTTCGGTTTTCTTGAAAATTGCATCTTTCAAAACGTCAATAACGTCTTTTTGTTCGTTTTTTAAACTGTCTTTCACCATAAAAAAAATATCTTTCCTTGACAATTCCATACTTGAAGATTTGGAAGACTCTGTAAAATACCAATATAAACATTTACAAAATTAAATGAGATTATTCTGAAATTATTTTATGCTTATGATTGTATATTTATAAATAAAACGAATATTTTTAATATGAATGATGTATGTTAGATTGCTAACTGGTGTCCACAAAAAATATGGTTAATTTTCTGAAGATACATTGTTTAGCGACAAAAAACGCATAACAAATATATTTACATACATTCCGTACGAAAAGAAAATACCGAACTCTCATGGATATCTGTCTTTATAAGGGTCACCTCTGTGTCCGTATAGAACAGGTATAATAAAGTCTAAACAGCAGGCGGCTACATTCTTTCATATATGGCTGCTCTGGGAGCCCCTCGTCAGTCCTTGTCGAATCGCCGTCTACGTATACACTAATACACCTTTACTGGCAAAGACCCTACGTGCAGTCGAAGGGTGCTACCTACCGTTATGCCTTACAAAGATGTGGGAAATACAGTTCTAACTACTAAGAGTTCTTTTAGAAATATTTTATAAAATTTTGAGATCATTTTCAAAATATACCAACGCGCTGTAACGTAATAATCAATGCATTACATTCACACGTCCGTTAATGTCACGCCACGTATTTCTCCCGCAAAATTAGTCTAACTATTCGTTGAGCACTCCTGAGCAGCCAGTTTTTTTTACTATATTATACTTTATACTATACACTATTAGTTCCTTGTCGAAACGAGGCCGAGACTCACGAAGACATTTTTAAAACTCTATTAGAAAATCGATTTTAGAAAAAAAAAGTTCAATTTTTTATGTTTACTTGTTGCAAAATTTAAATATTTCTAACATACAATACGCAATAACTGTGCATAACTATATATTCTGCATACCTTCAGAAAGTGATTCCATTTTGCAGAATCCAAATTGCGATATTTTCGTCCGTTTCACAGCACTTTGAAACAGGCAAGAATTTTTTGACGCGTATACTTGTTTAGTGCGTACCGAACGACGGCTGAATGTCGACTGATGCCGAGGCGACCCTAGAGCAGGTATATACCTGCTAGGTCCGGAATTTCATGCTAAGACTACCTGCAAACCAGATCTTAACGTATACAGACGAATACATACAAATCAAAAATTTGATTTTTGGCCAGCTTTTTGGGATTCTGCCTCACTGTGCGACGATAAATTCGATACTTAAATTACTTCGATAACGACGAAAAATTCGGAGACGGGAACGTGGACAGAGAGCTCGAAAGTACGATAGCGTGACGACAACGACAAAATAATTTCGGTAACTCGAGAACAGAAATTCCTCGCAATCGGGATCACAAAAAGGTAGTTCGAGGAAACGGTAGCATAACGGGAATGAAACGAGAGCAAATTCGGTAACTGACGATATCGGAGAAGGCGAGAACGTTAAAAAGATAGCTCGAGAGAAACGATAGCGTAGCGATACGAGAGCAAAAACGGTAACATGACGGGAGCTTTCCGAGCAGCGAACCGCTCGGGTCGAGAGCAGCGCAGAAAGGCTCCGAGCGGTGAACCGCTCGGATCGAGAGCTAAGCCGAAAGAGAACGAATCGAACAGGTAAATTGATCGAGACGATAACGAGGATGGAGAGGGACGAGTACGCGCACGCGTAACGAGAACTCGCGATCCCCCTCGTCTCCTGACGTCACAACGACTCGAGCGCCTTATCTCGAAACGTAAGTGACCGGCAAATTCAAACGATAACGCGAAACTCAATTGAACGATGACGCTAAACTCGATGAGCAAATATTCGTTAAACGAATAACGTAGACACGCCGAGATGTTGTGGCGGGTGGATCCTGTTGCTCGCGATGATCGTCCTTCGCGGGGTCCGCTTCTGGTATGGTAAATCGTGGGCCAACGATAACTAATACTACGATAACGGTGCGATTGGGCAATCCGTGGCGGATGGGGAATCGCGGGCCCATACGCCAACGGCCTTCCATACAGAAACGTAAATCAACCTGCCCTTCTTTACCCATACCTTTTCGCGAAGCGTCGAGAGTCGCACTCGAGCCATTAGACTCCCACGAATTACTTCCTTCGACACCGAGTATACCGGGTGGCTCATTGTTTCGGCCCCTATCCACGGTAACTCGGTGTTTTACTTCGCGTTGATCCGATAACTACGGGATGAGAGCTTTCGATAACGCAAAACCGAAAAAATAACTTACACGCTAATTGCTAAAATTGCGATAACTTATTCGAAATCGTAGAAAACCCTGGTCGGGACGACCTGTGACGCCAAAAACCAGAAAATTGCGTCACAAAACATTTCAATTGTTTATAACAATATGAAATTTTTTATAAATTTTTGTGAAAATATTTTTTTCTCGAAATTCACTCTTTTATCTTCAAAATTAAAAAAAAAAAGTTTTCTCTAGCTTAAAAATAACCGGAGTTATGAATTTTTGAAAATGAGTCTCCAAGGCAAAAATCACGAAAATCTCAAACTTTCAACCCCCTCTATTAATTAAAAAAAAAAAAAATTCCTCGAACACGTATCTTTTTTTTTCGACATAGAACCCGTAAAAAAAGTTTCAGCCAAATAAAAAATGTGTCAGTCAGAATGGTGTTCGGTTTGTAAAAGAATTAGTCATTAACGAAATAAAAAAAAGACAGAAGTCCGATGAGACACCTCTAAATCTTAAAAGAGCGGCCCCTCCTTCCGCGAGGATTATTTTTTGATGCCCAAGTATAGTTTAAGATTGTGTAAAGCAAAAAAAATTATCGATTTATTTTGAAACAGTCTAACATATATATATGTATATATTCCATTCAATTATGGAAAAAAACGGACTAGAAAAGTGACAGAAAACCGCTTGTCTAAATGAGATAAACTATTATATATTCACATCCCAATAATTATTTCTGTAACTTTGATTCTTTTACGTAAACCGAATATATTAATTATAATTCACGTTTTAATTTCTGTCTTAACCTTAATTCGACCACGGGTACACGATCAACTCGTTATATATCTCTATGCTATTATAAATACTAACTCAATTTTTCTTGCACATTTCAATAGTTGCTCACGCTTTTAAATATAATATATATATTCTCAAGGAGAGAGATTAACACTTAAAATCGGACATTTTACCTTGTCAAGCGGAGTTCAGAATTCAGGATCTCAACGGTAACGCGAACGAGTAGCGATGTGGCACACACGAGGTACTCCGGGGTCAACACGCACGGCATACGGTACAGCGTAGTAGCCATGAGTCACTGTCCACAACCAATCACAGTGATTGGCTGCGATCTGTGATCGTAGTTGATTCGTGGAAGTATAATAGCGCTTTCCACTGGGACACCGAGTGCGCACCGACTCAAGTTTTTCGTATGAGAGTAAGTGAGACACATATGTACCCAGTGCATCTCTGTCTCACTCACTCGCATGTGAAAATCTGCACTGAGTTCCCCAGTGGAAAGCGCTATGATATAGACAAAAATGTCCTCGCTAATCCATCGTTTCGATTGGTTGACATTCTCACAAAATGACGATGCTTGCGAGAGTGCGCGTGGTTCAAATATAAAAACAAACTTTCACATTTAAATAATCCACAATAAACGTTTGAAACAAACGAAATCGATATTACGTGAAAAGCTTATAGAAAAGTCCGAATTTCAGGACTTTATCCAGACCATAAACGATAATACATGAGACATTCCACAAATAGTGGCGTGGGTTTTGGGCCTCAAAATTTCGATTCGAAATTTTCGGTTATATTTTGTTACACATTTAAATACTTACATTGTTACAAGCATGTTATGTAAACGTTATAGAGTCATGTTACATTACCGTAATATCACTATGTTACATCCCATTAACGTGACATAAATTCACCAAAGGTACACTCACATTGTTACAAGCATGTTGTATAAATGTTACAGAGTCATTTTACATTACCGTAATGTTACTACGTTACAGCCTATTAACGTTACATAAATATCACTAATGGTACATTCACATTGTTACAAGCAAGTTATGTGAACGTTACAGAGTCATGTTACATTACTGTAATATCACTATGTTACATCCCATTAACGTGACATAAATTCACCAAAGGTACACTCACATTGTTACAAGCATGTTGTATAAATGTTACAGAGTCATTTTACATTACCGTAATGTTACTACGTTACACCCCATTAACGTTACACAAATATCACTAATGGTACACTCACATTGTTACAAGCATGTTATGTAAACGTTACAGAGTAATGCTACATTACTGTCATATCACGATGTTACACCCCATTAACGTTTCATAAATTCATCAAAGGTACACTTACATTATTACAAGCATGTTATGTAAACGTTGCAGAGTCATGTTACATTACCGTAATGGTACTACGTTACACCCCATTAACGTTACATAAATATCACCAATGGTACACTCACATGGTTACAAGCATGTTACGTAAATGTTACAGAGTCATATAACAATACTGTAATGTAACTGAGTTACACCCCATTAACGTTACATAAAAGTCACTAAAGGTACACTCACATCGTTACAAGCATGTTACGTAACGGCAACAAAACTTTTCATTACTGTAATGTAAAAACGTTACATACCATTTATGTAACCAGCATATAACAAATGGTACATGGCAATGTTACTTCCACGTTATATAACACCTATGTATCACAAGAATAACACTGTGACATTACCTGTAACTTCAATGTTATATTGCCGCAATGAAAGGTGTTTACAGAGGGCTTATCACGGTCCTTTTACGTGAGAACGCTCACCTCGTCCTAGCATTCTTATTGGTCCGCGGCGTTTAGTCAGCCAATAAGAATGCTAGGACGAGGTGAGCGTTCTCACGTGAAAGAACCGTGATATGCCCCCTGGGCCGAGTATTCAAGTATGACCCTACGAGATTTCTCGATTTTTCGAGGTGCGTGAAATGCATTATCAGCAGAGCAGCAGCCGGCTACAGGCCAGCTTCACTCATTGCTGCAAATCTCTTCTCCGTATTTTTTATATAATGTGTTAGTAGATATTTGTGTATGCACCTTAGTAATATAATTTTAATATATATTTCGCTTTGTAAACATTTTTCTTCATCGAACGAAAATTATTTTTTTGAAAAAAGAGCCGAGAGGTGAACTCGAGGCTCAGCGGAAAGGTACGGCAGAGATTACAAGCATAGTTATTAAGCTCTCTCTCTCTCTCTCTCTCTGTGAGTATAGTTGGTCGCTGTGTTTATCGCTCCTGCTTTCTTGAAGCTTTTTTCTGCCTTGCCGTGCCCTCGGGCGACTCTTGTTTCAGACCCTGGCATGCAAAAAAACGCCTTTCATCCTGAAATATTATCCGTCGACGTGCATATCGCCTGAGACGGTGTTTTTTGGGTGAAGGGAAAACGAAATCGCCTAACCTCAAAACTGGAATTCCGCTGCTTCCTTGACACATGCGCTTGCTGCTCGTCTTCATTGGTGCTTGCTGTTTTCGGCCTTGCCTCTTCGCGGGCGCTTATTGGCTGCTGTGCTGGGCTGCGTTTACCTCTTCACGACGCTGCTTTGGGTGAGCCAAATTCTATCGAGTGTCCATCTACATCACCTGCGGCTACCTTCAACCGCAATCTCACCGACTACTCGAGACAGGAGTGCGGCTGCCCACATCTACTACCTTATCGACTGCTGGAAACAACGGCTGCAACCCTATCGATTGTTCGCATTATCGCGCGCACGTATAGACCAGCATATTGATCGTATGTGCATGCAAATCGTCTCTCCTCCCATTGCATCCTGATGACACTTCGGTGCGGCGCTTGTAATCGTTTTATAGCTAAAAGTGGAGAAACTGTCGCATGTACGGGAAGTTGCGGTCTGACTTTCCACGCTGCATGTGCGGAGGACGGCTTTAAGTCTTTCTCGACCGGCCCCGATGGTAGGCTGAGCGTTCGTTGCGACTCTTGCACCATGAACCGCTCTAGTATCACCCCCCGCTCTCCCCCTTCGGGGCAATCAACTGTCTCTACGCTCACCCTTGAGGATCTCATGCGACAGCTGCACGAGATGTCTCTCCAGAATCAACGTGACCACACCTCCACCGATGCTCAGCTAAAATCTATCCAGGGTACTCTTGTTGGCGTCGAGCAGAGAGTCTCGAAGTTAAGCTCCGACGTGGCTGAACTATCCGCTCTGCACGCAAATATGGATAGACGCATCTCCTCGCTTGAGGCCACCACCGAAATCTCATGCGTTACCTTGCGTGAGGAAAATTCCGCCCTGAGGGACCAACTCGCCACGCTTTCAAATCGTGTCGTGAGGATGGAATCGAGGGAAAAATCAAACGAGCTGACCATCGCTGGACTCCCCACCACGGACCCTGAATCTGCCCGTGACCTCGCGCTCTCGGTATGTGAGGCGGTTGGGGCTGATGTTCAGCCGTCGTCCCTGCTCGATGCTTTTCGTCTCGGAGCGTCTAGACCTGGAAAACCTGCCAAAATTTTGGTAAAACTTGCGAACGATCATCTATGTGAGCGAATCGTCTCCGCGGCCAGCCGCCGCAACCCTGGTCTCACCGCGAGGGAAATAAGCCCCTCGTTTGAGCTTACCAGAGTATTTATAAACCGCAACTTGCCAAGCGCTCTCTACTCCCTCCACAAGGCTGTTCGAGCGTGGGCTAAATCCAGGGAGGATGTCACCTCGATTCGTGTCCGTGATGGAACCGTTCTCCTCTCCCTGCGTGGGCGCGCCGCACCGATCACTCTGCATGATGCGACCGATCTTGAGCGTTATATTGCCTCAGTTGAGCCTCCTCCGGCCTCGTCGAGTTGACGCCGTGGGATCTCGGGACATCACGCGGCTCCTCCTCAAACCCCACCCCTCAAAATCGCCCACGTCAATGCTCAGTCCCTCATCGCTCACTTTCCGGATTAGCGGCGGAACTATTTCCTCGGTACCCTGACAAACTCCATCCTTCTAAGCAACCGCCCATCATATCTCAGAGAGAGGCTCCATTTTCGCCGAGACACCACAACTCGGCCTTTCCGTGGCTCATCCCTTGATCTCGCCATACCCACAGCTAGAACGGCACTCTATCAGGGGTCCTTCGAGTGCTCTGCCGCCACCGCATGGAACCGTCTCCCTGAGAGCATCCGCGCGGCTGACTCCCATCCGCTCTTTAAAGCTCGCCTCTGCTCTTTCCTTCTCCAAAGCTAGGGAATACTCGTAAGCTCGGCGATAATACCCTTATTTTCATTATGTTATATATCTCTGTTATACTATACTTAAGCGCTTACTCATTCGTTATTTCTATATATTTTCTTATCTCCGTTGTTTCTTTTTATTAAATAATTATAAGCTAATTTTTCTGATCTCAACATGTTAATGTACTGATGTATAAGCTCCATGGGCCAACCCCCAGAGCGTGGCAATAAATAAACTCAAACTCAAACTCTCTCTCTCTCTCTCTCTCTGTCTCTCTTTCTGTATCCATATCTTTTTCCATGCTCGAGAGTCTTTCTATATAGCAACAATAGGGGACATTTTAAATATATTTGTATGTATACCGAGTATGCAGGAATAGAACTGCGAGTTATGGCGATTTCTCGAGATGTGTGAAATTCATCAGCAACAGGGCAGCAACCGGCTAATGCCGTCTTTGCTCAATGTTGCGAGGTCCTGCTCCTTATTTTCCACTTAATGTGTCCTTATCTCTATCAACCCCCGTGTCTCTGAATATACATAACTGCCTTTATTTACGGGGGTCCAAACGCTGCTACTTCTTTTGTAACACATTTTTCACGGGGCATGAATCTTAAATGATACTATTTTTTCTTTGAAAAAAAAAAGCAATCGGGAATCGTTTGTTGATCGTTCATTTAGATCACTCGTACGAAAAATGTTTCAATGGAAAATGTAAGAACACAGAAAGATGTTAAGCTCGTGACAAAGTGGGAAGGTCGATACGGTGCAAAAGCTCGCATTGCAAAACCAAACTTCCATAGCTGCACCGTTTTCGATGATGACATGGTAAATATTGAACTGAATCGCGTGAAAGTACATTTTAATAAACCCATATATGTCGGATTTTCGATACTGTATTTATCAAAAATATTCATTTTCAACTTTTATTATAATTACATAAAAACCAACATTTGGCGATCGAGCTAAGTTGATGTATACCGACACTGACAGCCTCTTGTACCATTTCACTGTACCTGACAATTATGATTATATAAAACGTGATTTGTATAAATTCGATACTTCCGATTACCTGGTTAATAACATTTATGGAATTCCACTACCGAATAAGAAAGTTCTAGGTTTAATGAAAAATGAGATGAATCGTAAAATTATGGAGGAGTTCATAGGACTCCGAGAAAAATTGTACGGGCTTAAAGTCTACGATGATGACAAGGCAAAGAAAAAAACTAAAAATATCAAGGGATTCACATTAAAAACTATAGAATTTCAAGATTATCAGAATTGTTTGCTCAACAAGACTTAGTGAAATATCAATAGTTAATTCGGAGTAAAAAACATGAAGTACATACGATAAAACAAAAAAAAACAAAAAAAAATAGAATCAAGTTGGTTAGATGATAAAAGAATACTGTTACCTGATATTACGGATACCGTACCATATGGTTATAAAAAATAAAAAAATCCGTTGAGTAAATTTGTTTTTCTTTATTTAAAAAACCTTTACATATCCTTTTCATCGATCCAACTATTGTGCGAATTATCGAAACCTAACCACTTTACAAGCAATTTATTTCCACGTTTTTGTACGATTTTCGCTAGAAGATAAATATCCGGATATTTGACTGTGGCGAGTTCTCCCTGATAGAAACCACCTTCGATCGGTTGATCCTGATAGTCTACAAGTTTATATGTTACCGGATTGGTATTTCGCACCTCACTTATCGTAAATATTTCCGTTGTCCAATTTGGTGTCTAACCTTTTTCGAAAACATGCTTGTACTTGCTGATTCGAACTTTATCACCGACTTTGAATTTTACTTTTCGCGTACAATTGACTCCAAAATTCCCCTAAATATTGTGCAGGATCTTTTTCTCATTCTTAGCGGTAACATCTTTTGGTTTCATTTTTATTGTACGATGTTTGCTATCAATATAGTCTGATATTAAATCAGATAAAATATCTATCCATTTATACGTGCCCTCGTAGACTGAATTTCTTCCACATTTTATTTTTTAATTTACGATTAAAACGTTCACATATTGATGCTTTCATATTACTAAACGTAGAATATAGTTTTATGTGGTAACGTTGCAAGAGAGCTTTCAAGTCGACATTATAAAAATCTTTACCACGATCAACATGCAATTTTTTCGGTATACGGCCTTTCGCGAGTACCGATTTCATAGCGTTCGATACCCTGGTGAAAATAATTCCTACGTCAAATTACAAAAAAGTACCGATTTTAGAGAATTGTAGAAAATAGTACGAAATTGTAGGAAATCGTATATCGAAGTAATTAATTTTAAAAAATTGTTGAAATATGTAGTTTTCTACGCCAATAACTACGAATTTCTAAGTTAAATTATTCCAAAACTTAAAAAAAATTTTAAATAATAATTATGGAATTTTCTTTCGTTTAAGTTTTTAAATTTCCAAAATTTACTAGGAACTATTACGAATAAATATGAAAATAGTAGGATATTCGATAAGTTTTTACGAAAAATGCCGTGTCACCGTTCAAATAGCTATAAAATGGTATTTCGTCACAGATCTATGAATAACTGCGAATTTTTACGCCGTCGTTGTCGAAAGTTCTAATTTTTTATAGAAAGTAATAGAATATGTGGAATGTAAAAATCACGGATTAGAAATTCATAAAATTTCGTAACAGTTCTTACGTTTTATAAAATAAAATAAGATTTTTTATAGAAACAATGAAATCTTTCAAATATTTTTCAGAAAAATCACTACGAGTCGCTACTCTACCAAAACGAAATTTTTTATCGTAAGAATTCGTAGAATTCTATGATTAACTATTAATTTATACGACCCACTCAATTTTTTTTTAATTTTTTTATATATGAAAATGTGGGTAGATAACAAATGGAAGAGGTGGGACGAGATGATGGGGGGATGGAGGCAGATGGAGGGGGAGCGGAAGGAAATAACGGTAGCGATGGGGGAAGGGTTGGGGGGGGGGAGAGCCAAGAAGAAGGCTGAGAGAAAGAGAGGGGCAGAAGAGGGAAAAGAGGGAAGGGCGGAAAGGAACGGGAGGAAGAGGGGGCACGATAAAAGTGGGTTTCTGTAATGTGGCGGGGGTGAAAAACAAGGGTGAGGAGTTTTGGGAAGGACTGAGGAGCTGGGATGTGATGATACTGCTAGAGACGTGGGTAGACTTGAAAGGGTGGGAAGGGATAAAAGGGAAATGGAAAAGAGGATATAGGTGGGAAGTGCAGGAGGCGATAAAAAGCAGAGGGAAGGGGAGGGCGAGAGGGGGAATGGTGGTGGGCACCAGGGAGGAAGTAGAGGTAGGAGAGGTGAGACTGGAGGAGGAAGGCTGGATAGAGTGCAAGGTAAAGCTGGGGAAGGACTGGTGGTGGGTAATTGGAGTATACGTGAATGGAGACCTAGAGAGGAAGATGGAAATGGTAGCGGGGTAGATGGAGAAAGAAGGGAATGAGGAGACAGTGGTGTTTGGGGGGCATTTTAATGTAAGAACGGAGACGGAGGGGGGACTGCGGTGGTGGTGGCAAGTGGGGGAGGGACGGGAGGGGGAGGAAGGGAGAAAGTCAAAGGACAGAGTTCTAACGGGGGAAGGGAAGAAGTGGGGGAGATTTCTGCGGGAAATGGGGTGGGGGTTATAAATGGTGGGGTGGAAGGGGATGAACAGGGTGAATGGACATACGTGGGGGGAAGAGGGAGGTCGGTAATCGACTACATGGTAGCTGGGGAGAAAGCGAGAGAGAAGATAGAGAGGATGAAGGTGGAGGACAGAGTAGACTCGGACCATATGCCGGTGGTAATATGGGTAAGGTCGCAAGGAGGGGGGTGGAAGGGAAGGAAGGGGAAGGGGAAAAACAAAGAGTGGAGAGGGAGAGGATGCTGGGACGAAGAAGGTGCAAGGAAGTTTAAGGAGGAGTTCGGTGAGTGGTGGTGGGAGGGGGAGGAGATAGAGGTAGGATGGGAGGAGATGGGAGCGAGGATACGGGGGGCCGTGAAAAAGACGGAGGAGGGGAAAGAAGTGGTGTAGCAAAAGAGCTGGTGGGACAGGAAGTGTAGAGAGGGAAAGGAAAGGCTCAAGAAGAAGCTGGAGGAATGGAGGGGAGGATGGATCGACGAAAACGCATACAAAGATGAGAAGAGCGGGTACAGAAGGATGGGTGAGGGGAAAAAAGGGAGGAGAGGAGGAGATGGGAAGAGGAGATAAACGGGATAAAGACGGAAAGTCAAGCCTGGACGGTGATAAATAGAGGTAGGAGGAGAAGGAAAGGGGTAAATGAGAGAATAAGCATCCAGGAGTGGGACAGATATTTCAAGGGGTTGCCGGGCAGGATAGACGAGAGGAGGGTGGGAGCTATGGTAAGGAACACAGAGGGGGAGGGAGAAGAAGAACTGACGAGGCAGGAAGTGTGGAAAGTAGTGAAGAAGCTGAGCGACAATAAGGCAATGGGGGAGGACGGGGTGCCGAATGAGGTGTGGAGGTACGGAGGAGAATGTGTGAGGGAAAATCTGTGGAGAATATGTGCAAGGGTGTGGAGAGGGGAAGGATGGCCAGAGGGCTGGAAGCAAGGAATGGTGGTGCCGGTGGTGAAGAAAGGGAAAGGAGATGTAGTAGAAGATTACAGGGGGGTTAAGCTGACGCAGACGGCATATAAGGTGTACGCGGGGGTGCTGGGAAACAGACTGAAACAGGAGGTAGAGGGGAAGGGGATGCTGCCGCCGAGTCAAGCGGGATTTAGGGAGGGGATGGGGACTATAGACCATATATATGTGTTGAAGTACATAATAAACAGGGAGGTGAGGAAGAAAAAGAGGGAGCTAGTGCTACTGTTCGTGGCTCTAAGGGCGGCGTTCGACTCAGTGGTTAGGGGGAAGCTGGCGGAAAGTACGAGGGATCGAGGGGCGAGGGAGGGGCTGGTAGAAAGGTGTGAAGAGGTGCTAAAGGAGACGGTGGGGAAGATACAGGTAGGAGAGGAGCAGGGAGAGAGATTCTGGACGGAGAGGGGAGTGAGACAGGGGTGCCCGCTGAGTCCGCTGCTGTTCATAATGCTGTTGGCGGACCTGGACGAGGAGTTGGCGAAGGGATGCTGGGGAGGGGAAGAGCTGGAGGGAGGGGGGAAAGTGTATTCGCTGGCATACGCGGACGATCTGGTAATCATGGTAAAAGGGGAGGAGGAGATGGAGGGAATGATAGCGAAGCTGGGAAGGTATATGGTGGGAAAGGGGCTAGAGGTGAACATAGGGAAGACGAAGCTGATGAAATGCAGGGCAGGGGGAGGGCGAAAAAAGAAAGTAAAGTGGTGGTGGAAAGGGAAGGAAATAGAGGAGGTGAAGAGATATAAGTATTTGGGGTATGTGGTGAGAGCTGACGGGGATCAGAGAGAGCATGTGGAGGAGAGGGTGGAAAAGGCGGTAAAAGCAATGGGACAGGTGTGGGGAATAGGAAAAAGGAAGTTTGGAAGAGATTGGGGCAGGAGGCTGTGGTTATTCGACAGGTTGGTGTGGCCGGTGATAGGATATGGGGTAGAGATATGGGGGTGGAAAGGAAGAGAGGAGGTGGAAAGGGTGCATGAGAGGTTTATGAGGTGGGTGATGAGGGTAACGAGAAGGGTACCAGGATACATGCTGAGGGAGGAACTGCAAAGGGAAGCGCTACAGGGGCGAGCGGGGATGAAGGCATGGGGGTACGAGAGGAAGCTGGAAGAAGGGAGGGGAGGGGAGTTGGCAAGTAGGTGCTGGGGAGAAATAAAGGGGTGGGCAAGGAGAGGGGCGGGGGGAGAGGGGTGGGAAGAGGAGAGGAGGAGGTTCTGCGAGAGAATGTGGTGGGATGGGGAGGAAATGGTGACGCGGGAAAAGGAAAAGCAAGAGGGGGAAAGGTGGAGGAGAATAATGGAGGCGAGGGGGCATAAGGAATACAAGTTTGTGAAAGGAAGAGGGATACCAGGATACTCAAAGAAGGGATGGACGGAGGAAAGATGGCAGAGAATGGCGAGATACAGAATGGGGAAGAGATAAGGGGGACAATGTATTGGGAAACAGAGGGAAAGAGGAGCTGCAGGATGTGCGGGAGGGAGAAGGAGACGTGGGAACATTTATGGGAGATTTGTACGGACTGGGAGAGCGAGAGAGGGTGGAGCGAGGTAAGGAGAGAGGTACTGGGAGACGAGGGAGAGGGGGAGGAATGGATAGAGAAAATAGAAAGATGGAGGGGCGCGCAAGGGGATAGAGCAGGGGGCGGGAGAGTAGAGGGGGTGGAGAGGATATAGGGGGGGAGTAGAGTGGTGCAGCGGAAACGGAAGTCACGGAATGAATGAGGTGAATGAATGAGGAAGGAATTAAGGAAGGAGGAAGGAATGGAGGAATAAATAAGGAAATGTAAAGAATTAAGGAATGAAAAAGAGTCTGTATCTCTCTCTCTCAAAATATAGGATAGGATAAGATAGGTTAAGTGTAGGTCAAGGAAAACGTGTGAGCGGAGTGGGAGTCCGCAATGTACTCCGCAAGGGAAATAAACATTTTACTACAATAGAAACACTGAAATCTTTCAAATATTTTTAAGATAAATAACTACGAGTCGCTACTCTACCAAAACGAAATTTTTTATCGTAAGAATTCGTATGATTCTATGATTAACTATTAATTTATACGACCCACTCAATTTTTTTTTTTTAAAGCAAAACACCTTTTTTTAAAACAAGTTTAATAAATTCCTAGTTATTCTCAAAATTCTACGAATTTTTATGTTAAACAATTTCAGTTTGTTTGGATGTATTGGTTATTAGTTATTTTTCATCGAAAATTGTATTTTTTTTTCTCACAAACTCATAGTTTTTACGCAATTTCATGAGTTGTATTCCATAATTTTTTGAACGGAAGACTGTAGTAGATTTTCTATTCTTTTCGAAAGCAAAAAAAAAAAAAAAAAAATTGAGTGGGTCGTATAAATTAATAGTTAATCATAGAATTCTACGAATTCTTACGATAAAAAATTTCGTTTTGGTAGAGTAGCGACTCGTAGTGATTTTTCTTTAAAATATTTGAAAGATTTCAGTGTTTCTATAAAAAATCGTATTTTATTTTATAAAACGTAAGAACTGTTACGAAATTTTATGAATTTCTAATCCGTGATTTTTACATTCTACATATTCTATTACTTTCTATAAAAAATTAGAATTTTCGACAACGACGGCGTAAAAATTCGAAGTAATTCATATATCTGTGACGAAATACCATTTTATAGCTATTTGAACGGTGACACGGCATTTTTCGTAAAAACTTATCGAATATCCTACTATTTTCATATTTATTCGTAATAGTTCCTAGTAAATTTTGGAAATTTAAAAACTTAAACGAAAGAAAATTCCATAATTATTATTTACAATTTTTTTTAAGTTTTGGAATAATTTAACTTAGAAATTCGTAGTTATTGGCGTAGAAAACTACAAATTTCAACAATTTTTTAAAATTAATTACTTCGATTCACGATTTCCTACAATTTCGTACTATTTTCTACAATTCTCTAAAATCGGTACTTTTTTGTAATTTGACGTAGGAATTATTTTCACCAGGGTATCGAACGCTATGAAATCTGTACTCGCGAAAGGCCGTATACCGAAAAAATTGCATGTTGATCGTGGTAAAGAATTTTATAATAGCGACTTCAAAGCTCTCTTGCAACGTTACCACGTAAAACTATCTCCTTCGTTTAGTAATATGAAAGCATCAATATGTAAACGTTTTAATGGTGAATAAAAAAATAAAATGTGGAAGAAATTCAGTCTACGAGGGCACGTATAAATGGATAGATATTTTATCTGATTTAATATCAGACTATATTGATAGCAAACATCGTACAATAAAAATGAAACCAAAAGATGTTACCGCTAAGAATGAGAAAAAGATCGTGCACAATATTTATGGGAATTTTGAAGTCAATTGTACGCGAACAGTAAAATTCAAAGTCGGTGATAAAGTTCGAATCAGCAAGTACAAGCATGTTTTCGAAAAAGGTTACGAACTAAATTGGACAACGGAAATATTTACGATAAGTGAGCTGCAAAATACCAATCTGGTAACATATAAACTTGTAGACTATCAGGATCAACCGATCGAAGGTGGTTTCTATCAGGAAGAACTCACCGCAGTCAAATATCCGGATATTTATCTTGTAGCGAAAATCGTACGAAAACGTGGAAATAAATTGCTTGTAAAGTGGTTAGGTTTCGATAATTCGCACAATAGTTGGATCGATGAAAAGGATATGTAAAGGTTTTTTAAATAAAGAAAAACAAATTTACTCAAAGGATTTTTTTATTTTTTATAACCATATGGTACGGTATCCGTAATATCAGGTAACAGTATTATTTTATCATCCAACCAACTTGATTCTATTTTTTTTTTGTTTTCTTTTTGTTTTATCGTATGTACTTCATGTTTTTTACTCCGAATTAACTATTGATATTTCACTAAGTCTTGTTGAGCAAACAATTCTGATAATCTTGAAATTCTATAGTTTTTAATGTGAATCCCTTGATATTTTTAGTTTTTTTCTTTGCCTTGTCATCATCGTAGACTTTAAGCCCGTACAATTTTTCTCGGAGTCCTATGAACTCCTCCATAATTTTACGATTCATCTCATTTTTCATTAAACCTAGAACTTTCTTATTCGGTAGTGGAATTCCATAAATGTTATTAACCGGGTAATCGGAAGTATCGAATTTATACAAATCACGTTTTATATAATCATAAATGTCAGGTACAGTGAAATGGTACAAGAGGCTTTCAGTGTCGCTATAAGTAGTATGTGGACCACTCTGGCGACCCCCACTCCTATCCCCACTCCTATCCCCTCCACTTTCCCCCGCGTCGGAGCCTCTTTCCGAGCGTGGTGTGGGTTGTGGTGGGGAGAGGTGGTGGGGGGAAAGAGTTTTGAGGTTTCGCCAGAGTGGTCCGATTATTATTATTATTATTCATGTTTATTATTCTCTCTCTCTATCTCTCTCGCTCTCTCTCTCGGGAGAGGTGGTGGGGGGAAAGAGTTCTGAGGGTCTTGCCAGAGAGGCCCGATTATTATTATTATTATTTAAATAAGAATAATACTTCATACTTTTTTATTTTTATTGTTATTTATTCATAAATATGCAAAACTTACGTGTCTGTGGGGAGATCCTTACGCCACTCCGATGACGCCTACAGCCGATGCACTGAGGGGCACACACACACACACACACACGCACGCACGCACGCACGCACGCACGCACGCACGCACGCACGCACGCACGCACGCACGCACGCACGCACGCACGCACGCACGCACGCACGCACGCACGCACGCACGCACGCACGCACGCACGCACGCACACATGCACACACACACACACACACACACACACACACACACACACACACACACACACACACACACACACACACACACACACACACACACACACACACACACACACACACACACACACACACACACACACACACACACACACACACACCGGCCCGATATATCGATATGAATCGATATATCGGGCCGAGTCGATGAATCGACCTTGTTTACGCTTGTTATTATTTTTCGAGACCAAGCGTTTGAAGGCGTGCGATGAGTGTAGCGTGACTCATCCACGCTCGATCAATTTTACGAAGAATTCTTCGCCGAGTCGATATGATGAGCTCATATATTAATAAGAATCGGATTATCGTATCCATATTAGACTAAGTAACTCGAGCAAAATAACGTTTACCCATCGCCTGTGAGTTTCCTTTTGTATATATTTTTTTTTTGTATTATGTAAAGCCTTAAGGACTATCGTGCCCTGTTAAACGAAACCATGTGATATTTTCTTTTACCTCGCTTCTCGAGCCTATACGAGGATTTGCCCTCTAATTTCACGTCGTATCGCCGACACGAATGTGTTTTTGTAGATTGTACAGAAACATCAATTCGAGATTCATCGTTTTCGAATGTAAATAAAAAATATAATCGTCATAATCGTTTATTTTTGCTTTATTTATTTAGTTAAATAAAGAAAACCGTTACACCACATACTACTGGTATACATCAACTAAGCTCTATCGCCAAATATTGGTTTTTATGTAATTATAATAAAAGTTGTGAATGAATATTTTTGATAAATAGAGTATCGAAAATCCGACATATATGGGTTTATTAAAATGTACTTTCACGCGATTCAGTTCAATATTTACCATGTCATCATCGAAAACGGTGCAGCTATGGAAGTTTGGTTTTGCAATGCGAGCTTTTGCACCGTATCGACCTTCCCACTTTGTCACGAGCTTAACATCTTTCTGTGTTCTTACATTTTCCATTGTTTTCCCGAATACGGCATTACTCATTAATTTAAAAAAAGTTTTTTTTCGAATTCATTGTTGGATTTTTTTTCGCAATTCGGTTTTCAGATCATTGTACGTTTTCAACCATGGCGCTTGATGAAATTTCAAAATTCTATGAATTTTTGATAATTTAATTCCCAGAGTTAACCCTCAAACGCTAACGATGGGTCATTCGTGTCCGGGCCAAAATGCAAAATGCGGGGAAAAATGCCTGCACGTCTTCATATTTTGCATGAAATTGTTATTAAACATTTTTTTTTTCCCCGGGTGGGACAAATTTTTATCATTTAGTTAATGGTTCAAAGAAGCCCCATGAATTTTTTCAGATAATTTTTGATAATTTAATTCCCAGATTCAACCCTCAAACGCTAACGATGGGTCATTCGTGTCCGGGCCAAAATGCAAAATGCGGGCAAAAATGCCTGCACGTCTCCATATTTTGCATGAAATTCTTATTAAACATTTTTTTCCGGGTGGGGCAAATTTTTATCATTTAGTTAATGATTCAAAGAAGACCCATGAATTTTTTCAGATTTCTTTTCAAAAGTTTTAAAATTGTGAAATAAGCGAAAGACACTATAAGGACTCATCGTTAGCTTTAACGGTTGCTCAAAACATCGTTAGCTGACGAGGGTTAAACATTGTTTCAGATTTCCGTAATGAATAATGTATCTGTTTTTCGGTAGTAATATTGACATTAATTTCGATTGCTTGCTGTGAGAGGCGGTACGTAATGCTCGGGACAAAGGGGGAGATCTTTATACGTCTTTTACATTTATGTCTTAATACGTCTTTTAATTTAGCGTAAGGAATATCTCCAACATTCCAGGGAATACCGTGATAATTCCGTTCACACTACAAGTTCATGCATTTATATTTGGCTCGCAACTCGTCCCATTTACAAGGTGGTTTAATGAGTAAACACCCAATCTCCTCATGACCCTCTTTATTTGGATGAATTTTAACTGCTGCCAGCTCCTTCACAACAAACTCATTGATGGGTTTCTTGAAACCTTGTACGTCCAAAATTATTTCCATATTCATGCTATTTTTCCATACAACGAACCAGAATAAACTGATCGATTATAACGCAAAAATCCGTTTTTATATGATCTGCCCCTACCATTTCTATAAAATAGTGTTCCCCCCTGACCTGTATTACCCCCGGAAATATTTAGTGAAGTAAACAATTCCCGGAAATCTGCGCTGTCCTAGAATAGACAACATCTACTGCGTAGTTTGCAGAATGACATCATTCTTACATAAAATATTAACATTATCGAAGTTTCCAGGAAAAAAAATCCTTCAAAAATTACCCCTCGTAACATTCGTATTGTGTGACGTCATCGCAACTGCGTAGATTATTATTATTATTATTATTATTATCAAAACTTCCAGAAGGTTCGAGAAGGATGACGTCATCGTATCTGCGTAGTTAGCATAGATAATTATCATCGTAACTGCGTAGATTATTCGAAGCTTCTAGAAGGAAGACGTGACCCAACTCTTTCCATCTCTCTCACAATTATCCTGTATATTATCCGAATATATTGTATATATTAATGTTTATAATGTATTAAAATGTATTATTGTTTACAATGTATATATTATTCGAAGCTTCGAGAAGGATGACGTCGCCTAACTATTTCCATCTCTCTCTCACAATCATCCTGTATATATTCGAAGCTTCTAGAAGGATTACATCATCGTAACTGCGTAGATTATCATCGAAAATTCCAGAAGGATGACGTTACTGTGTAGATTATTATTATGATTATTCGAAAGTTCGAGAAGGATGACGTCACCCAACTATTTCTATCTCTCTCTCTCACAATCATCCTGTATATATATATATATATTCGAAGCTTATAGAAAGATGGCCCTCTCGGCTTCCCCTCTTGGCTTCCCCTCTCGCCGTTCCACAAGGATGACGTCATCGTAACTGCGTAGATTAATATTATTATTCGAAGCTTCTAGAAGGATGCCCCCCTCGGCTTCCCCTCTCGCCCTTGATCCAGAACTCGTGTTTTTTTATTTTATTTTTTATCGACGCTTCTAGAAGGATGCCCTCCTCGACTTCCCCTCTCGACTTCTCCTCTCTCGCCTCTTCACCCCCTCGCCCTTGATCCAGAGCTCGTGTTTTTTTTTTTTTTTTTTTTTTTTTAATCGAAGCTTCTAGAAGCTTCTAGAAGGATGACGTCACCCAACTATCTCTCTCTCTCGCCCTGTATCTGTTTTATATAATATAAAGATAAATCGCCGCCGCCGTGGCCGCCACCGCCGCTGTTTCAGGAATTGAGCTTATACCGGGTGTCCAATTTGAAAAGAATGACAACCCAAACCCAAACCTAAACCTAAGCCCAAACCCAACCCAACCTAAATGCGCGCCCTAAGTGAGGGCGCGTAGTGCCCTACGCACACCCCTAGTATATCTTTCTATAATATAAAGATATATCGCCGCTGCTGCCACCGCCGCGGCCGCCGCCACCGCTGTTTCAGGAATTGAGCTTACACCGGGTGTCCAATTTGAAAAGAATGACCAACCCAAACCCAAACCCAAACCTAAGTGAGGGCGCGTAGCGCCCTACGCACCCCTAGTATAAATATTAGGGTGTTTCACATTTAAAAAATTTTTGATTTTTGTACGGGCCCGCTCAAAAAATGCTTTCTTCTGGTCTAAAAAGAAGCCTCGAAAAGGGTGAGCACTGTAGCACTAGTGTTAGGGTCTCCGAAAACGAATTTTCTAAAAAAATAAGTCAAAAATCGATATTAGCCCCTCTTTAACACGTATTGTTTCTTTTGTGTTTCACAAACAATGTATTATGACCCAAAATGATCATCTGAAGCACATTACAGAGAAATGCTGACATAGAAGGATCACAGAAACATTTGTGGAGTGAAACTTTTGAATTGAAATTTCTTCAGCGGGAGTACTACGGAATATTGTGAAACGCAATGTTTTGAAACGCGCTGCTATGAAAGGCCCTGCTATGCAACCACAATAATCTGGCGATGGAACATGAACAAGGCGCAAAAAGTGGAAGCCACAATGTTTTAATTTTTTTTTGGTCTCAGCTCCCTGCCTGGTCATTATTGTCAGTGCTGAAGTAAAGGCTTCGACGATTCGGCTAGATGACTTTGCTGATTCCTTTTTTTCAAAACCATTTGAGCCTTTCCTCGCCAGATATCCCCTTAAAAATACTATGACAAAATGTAACCGTGCGACTGATGACTGACTAAATCGGATGCAAATCTTCTGAACCGGAAAAAAATTATTCAATTTTTGTTCGATTTTTTCTTCAACATGCGCGGATTTACTTGTTGCTCTCAAAATTCATGGTTTACCGTCACCATCAAATACATATTTCATTAGGACGAACTGAAAAGTAAAAAGTGCAAAGTGTTCCTTATATTTTCAGACAGAGAATCCACGACAAGTTTTCTCACAGAAAGTGTTTGAGAATATGATTGTTGATTGGGCAGTGAAGAAGTATCTTCCATATAGTTTGTTCGATGATGAAGATACTCGGCAACTGTTCCTGTATGTTAATGCGAACGCATTTGTCCCGAAGCATGATTGATTTCGTGATTTCGATCTATAACCCTCGAGCGGTTTTGCTTATTGCAAAAAGTTGTAATGCAAACGTTACAACAAAATATATCGAAAATCTCCTTCATTGTTGACGGCTGGACATCGGTGGCCAACAAATTCTTCTACGGTATCACTGGGCATTTCATCGATAATGAATGGAATATGCGTTCGTTGATAATTGATTTTGTCCCCTCAAATAGCTGACATTCTGGTCGAGATATAGCAAATATCTTTTACGACACCTTGAAGCAGCACGATATCCTTCAAAAAGTAAATGGCATTACATTGGATAATTCACCAGCCAGTACGGTATTTTTAGCAGAACTTTCACCGCTCATGGCTTCGAACAATCTTGCGTTTCATCCGATTAATCAGCATTTTTGATGTTTCGCACATGTAATTAATTTAGCAGTGAATGATATGCTCCAAGTAGTTCAGAGTGACGTCGAGGAAGTAAACGAGAAGGGCGATGATGAAGATTTGGACGATAGTGAACAGAGTAATTACAAAGATTGCACTCGGGTGCTGACTAAACTTAAAAAAATATTCAATAAAGTTAAGTACTCCGAGCATCTCACTAATAAATTAAAATCATGCTGCGAAACAACGAATACGAAAATGCAGACGCCCAATCTCGGAGTTGCCATGCGATGAAATTCCACATGTGACATGATTGTTGCAGCACTTGAAATGAAGAGGGCACTTCGTCTGCTGTGCGAGAATAACGAGGCGCTTGGTACTTACGATTTATCGGAACTTAAATGGTCACTTTTGAAAGAACTTGTCGAGTATCTTCGTCATTTCAAAGCATTATCGGCCGCTTTCAGCGGTGAAAAGTACGCAACGTTGCCTCTTGCAGTCATCGGGATCAATATAATGCTCGACAAGTTCGAAAAGTTCATACTTTCGTATGCAAATACGGCGACTCAGAATCCTGTGCTCGATGTCATATATCAAGCCGCTATCGCCGCCAGAGATAAGCTGATAAAACACTATGCGAAAACAAATTGGATGTATTGCGTGGTACTTATTCTCGATCCTCGTCACAAGACAGAAACATTCCAACGAACGACCTGGGGTAAAGAAATGGCACGTGAATCCGTTAAACTATTCGAGTATGTTTACCGTAGTAAATATTACGATCCAACAATTTTGGAGGAACCCAGTTGTTCCACATCGAATGCTGATATTCGTGAAAATTCAGAGTCTTTGGATACCATACACGATGACATATTCGGTCTAAAATCCTTTTTCGAATCAAGCTCGTTAAATCTAAATCCACGATCAGACTGGAGAAAAGAGTTGGATAATTATCTGAGTCTTGCTCGTACTGACAAGAATGCAGATAATTTAATGTGGTGGAAAGCTCATGAAAAAACTTTCCCAACATTGGCTGCTATGGCACGCGATTTTCTGGCCATCCAAACTACCTCAGTACCAGTTGAACGTTTATTTTCTGAAGCTTCACTGGTATTGAGAAAACGCCGGAATAGGCTGAATAATGAATCGGCAAGAAGCCTCTTCTGCCTGAACTCGTGGATCACTTGCAGTTTGTCAAATCAAATTTTACAGAATGTAGCTAGCAACCGAACTGGTGAAGTTCAATTACGCCTTTGATAGATCCCAACAGAAGCTCATCAATAATTATAATGATAATAATAGTAATATTGGTAAAATAATATTCAAATACATTCGTTTTTATGGTAAAATAATCTTTGTCAATTTGTTAAACTTCAGAAAATGTATCTTTTCACACGCGTAGTCGACGAGAATCGTCTCGAAAGGTTAATAATAATAAAAAGTAATCTAGAAACACCTATATATACCTATTCTTTTACGTAGTTTGCATTTTTTTGAATACACTACCGTTGTATATCTTCCAAATACACCATCTGCATCGTTGTAAAAGAACCTAATTTCCGGTAGTTTCTACGGAATTACTTAATTTATTTCTAATTCATAGTTGCGACGCTGTCCCTTCGGCACTCTATGGTTGAACGAAATAAATGGTGATTGTGTATAAAATTAGCAATGTACGATAACAATTTTTATCGGTTGATTGCTCTTCTGCATCTCGAGTTCAAGGACTCTCTCTAGATACGGAATAGGACTTGCTCGCTATATACAAACAGGAATTGCGTTTAGTTGGGTTATCCCAGATTTTTTTCAGGATATACACTGCCGGCCATCAGAGTGCGGCCGTCTCGCACGGTTCTTTGATAGTTTTCATTTTAACCCTTCAACTTCTATTGTAGCATATTTAATACATTGGTAGAATAGCTATTTTTCAAAATATCTTCTTTAATTTCAATCTGAAAATTCTGAAAAATTTGACAAATAGTAACACACTCTTAACAAAGTCCCCACTGAAGAATTGTATTTAAAAAACTGTTTATTTAGGCGTAAAAATGAAAAAAGTTCATTCATAAAAAATGTAATTTTCCAAATATTATGATTGACAAAAATGAAATACGTTCGGAAAACTATTTTTTAACGGGAAAAAGGCTTGGCAGTTGAAGAGTTAACTACGCGTTGAGACGCTGCTGCATCTCTCGATACGTTGCGCCGCAGGATATTCGACCAAACTCTATGGAATAGTTGCTTACGTTAAGGATGTTTAGGCCGTACCTTCTCAACCACAAGCGATTTTCGTTGACAATATTGCGTACTTTATGATGAGATAAAAATCAGGAAAAATTCAACCACAATGAAGACGATAAGAAAATTATTTGTGAATAATAATAATGCCCAAAAGTTATCAATAGATTGTTAAAAAAAAACATTGTTTAACAAATTTTTAGGAAATGTTGTTTTTTATCATATGAAATGAGTTCGTTGATTTTTCTGACTACACATGAATTTTTTGACAAATTTTTCATTATTTTGAAATTTCGGTTTTTGAAATTTTGTAAAGTTTGTATTACGAAACTGTTTGTTCAATCCCCCGGAAACTTCTTAATCGTAATATACAACGTTTTTACGAAAACATATCCAAAATTCCCGATTTTCCCTTCATTGTTAAAAATTAAAAATTACCCAAACCAAAATTTCAAAGTAATGAGAAAATTCTTTAAAAATTCATGTGTATTCAGAAAAATCAACAAATTCATTTCACATGATAAAAACAAACTTTTCCTAAAAATTTGTTGAACTATTTTTTTTTTAAACAATTTATTGGTAACTATTGGGCATTACGGAATTATTATTATTCAAAAACAATTTTCTTATCATCTATATTGTGGTTGAATTTTTTCCGATTTCTATCTTATCATGAAGTATGAAATATTGTAAACGAAAGTCACTTTTGGTTGAGAAGGTACGGCTTATACATCCTTAAGCAAATATTATATGACTTTTGGTCAAATTCCCTGCGAGACATGGCGTGTTGTTAACCTCGAATGAGTATTACATTCGAGATTCTCGCTCGATCTCGCTTGTTCATCAAAATATTGTGCTCTTAAATAGTTATCGAACTTCATACTGAACGACCGAGACATGCATCCAAAAAAAATGACGAGCGCGAGAAAATACGAGCGAGATTCGAGAAATTCTCGTCTCATATCGCATCACTAATCTCCGCAGTTTCTTCATCCCTGTCCATACCCAGGATGGATGGTCTGGGGGTCAGGAAGCTGCTTCCTCGGTACAATTGAATTACATCATCTGTATTTTGCCATTCTACTGTATAAAGTATACTAGAAACAGCCGATAGTATAAGCATTGCCAACATGACTACCATCAAGATTAGCGGTGTAGAATATAATGACAATGCCATAATGAAACAGAAATATGAAATCTAGTCGATCAACTTAATGGAGAAAATGGGCAATAAACGCGTTCAAATATTGGATTTTCTGAAAAAAAATACGTGGAAATCTATGTGGTGCATACCTAAATCACTTCTCAACAATTGTGGAAACGGATCAGAAATGTTATGGGGTGAGACTTCCAAAGGCTAACAAAAGAGATAGCAAGACAATACTTACATGGTCTCCATTGACAGCCCACGTAACATTTGGGGCGGGATTTGAAGTGCCTGATGTACAATTTGCTCGAAGTGTTTCGCCGCTCGGTAACCGCCTTCTTTCGACCTCGATCACTGGATCCGTATCAGGGACATCTAATAATTTCATAAAAAATCCATGTCAGAACAGTGATGACCCTGATTCCAGCGATGAGACACGCGGTAAACCAGAAACCGTTCATAGAATACCTCATGTCGCTTTTGAAGTAGTATCCGCATTAGGGTGGCTCGAAAAAATTTTCATTTTTTTTTTTCAAGCTCTCACCACTTTTTCCGACAGGATTTGACCTCACGAAAAACGTGTTCAAATTTGAGCACGATCGGATATCATTTAGAGGTCACGCTCTATTTTTTTTTTGTTATTCCATTTAAATAATACGGGAAAACAAGAATTTTTGAAAAGAAAAATTCTAGTTCACAAAATACGCGAGATACGCAAAAACGACAAAAAACCTGTTTTGTAGAGGAAAAAAATTTCTACAAAAATAATCTCTTGATATTTTTCGATATTATACATATTTCTAGAAGTAATTCGGTTTTAATCAATTTTATCTACTCTTTGTTGAAAATTGTGAATCCTACGCGATGTATGGAAGAACCACAAAATACCTTTTTGTAGAGCTTCCAATTTTATTTAGAAAAGATTGATGGTCGTTTCACCGTATCTTACTTCGAGGGACAGACTAGTTTAAATTAATGATATCTTTCAATTTTACCAGAAAAAGTAATAAGAATATTTTATTTTTATTCATGTGGCGTATTCAATACGGTGAATAATAGCATACGCAACACGAGAAGGAAATTAGCTATCCCAAACCGCGTACTCGCCACCCTCGCCTTCGGCGGAATTTTTCGGCAACGTCTCGGTGCGACAACCGTCAGGGACACACTCTTTTACACAGATACAAATAAAAAATGATAACAATCGCAAGTTGCTTCCAGTCCATAGAAACTCATTGTTTACGCAAAAAAAGTTGAACTAACGGTAAAAGATTAGTCAACAGCTGTCACGTAAGCGATGTGAAGTACGAAATAAGAGATTATATTCGTCAGATATGTGGCTCTGGGGATTAATATAGTTACTAGTTGAATGGAATGATTACCTACTTATAATTTTGTATTTTTTACAACGAAATACTCGCATAAGTCCTTGTCAGTTCGATGAAATATTTTTCTTATAGTTACAGTTTTCGACGATATTCAAAAGGCAAATATACGTTGTGGCAGTAAAGTCTAATTTTTACAAGTGAGACGATTTTTCATAAATTTCGATGTTTCGAAAAATGTTCATTTTTTTATATGAATTTAAAAGAATAAAAACTAATTTCAGGATTCTTTTGTGGTGTATTGTTACAACCCACAATACAACACGAACGTCGCAATTTATTTCCTCATGTAATAGCTACTTTTTTTCCATAACTATAGTGAAAATATGATTCTGAATGTTGTTCATATGAATTGGGATAACTATAGAACATAATCCCGAATGGGTGGAGATAATTTCTTTCCATGATTTGGTTTGCATATCTTCCCCATAGTAGCAGCTGTTAAGCCGGTGACACAATGCGAGGAAATAGGAAATATGAAATAAGAAACAGCGATTTGAATGGTGTATCTTGTCTGAGGAGTGATGTGATTGACTGATTTTTATGCCTATTTATTATTTCCTCGCATTGTGCCACGGGCTTTGTACACGCACCAAAATGTTCATTCGAGCCAAATTTGCCAATGACAATGGCTAAATTTGCACCAAAATTATCACATATGCTACTATTGTTTTTTTTTTTTTAATTCTTGCATTGAAGCCAATAAAACATTGTTGTTGCAGACAATTTTAATCTAGGTTTATCAAAGGATGGATAGGATGCGGACGGATAGAAAAAAAATACTTTAGACGAGGCTACTGAGAAAAATACGTATATTTATGCTCTTGCTTGGAGAAAGGTCGAGATACAACTACCCACCTTCCCCACCATCTCACGTTAATAATTGTCCATAGCGGTGAAACCCGCAAGCTTGGCGTAAGGGACATCATGGATTTATATAGCGTAAGCGTGGGCGCGAATATATGAAAAGAGTACACGAACCTTATGTTTCAACACTTTCACCGTTTGAGAACTCTTTAAATGATATTAGCTTTATATTTTTGCACAGTTTTTGAAATCTTTCTTTTGGTAAAGCTTTTGTCAAGATATCGGCTCTTTGGTCTTCCGTAGATACATATTTAACCAATACTTCACCGTCAGTAACTTTTTCCCGTATATAATGGTACCGTATATCTATATGCTTGGTACGCTTGTGGAACTCGGGGTTTTTCACAAGTCTTATAGCACTCTGGTTATCGATAAACAACATGGTAGTAATGGATCAATTACTATGGGGAGTTAAATTCGACTTTTTTGGATGCAAAAAGAATTTGTCAGGGATTGAGTATTGTCAACGATGTTGCTGAACGAGGAGCTGCACTGATGGAAGAATACAATTCCTTGCATACGGGCAATGAGGAACAAAAGCAATATTTGCTTCAGGTCATACATCGTCATCGCAAACCGATTATCACTTCGACAAAGAAGGCAATAAATTCCTCACTGGAAGCATGAAGCATTTATGATATAATATATTGTGTAATATATTCATATTCTTCTTAACTATAAAATACTATACTTTCTGAATAATCACGTTCAGTTTGTTTCATCCTTCAATTGACAGTTACATTTACCTACACCTACATACATCTTGCCTCTTTCATCCCTGTCTCTGGATTGTACTTTTTCGGTACATGGACTCCGCGTTTGGCAATCAAGCTGTGGTGACTGTAAAGAATGTTATTAAATGAATGACCCAGAAAAATTAACTTTAAATGCGGATTTTTATGATTTTCGGAAATAAAAAGGTGGATGAGTTTGAGGTCGTATGAATTCGCGAATCAAGTATCCTATTGTTTCCTGATTTTTTGTATGCAACTATAGCACTTGATGAAAAAATCTAGACTGGCACAAGTTGAATCTCGTAAAAATCATGCCGGCTGGAATTTTTCGAAAATAAAGTGATTTTAACAAAAAAATGACGCGAAAGATTTTTTATCTCATCATCGATGGGTTCGGTAACGGTTTTGGAATTTTTTCCCATGTCTCTAGAGTGTATTTGATTGTGAAAAAAATCGGCAGCCCTTGGTTCAAACTGTTTCCAATTAAAACCTTTTTTTTCTAAATAAAAACGCAAAAACGAAAGAAATGACTAATTTAGGCAGAAAAAGCGTTTGCGCGACCTCTTAATCTTATTCATTTTCGCCCAGCCATTGGGAAATATCTTTTTCCATCATCCTGAAGATTTTCAGAGGGTTTCCCGAAAAATATTCGGGGGACGGGTTATTTTGAACCACCCTAGTGTGTACGCACTCACCCGGTTTCAAATTTCGTTTTTTTAGAGTTTCTTTAAATGGCAACACATGTGACTTCCCGTACTGACATGATTCACAGAAAAAATCCTTTGTGTTTTTTATTTTTATCCCGTCAGCGAGACCACTTTTTACCATGTCACATAATGCCCGAACCCCGACGTGACCTAAACGTTCGTGCCACGTTTTTAAATCACGCGCGACAATATTTGCTTCATTCGTTTTGCGAGTAACCGGAACACGAAAAAGCATACGATATATCGAGTTGCTTTGTTTCACACCGACCGCCATTTCTTTTTTATTTTTCAGAATTCTCATACGCGATTCACCGAACGTGACCTCGAACCCTTTTCCGGTGCATCCACCGACCGAGGAACAAATTTCTGCGAACTTTCGGTACGTACAATACTCCGTCTATACGCGATTTGACCCAACGCCCGTCAACTAATTTTTCGATCATTATCGTGCCCTCCCCTTCGACTTGACATTCGCCATCGTCGCCAAGCACGACAGTGCCATTCTTCCCGGGACGGAGATTCTCGAACCACTCACGTCGATACGAAATATGTTGCGATGCCCCACTGTCGGTCAGCCAGATATCTTTATTATCTAGCTCTAGCAATTGCCGCACTTGTTCGTCAGAGGGGCTCACACACTGGTTTCGTCCTCCCTCCCGATCACGTGGCTTGTCGCTCGAGATCACAAATGCGCAATCACTCGATCCGCTATCATCGTCGTTATTTTCACTTTTCTTTTTCTCCCGGCACTTGCGCGCGAAATGTCCTTTCTTTCCGCACCTATAGCACTCTATATTTTTCTTGGCACTCGGATTTTCTGACGTCTTGCTTGAATCTCGCGATTTATTTTTCCATGCACTGTTTTTCGCAGCAACTAATGCTTCCGTTGTGTCACTTATTCCACTGTCAAACCTGGCTTCTTCGCGGATGAGCCTTTCTGTTAAATTTCCAACAGTCTGTCTATTTTCCTCTATATTGTCCCAGACCGTTTGAAAAGCAGCTTACTTCGTGGTTAAGCTTGCGGAAATTTTTGCCATCACTGTCGTATCCGACACGGCTTCACCGACGTCGCGTAGTTGCTGTACCATATTTTTGATCTTTGATACGTGCTGCACGATTGAGTCTTCTCCCGCCATTGTATAGGCATGGAATTTTTTTAACAAGAACATCGTGTTTGACGACGAAGTCTATTCATGCACACGCACCAGAGCGTCCCACATTTCTCTCGCGGTTGTACGCGTTATTAACGACACAAGCTGCTCCCTCTCTATCGTGGTAGAGATCAAGACCATCGCCTTCGCATTGTCCACGTGCCACGTGGTTATATTCGCCTCTGTCACGGCCCTTGCTGCTGCATCCGCCCCCGGCACGGACACCGGAAGCCCTCTTTCTCCATTCACTACGTCGTGCACACCCGCCACTCTGAACACTGCAAGCATGGAAAATTTCCATGTTTGAAAGTTTGTTCCGTCTAATTTTTCCACGTGCCTTGCCGAAACTTGTTCTGCCATCTTTCACGCACGAGGTAGATTTTCCGCACGCACTCAAGCACTTTCTCGTGTCGTACGCGTTTTGCCACCACGAGAAGAGAGCACGCGAACGAAAAACTTTACGAAAATATTTTTAGCCGCACCCTGTCAATTTTATTATTAAATTATGCGTAGCCAGAATGCCTGGGCCCATAACCTGTTGTTGCAGACAATTTTAATCTAGGCTTATCAAAGGATGGATAGGATGCGGACGGATAGAAAAAAAATACTTTAGACGAGGCTACTGAGAAAAATACGTATATTTATGCTCTTGCTTCGAGAAAGGTCGAGATACAACTACCCACCTTCCCCACCATCTCACGTTAATAATTGTCCATAGCGGTGAAACCCGCAAGCTTGGCGTAACGGCCATCATGGATTTATATAGCGTAAGCGTGGGCGCAAATATATGAAAAGAGTACACGAACCTTATGTTTCAACAAACATTTTGTCTCTAATGTATTCAAAATCTTGTCAATGTAAATCAGGAAGACTATAACATATTTAAATTTGTTGAAGCACACGGCTCAAATTGTGAGTCCTTACCCTGGGAAATTCGCTCTACAAAAAGGCCTCTTCAGGTTCTTCCATACATGGCGTAGAATCCACAATTTTCAACAAAGAGTAGATAAAATTGATCAAAACCGAATTACCTATGGAAATACGTACGATACCGAAAAATATCAAGAGATTATTTTTGTAGAAATTGCTTTCTCTACAAAAAAGGTCTTCTGTCGTTTTTGCGTATCTCGCGTATTTTGTGAACTAGAATTTTTCTTTTCAAAAATTCTTGTTTTCCCGTGTTATTTAAATGGGATAACAAAAAAAAATACAGCGCGACCTCTAAATGATATCCAATCGTGCTCAAATTTAAACACATTTTTCGTGAGGTCAAATCCTGTCGGAAAAAGTGGTGAGAGCTTGAAAAAAAAATTTTTTTTTCCGAGCCACCCTAATACGCATACTGCATAAATATATAATTAAATCTGTATATACACATATCTACAATACTTGAAATGTTCCGAGTAAAGGAGAATCAAATTGATCATCGAAAACTAGGGAATTTATACAGATAATTTATCACTTTATGAGTTACCGTCGATTAGAACTTTTTTTTTAATTCGCCCGGACAAAATATCACCCGAAAAAATATCTCTGACCAAATTCCCCACTGAACAAAATCTCCCTGATCTAAATCCCCGCCGGACGAAATGCCCCTTACAAAAATCCTCCACCACATAATTACAAAAATCCTCCTCCACATAATTTCCTCTGATAAAACTCCCCTCCCAAATTTTATTATACGTACACAAACATACAAATGATGCTGTTTATTTACATAGTTTCGATTTATTTACCTATACGATTCGTACAATTCGATTCAACATATACCTAACGCAAACCTGAAGCCAAACCTAAACCCAAAACCCAAAACCCAAACAAACCCAAACAAAGATATACACCCAAAATCCAAACAACGCCCAAACATCCAAAACCCAAACGAATTTAAACATTCGAAACCCAAACAAAGACATACACCCAAAACCTGAACTTCCTGTGTGTGCCTGTGTGTGTCATTGTTTTCTACTGTTGAAAATGCGTCATATCTTTGAAAATAAGGCGAATTTCGACTATTGTCACTCTTGAAATTGTCATTGTAATGACCAATATATGAAGAATCCACGGTCAAAACTTGGCGCCTCGGAAATCGTAATCACCCCGTTTCTTCACTTATTCATTTATATATTGATTTATTCATTTGTTTATTTAATTGATTTATTCATTTATTTATTTAATTGATTTAGTCATTGTATTTATTCATTCAATTATTTTATTTATTTATCTATTCATTCATTTATTTAATTTATTTATTCATTAATTATTTATTTATTATTATAATAATAATTCAATCCGAGAGAATTTTGTCCAGGGGAGATTTTGACTGAAGAAATATTATCCTCAAGAGATTATTAGGGAGATTTTAGCCGGGGAGATTTCGTGACAAGGTTGTAATGGCCGGCCACCCTTTGCCAATCATAACATATTTCATAAGAAGTTCAACCATCATTACTTTTCAAAATGAATGGATAAGAAATGCAGAGCCGATTCAAACCTGCAACCAATTCAATTTAGAAAGGGATAATATAAGCAGCTACAAAATTTCTCAGCAAAAAGTTACGTCAAGCACATTCGTAAATCGCTGTAGCTCATAAAATCTGTTTGTTCAAGGAAATCGTAAATTAATCAGAAATGGGCATAATCCATAACGAGGATTACAATTTAAAAAATACAAATTTAATTTGAAAATTGAACTTGTAAGCAGAATTGTTCGATTACAACTACCAATGTAATTTTTATTGAAAATTTGCAATTAAAAATCACAAATGTAATTTTGCAATATATATAAAAAGCATATGAGGTTGCCGCCACTTTCACCGTGATCGCCACAGTGCCAGTAAATAACCGCAAATGCAACCCTGCATTTGGTGTTGTTTTTGGCCATAAGGAGGAGCAGGTTGAATTGGGTGGGGTGGGTACGCGAAGCACATCGAGCGGTAAAGTCCACGTGCTTGACCACCCTCTCCCCTTCCCCTACCTAGTGTGCAATTAAAATCCTTCGATTATGAATTACAGTTGTAATTTGCAATCGCAAACTATTATTATAAATTCCACGTGTCGTTTTGTATTTTTCCAGTAAGCAGTTACGAAAGTAAATAATTACTGTTTAACTCTGGAATCGATAATAGTGGTAATGTTTTCTAGTCGTTGAAGTTAACACCTGCGTGTTAAAAATAAAATAAAAACCTCAGTTCCACAAAATACGCTGCTGTAAGCTTTTTTGCTAATTATACTGGCATTTAGTAAGTTGATAGAGGGGAGCAGTAGCGCAGTGGGTTGCGTGCCCAGCTCGCACGCAGTGATGCGCGATGTGGCCTGGTTCGATTCCCACTGTCGGCACCAATGGAAAAATTTTCTAAGTGCTTTTTCTGTGAACCAGGTGGTTCGGAATCCACCTAAAAAAATAGGTCCAAAGGAAAGCAGCGCCTTGGTGTGGTGACCGAAAGGCTGCGAAGATGTCACGGGTTCGATTCCCGATGCCGTAGCACTGCTGATGAAGGCCCAACGGGCTCGGACGTAGCTCCAGAAACAGGACGTATGAACTACGACTGCCTCTGTCCCAATGTGCTGACATCTAGCGTGAGCAAGATGAGCTCCGGCAGCGAGAAATGTTGCCGTAGTACAGCAGATGGTAAAAGCACAAACGGGCTCGGACGCAGCTCTCCAGAGGCAGGGCGTACGAACTACGACTGTTTCTGGCCCAGGTGCTGACATCTAGCGGGTGCGCGACAAGCTCCGGTGGCGGTAATTAAACCGGGGACAAACGGATACGTGAGAGGAGACCAAGGGTAGATGGTGTTGGGAGCCCGCAACCCCTTAGGGGAGTCGGTGTAAGAACTACCATAGTCAGTTAATATTCAAAATTTTGTATAATATGCGCACTATCGGACTTTACGGCAGTATAATATACAGGGTGTCACAAAAGTAACGGAACGGCTGAATATTTCCTCAGGTAAAATATTTTTCAAAAAGGTCAAGGTCATTCTTCTAGTAACTTTGAACGAGGAATCGAGTGCAATCTTATGATGAAGTTCAGATGCTATTTAATGACACATTTTGTAATGGAAAAGAGTTAAATCATGTCTCAAAGTCTACAATTGAAAGGATTGTACAGCGTTTTATGAATCATGGAACTGTCAAGGACCTAGAAAGATCTGGTTGGCTGAAATCGGTAGGAACTGAGGAGAAGCAGATTGAAATTGCTTAAGCATTTGTTGAAAACCCGCATCTTAGCTTACGTCGAGCCAGTAGCGAGTATGATGTTTCTCATGAAACAGTACGAAAAGTTTTGAAAAGCATAAAATTTCATCCTTACAAGATCCATTTGGTACAGGAGCTTAATGAAGATTATCCTGATCGTCGGATTGAATTTTGTGAAACGATGATGAACAGAATCAATCAAGATCCTCTTTTTTTTGTACAATATAGTTTTTTCAGCTGAAACTACTTTCACTTTAAAAGGTGAAGTTAACAGACACAATTTTAGACATTGGTCTGACACAAATCCTGCTGGGATGTTGGAGAGTCACACACAATATCTGAAAAAGATAAATATTTGGGCTGGCATCTTGAATGATAGTTATGGGCCCTTTCTTTATCGATGGCAATCTCGATGCCAATACGTATGAAGAGCTGCTCAGAAATAAACTTATACCAAGAATAAGAGACGTAGCTGGTAATAATCTTGTCAATACATGGTTTTAGCATGACGGAGCAGCTGCTTATTACGGTAGGGATGTTCGAGCATATTTAGATACTCAGTTCCGTCATCGGTGAATTGGAAGAAGAGGTGAAATCGAGCGGCCTGCTAGATCACCTGATCTGACGACTCTCGATTATTTTCTTTGGAGTTATTTAAGGAGTGAAGTTTACGCAACTCAACCACAGAATTTAGATGAACTGCAGAATCGGATTCTGCAAGAGGCTGCTTTGATTGATAGAGAGATGATTCTTAATGCTATGACTCATTTTTACAGTCGCACAGCTTTTTGTCAAGAAGCTCAAGGTTTCCAGTTCGAACATCTGCCCTAAATTTTAAGGGTCTTGAAAGAAAACGTGAGAGACAAGGGGACTCACGCTAATCAAGCACCCCAAAGGGAGCAGAATTTACTTCGTCCACGTCGTTCTTCCTGGATAATGCTAAAAGTAAATCAAACTCATTCCGAAAAAATTAGTTGATCTTTTCCGACTCTTTTAATGTAAATGTAAAACTGTTTGTTTTATTGATTTCAGAACTTAAAAACACAGGTTTCCATTTTTTTAAAAGTTGACCTTGAAATCACCTTGAAGGTTGACCTCAAGGTCATGATCAAGGTCACTACTAAATGCGCCTTGTTAAAATTAATAACTGTGGTCGTTACGAAAAAATTTGAAACGCTTCTATTTTCAGCGGTATCTACACCTTGTTTAAGTTTAATTAACCTTAGAGTGACCTTCAAAGTCACTGTATCGATTTCCGATGTCAACAAATGGGGTTTCCGTCGAAAAAAAAAGTTAAACCCCAAATAACCATGAGGTCATCGTCAAGGTCAAAATCAAGGTCACCATTGAATTCCTCGATCAAAGTTACTACAATGACCTTGACCTTTTTGAAAAATATCTTACCTGAGGAAATATTCAGCCATCCCGTTACTTTTTTATGAGCATATCCATAAGCAAATATAAATAACAAGTAAGCTGACAGGCCAAAGCACGTTATCGCCATGTGGTCTGCCGACGCTCCAATGGTTAGTTTATTAGTTCATTAGTTTATTATATCGCACGTTCGAACTAGACACATAATGCCGACTATGCTTTCACTTTTCCTCAAGTAAAAGCAATTTGAGGGAAATTTAAAGCCGCTCACCCAAGGCACCCAGAAGGTGCCTTCCGCCTGTATGAAAAAAAAACGATACAACCGGGCAAGCAGAGGCAGTTCGTCTTCGGATGGACTGCAAAAAGAATAGACGCTTAAATGCACACGCTCTATTTTCCATTTATATTATTTTTATTAATACATATTAATTTCATAGACTTATTGTGTACTACACATCAAATCCCTCGCCCTCTAACTCCCATACAAAATAGATGTATTCTGCGTCTACTTTGAGCAATATGCCTACCTTTCGCAAACCTTATAATCTACATCGTAAGGGTAGGAATTTCTGGTACTCATGTCTATTTTATCAGAGTTCACAGTCCTAATAATGTAAAGCTCAAATTCCAAAAATTAATAATTGTCGAGGAGGCTTCCAATCAAATACTAAGTTATAGATGTAATTGGAATCTAGGAAAAAATTTCAGCGGAATGAATAGCCGGGAAAAAAGACCGCAGAAAAGAGGGCCGATGGAAAAAAATAGCTGCGGAAAAAAGGTGTTGATGCTTAAATACTAAAATGTCTAATTTTACAGATACATACAAACACACACCACTTAGACACGATTACGCTCTCGCATCTGTACACACACACACACGCATACACATGCACCCACACACACGCGCACGCAAATTTGCACACTCAACTGGGACTCAACTGCGTTTCATGCGAACTGCCTAGATGTGTAAGTATCATATTTTCGATCAGCATTTTTTGCGGCTACTTTCCCATTTGCCTTTTTTCCGCAGCTATTTCTCCACGGACATTTTATCATGATACCATAAAATTGGATCATGTATCATGGGATGTGGTCAGTATTATCGCGTATTTAATTGCAATGTGCGCATTATTATCATGTATTTAATTTTCAGCTTCTGACTGTCTGTTGGATGAAAAACTACGATCTAAAGTTTTTTCTGAGATCACGTGAAGTTCCAGATTTTCTTATCTATAGATGTTCGTCATATGAACCGAAAAAATCTTAACGATTTTTAATAGACTGAATCTTCCGGGAACAGTCTGAGCTGAACCTTCCGGTGACATCAAACCCTGCCAGCTTCCCGAGTAGTTCGTAAGGTGAACGTCCCGAATTGTGACTACCTAAGCCCCGCTGGCCATTTAGCACAGAAAGATCTTTATTTAAATTTGTCTACGAGTTGAAAGTATTAATATTATTGCAAAGCATGGAATATCAGCTAACGGAAGCCCACCTTATTTTTATTAAACTTTTCATTATTTAATTATATATTTAAAGTATGCGCACTCATTTAAATGGCCCGAATAGTGTCCTACTCGATAGACGAACGTCCCACTTACTGACCTATGGAAGTCCCGAACAGTGATCTATACCGTTTCAGTAATATGCCCCATTAGTGATGCGTATACCACCACATCGATGTCCCAAATGGTGCAACATTATTCATAAATGATATCGACCATGAAAAACAATTCGACGTGATAAGAATTGAAGGCTGTCATTTTTAAAAATATATATAAAATCATGAAACCACTCTTACGTAAAATCAGGCAACTCATAAATCAATTCTTTCTGTACAGTAACGTAATAAATTTTTTATTTTGAAAATGTATTTTATTTATTTCAACAAAAGCTTTCAAAATTTCATGTTTTAATAATTATTTACGATGCTCTTTCTTGACTCTGCTTAAAAGTATTTGTTCCTCTGCTTTCTTGTGAATATTTCTTTCTCTTCTGCTCCATGACGTTATTCGTTTTCTAGACATAAATACGGTCAATTAAAGAAAAATATGAATTTTGAAGTTTCTAATAAATATGCTTATCGAAGTGACGTTTAAAAATGAGGTTATACATTAGCAAACGTGACACGTATAAATAAAATCATTACTAAAGTGAAATTATACATTGCGGGAAATTGCGATCAGCCAAATAAACATTTTAATTGAAACCATGCATTTTATAAGTTGTAGATATATTTTATGAGAAGAAAAGTACTTACCTAGATACTAGCATGCCGAGTCAACGAGCTGAATGAATTCGCTCAGACAGTATTCGGAGCACA
The DNA here is from genome assembly GCA_963564615.1 of Rhorus exstirpatorius. NCBI lineage: Eukaryota > Metazoa > Arthropoda > Insecta > Hymenoptera > Ichneumonidae > Rhorus > Rhorus exstirpatorius. Next base: position 2,463,052 of record OY751314.1, on the reverse strand, counting down.
CGATTTTCACTGCGTACCGATTTATGACCTATATATTTTCGGCCAAATATTTAATTTGCTCGTCCATTTCCGCACTCCGCTACTTCAATTAGTTGTTTATAATATATTGCAACTTATTTCAACTAAATTGATGCTTTTTTAATCATAAAACAAACCTTTTCCTGTTACCACTTTCTTAGCCTCTGTGATAAGGAAACGACCGCATCAACCTCGCTCGGCGACTAGTTCATGAATTATAGGCAAATACGCGATAAATACTATTGACTCATACCCGATATTTATTCCGAGTGATAAAACGTAAAATAAAGATTATATACAAAAAAAATTACATTTATTGAACGTGAGTTGAATTTATTGTAATAAGAAATAGACTGGACGAACACTATTCGGTACACAGTCACAATTCGGGACATTCACCTTAACAGATAAGCGTTGTCATTAACAGCGCTGTTGAGCGTGTTTATTCCTAGTATAGAGCAAATAAAAATTGCTACGCTTGCGCTTAACCAAATTTCTTATGTTTATTGACCCGAACTTAAACGAAGTGGAATATTGGTATTGTATTGTTCACTTTCTATTCCAAACTTGAATGATTTCGTACAGCCACAGTCAACATAATACAAATAATATATTGTTATCCGTTATCGGTTTGTTATTCGTTTAATCACTTATCCATTTGTCTTTGGTTTGATTCTCGCCACTAGAGAATCGCGTAAAGTGACTTTTTTCGAGCGAGATTATGTTTTTAGATCGAGCCGTTGCTCTCCTTCGGCTCGCCTTCGGCTCACCAGGCAAAGCCAACGGAGTGTTCTAAGAACATCACCTCGCTTGAACAGTCACTGTACGCGCACGCCGCATACCATATTTTTTACGGCACAGGTATTGAAAAGCTACGTTTCGACGCCTGTTATCGATACGTGAAGTAGTACTTGTCGTGGCTAACTTCGTAGCTGACACGAAAATTTTTTCATGGCAGTTCTGAGACTCGTGCTCGTACTGCGCATGACAAGTGCCACGAAAAGACTTTTTACGGCACTTGTCATGCGCAGTACGATGTCTTATCTTCTCTCGGAAATGTTCCATGTCGTTTTGTGTGAACAAAATCTTGCGGTCTGCTGAGATGTATTCTGCAAAGGTGCACACGAATACCCCGCAGTCGTTTGTATTTTTTTGTTTCGGTATATCCGTCATCACCTCCAATCTCCATTCTTCTACGCGCAATCGTTCGTTTCTTTTGCTGTTGCTCTCCTGCTCCAAATACTTCCATATGGCTCTCGTTTCGGTGGTGCTTGTTTGTTGCAAACTGTCGAAATATTCGATGCTTTTGGCTCTGAAATTTACCACGCCCAGGCACCAGTGTTTCCCGAGGTGGATCGGGATTATCAGGAGATCGTACACGAAGATATCGATGTTCGTCGTCCATCTTCTTACCGTGTCGTATCCCCCAGTCAAGAATTAGATAAAAGAAAGTACTCATGGTGTGTACTTTCATGCGTCCTTCTTTTCCTGTCGCCGTGATGAGATCCATATAAGCGTTGAGTATCTCATCGTTGAGCCAATTTTGACCTTCAAGTGTTTGGAGGTCCTTTCTTTGTACTCTTTGTTTCAGCACGCTTTCTTTCTTCTTTTTTTTGTTGTTTTCCATTTTTTCATATTCTGTTTCATTTTTTTCTCTTCTTCTTTTTAATGCGCCTTCTCTTACTTGTTCTCGTACTTTATTTTCTTGAACGTCTTCTTCATCTGGCCAATGAAATTCTCCCGCTTTCCAATTTTTTACTTCCTCGACGACCAACTCCATCTTCTCTTCATTCGGGCTTTCTGGGTTTCTATCACGTATCGGTGAGAGCATGGAGGGGATGGAAAATTCCGCGAAGATTTTTTCCCATTCGACGATGATTTTTTCGACAGAGTCTTCTTTCTCGCTGTCGTCTTCTTCTTTCTTTTCTGTTTGTGTGCTCTTCTCTTTCTTCCAAACTCCAGTCTGAGTCTTTTTGCTGGTGACTTTTCTCTCGTACATCCTTCTCGTGTTTTCTCTTTCCTTTATCTCTCCGTTCTTAATTATCTTATTCTTTTTTTTCTCCCATCTTCCATCCTCGCTGGTTTGGCATTGGAAATGCCTGCACCCGGTGCTCGAGTCCGTTTGAGTTGAGGAGTTCATTTTGACGTGTTGTTCTTTGCGCTCGTAATCTTTGTCTATTTTGCGAAGCAATTTCTTCCTCCGCTTTGTTCTTTTTCAATTTTAACCTTGTTCCTGATTCGTTGATTTGTTGTTCGCGGGTTTGGTGTGATTGGCTGTTTCGTACTTGCATATCTTGATCCGCACGCCATCGGCCGTGTACTCTTTTACATATGGGCATTTGTTGGTCTGCTGGTAAAACAGTTTTTTTTTTTTTTTTTTTTATGTAGTAGTAGGCATTTTTGGCGTGAGATATTTTTTTAAATTTGATGCATGGTACATGCCTCGTTCTTTTAAAGAGTCTTTATTTTCGAGGATGTACGTTGCTGTTGCGATTTTCTTTTTTATTTGATATGGCCCTTCATAGATAGCGAAAAATTTCGCCATCTTCTTGTTGGTTGGATCACTGACATTGCAGGCTTTGGCCAACACCAAGTCCCCTTGTTCAAATTTTGTTAATTTGTGTTGGTCATCGAATCTTTCTGCTCTATCTCGACCTTTTTTCTTTATCCTCTCCTTTGCTAATGTTAATTTCTCTTCGAGATTCTCTCTCCCCTCCTCTCTTTCTATCTGGATCCATCGTCTCCAGATTCTCTCTGGTTTTTTGTTCAGTTGTAGTTCAACTGGCGTGAATTCTATCGTTTCGTGAAACGTTTCATTCATGCAATCTTCCATGACGTTTATCCATTTTAGCCAATTCGTATGTTTGTCGGTCAAAAACGTTCGGAAGAATCTCCCTATCTCTCGATTTACCCTTTCAACAATGTTCCCTTGTGGATGTCGAATTGAGGAGAATACTGGTTGAATTCCTTCGCTTGCCAATTTGGTTAACCAGGTTTTTGAAGTGAATTGGGTTCCGTGGTCAAATTGCAATTTCCTTGGTTTCCCGTAAGTTGGAATATAATGATTGAAGATCTTATTGATTGTCGTCGTGGCCGTGGCTGTTTTTAGTGGATACAACACTACAAATTTCGAGAAAGCATCTATTGTTACTAGGATATGTTTCTTTCCCCCTTCTGTTGCTGGCAGAGACCCGAAGAAATCGATGGAGACTAGATCTCCAGGGCCCTCTGGTATTATATTCTGTTGTGCTGCATATGAGTGTTGATTCGGTACTTTGTTTCTTTGGCAGGAGTCACAAGTGGCTATCAATCGCCTTACTTCATGATATAATCTTGGATAAGTGAAATCGTCTTTGATGATCTTCCACACTTTTTTAGCCCCGATATGACCATACATTTCATGTGTTTCATAAATTAGCAAAGGCACTAGCGTACGAGGCAGCATAATCGTCCATGTGTCTTTTCCAGCCGTTTTCATAAGCACATCTGTCTGTATTTGATATCTGTTACTCTTTCCACCTTCCCTTCGGTTGCCCCTTTTGTTCTACCAGTAGGTAGTGGCATGTTCTCTTCTTCCTGATTCTCAGGCTTATGCGTCTCCGTGTCTCTTGAGTTGGACGTCCCTTTGTTTGTTGTCAAATCTGCTATAGATTTTGACTTTGTAGGAATTGTGTCTGTATACTCGTTGTATTTGACACGTAACGTCATATTCCGTATGTCGATCAGGCTTTTGAGAGGGTATAGAGTGTCTATCCCAAATAGAACATCTCTAATTAATCCCGGCACCACTAAATACCTTACATAGGTTTTTATTTTTCCGATGGCTGTGGTGGCCATTAGTTGCGTTTTTATTTTGCACGACTTACCTCTAATGGCCCCTTTCACCGTTACACCTGTGACTGGTAAAATCGGGCAATTTTTGAGAACTTCCTGATTTTCCAAAAAAAACTCCTCGGAGATTGCGGTGATCTTTGCCCCACTGTCCACCAAAGCGGTGACCAGAATTCCTTCGATTTTGGCGTAAACTTCTGGACACTCGATTAGTGGTACAGCCTCACCGTTAATCTCTTCTCCCAGAAGAAACTCCCTCATATCTGTGAATATTGTGTTAATCGGTGTTATTTCCTCCTCCTCACTTGAAGATATCTCTTGTCTGGTTGTTCTCTTTTCCTTTCTTTCCCTTCTCTTGGTTGTCTTCCCTCTTTCCTTGAACCCTTTTATTTTCGTTGTACCTCGAGTTTTAACCTCTTCCCCCATGTTGTTCACGGGTACAACGCCTAAGCGTTTCCCGCCGTTGAGGTTGTAGGTTTTTGCGGTTCCTCGATGTTTATCGTTTGCAAAGGGAGATTTCTTTTTTGCGTTTTGTCTTCCCCTTTTTCTTGGGGGCCATTCGAGTGCCATGGTCTTTGCGTTTTTTCATTATTTCTCATTCCGGTGCTTTGTGTCGTTTTCTCTTGTACGTTGCTACTTTCCGGCTGTTTCCAGGGCACTCGAAATGGTTTTTGTCCTCCTTGGTTGTTGCTTCGATCAATTACCGGTTCCTTTGCTCTTTTCGCGTTGACTGGTCCTCCTTGATCGACTTTCTCGAGGAATGTTATGAGTTCCTCCAGTGTCTCGAATCCTCTACCCACAATTGTGGCTTGAATCTCTTCAGAGAAATGTTGGGCCAATGCGCCCACGATATCTTTATCTGACGGTGGAGGTACCAAATCCCTGGCGCTTCCAAACAGTCGAATTACATAGTCAACTTTTGGCAGCTTGCTGTTACTGTCAAAGTACCCGAATTCCAGATTTTGCACATCTTTACTCCAGAATCGGTCTGTGAATTTTTTTTCGAGTTCTTCGATCGTTTTGACTTGCTCCTCGACAAGGACCCACCATTCTTTTGCTGTTTTTTCGAGGCATTGTCCCAGTACATATGTCAATTCTGATGGTGATGGTCTTGTTACCTCGCAATATTGTCGGAATTCCTTTATGAATTTCATTGGTCTTGTTCTCCCTGAGCCATCGAATGTTGGTGGGTTTATTTTTATTTTGTTTGGTCGGTAAGTTTTGGTAGGTTCACCCGTGTCTTGCCCCCCTGCGTACTCCTCCTGGTGCTCCTCCTCTTCGTGATGGATTCTCGTGCTTTGTTCTTTAGGCTTGTTCGTGTTGAGTTGCATCTCGAGGTGGTGGAGCCTTTTTTCCATGTTGGCTTGGTTCAGTCTTTGTTGTGCCGCTGTTACCTCACATACGGCGATTCTTTCCATAACCTCGTGTAAGCCCCGAGTTACATTGTGGATTTGCTCGTTCATTGAATCGGTAGCTTTGTGCATCTCCCCAGCCATATGGGCTTGCATAGTCACCGATCGGTCTGCTACCGTATTTTGCAGGGCTTGTATCTGGGTCTCTATTTGTTCCTTTGTTCTTTTCTCGACTCTTTCTATTTTCATTTTTAGGTCGAGAACGGTCTCTGGGATACTCGTTAACGTTTCCTCCATATCCTCGTTACGTTGCCTCGTTTTTTGAGGATATGGGAGTGAAGTCTTTGTCTTCGCCCCCCTGTTTGTTATCGGTTGTTTTGTTTGGTTAGTGTCACCAAAATTTGCTAGTGCTGGGTCAAGCCACTGTGCCAGCGCTGGAGCGGGTATCGTAGTTGTGAAGTCAGTTTCCGTATTTATCTCTTCTATTTCATTTTCCCCCACTCCAGAATCCCGAATCTCTCCCGTTTCCTCACCCGTTGGTTGGGTGGCCATTTTAAATTTTTAATTGATGTTTTATTTATTTCAAGTCTCTTTGATGCACCTGCCCCACGTCGGGCGCCAGTTGTAACGGTACGCTTTAGTCCTCATGACATATTTTCACGCTACGCGTGAATTCGCGCTTCGTTGATATACGGAGCAGGTGAAAAGAGACTTGAATACGTTGTAATCTTCTATTTTTCCTTTATTATTTTACAGTCTTGTCTTTACTTATTATCTATTCACAATATTCCCTTTTTTTTTTATTTCTTATGGTGTTCGAATTTAACTTTCCCTAAGGGTAGATGAGATTGATTTTAATTTGGAAATGAAGAGTCCAACTGCGGGAAATCCGAAGTCATCCCAAGGAAATCCGTCGCTAGTGCTCGGAAATAAGGCGGACGATTTAGGTAGAGCCTAGCTGCGGGAAATCCGAGGTCATCCCAAGGAAATCCGTCGCTAGTACTCGGAAATAAAGCGGACGATTTAGGTAGAGCCTAGCTGCGGGAAATCCGAGGTCATCCCAAGGAAATCCGTTGCTAGTACTCGGAAATAAAGCGGACGATTTAGGTAGAGCTTAGCTGCGGGAAATCCGAGGTCATCCCAAGGAAATCCGTCGCTAGTACTCGGAAATAAAGCGGACGATTTAGGTAGAGCCTAGCTGCGGGAAATCCGAGGTCATCCCAAGGAAATCCGTCGCTAGTACTCGGAATTGGGAGGGGGGTTTTAGGAAGAGCTCAGCTGCGGGAAATCCGAGGTCATCCCAAGGAAATCCGTCGCCAATACTCGGAATTAGATTAGGAAAGTCTTGCTTCTATTTGTTTTGTTCACCATGAATTAATGCTTTTACTGATTCTATATAATTTTAAATGACTTGAATGATATAATGGCGTTCTGTCGTCGGGCAGCGTAACAGTGTCGTTCTGACTTCGTGGGTCTTTTCGAGAGAGAATAGAGACGGCTGGTGAGAGCTCCGTTCTCTACTCCGGTCTCGGAGCGAAGTACCTTCCAGTAGCCGAAATCCTTCGTTTTATACCCGTCCTCGGCCGTGTCCCAGAATCCTCTGCGCCTCTCCCCTCTTCGCCGTTAAGGCCGGATTCTCATGAAGCGTCTGTTCGGCGCGCTCGACTTCGTCCCCTCTCCACTATCAAGCCGGATCCTCACGACGCGTTGATTCGGCTTGACTTCGTCGCCGAAGCGTCGTAGACAAAAAAAAGGGGGGGGGGGGCTTTGCTATATCGTTACAATAGTTAAGTCAACAATAATTTATTTTACTATTTCAACATACAAAGTTTTATTGCTGTATTGAACCTGTCAGTTTTGCAGATAGGTAAAACAATATAAGTATTGCTCTATGACCCTACAATACTAAAATGCTGATATCCACAGCGATAAAAATATTGTGAATGCATATTACAACATATTATTGCAATAGGCTTCAGCGAATTAATGCAGCTTACAGCAGCAAATATTCATGCTATTTGAAGCAATAAAAATTGTTGACATTGCTAGACAATATGTTTCTTCACAGCAATATCATATAACCATGCGCGCTTCCACTTTATACTTAAATTTACCATCTTTATTGCTGTACTGAACCACTAGTTGACATTAAAAAAGCATATGTTAATTGCTTCACACACTTTTTTAAATGAATTTCAAACATAAATTTTTAACAGTGTTGGTCATGGAAGGGTTACACTGAAAAAAAAAAAAATTCCTGCACCGATTTTTCTCGATAGGATTTTTCCTCCTCGACTGGGACTCGAACCTGGGACCTACCTACCTATCCTACCTATCTTCCTAACACGCTAACCACTACGCTATCGACTGCTTATGAACTTTGGTAATTCATATTGTGTATTTGACTCACCAGAAAACACGTGATCAGTTGTATGTTTGGAAATTTAAGGATTTATCGGACGTACCTTCCCAACCAAAAGTGACTTTCGTCGACAATATTGCATACTTCATGATAAGATAAAAATCGGAAAAAATTCAACCACATTGAGACAATTAGAAGATTACTTTTTAATAATAACAATACCCAAAAGTTATCAATAAATTGTTTAAACAACACATTGTTTAACAAATTTTTAGGGAATGTTTTTTTTGTCATGTGAAATGAATTCGTTGATTTTTCCGACTACACATGAATTAAAAAAAAAAAATTTCATCATTTTGAAATTTCGGTTTTCGGAAATTTGTAAAGGTTGTACTTACGATACTATTCGTTCAATGCCCTGGAAACTTCTTAATTGTAATATATAAAGTTTTTACGAAAACATATCCAAAATTCACGATTTTTCCTTCATTTTTCAGAATTAAAAAATTTTCGAAGACCGACATTTCAAAATGATAAGAATTTTTTTTAAAAATTCGTGCGTAGCCAGAAGAATCAACGAATTCATTTCACGTATCAAAAAAAAACTTTCCCTAAAAATTTGTTAAACAACGTTTTGTTTAAACATTTTATTGATAACTTTTTAACATTATTATTATTCAAAATTAATCTTCTTATCGTCATTATTGTGGTTGAATTTTTTTCCGATTTTTATCTTATCATAAAGTATGCAATATTGTCGACGAAAGTCTTTTTTGGTTGGGAAGGTACGTCCGATACATCCTTAAAACAAATTGAGAGTTCTTTGAGTTTTAAGTGGCTGTGTTTGAAATTTTATTACCGTAATTTACAGCACGATGTATGAAGTTTACAAGAATGTGTTATGACATTTAAAACAATTTTATTTGAAATTTTGCAGTTATCTTAAAATTCAAATTTTGTACTCAATGTAAAAATTGTAATAATGTACTAAATGTCAAACCATGGTTTGAAATTTAGTACATTATTATTAAACTTCAAACTATGGTTTGAATATTTAGTATACTTTTATTAAATTTCAAACCATGTATAAAATTTCTAGTTTTTATATACACTCCCGCTCAAAAGTTTGGGTTCACCAGTCGAAATTTTCAGCTGAAGTAAAAGTTCGATAGCTCAATCAAAAATCGACGCAATCAAATTTAACAAACGTTGTTTTTAAGTGGACATATTGAGATTCATTTTGCCACCTTAGAATATTTTTGACGATTTTTTTTTGAGCTGGCACGCGCTTTAGAACAGGGCTGTTTTTCGACAATTTTTTGGCCTTCGAAAATAGTCTGCTTATCTAGTGGAAAATTTTTTCTCCAGTTTTCTCTATGACAACTTCGAAAGGGATAGCAAAAGCTTTATTTTTGTTTTTCCCAAAGTACCGTGCGATTTTTTTTCGCAAAGTTATTCTAATTTTCGCTAAAAACGAAGATTTTTAAGAAATACAGCGTATCTTTAAAACTGCGGGGGTTCAGAGGAAATGTCATGAGGGTAAAAAGTTGCGTGATTTCATTATAGACCTGCTATAATTATTTCAGAATTTTTCTTCGAAATTTATTTTTTTACTATTTTTGGTCGGAACTCGACTGAGAGAATTGGTTTAACCGGAGAACTATGGGGTTTGGGATGAAATTTTAGGAGAGAAAAAAAGTTTAATTCATGATTTTGAACACACTAAATTTTTTTCGAATTTTTTCATTTTGATTTTTTTCTCCATATGGGCGAGCTATTTTTTTTTTTTAATTTTATCACAATCCCCACGTTATTTTAACACAAAATTAAATCCGATCGAGCTGTTGTGGGAAGAGCTTGATCCGAAAGTCAGATTGGTCTGCCCTTCATCTGCCGGCGATTTGTGGCTAAAGCTCAAGGATGCGTGGGCAAGTCTGGAGCAAGTGCAAATCACTAAATTAATCGAGCTAATGCCACGACTCGTCAATGCGATCCTCCAAGCCAAAGGTGGTTTTTTCGATGAAAAACGCGTATAAAACGCGTAATAAAAAATGACGTGGGGATTGTGATAAAAATAAAAAAAAAAGAGCGAAACAAGGGAAAAACAGGCAGGAAACATATCAGTATGAGAGAGTTGAAACGTTCTCGGCATGTCCATCTCTCTTTCTTATCTTTGTTTCGGCACGAGCATGATACTATTTTTGAAAAATTTTGAAAACAAAATTCTAAAAAATGTTTTTTAAAATTAAAAGAAAAGAAAGTAAAGTAAATAATAATTTTTATAAAAAAAACTGTCTCACACTGAAACGGTCTCTAACTATCTGTGTATTTCTTTTTCTTTCTCTCGTTTCCGCGCACGCGTATGATATAAATTACAAATTTGTAAATAATATTTATTTTCATAGAAAAAAATTTGAAAGGAATGAAAAAAAAATTCAAAAGAAAATAAATTAAGGAAAAAAAAAATCATAAAAATTTTCATCGGAAAACTTTTCTCCCTCGCACTCAAACACTCTCTGCGCCCGTCTATTCATCTGTCTTCCTCTTGTCCTCGGCCTGCCTTAGCTATATCTCTCTTTTCTCTCGTTCTACGCCCATCTATCTCTCTTTCTTTCCCTTGTTTCTGCACGAGTGTGATACAATTTAAAAAATTGTGTGCATACATGTATATAATTGTCCGTGTATATGAGAATATGGCTGTGATTATAAGTAAATTTTAGCAATAACGATGCTGTAGTTAAGAACCCAATGTAATGTACTGGAAACAAAGCATATTGCTAGTATTGCAATATTGAGAAGGCAGTACGCGTTATTGATGTATTTCACGTGAATCCATATTGTCGTGGGTGCGTTCTATGATATGGTTATGATAACAATTTAATTTTAACAATAAAAATATTGTAGATATGAATCCACTGTAATGTACTGTGAACGAAACATATTGCTATTATTGCAATATTGAGAAGGCAGGACGTTATTGCTGTATTTCGCGTGAAATTATTGTTGTGGGTACGTGAAATGATATTGTTACGATAACAATTCAAATTTAACAATAACAGTGTTGTACTTTAAAATCCACTGTAATGTACCGTGAACAAATTGTATTGCTATTTCTGCAACATTTATGGTACGATATTTTATTGCTAGATTATTAAAATTTTTTAGTTCGGAATACGATACATTATGGCTAAAACAGCAAGGCCATTTCAGCGATAATGAGAAAATTTGCAGAGCAATCTATTAGTGTAACGAGTAACCAAATTATTTTTGTCACAGCAATATTTTAAGAGCAATACTGTTATTGCTATTTTTAATATACACATTTTTTTCCGTGCAGATAATCTTTGAGCACGGTTTCTAAAAATTGTCATTCCCCTGATCCAGTTCTCTCTCTGTTGATTGACAACCATATAGCTTAAACATGTGTATCAGGCGATACGATTCAAAGCACTAGAACATAATTAAAAATTATATCCATCATACAATTCTGTGCTACAGGCAAAAGAAATGTTATTCTCCTAATGATGACGTAACCATAACTGAAAGTAGTGCTGAGTTAAGGCTTCAAGCACTGTTAGATCATAGAGTGAATCGCATATTGTCAGTATAAGGAGATGTTTCGAATTGCCTCTCATCCGATGAAATTTCTTAAATGAATTTTTTCTGCAAATGGGGATGTGGCGGGACATCTGGTCAAAACACTTCGAAACAAAAATTTAGCAATGATGGCGAAAAAAAACAGGAGCAATCGTTTTGTTTACTTCGCGTGTGTCACTGCAGCTTATGTTTGTTGATAAAGTGCATAACAAAGAAGTAATCATTTGGAAAAATCTGTCACCCTCCTCTTCTTGGTTTTATAGGCCAATTAAAATTGAGTTTTTAGAGCAAACTGTAGAAGTAACGCGAAATGAAGTAAATGGCATTAAAGAACAGGAAAAGAAGCCCTAACCTTTCAATGCGATTATTAACGGAAAATAAATCAATGTCACCTAAAAATTAGCCATAAATATAATTGATGGAAATTTTGCATTTAATAACATCTACTGCATTAATTGTACGATGCTGTCTTTGCCATGGTACATCGAAAGAATTTGACGACTTCGGAAAGATTTTAAAGAATAAGATACTCGAAGATCATTTAGAATATGTAATATCTTCACTGCACACATGGATTCGATTTTCTGAGTGCCTGTTAGATATTTCTTAGAAATTAGAAATTAAAAAATGACAAGCAGGCAAAGGAAACATCGAAAGTCGTACAAAGGCAATACAAAAAGTTTTCCGTGACAAATTAGGACTCTTGGTTAATCAGCCGAAACAAGGATATAGTAGCAGAAATTACTGTAATACTGCTCATTTTGTCTTTCAGAATTCCAGTATTTCCACATCCATAACGGAACTGCATGAAGATTTAATCAAAAGAATCCACATAATCTTGCAAGCAATATCGTGCGGTTTCGAAATAAATGTGAATAAATTTGAAGAATACGCTTTTGCTAAAGCCTGGAAATTCGTGCTACTATGTCCTTGGTATTACATGCCTACTACCATACACAAACTTTTAATTCACGGGCCGTAAATATAGGCCAGTCAAATTAGGAAAAATGAAAAAAATAAATGCAAAGGTTTTGAAACTTGGAAGACATGTTTGGATTGGCTTTCTTATGAACATGTCAAAAGTCCTTAAGCTTTGAACTCGACCTGGAGCCGCCACCGTGAAAAAAGTGTGCACTTTCATGGTTTTTTGCATATATCTTCTGAATCGTTAATTATACAGAGAAAATTGTAGTATTATAAATTCAAGATGAAAAAATTCTCTACAAGAAATGTTAATTCATTTTTTTTCTACAATCGACATTTTTTGAGTAGCAGAGCGGTGAATGTCAGACGATCGTGTGAAGGCAGCTCCAGAAATCGATGTGCGCATCGTTGTGGCATCTGTGTGATAGAGAACGAATAAACACGCTATCAATTTGATGAAATGAAATATCGAGGATTACGAGGGAATTATTTCTGTTTTGAGACACGACAATTTGATTATTTGCGGCGGGACGCAAAAACCTCGTCGCCGGTCTAGTTTTCTCGAACTTCTCTACGTCAATTATGTGAATGATTATTGGGCGCCAGTGGGATGACCATCCCACGAATTTATCTTTTTCTTCACACTCTCGGTAACCCGACTATACGACCACCTCAGGCGGACTCTTGTGCGACGTCACGGCCCCCCGCGGCCCACCGGATCTCCCGATATCGCAGCACCAGGAAGGAACAGATAGACAGAGCAATATGACGAGTACTTACTTGTTCGATGATCTCTTTATTTAACAATAAGTGTCACAATGTCGTCCGTCTCGCTCTCGCTCGCTCGCTCTTTCACACGTCCCTGGCTAATCCGCTCTTCCGTCTCACTCTTTCACACGTTCTACTGATATCATTAGATGAACACGGCTGTCTCGATATAATTTGCTGCCGTGCTATTAAGCGGGTCTCTACGAAAAAGGGTTTTGCACGTGGTTGCGACGCGTCTGTCTTGGGTGATCGGCACGGGAGAAGTGATTTTGCATGCGTCGCTCGATATTTCACGCAGTTCGGCGCATGCCCTTTGTCACTTGTCCCACTCTCGGCAGCCCATCTTTGACGACTCTGTCGTCAAGCGGTCCCGTCGATATTCGACGTGTCGCTCCTAGATCTCGAGGGATGGCGCCAAGAGTGTCAATTGGGATTATCCTCGCCGAGCGAGGGTTATATGAATTCTCTTGTCTCAGTTTCAAAATTTCCTCCTACTCACGTGATTAACGACGTAACTTCTTCGTAACTCTGCTAGTGCTAGGTTTTCTCAATAAATCAGCTGTTCTCGTATTTTTTTTTTTTTGACATAAGGTTACACAGAAAAACCTCAAGAGTTTCAGGAATTACACGACTGGAATTCTCCAAAAACTCATCGCTCGGAGCGTAGGACGTATTTTCATGTACTTGCGACTGTATATCTTGTCTGACGATTGCTGCAGCTGCCTCCATGGTTCGCAATCGTTCTTTACGCTCATCTTTTTTCTTCGCGTTGTACCATGAATCGCCCAAAATTTTTAGTACTCTATTGCGAAAGCAAACCCTAGCGATTTGATTCTTGTTTTGCGTTATGAGAACATTGTCTCCATATTTATCTTTCAACTTAGATTTTACGGTCCCCTCAACGGGAACGTATCTGGTACACTGAGACATCAGTTCAGGTAGCGACACTTGACTATCATCCATCGCTTAAAGGTAGGTATACATTTCTTTCAAAGCCGATGTAACTTCTTCTACCTATGGACGCCCTCTCTTTTTACTCGTCGGAACTTGCGAAATAATACAACGAAGCAGGATTGATGATACATTGCGACTGCTGCGACTAGATCAATTGTGTTCATCAAACGATTCGTCACTTGTTCACCGCACTTATCATCCCTCTTCTCCGCTGCTTTTGCAATACTTTATCTCTCAAAGGTATGCTCCGAACATCGTACACTTTTCGTCTTTTGTTGATGGGCATCTTCTTTTCTTTTTTAAGGAATTCATCATTGATTTCCTCTGTGCAATACAAACACTATTCGCGGAAATCGAATCCAGGCAATGACAATCGCAGACTTTCAACGCGCTTTTCAGTGTTCGTCTCCTCAATGCTGACACTTTCATGCAAAGCTGCTTTGATGATTTCTGAACGGGTATAGTATTTTCTGCACAAGGCATGAACTTTAACACTTGTAACACCTAACTATACGTGATCATTGTCTTTCCTTTCGATACTTACTTGAGAGTTTCGATTCCTTTTTTTTTCACAACAACTATATCATCGCTTGAAATCGTCTCCTCACACATAAAACACTCAACCTCTGTGGTCATTATGCTGGCCGAATAGACTAAAATTCACTAATGATTCTTGCCAAACTTGAAAATTAAGTGAAAATAAATGCGCGTCACTCCACACCGCAGTGTAGACTTATACTAACAACTAACTAGCACGATCGTGATCCTCCGCTCTTGCCCCTCTTTTCCCGGCCGTTATTTAAGAATAGACGAGATTTAAAAATGCTTACAATGTAAACTTGTATACCTGGACCTTGATGACCCTCAAGGATGTAGCAGTCTGGTAACTTAAGCCGATTTTCATGTCTTTTTTGAGGGGCGTTTTTTTCTAGGAAAATAAAAATGAATCGTTTTGGATATTTAGGATGTTTTTATTTGCATATTAAAGATACAAAAAAAATTGTTTGAAAAATGTAATAGTTTATTATTATTATTATTACTATTATTATTGATCGAAGTTGGCACCACGAAACAAGGGCGAGGGTGGCCCCGGTGATTTTGGCTCTTGATGTTATCTGAAATCGAAAATTCTTGATAATTCTCAATCTATAGACATGTCATTCTCGTCGGAACTACCAAGAAAATTTTTCCCCCCTAACTTTTTATTTTACAACCCCTTCTTTCCTAAAATAAAAGGACTTTTTTTTCAAAGTCCGCCATTTCGTTATTTATCCATGAAATTTAACTTCAGTAGTTCCGACCAGAATGACATGTCTATAGATTAAGAATTATCAAGAATTTTTTATTTCAGATAACATCAAGAGTCTAAATCACTGGGGCCACCCACGCGCTCTTTTTTCGAGGTGCAAACTTCGATCAATAATAATAATAATAATGACCTATTAAATTTTTTCAAATTTTTTTTTTAATCTTTAATATGTAAATAAAAACATCTTAAGTATCCAAAACGATTCGTTTTTATTTTCCTGCAAAAAACGCCCTCCAAAAAAGACATGAAATTCGACCCCAGATTCGTGATCAGCCGCCTCGAGAACCCGCGACCACTGAATTTACTTGAGATTCAATAATGCCTTACAGTTTTGGTCAGCTTTTTGGGATTTGGGACCACGTTGCGCCCCTACTTAGTTTCAATACATTTAAAAATTTTTGCATTCAGTTTTGGGACACCCTGAATACCCGAGATAGTCATTGCAAAAGACATGCACAAATTTCTTTTATATGTAACAGCTTTTATTCGTCTCATCACGACAAACTATTCTGAAAAGTTTCAAGCAATTTGAGAATTTTGAATGTAATTTTTTTTGAAAAAATATTGGTACGAGCTTAAAAAAATTCATGGACAACAAACAGCTTAACGTAATCGTTACCCATTAATTTAGGACACCTATGGTGATTATAGGAATATCATTCCTTATGTTGGTAATGCGTCAATATCGATCATGATTGAAATTTCAGAGAACGTGGGTTAAGGAGACCAGGAACACGTTGTTAGCAAAAAATGGAGTGAAAATTCAAATGACATTTTGATGATGAAAATACAATCACCAACTAGAGGGTTGAGAGGAGGCCTTTATTAGAATCAAGCTGACACGAGGATATAATCTGCGTGTTATAGAGAGAAGCCGTGAGAACAAACCGTTAGCCCAAAATTGCCGACCACGTATCGTGCGAGGCCAGCAACCACGAGAATGACTGTCGTGATAGTACCCGAAAACCGTGAGGAAAGTCCCGAGAGATACATTTAAACTGTCGCGGGCGATTTAATAGTCCCAAAAACCGAGAATGCGCACGATCGAATAATAACCGAAAATATTAGTCGTCCAAGAGTAATTAGTAAATAGGTATGTTTAAAATAGGTAAATAGTAATGTTTAAAAAATCTACTGCGAAATACGATGGGAAATACAAAAGTTACATCGGAGATGGAAGCACTAAATCATTTACAGCTGTACAAAATTCAGAACCATGTGTACCAAATTTCCGTATTTACACAAGAGAATTGTACAGAGCTGTACATAAGCATATGGGACCAGATTGCGTAACATCAATAACAGAACTCCCGTAATTAACGGAAAAAGAGAAGTGACCGATACCGTCATCAAAGAATCGATTTTGTATTACGGCAAGGCAATGCAAAGTAGTGATACTGTAGAAGAAATAAAGAACAGTATCTGAGCAACATTATACCATAAATGCTACATTAACCAGAAACCACAATCACTGGAATTGATATACTTGAAATCACAACAAACTCAGCTGCTTTACTATTCAATGTAGGTAGGATTTTTTTATTAAATATAATGACTAGACTACGCTTAAACTACGTACCACGTCTCCTTGAAATATGGAATTCAAGTGTCAGCGAATGCTTGTTGAACGCAGAGAAAACATTTCTGGGATCAACGAAAGAACCTAGGGCACGAAAGAACCGACGGTCTGTTATTGCTGATGATGAAGAAGCAGCCCAAGAAAAATCAATTTGTTCCCGGCTATTCGGAATCGTGGAAGGAAGAGAGCAATGCCCAAGACGCGCGGTCATTAACGCTGAATTTATTCCTTCATTATTAATTTTTTTTTTTTTACGAATACCACTCATTTTTATCGACAATAATGTGACAAACAACTCAAAAATATGAAGAGGAGCAGTAGCGCGGTGGTAACGTTCCCGGCTCACGCGCAGTGGCATGCGATAGGGCCGGGTTCGATTCCCACCGACAGCACCAATGGAAAAACTTTCTGAGTGCTTTTTCTGCAACCCCGGTGGTTCGGAACCCACCTAAAAATGTAGGTCCAAAGTAAAGCAGCCCCTTGGTGTGGTGACCGAAAGGCTGCGATGATGTCTCGGGTTCGATTCCCGCTGCCGTAGCACGGCTGGTGAAAGCACAGCGCACTCGGACGTAGCTTCAGAAGCAGGGCATACGAACGACGGCTGCCTTTGTCCCAAAGTGCTGACATCTAGCATGTGTGAGACGAGCTCCGGCAGTGAGAAGCGTTGCCGTAGCACAGCAGATGGTAAAAGCACAAACGGTCTCGGACGTAGCTCCACAGGCAGGGCGTACGAACTATGACTGTTTCTGTTCCAGGTGCTGACATCTAGCGAGTGCGCGACAAGCTCCGGCAGCGGGGATCGAACCGGGGACAAGCGGATACGAGAGGAGACCAAGTTAGATGGTGTTGGGAGCCCGCAACCCTCAGGGGAGTCGGTGTAAGAACTACCTAAGCTAACCTAACTCAAAAATATGGAAGATCGCGAATGTTTTTTCAATTGCTTATAAGCGTCATTTAAATTTTCACTCCATTTTTTTCTAACAACGTGTTCCTGGTCTCCTTAACCCACGTTCTCTGAAATTTCAATCATGATCGACATTGACGCATTACCAACATAAGGAATGATAAAAATGTATCCACATTTATTCAGTAGAATATTTTCTTAAAAAACGTATATTCCTATAATCAACATAGGTGTCCTAAATGAATGGGTAACGATTACGTTAGGCTGTTTGTTGTCCATGAATTTTTTAAAGCCCGTACCAATATTTTTTTAAAATACATTACATTTAAAATTCTCAAATTGAGAGCATGGTCGAATTTGTGAGCCTTGATGATGAAATGGTTATTCGCAAATACTTTTTTTTATTAATATAAGTTTCAAAAAACTGCAGTTTCCACTAGCTACCGCGATAAGTATTGTTACCAAAATCCGAAAGGTAATTGATACATTTGCATATAGTTTCTCAATATTACGACTATGTAAACTTTTCTGTCATCGACATTAAGCACGTTTCCAGAAATTTATTAAAGAATTCTATTTTGAATTCTTTTCTCTTAGGATTGAATGGGCTCATCCGTGACCATTTCACCAGCGTGACGTTTTATGCATTGTAAGCGTTTCATTGCCTAGAAAGCAGGTTCGATTTGAAGTTCCTCCGTTAAGCCGTTTGCTATTAATAGAGGATTTTTAAAACCAGTTCTCCTGTACTCTTCCAAGAAAATGCAGCAGTTTTAATGCATTTCTGAGCATTTATCGAAGTCGGCGATTTCCGATTGCAGAGATTCGCTGATGACATTAATTTATTAAAGAATCTCGTACCAAACGACTAGGGAAACTAACACAAGAAGCCAGAATCTTTCAATTGCTCTGCCAGAGTGTTTACTTCATGTTAAGTAGCAGAGTTGCGAAATTAGTAATGTAAAAGTAATGCATCACCTATTACTTAAAATAATGTGTAATGGGTGCGAGCTCCATTACACATTGAAAATGTAATGTGTAATGGATGAGCGCTCCATTAAAAATAAAAAAAAGTAATGTGTGATGGATGAGTGTTCCATTACAATTAAAAAAGTAATGTGTAATGGAATAGTGCTCCATCACAAATTATAAAAGTATTGTGTAATGGATGAGTACTCCATTAAAAATAAAAAGGTAATGTCCACTGGATAAGTGTTACATTACTAATAAAAAAAGTAATGTCCAATGGATAAGTTTTCCATTATAAATTATAAAAGAAATGTGTCATGGATAACCCTCACGGAAAAAACACTCGATTTTTGAGTGTATACCTTCAAAATTGAGCGTTTACACAAAATTTTGAGTGTAAATATTGATTTTTGAGTGTAAATATTGATTTTTGAGTGTATACACTCCATTTTTGAGTGTATACACTCCATTTTTGAGTGTATATCCTTAAAATCGAGCGTTTACACTAAATTTTTGGTGTAAATATTGATTTTTGAGTGTATACACTCGTTTTTTGAGTGTGTATCCTCAAAATTTGGTGTCGATTCCGATCGATTCAGATTTTTTTCAGTGTTCACTCTTAACATTCAGTGTAAATCTTCAATCGTTGAGTGTAAACACTTGCTTATTCAGTGTGAAACCTCAATGTTGAGGATCAACACCGAAGGATCAACTCCAAAAGTTGAGAATCGACTCTCAACTTCAAGTTTTTATTTGAACATTGAGAGTCAACACTCTCATATAGAGTGTCAGACCCTAAAAACACTCAGATACTGAGTGCGACCTTTTAATTCCTACGCTCGGGAGGATCTCGCATCTCCCAGAGCATTGCATGCTGATTTTTATGTATAAAAAAACCAGAAGTCTTTAAAATAATTTTTTCGAATCACCGTGTATTATATATACTTTAAAACTGTGTGAAACAAAAAAAAATAAAACTATGTTAAACAAGAAACTATAAAACTATGTTGAATAAAAAAATATATTAATTGCGTGCAATAAATACTTCATTTCTGAAATTTAGGAGATTTAAGTTTGTTTTACGTTGACAGTTAATTCTCAACTTAATTCTCAAAATGAGAGTTAACCCTATAAACTTGGGAGTTAACTCTCAACTTGAGGGTTAACCCTCGAGTTGAGGGTTGACCCCCAAGTTGACGATGAACCCTGTATTCCAGAGTTTACGCTCAATTTCAGTGTTAACTCTCAAGTTTGGAGTACGAAATGATCATCAAATTGAGTATCCATTTGGGTGTCGTTTTGAGTGTTTATTTGGGTGTTTTTTTGAGAGTTTTTTCCGTAAGGGAAGTGCTCCATTACAAATGAAAAAAGTAATGTGTAATGGATGAATACTGCATTACAAATAGAAAAATTCATTACTAACAAAAAATTCATGTGTATTCTCAGCTGTAGTTTTGCCACGAGATGAGACGAGAAATGGCAAATTCTCGTCTCGTTTCGTCTCAACGTGGAAAATTTCTTATCTTGTCTGAGAAAAATCGGAAGTTATATCTCTCGTCTCGTCTCGCCAAATTCTCGAATAAAATGTCGGCACGAGACGAGGACTCGTATCACCCAAAATTTTTTCCGAATACGAATGAATTTTAACGCGAGATTAACCAAGTGATTGCGGGCTCAAAGATAATACACTAGGACCTTGATTTAATGGCCCTCGATTTAATAGACAGTTCCCACCATGTCGCATTTATCGATCGGTTTTTCGCGTGGTGGGAGATGGTGGGGGATGCTTAAAGTCTCCCCGATCAGGCCTGTAGCACGGAGTGCCGATGCGCAGATACAGCATGGGCGGGCATACGCTACCTCGATTTAACAAGGTGCTGTTACGTCCTGACCCTCGATTTTTCTCATCTCGGCCAAGAAAAGCGCGGCTTTCCCTTTAACACGTTATTCGAGATAAAATCGGAATTGGCCAGGTTATTGCCCTGTTTTGAGCCTAACCTTGCGGAAAATTGCTCAGGATGGGCGGAGAGTGCATAATTTGGTAACAATGGCAAATTAAAATAAAATCTCACGAACAAAACTCTTTAATTTTCGCGAGATACATCGGAAAAGACTAATAAATTGTAATTCGGCAAAATCGGACAAATAAACTCGTAATATAAAGGGACAAAAATTGTATGATCACATTAAATAAATTCTGAATAAAACGAGAACTAAACTGTTACTGACGCGGAAGAAAATAAACTACAGGGCCATCCTCAAGATAAGCCTCCTGGGGTTTATCCGCGCAAACTGCAAGGACAAACGAAATTATCGCGAGCACTAAAATGACCCCTATTACAACGACAGCTATCTTTAATTGGAAAAGGTCCATGGTCGATTGACAACCCTCACAAAAACAAAAATCAACACAGAATTTACTCAACCACGACCCGATTAAATTTTAATTACTCAAAGAAATTCAAAAATCTCCAAAAATGAATTTAACCACGGAGGATGCATAAAATTTATATTAGAAATGAATATCAAGTGATAAACACAAAAAAAAAAACACTATTGATGCATTATTTTCCGGAACAAAACGTGAATGACTCAAATGAATTTAACTCGCAGATATTTCACTGAATTTACAAATATGAGCACTTCCTAGGAGAAAATAAATTCACACGAAAAATAATCCTACAATCGATTGAAACACGAACAGGTTTTTCGGAGCGATTTACTCGGAACATTGAAATAATCGAATTGCACAAACAAAAATAAAAATAATTTTAAACGACGCGAAATAAATTGGACAAAAAATTGAACTTAAGCATGAGGAAGATAAAATTGAGAAAATAATTTTGGTCAGACACTTTTCGCAAAACTGAAGTTAAATTGACATAACTCTTCACAAAACTGAATTTAACACAAAAATCTGAATTTCCATAAAACACAAAAAATCTGAATCTCCATAAAACTGAATTTAACACAAGAATCTGAACTCCATAAAACTGAATTTAACACAAGAATCGGAATCTAATATAAAACGGATAACGCGAAAAGGGAAAACAACAACGAAAATATTTCATAGAGCTCCAACGGTGAGTAACCCGGTAGTTTCGGTTACGGGCCTCGACCCGTCATGGGGTGTCGACCGGGGTCGGAGACACCGCGCAACACGAACGAAAATATACTGACACATGCGAGAAAACATTTTGAGATACTTACTACTTCGATGATTATGAGAACAAAGCGAGGTGTAAGGCCGGCAAAAATTGAATGATGACGACGATGGAACGATTTACGACGAGGTTGAACGTAATGGTGAATTTGTGGCAGGGCAAACAGTGTCCAACAAAACAAAATGTTCACACGAGAAAAAAAATATATTTTGCTCTTTACAACACAAGGTCCAGCGAAAGGAAAATGAAATGTCTGTTCACAACAAAATAGGAATAAAAATATTGTCCGCAAAAATAAAATGGTTCACAAAAATAAAATTGTTCGCAAAAATAAAATGGTTCGCAAAAATAAAGTTGTTCGGTATTGAAATCGGTTGAATAAAATAAAATACAATAAACTTGAGATACTGTGTCAAAGATGATGAAAAGTATATAAAGAAAAATAATTGACGCGACGGACAGCGATTCTGCTTAAAATCTCTCCGGAGTTTCTGAACGTTCTGACATACCGCGACTTCAAACTAAGATCTACTCTGGCCTCCGACTGCCAGCGATTCGTTACTTAAAATTTTCTTCCGACTCTGATGAACATACCGCCTACTTAAGATTTCTCCCGATTCTAACGAACATCCCGCGGGCTCATTACCCGGTCTTATATAGGGTCATCTAGGATGGCTTAGTTTCGGCGGTGGGGAGGTACGCCCTTAGACGCCTTAGACGCTCCAGGCTCCTCCGCCGCCTCCACCTCGCATCCCCGATGATCCCCTGGAATCTATATAATCGAAAATTTATACTTATGATTAACACGAATTCATCCTTATAATATAATATTCATTCCTGCATTCCTTTATAATAATTATTTCATCATTACCTAATAATCAGAAAACGAATTTTCTCATACATACGCCGTCTTTTCATGAAGACGCTCATTCTGTCTCTCTCATACTTACATATTTCGTATTTACTTTCTCACTCACTCTATCCCTCGTTTTGGAGGTACCACACAGTGGAGGAGTAAACCCCTCTTCTTCATTCTGGTCACTCTCTCCTTCTCATCCCTCCATGCTTGCATTTGACTTCTCCTACGGGCCACGCGTTGACCCGTCATAGGCTCTCGAGGCTCACACACACATACATACACATCCATTCGTCTTTTCCCATTCGTACTCTCGTTCGGTGACAACTTCTCCTCTGTTTCTCTGTATCTTTCTCGCTCTGGATTTCGTTCGATCTTTCCTCTCATTCTATTCATTCCTATTTCTTTATAATTATTTACCATGCGGAGGTTCAGATGCAATGGTGTATGTCATGCTATTTCTTTTGGATTGGAATTAATTATTTCCAATAATTATACGAAAGAAAATTATTTTAGCGTATCCAAACTACTCAAAATTCTCATAATTATTAACCAGTTATTCAGATTCTACATTTGTTACAACAATTGAAAATTCTATCTATATACTCCGGATCCTATGCAATTTTATAATTCCGGCTTATCATTTCTCTTGTCATTACAGGAAAGATCTATCTTCATGGTCACGCAACTATCACACATACATTCATTCATCAAACTCGTAATTATTATAGGAAAAGGATTCGTTCACAATTTTTATTTCCACATAAACCTTTACCCATGCATTACGAAATCTCCTGAAATCTTTGAATTTGGTCGTTGTTAATTAAAAAGGAAAACTTAAATTAAATAATGCGCTTGCTACGCTTTTGGGGTCTTTGTTGGATGCGATGCCGAATTTTGGTGTCGCCCCTCCTTCATAGGCGAGAGCTTGGATTCGTATGTTGATGGGACATACGCCTTCCGAATCCCAGGACTTGGGACAAAGCGCTGCTTGCTCTCTTTCTTTGGCTATAGACTCGGCGTTCTCTTCGTGCAGCATAAACATTCAGTGCTCATTAAATTGGAGTCCAATAACAGTCCAAGCATAAACAGATATTCTCAAAAGTTTGTTTAATTTTGGTCGTCGATGATTGGGTGTTTCGTCGAAATCTTTCTTCCATCGAGTCCCCTCGACTCGACCACTGCGTTAATTTATCGATCACGTGCAGAGCTCATGTAGACCGCCCATGAGAATTATCCGATGACTTTTTCTAGACGCCGTTCCCAAAAAGTCGTAACAAGGCTAAAATCTCCCATAATTTCGGAGCAAGAAAAAAAAAGAAAAACAACAAAGATTCAAAGAAGAATACTCTTCTCTTCGACCAATTTCGATTCATGGAAATCTCGACCTAGTTTAAAATAAAATTAAACATTTAAATGCAATAATCTATAATCTAACGCCACCTTTGCCATCACCGATCTCCTGACCCAGGTACCCATGCTCATTCTTGATTTTACATTTTTACATCCGTTCACTCACGTACTTTCGGGAATTTAGTTCATAAAGTCTTCATTCGGGGATAAGGAAAAAGAGGATCACCGGTCACTTAGCTTTAGATGAGGCATACACGCTCTGTCTCTCCTGCTTTCCTTCTCACACACACCCAAAGAGACCGCCTGTGGTTCTCACGAAGGCAAAAACTTTGCACTCAGCCTGTATTAGTGTCCCATGCACATTGCTTTTCGTTGTGCACAAAGGCCCACCACTTCTGAGTAATCTGATGCCATGGCCAAAGATTTCTTCAGCATCGACGGATGTTTTTCTTCACGCCCGACGATGGACGTTTTGTTATAAAGAGCTGCGATATCGACGCCGCCATGGCGTCACCTCTCGATAATTTATGCTCACTTGAGACCATATTCGTGTCGACGGCTTGATTTAAAGACAGCCCGAACTATCCGAGTTCTCCAAAGAAAAAAAAAACGTTTCTCTCGTATGACCGGGTCCCTTTCCTCGTATTGAATTTTATTGAGAATTACAAGATATAAGTAATCTCAAATCGATGCAAAAGTCCCGAAAGTCGCGGGACGTAACAGTGCTATGCGGAGCTGGTCCCACCACTGGCCATTAAATCGAGGTCCTAGTGTAATGTGAACTTGTGCGAGTGAGCGGGAGAGTGCAAGAGATGTATAGATGGATAGATGAATGTATCGATGGATGGGTCGATATATGGATTGATGATTGGGTCACTGGATGGGTTAATGAATGGATGGACAGATCAACATGAATGGATGAATGTGTTGCTGGATGAGTTAATGGGTCAATAGGTGGAATAAATTAATGAAAGGATTAACGGATGGACCGATGAATGGGTCGATGAATGGATGTGTTTATGTATGGGTGGATCGATCGATGCATCGATAAATAGATCGATGGACGGGTCGATGAATGAATGGATGCTGAGTGGAACGCTGATGGATAAATGCATGAATGGATGGGGGTGGGAGGATCAATTGATGGAAGGCGGAATCAATGGATGGATAGCTCGATGGATGGTTGAGTGGATGGATTAATGGATACACAAGTTGATTGATGGATAGGTCGGCGGGAGGATGGATGGGTCAACGGATAGGATGGATTTAGGTTAGATGGATCAATCGTTCAACCGATGAACCGATTAAAAGATGGGTCAATGGATAAATGGATGGACGTATCAAACAATAGATTGATTGGTCGATAGATGGATACAGTACCGCAATCTCGAATTTGTAAACATTAACTGGAAATGCGTATTCAGGTTTCCGAAAAACTCCCAACCATGAAGTTACAACAAAATCCGTCAAGTTGTGGGATTTTAGGTCGTACAACCCAATTTACAAAACCCGTCATTCTTAATTTATATATCGTACTGTTTCCCTATCACTATATCCGTCGATCTATTGATCCATCGATCCATTTATCCATACATCCATCGATCTATCCATCCATCCATCAATCCATCCACTGACTCATAAATCCATCAACCGATTTATGCAGCCCTTAAGGAAGTTTTCTCGGTACCTATAGAGTCAAAACAAAAAGTTTCCTTCTCATAACTCACGTAGTATTTGATGTGGCAACGTCATTTTTGTTGATGTGTGTGTCCGTGCGTGTGTGTAGCTGGGTATAACCTACAGCTGCAGTACAGTGTCAGTTGGTGATAGTACGTTTGACGTTTGAATAGCGCGCCATACCTTCAATTCTCAAACGTTGCCACATCTCTCTCACAACATAATAAAAGCTACTATTTGTTTTATACTTGTTTATTACTCTTTTCATAAGACCCTTTGTAAATTTTTAAGACAGAAACATGATTCCTAATATTTTTCCTTTTTTTTTGTGTAAGTTTCATTAAATCCTGTCCATCAATTACGCAAATACGAATGATAAAATATACTCAATTCGTGATTTTCCCTAAGAGCCTGTGTTGATTGATTCAAAACGTAATGTCTGACATCTCGATCCAGAGGTACCATCAACACACAAAAATTGGTATGAACTATTTTTACATCTTAATCTAACATTCTGCAAAGCTTCATCAATTTCTATCCATTAATTCTGTTTCCGAGAGAACTCCCTTAATGATTTCATTGCTCCATCGACCCATTCATCAATCGATCCATCAACCTAACCATCGATCTGTTCATTTATCTATCGATCCATCGCCCTATCAATCCATCCATCCCTCAATGTATCCATTACATCCGTCGATTATTCCACTCACGCATCCATAGATCGATCGTGTACTTCGAAAGATTGAAGTGGCTCAAGGCTCTTGGGACTGTCTACGTACCGTGCTCTCAAATTCCGTGTCCCTTCGTCTTCTGCCTCTCAGCTAACCTTACGCATTGCTGCTCGAATCCGTGATGCACCGACGCGTGATGCCTTGTCGAACCTTGTCGGGCCAGCTGCCCACACTGTTGGGTATCAAAACTCCACGATAGTATCTGCCACGAGGCTATGGAATTCGCTCCCCTTGGCATTGCGTGATGCGCCCTCTCTTGAGATTTTCAGAAAAGCACTCTGATTTTCTCTTGTCTGGTCCTCAGCTTACTACTCAGCTTGGCAGGCTGAGTAGCAGCGCTCCGACGATTTATTTTGTTACATTGTATATTTTGTATATTTTGTTACACTATGTTGTATGTATCTACTGCTATCTTAATGTTTTGTACGTAGGGGTCATCGGCCCTGGTATAATAAAAATATGTATTCATCTATCTATCTATCCATCGACCTACCCATCCATCGATCCGTCCATCTATCAACATATATTATATGTATATATTAGACTGGTTTTTGTTTTTTTGGAATTTTTTTTCAGCTTCTACCACTTTTTCGGTAATGTTTTGACATAAAAATAAACATCGTAAAGGCAGGGCAGAATCCGTCAAGATTTAGAGCTCGCGCTCTCATCGTTAACCTGAGTAAACGGCGAGAAAAACAGGTAAACTTCGGGAATTTTTATCTCAAAAACGAATGGTTCGATTGGATCCCGGTTTTTTATTGAAAAATATGTACATTGAAGTATGTTTAGAAATTTTTAAAAATAAATTCGTTGACTGGAAGCGCTGTTATTGTGGTCATAGCGTCGGACATGTTGTTCGTTGACATGGCTTGTGGTGCCAAGGATTCCGGGCAGTCGTTTTTTTCAGCTCCTATCACTTTTTTGATCATGTTTTGACATAAAATTAAACATCGCGAAGGCAGGGCACGATCCGTCAAGATTTAGAGGTCGCGCTCTCATCGTTAACCTGAGTAAACGGCAAGAAACACAGGTAAATTTGGGGAATTTTTATCTCAAAAACTAATGTTTCAATTGGATCCTGGTTTTTTTTTTTTTTTAAATATGTACATTGAGGTACGTTTACGAATTTTTAAAAATAAATTCGTTGACTGGAAGCACCATTGTTGTGGTCAGCGTCAGACGTGTTGTTCGGTGCCATGTTTCAGATCAACCGACTGCCCGGAATCCTTGGCACCACAAGCTTTGTCAACGAACAACACGTCTGACGCTGACCACAATAACGGCGCTTCCAGCCAACGAATTCATTTTTAAAAATTCCTAAACAGACCTCAACGTACATTTTTTTCAATAAAAAAAAAACCAGGATCCAATCGAACCATTCGTTTTTATGATAAAAATTCCTGAAGTTTACCTGTTTTTCTCACCGTTTACTTAGGTTAACGATGAGAGCGTGTTATGCGCAACCTCTATCAGTTCACGGTAACCCTACAAAACCTCCCTCAACGATTTTGACCTGTGTAATAAAAACTCATAGTCCCTCCTCATCCCTCCAATTTTACCGCGAAAACCTAGGTTCTAAATTCAAAACAAACTAATACGTTAACTCGTGAGAGTCGGATCGAGGCGGCGCAGATCTTTAAAATCAAAACAAATGAGTACGTTTACTCATGAGAGTCTGCTTGAGGCGGTTCAGATCTTTTAACTTTGAACAAAGGATTTTGTTATAATAAAAATAATGTACAAACTCCGCAAGAGAGGGCGACAAATCACTAGTATTCGCGTCCTCAGCACATTCCCCAAACTTAAAATAAGAGCAAGCGAATTGACGAGAAGGGAAGAATTTTCTGTTGAATAAACGGAACCCCTATCCCTATGGTGAATAACCGTAGCTCTCTCTGTTGAATAAACGGAGTCTCTCTATGGTGAATAACCGTATCTCTGTTGAATAAATGGAATCTATCTCTATGGTGCATAAGCGTATCCTGATTTTACGAAAAGATTAAAAATACATGATTTAAAAGGCGAAAAAAATAAAACGAATGTTCACTGAATAAATATAAAATATAAATATCACCACAAAAAGAAACTTAATCAAAATGCATCATTCTTTACTGTTTCACCTTTATTGAAAACTTTAAAAACCGTCCATACCACATAAAAAGGAAGGATATGGCCAATATTCAAACTAAGGCACAAGAAACCCTCCAAAAGATTCCAACATACCAACTCTCCTTGACAGAGACTCTCTCTCTGTTTTTGTCAAGCGCGACCTCTAAATCTTGACGAATTGTGCCCTGCCTTCGCAATGTTTATTTATATGTCAAAACATTACCGAAAAAGTGGTAGGAGCTGAAATTAAAAAAAAAAAAACCCAGTCTAACATATATAATAATAATAATAATAATATTAATATATTAATAATAATAATACCCTCCCGTGGGTCCACCTCGTTGTGGTGGGAGGGCCGAGTACCTAGCCTGCAAGCCAGCAGGAGGGGAAACTAACGGACCCGACACTGGAATAGCTGGAAGAGGCTCTGCGAGGAGGTGGACCGGGACCCCTGGGGTACGGGTTACAAGATAGTGACCGGTAGACTAGGGGCCCGGATCTCGCCGGACCTTAAAGACGCTGAAACAGCACGACGGATCGTTGACGGACTTTTTCCGACACACCCGACGCGTACGGACGCGACGGACGACGACGAAACGGCGGCGACCCCCGTTTTTACCGCTGAGGAGCTTTCCAGAGCAACCAAGGCGATGAAGACGGGTAAGGCGCCGGGACCAGACGGGGTGCCGGCGGAAATTCTCCGGCTGATGGCCAGTCTGAGGCCAGAGATACTTCTCGACCTGTACAATACAAGCTTAACGACAGGGACCTTCAGTGGCCGGTGGAAGGAGGCGAGGCTGGTCCTTATCCCCAATGGCAAGGGGGACCCCAGCACGCCGTCGGCTTACCGGCCGCTGAGCCTACTGGACACGACAAGAAAACTATACGAACAGTTACTGCGACCACGACTCACGAACGCAATACAGAAAGGAGGGGGGCTCTCGGACCAGCAGTTCGGCTTCTAAAGGGGTCGATCAACGATTGGAGCGATCCAAGAGGTGGTGGACTCATTCCGAGCGACAGACAGACATTGCCACGCAGCGCGACCCATCGTGCTGCTGGTGACACTGGACGTAAAGAACGCCTTCAACTCGGCCAGGTGGGTGGACATCTTGGAGTCGCTGAGAGGTGGCTTTGGGGTCCCACGGTACCGGCTCCGGGTTGTGGAGAACTACCTTCGAAACAGACGACTGACGTACGAGACGATTGAAGGACAAGTGATCCAAGGATCGATACTTGGACGTGACTTCTGGAACGGGATCTACGACAGCCTGCTCAGAATGGAGCTCCCGCTCGGCGTTTGCCTAGTCGCGTACGCTGACGACGTGGCGGCGGTGATAACCGAGCGATCTCCAGAACTAGCGCAGTACAAACTGAACCAGACGATGAGACGAGTCGGACGGTGGATGACTGACCACGGACTGCGACTCGCTACAGAGAAGACAGAACTGGTGTTTTTCACCAGGAGACGCATACCATCCAGACTTCACATGACGATTGGGACGGACGAGATCGAGACCGGAGGTGAAGTCAAGTATCTGGGGGTGACCCTAGATACGAAGATGACCTTCTGGCCTCACATGCAGAGGACAGCACGGAAGGTGGCTGAAAGGATAGCATCCCTAAGCCGCCTGATGGCAAACACGAACGGACCGAGACCGGGGAAACGAAGACTCCTCATGTCGACGACGCACTCGATTTTGCTCTACGGGGCAGAGGTCTGGGCAGACTCCCTGAAGACGAAGAAATACTGTCACGCCATGACGACGGTACAGAGACGGAGCGCGTTGAGGATCGCCTGCTCCTACCGGACGGTCTCAGCAGGGGCCGTTCTGGTGGTGGCGGGCGTGATTCCCATAGACCTTCTTGCGTTCGAACGCAAGAGGATCTATGGCAGGGACGCAGACGTGACCCGACGGGACGCGGCAACGACTGAAAGAGACAGAACGATACAGACGTGGCAAGAACGGTGGACAGAAGAACCGACAGGAACCTGGACGAGACGGCTGATCAAGGACCTGAGACCGTTGATCCGGAGGGACTTTGGCGATGTAAACTTTTACGTCACCCAACTTCTGACGGGCCACGGTTACTTCAGACGGTACCTCCACAACATGAACCGAGTACAGACGCCGGACTGTAGGTACTGTGGACACGAACGAGACGACGCGGAACACACGTTCTTCGAATGTGACCGCTGGACTGAACTTAGACACAGACTAGAGACGACCGTGGGAAGCATCATCCCCGACAACATTGTTGAGGTGATGCTCCACGGAACAGAGCGGTGGCAACTTGTTGCCACCTACACAGAGACGATCTTACGACGGAAAAACGCCGACGGCTGCTTGACGTAACGTAACTGACGGACAGTCACAACAGAGCGGACGGACGGGACGACGATACGGACACAGACGGAGCCCCCAGCTAGAAGTAATATTAACATACTTCCCGGCTGGGGGCATTGCACAGGAGGTGGCGGTTTAGTGGGTAGGCCAATAGGGGAGCCCCACATAAGCACCAGCCCGTACGACTGGTGTGAATCCGTAACTTGGATTCCGCAACTCCTCGGGGAAAAAAAATAAAATAATAATAATAATAATAATAATAATGATAATAAATTTATTGTGCGCCTGGGACGAATCCTCTATGCGCGTTGTTGTGGATAGAATCGAATTTTGGTATCGATTATGCCATCTGTCTTTCGGTCGGACAGTTCACTCGGACTGAGCATAGCCGGGCCTCTCCTCGCTCGCGGTTACCCCTCTATTTCTCCATCATAGTCTTTTCTCTCAAGATTCGGCTATATTAAAATCAGTTCAACTCCGGCGGTTATATCGAACAGTACGGCTACATCAACGTTCGGCTTCTCTCGTATGTCGGATACATCAACGGTTTAGTTTATATCTCGGATCTTTATCAAATCGGGTATTCTCAATCTACATGTGTGTCTCTCGTCGGATATTTATGTGAATGACACGGAAAATAAATATACAAGGCTTATCTCAAACTTTCGGTGCATGAGCAAAAGTGTCTCTCTCTTTCCTTCACGAAGGAACACCCGCGTCTAATCCAATTACAATTCTACACCTTAATTAAAAACCAAGATCCCTTATACACAACTCAAGGCTTTCTCAAACACACGTAAACCAAATACATATACATATAAATAACCAGATCGATATGCGGACACCCCCTCTCAGACAGCCAGGCCGTAAATCTCCTCTTAAAGATCGGGAGCGATACCACAGTAGTGATCCCCGGAGGTAAGCGATTCCAGAGATCAACTCCAGTGGCTATGAATAATTTCCCTAAGAAATCGGTATGATAATGGACCGGCGCAATCGAATTGGTATTGTCCCTCATTAGACGTGGATTAATATCATATATTACAGATATATTTGGGCTGTTTCATTTTTCATTTTTTTTTTTTCGTCTTCCATCGGCAAAACGTATAGGGTTTGATCTCATATAATATCTCGCAAAACGGGAACGCTGACGAATCATATTGAGTGGTGCCTTAATTGACTTTTGTATTTAAAAAAATAAGGCACCTCTTAGACTTCATTGCCAACGTCTGCCTTGTTCGAGGAGTTTTCTTACATGAAAAACTATAGTTTCAGGTTGTGGGAGCTGAATTTTTCAAAATATGGTCGATTTGCAAAAAAGTGTTTAAGCAATTAAAAATGAAAGTTTGACTCCCACCCTCTGAAAATGTTGGTTTTGATTTGAAATAACATTTCGAGAAAGATGGATGCTGACAAAAATTACTACAAGGTGTCTTACTGGACGTAATATTATTTACTCGATGTTTATGAGCCTTAGTGGGTAACAAATACTATAATCTACTTTTTTGAGACGTTTAATTTGTTAAATGCTGCTCCTTAAGAAATTTGGTGTAAATTGTAGCTTTCTGGATCTTCACCCTGATCTGTGACCTCAAAATCCGGGTTTTTACAAAGATTTCATGATTTTCCGAGATCGTAATAGTCAAATTAGGATTTGACACAGAAAAAACTGTAAGTAGCGATTTTTCTTCGAGAATCGTTGGAGGGTTTACTGGCAGTCTACATTTTGATTTTCGGGAATTACACCCGTTGGCTTCAGCCGCCGTCTTGAATTTAAGGCTGAATTTGTATTTATGAAAATAACTCGTTTATTTTCAATTTCACACGAAAAATGGTAATGACCAAAAGGGTTCGGAACTAAATTTCCGACAATTTTGGACTTTATTATTTGTTTCCTAGGATCGATATTTTTTTATTAAGACCCGAAAGAGGCGGGTGAATATTAATTATTACAGTATCACGTTTATTATTGATTTTGACGTATAAACGATAACGTCTTAACTTATTGAAAATTAAATTTGCTACAACTTTGGTTGCTATTGTTTTTTTCCCTAGGATCGATTTTTTTGTACTTAAACCCGAAAAGAGGTGGGGGTGAACCTAAATATTGTATTATCTCGTTTATCATTGATTTTTCCGTATAAACGATTGTTGTGTCCCAGATTTCATCGTGTAAGTTTTATTAAAATCAGGACAGTTAAGCAATCGAGTGTGCAATGAGATTAACGATTCAGCAATTGTACAAACGTAGCAGTTTGAAGGGGACTATTGCAACACGCATATTTCTGAGTAGACATCGTACGATGCAACCGTTTCGGGGATTAAACCGAAAGACCATCAATTATTAAGGTCAAGTAATTATATAACATGGCAGTCTTCTGTTGGTAACGGGGCTGTCAACTATTACGAGCTGTCCTGAGCGGAAGCTATCGTTGGTTACATACAAGTCGGTCTCAAGGCAAATAATCAAGAACTACATTGTAACAAATACTTCATTATCATCACGAATAAACTAGACCGTACTTTTGTAATACTCGAGTTGGAGGTTTACTCAACCTTGACAATCACCCACAAACCCGTCCTCGACGATTTCATCCCCACGTGACGAAATTCGCGGGCACAACACGATGATAAACTAAATTGTTTGCAATTGAATTTTCTACAACTTTATCCATTATCTTTTTTCCCTAGGACCGATATTTTTTAAACACGTAGGAAAAAAAAATTAGCAAATTTATTTGGCTCTTGCCTCCCAAAGTTGTAGCTAATTTAATTTTCAACAATTTGGTTTGTTATCGTTTATACAAAAAAATCAATAATCAACGAGATAATAGAACATTTAGGTCCACCCCCACCTCTTTTCGGGTCTAAATAAAAAAAATATCAATCTTGGAGAAGAAAGATAAGAATAAAAGTTGTAGCAAATTTGAATTTTAACAATTTAATCTTTTTTTATTGCTTATGCGAAAAAAAATAATAACCGAGATAGTACAACATTTAGGTCTCGCCCCCCCCCCATCCATCTTTTTTCGGGTCTAATTAAAAAACATCGATCCTAGAAAAAAAAAAAGATAGAAACAAAAGTTGTAGCAGATTTAATTTTTGACAATTTCGCGTCTCATTGTTTATACGAAAAAATCAATAAATTACAAAATAATACTGTAACGTCCTGGGTCGAAATACCCACCTAAATTTGAAAATTTTCATATACGTTCTTTTAATACTTAAATTACAAGAAAACATGAACGACCAGAGGTGATCCCCATTGCCGGAGTTCACCGCCTAACGCACAAAAAATTTAATCTTTTACGAACGAGGCTCGTCACGGGGGAAGGCGCGTGAGTGACGAACCGGCGTATGTCGCACGTTATCACCAAGCTCCCGCAGATGCGGGAAGTTAGTGAAAATCAACGCCTTGCTGGCTCACACACGATAGCCGCGCTTATCGCCTAGGGACGAGCCTCAACATAAACAACAAGCTTCTTCGTGAGTATCGATATCCCTGCACTGGCAGTAGTCAGAAATCAGTCTGGACAATGTCGATTACACGAAGCTGACATGAAAATCGCCAGCCATAATAACTGGAAATCCGTCTGGCGATTGTCGTCAGCAGGATGTCGAGGTGTGAGAGAAACTCTTCCCTCACGCGCCGACATCTCCCACCTTATGCGACAATAGAAAAAGGGCCTATATAATGACCAGCAAGAAGTCCGTCAGTCAGTCTATAAGTCAGTCAGTGAGGAGTAGAGAGTAATCAACAGTTAAGAGTCAGAGTACTCAGTCAGTCGAACAGGTTAACGAAGAACCATCGGAAAAACCGGCGGGTCTACCTCGGGGACCCGACCGCGTGTAAAGCAGCTTAAAACTTAAAAATTGTAAAAATTGTGAAAACTTCTTGTCCGATTTCCCCAACGGGGTTGGTCAAGGACTATTTTAATAAACTCTCTCTCTAACTACAGCATAGTGCGCTAGATGCACATGCTCACGTAGTTACTTTTCTAACTCTCTCTCTAACTACAGCATAGTGCGCTAGATGCACATGCTCACGTAGTTACTTTTCTAACTCTCTCTAACCACAGCATAGTGCGCTAGATGCACATGCTCACGTAGTTACTTTTCTAACTCTCTCTCTAACTACAGCATAGTGCGCTAGATGCACATGCTCACGTAGTTACTTATTCCTCTCTCCGGGTACAGCCCTGTGCGCCAGACGCACGCTTTGTACTCTAACCAGCCAACCACAACTCCGTGCGCTAGACGCACGCACTGTGGTGGAGGTTTCAACCCTATCGTGTGGGAGTCCCACCCGAAAATAGGACACACTCGAAGGATAACTTTTTCATTCAGACTTTTACGAGCAAACGCCGAAGCGGTAAATACGAAAATAATAACGACTCGCTCCAGGGAAGAATTGTTTAATGTACGAGCACAGCAACAACAATTCGAGCGACACCTCAACCGACAACGTCGTCTTCATCAACTAAACACCCGCTACGCCCAAACAAAAATCACCTAACAAAAACCACGGTAAAACACCACGTTTTACCAAAGGAAGCAAGAAAAATCTACGTTTCATGTAAGTAGCGTCACACGATCACCGCACTCTTGCCTCTATCCCCGACCGGCGCATTCCGGTCCCAACAAGAGGCACCCTTATTTCTATATATACCCTATCGTTCTCACCCAGGACGTAACAATACAATATTTAGGTTCACACCCCACCTATTTTCGGGTCTAAATTAAAAAAAAAATTGATCCAAGGGAAAAAAATGAGGTTCAAAGTTGTAGCAAATTTAATTTTCAACAAGTTTGCTCATTATAGTTTTTACGTTAACATCAATAATAAACGAGATAATGCAATAATTAATATTACCTCGGAAGATCATGAAACCTTTTGAAGAGTCCGGATTTTGAGGCCAAAGGTCAGGGTGAAGATCCAGAAAGTTACAATTTACACCAAATTTCTTGAGGAGCAGCATTTAACAGATTAACCGTCTCAAAGAAAAAATGATTACAGTATTTGTTACCCACCAAGGCTTTTAAACATCGAGTAAATAATATTACGTCAAGTAAGACACCTTGTCGTATTGTTTGTCGGCATCCCCCTTTCTCAAAATGTTATTTCGGATTAAAACCTGTTTTTTCAGAGGGTGGGAGTTGAATTTTTATTTTTATTTGTTTAAACAATTTTTTTCAAATTGACCATATTGTGGAAAATTCGGCTCCCACCACCTGAAACTATAGATTTCCATCTAGGAAAACTCCTGGAACAAGGCACACGTTGGCAATTAAGTCTAAGAGGCACCTTTTTTTTTAATACAAAAGTCAATTAAGGCACCACTCAAAATGATTTGTCAGCGTTCCCGTTTTGCGAGATATTATATGAGATCAAACCCTATACGTTTTGCCTATGGGAGACTAAAAAAACAATTAAAAAATGAAACAGTCTAATATATATCTAAAATACCGCCGAGATATCTGGTTGGGAGGGGGAAGGAGGAAATTCCGAAAAAGAATGAAACATACACACTCAAATATAAATTGCCCCGAAGGGACTTTGAGGTCTATTTACCCCTTTTTTAAAACTGTAATTACAACGATAAAGCGAGTATATCCGATATAATGTAATTTGATTGAAAGTCTCCGGGAATGTTTAAAATGGCCGATCACTATGCAACGAGGCCGGCTTTTTGCGTCTCGCGAGATCGTCTCCGATGCCGAGAAAATCACTGATATTAGATTGGTTCCGAGTCGTAATCGAAAGAACTAACGTTAAAACACGAAAGTCTCACCGTATACCAGTTCGCACCGAACACGAGAATTACCGATTACAAATGGATACAGTGAGGACGGCCGGATAACATTGTATAACACGTGTGAGCTCGTTGATCTATTCATGGTGAGTGGCTGCAACCGGATCTCTCTCCTGAGACTTGCCGGAATCCCCAAGAGAGAGCGCACGAGACGAGTTGCTCGAGAGGTGCTGCCGCGGGGTCGCGCGCGAGACTCGAACGGGATTTTCACAATAATATATATGTATGACGATAACTTTTTTCGTAGAAGACAATGGATCCAAATAGTCGACATGGTACGTATATAACGGTACTCCACCTTTTTAGATAGAGTTTAAGAGGCCTTCTGGCTTGCCAGACTTTTTCTCTGCTAAAATACAGTCTGTGCAGTTACGCACTACTTTCTCCATTTTATGTCGTAGAATCGCGATCCAATAGACTCTTTTCACGATGTCTATCATTTTACCAGCTGCAAAATGCCCTTTCTCATGAGCATGTCTGGTACTTGAACAACAAATTATTGTGAATCGCCAATCCTCCTGCATCATTTTGTTCGGCTAAATAAGCAATTTTCGTGATCTCGAGATCCTCTGGTTGACCACGCTTTCATTTTGAAGTAAGAGCTTCTTCATCATCGTTGATTAATAAACAAGAGGGAAACGGATTGGGACTCAGCGCATCAACGTGAGTCATATTCTTACTAGAACGGTGATCGTTGACATAGGCAAATTCTTCCAGCTGCAGAGCCCATCATGCAACACGCTTATGTAAGTCTTGTTCATTCACACTCATATTGTTTATCAGTCGCAATCTTGAATTTTCTACGCTGAGCTTTACGGGAGCCAAAACCTCCAGTTTCTAACTAGTATGTTTTACTTCAAGTTCGGTTGTTTTACCGCTCGCATAATACACGGGATGTAGGCAGTTGTCGTTGTTGTCGTGTTGCAGCAGTATTGCGCTGAATCCGTGCATTGACGCGTCGGTGTGAAGCTTGGTTTCCGCTTTAAGATGATATCAACTCCCAACCGACTAGTTAAGGGATTAGGGGTACTCAGAATTTTCAAAACATCGAATTTTTTTCCATTCTCATGAAGAATGATGTCTCGAAAATATTACCTGAAAATTTCAAGTCAATTCAACAAATAGTTTTTGAGATATCCTTTATTTACTGCAGGGCTCTCCGACCCTTGACGGCAGGTAGCTGGCAGCAGATGTAAGTAACCAGTTTCAACCGGCACAATGCATCCTTTTAAATCTACTGTTATGTATTTATCAGAACATGATTTCCACAAATTTTCTTACTTATAGTATTGTGGAGTCGCTACCCGGTATAAGGAACAGTCATGCTGCCGTAAAAAAGAAAAACATAAGCGCAGGGCGGATCTGTTGATTTTTATCGCTAAGGGAAATGTTTGAAAAAAAGAAAGGGAAAGTGATTCTTGACGAGAGAGTGAAGTACGATGGACTAATTGACAGTGAATAGAAGAAAAATGAAGATATCTATATATATCCTCGTTCTCGAGCCCATTCCCAAAAATTACGGGAATTGTTAAATTACATTCATTTCATTTTGTAACAAAAATAAACCTTTCAGTTCATAAAGGATTCCTTAGAAATAGTTCCGTTTCTAGCCTTGTGGCTTGTTGGAGTCCTTTAAATTTTCTGTTAGGCGTTAAGAGCATGTGAAAACACTGTTTTACCCTCTCTTATGGTAATGCAGAGTGCATGTTAAATTTCAAACAAGTACCACTCCTAAACTATCAGACCGAATGGATTGAATTTTGCACATGTATTTCTGGAGACCTTTATACATACGGTGTCGACCCAAAAATGTTTAAATTATAATTAGAAATGAAAATTTTTAGTGAAAATTGACGAATTTAAGAGATTTTACAAAATATTGGGTCAACACCGACTAGACGGATAAAAACCCTAAACAATGAGCCTTCATACATTGCTGTACGTCGAAAATTGACTAAGTGGTATTTGTTTGAAAAATTACATGTTAATTTTGTCGGTAAAGAGATGTAGAGAGAGCGCGTAGTTCCCGAGCAGTCCGGCGCAATTCGAAGCGTTGAGCGCTGCGAATCGTTCTCTCCGATGACATATGGGTAGAAAGATAGATAGAGAGATATAGAGCGAGTAAGAGGGAGGGAAAGACAGAGGGAGCGATCGATATGTATATCTGTATATACGCATGTATTACTATATACAAATTTCAAAAAAGTACGACTCCTAAACTATCAAACCGAATATATTGAATTTTGCACAGGTATTTTTGGAGACCTTTATTTATACGGTGTTGACCGAAAAATGTTAAAATTATAATTAGAAATGAAAATTTTTAGTGAAAATTGAAGAATTTAAAAGATTTTACAAAATATTGGGTCAACACCGACTAGACGGATAAAAGCCCTAAACAACGAGTCTTCATTTATTCCTGTACGTCAAAAATCGTACATTTTTTTTTTTTTTCTACGAAAGGGTATCCAGAATTCATCGCACTATTTTTTTTCCTGATAGAGAGGGGCAATACGCCACTTCACAGGATTTTTTTAAGATGAAAGATGGCATCAGTGAAGAGGATAAAATTGTTTTTTGTCAATGTACCCCGAAAAATGTCTAAAACTTCCCTTAAAACTTTAGCTCCGAGAATATTTAGAACTGCCTTAACCTATATAGAGGTCGGTATTTCCGATCGGCTCTTTATATTTTCGAAACAATTATTTCCACTTCAAAATTCTACAGAATTTCCGAACTTTTTCTCTCGAGAGGCATTCTCTATTAACAAAACTGTAAAACATGATGGAAACATGACTAGAATTCACAGAAAATTATTTTCCGTGTATCATTTTATTTTTAATATTATGTGACGGGAATCTTGCGATTCGCGTCACCTTCGGCCCATCTCACCATCCTCGACGCCGGGAGAGCCGTTGAGCGCCAGGTAATCTTTTTAATTGAACGGCGGGAATTACCAAACCCGCGAAACTTAACCGGAACTTGATAGGGACGTAAACGAAACACAAAAAGGGAAGCCGGCGTGTTGGATGGCGAGATCGGTGACGGTACACCCGATTCGCTCAGTGTGTAGGTTGTGGAGAGAGGGCGTGGACGGCTGGCTAACTCTCGAGTGCCTTCCAAAAACGTAATCTGAAATAAATGAACTCAACTCGAAAAAATAACGTATGGGGCCTTGGTTCAGGCAAATTTATTCAATTACTCTCGATAACGTACACGAAAAATCCGATCTTTCACCGAAAGCACACACAAGATAACTCGTGGCGAAATTGACGGGAACTGACCAACGAAGCGATAGCGAAGGGAAGGAAAAGACACGTGGATACGAGAACAGGGATCGAATCGATAGCATAACGAGAGCTCTCAGGGTGGCGAACCACTCTGGTCGAGGGACGCGCAACAAGAGAGCGAATCGAATAGATCACTCGATCGAAAGGTAACGTGGGAAGAGGGGACGATTACGCGCACGCGTAATCAGATTCCAAGTCCACTCTTCTCCTTACATCACACATACAATAACTCTATCACAGACATGAAACTCGGAGAAAATTAGAACGATAGCACGAAACTCGAACGGCGAAATATCGCTGACCAATCGATAACTGGAAAATGCCAAGGTGTTATGGCGTGGGGGTACTCTTTACCTCGGGGATCGTCCTCTGAGGGGTATTCTTCGGATATGGGGGAGATCCAGAACTACCTAAAACTAAGCCTAACGATAGCGATGCGATCGGGCAATCCGTGGCGGCTGGGGGATCGCAAGCCCCGCCGACAACGGCCTTCCATACGTAAACGGAACTCAAACGTAACCGTCCTTCTCCCCTCCATACCATACACATGAAGCGTCGAGGTTTCCACTCGATCCTCTATACTCTACTCGATTACTCTCCTCAAGAAAGGCCGAATCTACCGGGTGGCTCGTTATTTTGGCCCGATCTCACGGTAACTCGGTGTCCTTTCTGTGATTGACCCCACTTGAAAACTGAAACGTACGATAACGCGAAACTGAGGCAAACGATAACGAATCCATACTCTGAATATTAAAATAACCGAATTATTCGCATATTTTCTCGTAATAGGGGGTCGGAACGACCTGTGACGCTAAAACACAAAAATTGCGTCACAATTACGTACTATTTTATTATTTCGAAAATCATAATAGACTCACAATATGCATGAAATGCATGACAAATAACGCCTACATATTTTAAACGTAATTGTTAGTATGAAAAATTTCCAAATGTACGAATTATAAATTGTCCCTACGCAAAATGTATTATGAAATTTCACATCATTTTAATAGATGTTGAAATGGTTAACATCGATAGATAAATTTAAGTTAATTTTTTTGACTTATCTTTATTCGTATATTGTCGTTATTATAATTGATATGATTATCATATGCATGTTATTAATCGTGAAGGTAATGAATTAATAATATATGTACTATTATTATTAATATTATTATTGTATTGAAGGAATTTTTTTCAAATGAATGAAAGTAGGAAATTAAAAAGTAGGTAATTTAAAAAAGTACGCAAGCCGAGATTCGAAACTGGAAACTTTGACACGATCAGAGAACGCACATGCGCGGGTACCCTGCCTCTCTCAGGCCGTTGCCACGATTCATCTCTCTTGCTCTCTCTCTCCTTTCTTTGTGAGCACACATGTACAAAATATAAATGTTTTAGTATCGGCCATACATAGCCTTATACACCATGACGATACGAAGAAAAGAAAGCTATGTATGTATAAGCAACGAAGTCTCCGCCTGACTTCGTTGGTATAAGCTATACGACTTATACTCTCTCTCAGTCTCTCTCTCCAAAAGAATATCTTTCGTCTCTTTTGCGTCACAAAATATGACGATTTTTCGTGACGTGACCTTGTTATGCGCAGGCCCATGTGCCCACGCATTCCTCAAATAATCCTCCCTCGATGTAGTTTTAACCATAACCCGAATATGAATAGATATAGTAACACGCACATACATACCTACACACACCTACTCACACACACTCTCACTTCACTCAACTCTCTATAGAATTCCCCCCATACTCATGTAAGCCCGCCCCTTAGTCCCCGAGCGTCGCGACACGGGACATTTGAATTCTCGCGCCGGCGTGGCCCCCCACGAGCTCGGCCCAGTACACATAAGCGACCGAGAGAGGGCGGCGGTGCGGAGGGATTCTCGTCCATGGACGCGACGCCGGGTGGCAATAAAAAAGCGAGCGCTAGCCACAAAAATGAGCATTCCTTCAACACCGATGAGGTGAGGAACTCCCACTGCATAAGTGCGCCTACACTGCTCAAGTGCTCCTACACTGCTTAAGTGGAAACACTGCTCAAGTGGGTCTCCCTGACCCCTAAAGCATTATTTTTGCCATTCTTACGAGAATATTTTTCTTGAGAGAATAATATTATAAATTAAATTTTTCTCATTAAAAGAGAGAATAAAAATACGAATTTTTCTCTCTCTTGAAATATAATAATTATAAATTTTCCAGCCGACTAAAAAAAGGCAGTACGAAAAAATTTTGTACTAATATAATAAATTTAATAAGTAAAAATACGAAATTAAGAAATAACAATAAAATGCTTATTTCAATCAGTTCAAACCCCCCTCTCAACCCCACACAATTGAACATCGATCTCCCCGCTAAATCCGGTTCATAATCCACCGAAGGAACATCGACTCCTCCTCCAACGGCGTGATTATGACAACCTTTAAATTTTACTCTCAACGTCCCTAAAGAAGTTTCACTTAAATAAATAGCCGATTTGCCAGAAAACCGGAAAAAATCGATGAAAAGCCCCTCAATTTCACATGCAACCACGCTCATCTCTCCGTAGTGAGAAATATTGCAGTAAACTTGCTGAGCGATTGCACCATTTTATTAAAAAAACTAGTATATTCAAATGCACAATGCTCGGCGGTGCAGAAATGTTCGTTTCGTGAAACACTGAGCCTTTTACAATAAGTAGTGCTTTTGTCTTTTTTGTATAAGCATATCAGTTTCATCACCTCAACGTGTTATTACATTGTAAGGGGCAGTGCCTTGATTTCGTTGAAGCCCGTGAGAGGGGAAGGGAAAAAAAAACAATCGCCCGTGCGAGCTGTCGAAACCCGCCAATACGCGTTTTGCCAGCTTCATCGTATAACGTCGTGTTTTCACGTGACAAAGCGATTTTACTATATAGCAGACGACTGCGCGTAACGTGAA
Organism: Rhorus exstirpatorius; assembly: GCA_963564615.1. Classification (NCBI taxonomy): domain Eukaryota; kingdom Metazoa; phylum Arthropoda; class Insecta; order Hymenoptera; family Ichneumonidae; genus Rhorus; species Rhorus exstirpatorius. Next base: position 2,420,210 of record OY751314.1, on the reverse strand, counting down.
CTTTTTATAAGAAATATTAATATACATGTGTAAAGAAAAAATAGTGTACAAATATAAGAATTTACAATAAAAAATTAGTGAAGTGCGGTATTTCATACATACAAAAAGTGATTGATAAAGTGAGGTGAAAGAGGAGAATAAAAATAATTTTAAAAAAATCATCCTCAATCACGCCGAAGGAGAAATAAATACAGGTAAATTTTGCAAACACATTTATGGCACAATCTAAAGGCTCAGAAAAAAAATAAAATTCTGAAGAAAAATTTTATGCAAAATTTTAAATAAAAATGTTATATAATGCAAGTATATTCCTCAATATATTTACGAATATTTTGTAAATAAATATTGAGAAATATACTCGCATTATATAACATTTTTATTTCAAATTTTGCATAAAATTTTTCTTCACAATTTACTTTTTTTTTCTGACCCTTTCGATTGAATTTCTCCATCTGGAAACAGACGTATTCCTTTTGAAAAAAGTTCGAGGAATAAAAAAAAAAATATTTCAAATTTTTTAAAACTGTCATAATCGTCCAAAAATCGATTTGACGATTAATAATCGACGCAATAATAATCGCATCTCAAAAGACACTCGTATAGCTCTCTCACTGACCGACTAAAATTCAGACTCGCACAGCCCAACAAACAATCGTACGATCGTCGTTTCTCGTACATCGATTAAAACAATAATTTTGTTTTTTTCCCCTTCTTCCTCACAAAAGTTCCGAAAAGGGATGATGTTTTTTTTTCTCGCTTTTAAATTTCGGAAAAGAAAATCCATTGTCGACAATGATTTTACTTTCCTTTATCCCATATAAATACGGAAAGGTTTTTTTTTTTTTTCCATTCCGTAAAAATGATTTTCGTTGGGATCTTCGTTTACAACAATTCCTCTAATAAACAATTAAATCTCTTTCGATTAAAAATTCTCGAAAAATCGATACTCAAAAGCTATCGACATTCACGATACATGCCACATCCACGCACACTCATGCCCAAAAAAAATTGCGTAGATCGCACGCTTCTAATAATAATTTTTTTCGCGCTAAACGAACAATCACGCAAACGTTGGGCAAGCTGTACGTATTTTATACATTTTACAAAAGAAAAGAAGATAGAGAGAGAGAGAGAGAGAGAGAGGAAAAAAGAGAAGAAAATAAAAGAGAAACAATGAACATGATTATTGTCATGGCAACGGGGAAAAGGGGGAATAGGCGTGCTGGCAAGTAGCGAAGCGATGTATGGCAGCGCAAAATGAGATTTTGGCACATCCCCTGAATTTTTTTAAAATAACTTTTTTCAATTCTCACAAGATAATGAAATCTTGAAACATTTTAATAAAAATAAAAAAAAGTGCTCGAAGAACACTGAAACAATAAAGTATTTTTTCAGGCCCAGATGGCACCGACAAACAAAATTATCTTCGCTAGCTCTCATTAGCTCCGTGGAAACGATTCTTTCCAAGTGCGAATGTAAGAATTCTTATATAAGCGCTCATGTTCAACAGTCCAAGAGCAAATTCGATAACATTTCACGAGGAGAATGTGACTAGAAGCTAATTTTGCCGATTGGTGCAAATCCAAATCTTGCGAGTTGAAATTCGAACCGACGAATTGGATTTCAAAAAGAAATTATGATTTTTAATTACGAAAATTTTCCATTATTTTGGTCGAGGCAGTCCTTTTGCGAGGTTGGCAAGTTTCATTATTATAATATTAAAAATTGCAAATTACCGTCGATCAATTTTTTTTTTTTTTCCTTTCTTTTTTCGTCGCTTAATTCGGAAAAATACATTTTTCCCTCTCTTCTATATAGTTTGTGTTGAATCTATGAAATTTTCAATGATGCGACTTTCTTCGGCCTTGGGCGAGATAAATTATGTAAAGCGATACATGGATATACAATTCATCAGAAATTCAATTGGCAATAAATGCATTTTCAAATTTGGCAGAATTTCAAGATTTTGTCACAAAATTCCTCAGAGCCTCAAAGAAAAAAACAAAAAACAAAAAAAAACAAAATTATCGTTATTTGCACAACTTCGTAGGCTCTAAATGCTTTCATAATAGACTCTTGTGGCGAAATTTTGTTTTTTTTTTGTTTTTGTTTTTTTTTTTTCCTGTGAGCCCAAGGGAGACTCTCGTTCGAGACACTTGAAAAAGTTTGGAATGTGTTGCTAGAATTTTCGTTTTTTTACGACGAAATTTGAGTTTCAGTGAAGTTTTTCGTGAATAATGATTGTTCTTCGAGGGGTCGCGGGTCATCACTGTGGAAAAATTTAGAGTGTCAAAAGTTTTTCTCAAAATTCAGTGATTTTGTTGGTTGTTTTTTTTTTTCGTGATCGATATTAGTTATGCTTATTATTGGTACGATAATTGTTCTTATTATTGGTACGATAATTGTTCTTATTATTGGTACGATAATTGTTCTTGTTGTTGTTGTTTTTTTTTTTTTTCATCGTTCGTACATGCGCTTTCGATTCTCTGATAATTTAATAAATTTTTGCAACTAAGTTTCATCCACGGTAAAATACATGATCCGTGATCAAATAGTCATTTTTCTTTTTCTATCTGTATAATTTTTTTTTTTTTTAATTATATCTGAACATAAATTTGACCCAACGTGACAGCAGTTACATTCATCCGATTGTTCCTATTTAGATGTGAAACATTTGTTGAATTTTACTTGCAATAATCGAGTATCGAGTCATGAGAAATTCGACATTGTCGGACGTTGCAAGAAAAAAATTGACGACGCGCCCAAAATGATTTATCGAAAGAAAAAACAAAACAAAACAAAAAAGTCAGTGGAATATTTCGATGTTTGTCAATCGCGATATTTGTCAATTTTACGATTTTTGGCCTGCCAAATTTTCAATTTCTCTCGTTCCTTGTGAGTTTCGAAAAAAAAAAATGGAATGTCACAAAAACAATAATGATCTACGAAAAAAGAATGAATTAAATTTTTTTTAATTTATTATCCGTTCGATCTAATACATGTAAGATTATCAATAGAAAAACATGAATGAATATTAATTTATACATTGAGGTCACGGAGTTTATTGAAATTTTAATTATAATTCTTTATCGAAAAATTTGTAATTAAAATGTGCCTCTTGGAGGATGCAGCTGCAATAAACTCGACAATTTCCATGTATAGATTGACGGTTATTTATCTTTTTCAATAGCATTTATACGGTCGAACGGAGGCTAATTGATGTAGTTCTCTCGCGGAAAGTTGTGAAAAAAAAGGAAAGACTGCCATAGCGAACGAGTATTTTTTCTTTTTCATTACAAAAAATTACGAAACGGAAATGAAATCTTGAGATCCGAGTACGAACGATCTTTGGAGTTCGAATTTTCGCAATTGTTTCCAATTGGTTTTATTATTTATTTTCCACGTAACCAATAAAATCGATTTAAAAGTTTAAAAAAAAAAACAACAACGACAATAAATTCAAATTATTCTCAGCCAGTGTGACATAACTTGTAGGAATTTTTGTCCTCGCAATAATCCTTTTTTATCATTCGACCAATGTCACTATTCTCGTTGCGACAATGAAATTTATCCTTCCAGGACTCCTGGATTTCATAGCTTTTTTACCGCTCAAATTCACCCTGCAGCTTTTATTTTGCTCTTTGCCCAAACATCGCACGAAGGCTACGACCCGAGGGTATCGAAAACTCAAGCGACACACACGGGAGACTGGGGTTTCATTCGGGACGGTATGAACTAGCAAAAAAATAATAATAATAATAATCCCTCGTTTCCGTTAGGATCCTCTTTGGAGAATTTCGAAACAACCGGCTTTTCGACTCTTTCTCCCTCACACGTTCACCAAGGTTTTCGTTTATTTTCCATTTTTTTGTTTGCTTTTTCTTCCTTCGACCAGAAATTCACGCGCGCGCGCGCCACGCAGGAATATCCACGAATCGGATTTATAATATCCATGAAGGGGAAATCTTTATTTGAGTGTCCCCACGAGAACGATCCATCGCGAGTTTGCTTCCGTATTTTTTTTTCCCCATTATTTTTCCCCTCGATCGGAAACGCCGTGAGCAAGCTAGGGGGGGGGGGGGGGGGGGGGAGGAGGGAAGGATCGAGAGCGTGTACTTTAGTCAAGATTAAAATAACACACGAGATGCGTGGTGCGAGAATTTTTTTTTCCATTTTTAATCTAGAGAAATTAAATTTTCTTTTTTGCGCTCCCTTCGGTTCGCACTAATTGCACACTAAGCTGTATAATTTACAAAAAGATCCCCGATATTGAAACCCAAACTTGGCCGATAATTGATGTTTTTACTCCTATATATACATTTATTCTTTTCCTTTTGAGTGAATTTTCGATCGTTCGTGAAGGCCACGCGAATTTGATGATATAAACACGATGTAAATGAATGCAAGAATCTTGTATAATTTCGCTTTGCCCAGTGATCCGCGAAATCCACGTATTATACATGTATTTCGCATGTGCGAAGTGTTCACGTAGATTTCGCGGATGACTTGGTATCGCGCAATTTAACAATATTCTTCCATTTATTCATTTCTATCGTGTTTATATTATCAAATTCGCGTAGCCTTCACGAACGATCGAAGGTTTGTTTCAAAGAAGAAAAATAATATATTTGCGGCGGAGAAAACCGAAGGAACTCGCGTGATGAATCGGTGTGGGAGCGGTTTCGTGTGTGCGTGTGCGTCGGGCATTCTCGGCTTTCTCCGTGCTGTCTGCGGGCCTGAAAGACCGTGGGCCTGGGACACGTGCTTGTATTCGAGATCGGTAAAAAAAACAGTTTGCGAACGGTCGTGTACATCCATGTGGGAGCACACAGTCTCACCAGTGTTTTTAGGTTCGGTCAGCACGTGTGCTCGTGGGTCTCTCGCCAATTTTACCTCGAAATAATCAATCGAGTGAATTGAAACAATTTGATTACATTGTAAAAAAATTCGTTCGTGTTTTTTACATTTTTTTGGGAGAAATGTAAATAAAAATGTCAATAATTTCAACGCGAGTTGTGAATTTTTTTTTTTTTTTTGCCTTTCTCTCAAAATCTCTCATAGAGAAATGATGATACGTCATAACTGTTTTTGAAAGCAATTACTTATGAACTAGAAGGTCGGGTATTTACGGTTCGGAACACTCAACAATGTGTTGGTTAAACTTTTTTTCCAGCTGGTAAAAATAAGTCTTTTAAAGACCCATGACGTATTATTATTTATTTATGATAAATTTTGGGAAAAAAAGCAAAAAAAATTAACAACTTGCGTTGAAATTATTTATATGTGTTATTGAGATAGAAAAAAAAAATATGAGAGGAATCACACTCCCGTCTTGGTAAATTATCGTTTGAGATCAGTGATCTGTGATCAGTTAATTTAAAATACATTGCATGTATCTTGTAAAAAAAAATGTTAAAAAGGGCCTTTTTTTCATCGAATTAACGATCCCCCCCCCCCTTAATGACCCCGAAATTGCACGTTCTCGGTGATAATACACACGCTTGATCAATGACGCTCTTGTAGCATCATTCGACGAGCCGACGGCTCGTTTCAATAAGGCTCGATCGAGAATCATAAATTCATGACCAATAACTCATCGGTTCGAATGTATTGGCGCTCGTCGAGTTGCTGATCGCGTACGTAGTACAGTAGACTCACCATAAGCGAGAGTGCTTTGCCACCGAATTTGCACGTTTTCGGTGATGATAAACACGCTCGATCGACGATGCTCTTTCAGCATCGTTCGACGAGTCTGACAATTCATTTCAAAGAGACTCGATCGAGAATCTAGTATTCTCGGCCGAGTACTCGTCGATTCGAATATGTCAGAGCTTGTAGAATTTTCGATCACGTAAATGTATAATCGACTCTCCAAGAGAGAGCGAGAGAGATTGATTGATTGATTGATATTTATTATATGCCCTAGTTTAACTGTGGGGCAAACAAATTACAAGATTAGACAAAGTAGTACACTAAGAACAACATTGAATAATCACATGAAAAAGATTACAAGTAAAATATCTTAGAATAAGCAATTAGTGGCTTTATGAGAGAGCAAGCTAGGACTTGAGACCACGACAGAATGAACTAAAACTAAACTAAATCTATGCGCATTACACAATGATCGACGTTAGTCAGAACTGACCATTGAAGTTGATATTCAAGTAAAGAATACATATAGTCCTACAAAATAATGTAACAGTAGATATAGGTCCTAAAAAATAATATAACAGTAGAATATACTCTCTCTAAATATATACTAAAATATACAAAATATACAGAAAAGTGTGGAGATACAAGATATACGATATTAAATATGACAACAATATACAATCGAGTATATACAACTAAAATATACAAGAATATACCAAAATTTTCACTGTCTAGACTCACTCTCAAATAAGTGGGAGAAAAGGAGAGACTTAAAGACTTCTATGGAACTAGCAGAGGTAATGGGAGGGGGAAGAGTGTGCCAGAACTGAGCTCCGGCAATACTAAAAGAATTTGCAAGGGCTGCGGTCCGATGAAGTGGAATATGAAAATAGGTCGAGGCATGAGGATGCCGTGATGAACGCCGCAGTGAAGGGTCAATGACTTCGAGGAGGTCGCTTATATAGGAGGCTGGACGAAGGAAACGAATATGATACATGTATAAGCCTAGAAAATAAAGTCTGCGATTTCGGACAGACAACCACCTCAAGCGGTGTCGATACGGAGTTATGTGGTCATCCCTGCGCAGATCGAAAATAAATCTGATTGCACAGTTGATGAGTTTCTGAAGCTTAGTATTAAGTTCATCAGAGAGATCTAGGTAAACCAGACAGCAGTAGTCGATGTAGGGAAATATAAGAGTTGTGACAAGTTTCGCTTTAAGCTGCTGTGATAAAGAATTTTTGTGATACTTGAGTTTATGAAGGGTGTAATGTACCTTCTGAGAGATCGCAGCAATGTGACGATTCCACGTGAGATTCGCACTCATAACTACACCTAGATTCTTAGCTTCCGATACATAGGGAAGAGCAGTTCCATCTATAATAATTTGGCCAATGCTGTGGAGGTCAATCGACTTGACATAGGCATCGCTGCCCAAGATCATAACCTTAGACTTGGAGAGGTTGAGCTTAAGGCCATTAGCGTTGGCATAATTGAAAATCGCAGCTGCATCTTCAGCTATAAGCTCAATCCCGTGCACAATGTCCGACGGAGAAATCGACAAATAAATTTGCGTGTCATCAGCAAATATCATATGATCAGAATAGTTAAGTGACCGACTTATGTCATTAATGAACATAGAGAATAAAAGCGGACCTAAGACTAAACCCTGAGGTAAACCTGATGTAGTAGGTCTCCATAGCGAAGTAAGATTCTCATCGTCGATCACCGACTGCGTTCGTCCAGTCAAGTAGTGGAAGAACCAGGAAAGCGTCGACTCCGAGAACCCGAATGATTTAAGTTTAGTGAGGAGACGCAAATGACAAACAGTATCGAAAGCCTTGCTGAAATCGAATAAGATAAGAATGGTAATCATGCGCTTGTCGATTGCTCGTCGGACATCGTCACCCACTCTAAGTAATGCTGACTGAGTACTGTAATTCGGCCGGTAACCCGACTGCCTTAAATCTAACAAATTGTTTACGTCGAGGTACGACCTGATTTGCTGGAGTACCACCTTCTCAAAAACTTTAGACAATTCGGAGAGGTTGGCAATCGGTCTTGTGTCTGATGGAGATAACGGTGTTCTAATCTTCGACAACGGTCGAATGAAAGCACGACGCCATGCAGAAGGGAAGTACCCAAGCCGAATCGACTCGTTGAAAAGAGCAGTGAGCAACGAGGAAATCGCCGGAAAAGCTGCGTGAACACAGAAAAGTGAAATGCGATCTGGACCTGCGGAATAGGAAAAAAATGAGGAGCTGTTAATAATTTCGAGAATTTTTCCGGGAGAAGTAGGAGAAAGTGAAAAAAGGAGTTGACTTTCGGGAATGGAAGAAGTGGCGCTGGTGAAGTCTTCGATAGTGCAGGGAGGAGCAGAGTTGGAGATGGATGAATAAAAGTTATTGAGTTGATCGGTGGTAAAGAAATGTAATGGTGAGGATAGGGAAGATTTAACAAGGCCTAATCGAGTGAGCGCTTTCCACATTTTCGAGGGATCACGGATTTCCGCAAGGCTATTATATTCAAAGGTGCTCTTGGCGGCCTTGATATCCGCAGATAATACATTACGAGCGTGTCTATATATTTCGTACCCAAGTAGGCTGGCAGACCTCTTTGCCTGCTTATAGAGCACATTGCGATCATGAATTCTATTTCTCAGATCATCGGATAACCATGGCACGGGAGGTTTTTTAACTAAGAAACAGGTAACGGGGGCATGGATATCAAGCGAATCGATGAGAGAAGAGGATATGATATTCGTGAGGTGATCCACGTCTTGCGACGACGTACATGATGCACAGGATGCCCCATCCCGCTCGAGCAGAAAGTCTTGAAGGGTTGCGAGAAAATTGGCTGCGACAAACTTTTTATAGTTCCTTCGAACTAGCCGTCGTGGTTGAACGATAGAAACATCAAACGAATAATCTAGTTCTATCAGATCGTGACCGGCAATGAAAGGGCCTTCAGACTTACGGAACGTTAGCATTTTGTTTGGATCGTCTATAATAAAGACATCCAGGCATGAGTCGGTTATGGCTGTATGGTAAGTCGCATCGGACTGGACGATGTGCAGTGCATTGGATCGGACAATGTCGCGAAGATGATTAGATTCAAAGTAATCGCGCATGAGATTGCAGTTCAGGTCCCCAGCTACGACTATGTTCCTATACGAGTGCGTGAAGCGCTGAAACACTGATAAAAAGTCTTGAAAGAGAAGACCCTTCGGTCTTCTGTACATCGATGTAAATAACAAAGATTGAGATTGTTGATACCGAATATCGATTATTAGGAATTCGGGAGCATTAGAAAACTGGCTTGGGGATGCCGCAAGTACATTAGCTTTTAGAGACTTGTGAATATAGCACGCAACATCTCCACCCTCCTTACCCTCACGATCATTTCGAATAATAAAGTAATCGGTAATTTTTATAAGATCATCAGCTAGATGAGAATGAAGCCATGTTTCAGAGATAGATATAACGTGAAATTTGCGTGCTTCGAAGTAGAGTCGGATAAAGTCAATATGACCGAGAAGAGAATTTGCGTTAAATTGCGCTATTTTCAGGTGTTTGAAGAAAGAATTGCAAGTAGCTACGGAACCGATGTCTGAAGACTCGATGATGGCAGGCTCTGTAGTAGAAGACCCGATGGTAGAAGACTCGATGGAGGAGGACCCGCAGATAGGTGACTCGATGGCAGCAGACACGACGGTAGAAGACTCGAAGGTGGTGGTCACAATGTTGGCAGGTGCAGCGGAAGATGAAACTCCGACTAGTCAGACCAACTTGGACAGATCATCGTCAGAGTTGATGTCGATGATGGGTTGGCCATCGCCACGTCGGACGGAAATTCGTCCCGATTTCACCCAGACGTACTTATATGATGCCGTTTTTGCCTTAGCTTTGGTACGAAGCAGGAGTTGGTAAACGTCGGACGGAAGTAACTCATTGACAAAGACGCTGCCAACCGAGTCAATGGAAAACACCTCATTGACTGATAAATTCTTTTTCTCGCGTTTTTTACTGACGATGAAGTCTCTTACTCGAGTAGACTTAAGCGAAACAACAAAAGACTGTTTCGTCGGAAGATGTTGGTCAAGATGGCTCCTGGGACCGGCAACTGCTGATTTGCTCTCCATTCTCCGTGCACTGAGAATGTCGATGGTGAGATCGCTTACACCCAATGCGTCGAAAACCTTAGTTGCAACGATACGGGGTGAGTCGGTGATGCACGAAGGAACGCCGGAGATGATAATGTCGGATGTGAACTCCGCAGACCTAGTGAGCTGTCTTGAAATAGATGGAGAACGCGCAGAGACATCTCTTGCCATACGCTCAGAGATATCACCAATTCGAGCTTTAAGCTGAAGATTCTCTCTCTTAATTTCAGCAGATGGAGAGAGAGAGAGAGAGAGAGACAGAGAGAGAGAGAGAGATGGAGAGAGAGAGAGAGAGAGAGAGAGAGAGAGAGAGAGAGAGAGAGAGAGAGAGAGAGAGAAAGCAATTTTGGCCGAGATCGCATGTTTCGGTAAAAATACATACGCTCGATCGACGGAACTCTCGTACCGTCATTCGACGAGCTCGACGGTTCGATTCGATAGAACTCGATCGAGAATCTAGTATTCTCGGCCGAGAACTCGTCGATTCGAATATGTCAGAGCTCGTTGAATTTTTGATCGCGTACCTACAATCGACTCTTTAAGGTAGAGCGAGAGAAAGAAAGAGAGAGAGAGAGAGAGAGAGAGAGAGATAGATTATTAGATAGATAGATTATTTATTTAGGCCATGGTAATCCTTGTGGCCAAGAGATCGATACAGGGTAATAACATTCTTAAAATTAGGAATAACAAAAGAACTGTAGAAAATAAGATAGCTAGTATAAAGTCTAGGGGAAAAAATGAAATGTACCGTAAGGCTAAAACATGAGTAACGTAACTTATAGTAGCTAAATAACAATGCCATCTGGTACAGCTAAGATTAAATCTTGTAAGGTAAGATTAGGTACGATTAGACTAGTATAGACCCAGTTTACAATGCGAACGTAGAAATTAAATATTTAAAAATCAAGAGGAGACTCGCTAGGCAGAGGTCAGGAGTTACCTATTCTCACTGGCTAACAAGTGCTCAAAAAGCCGATTCTTCAAGGTAGTGATAGTAGGAGCAGAAGTAACTTGTACCGGGAGTGAATGCCAATAGTAGATCGTGGCGAGAAAGAAAGAGTTATGAAATGTGGCAGTGCGATGATTGGGTATTGTAAAGTAAACACATTGGGAGTGTTATTTCGTAGCAGTCTGTGGGGATCCTCTGGACGCCTGAAGAGTTCAATTAGATAATTCGGGGCATTTCCGTGTATTATGTTATACATCATGATCCCCATAAAGTACAGGGTGGAAAAAAATGATTTGTCGCCACTTCGCCAGACGATTCTCCAGCTCGAGATCGGTGAAGATCTATCAAAACTTGTAGCCGCAGAATTGACCTTGAGCGTGGAATTTGAGGTCAAATTTTTTTATTGTCTTGAAAAATTTTTCTCGTCCAGAGAAACAAAAGTCTCAAAGGGACCATGGGTCAATAATGCGATCTTCTGTGTGAAAAAACAGCTCGAAGGCAAAAAAAATCGAAAACATCATTTTTATATTATTATAAAATTTTATTGATCTTTTATTATTATTATTTATTATTATCTTTTTATTTTTATATCTTATTATTATTATTATGGTTGAAATTAAAATTAAAATATAAAAAATATTAAAATTATGGTGTGTGTGTGTGTGTGTGTGTGCGTGTGTGTGCGTGTGTGTGTGGGGTGGGGGGTGAATGTTTCCAAAACTTTGCCGCGTAGTGCGTAGTGCAAACATCTTTCTTTAATTCAAATTTAACTAGTTGTGTTGACGATGGCGTCGTTGCTGTGGGGCCCAAAGAATTGCACCGTCGGCTCTTATCGCTCTTAACATGCGAGCTTGGACTCCCGCTTCAATATGTCGCCCACCATTGCGCAGGCAAGCCCGCAGCCTTTCCGCCAAATTTTCCCGAACACGGGTGAGAAGATTGGGGTTTCTCATTAGCCTTGCTACACCTTCGTCTATCCGGCGTCGTAGATCAGCTACCGTCCTTATCGCCCTACCAGATCGGTAAACGATCGCCTTTAAAGCTCCTCAAAAGAAAAAATCTAATGGATTGAGATCGGGAGAACGGGGGGGGGGGGCATACGTGGGGCGCAGGATGCCGTCCTATCCAGCGGGTACCGAACATGTGGTTGAGGAAAGCGCGGACGCATAGACCCCAGTGTGGTGGCGCTCCATCGTGCATGAAATAAATGCTGTTTCGGCGTTCTCGGGGAATTATTCTGCGTAGCCGGAGCACAAGTTCGTGTCGTAGAAAATGCAGATAATTCGCAGTATTCAATCGCAATGGTAGATAGACGGAAGCAACGAACTCATTGTTTATAATTCCTGCCCAGACGTTAATGGCGAAACGACCCTGGAACACTCGCTGCATCATAGCATGCGGATTTCGTCTTGCCCAAATCCGAAGGTTCTGCCTGTTGATTATTCCAGTACTGGAAAAACTTGCCTCATCCGTGAATAATATGTTTTCAAGGAATCGAGGGTCTCTATTCAGTCTTCGCAGCATCCATCGGCAGAAATTTACTCGAGCTCGGCGATCGTCAGGATTCAAAGTTTGCACGTATTGAACACGATAGGGTCTCAATCCTTCTTCGCGTATTATGCGCCTCACTGTCGGATGCGATATTCCCACGCGAGCGGCTATCCGACGCAAGCCCATGACCGGAAAAGCCCGTGCTAGCGCAATGACGCGTTCTTCAGTTCTCCATTGGACGCGAGGACGGCCAGCTCGGTGATAGCCAGCACGTTGGACTTCGAATCGTTCCTGATCGGCAAAACGTTCGTCGAGACGTTGGAAATCACGCCTGTCTGGGATTTCTTCCGGATGGAGACGTCGATTACCGGCACGATTTCGAACTATCTGAGCGTAAATTTCGCGAGCTCGGGCATAATTCCCAAAAGCGTCATCTATCGCTCGTAGCATTAGACGTTGATCTCGGCCATCTCGTGGGCGACCCCGCCCGCGCCGCTCCATAATTTTGTAGTAAAAGCAATGTTCGCATCCAGACACTAAAGGAAAAATATAATAACAGTTGCCAATCTTTCATTTAAAAGTGCACGAGTAGAGCATATTCGGCCAGTTCAATGACTAACCACACACATAGAGCGCCGTGCACACTTCTCTCTGGGTAGCACACGGTAGCAAAGGAGCATGGGCCTTTCACGCTCGGGTCCGTAGCACGTCGGGTAAACTCGGCTCAAGTCGCCGATAGCGAAGGGGCATGGGCCGTTCACGCTCGGGTCCGTAGCACGTCGGGTGAACTCAGCTCGAGTCACCGATAGCCAAGCGAGAGACACGTAAGAAGCGTCACCTCCTAAGTCAAAAAGTATTCTCATTGCTAGCAAGGGTGCAATGTGTGGCTGAGATGCCTGTTATTCTAACAGTGAGCGCCTGGATATATCCGGCAGTATCGTTACCTAATCTTGAGTCCCTTTTAACCATAATAAAAATGAAAGATTAATAAAATTTTATAATGATATAAAAATGATGTTTTCGATTTTTTTTGCCTTCGAGCTGTTTTTTCACACAGAAGATCGCATTATTGACCCATGGTCCCTTTGAGACTTTTGTTCCTCTGGACGAGAAGAATTTTTTAAGACAATAAAAAAATTTGACCTCAAATTCCACGCTCAAGGTCAATTTTGCGGCTACAAGTTTTGATAGATCTTCACCGATCTCGAGCTGGAGAATCGTCTGGCGAAGTGGCGACAAATAATTTTTTTCCACCCTGTATAACCTCCTCGACTTCACAGTGAGCCACCCTAGTTGCCGTCTGAACGGTGAAATGTGCTCATCACGTCGCAAATCATAAATGAACCGTATACACCAATTCATGATGCGTTCAAGTTTAACATTCAGCTCTCCGGTCATATCATTTTATACAATACAACAATAGTCAATAATCGGGAAAATGAGAGAAACAACTATGTTAGTGCGTACTTCACGTGATAAAGCATTCCTATGAAATTTCAATCTATATAGGGTGAAATGCACTCGCCTCGAAATACTCATAATGTGGTTTCGCCAAGAAAGATCGGACACCATGACAACACCTAGATTTCGCACACTCATTAGCAAAAAGAAGTGCCACATCATTTATTACAATGGGTGGTAGGGTGCAAACATCAATTCTGTTGACGAAAATATTTCTACCTTGAATTAACACCTTCGATTTGCTGAGATTTAGCTGAAGTCCATTTTCAATTACAAATTTAGCAACAACGCCAGCATCATGAGCGATTTTAGCCATACCATTTAGTATATCTGAAGGTGAGCAACTCGAGTACATTTGCGTGTCGTCTGCGAAAATCATATGATTGCTGTATTTGAGGTTGGCAGCAATATCATTCATGAATAAGGAGAATAGAAGTGGACCCAAAACAGACCCCTGAGGCACTCCAGTGGTCGTTGGCAGCCAACTTGAACACCCTCCATTATTGTCAATCACTGCTTGAGATCTGTTCGTTAGATATGAAAAAAACCAGTCAAGGACGCTGGATGAGAACCCAAGTTTACGAAGTTTTATGAGCAACTTTAAATGATTGACCGTGTCAAAGGCTTTGCTGAAATCGAATAGAACAAGAATTGTGATATGTGCCACATCTACTGCTTGTCTGATGTCGTGACAAACTCTCAACAAGGCAGTCTGAGTGCTGAAGCCTCGCCTGTAGTCCGATTGCCGTGGGTCTAATACGTTGTTTGTAGTGAGAAATTGGGTGAGCTGTCTGTGGACAATCCTTTCTAGGATCTTGGACCATTCACACAAATTCGCTATTGGACGAGTGTCTGATGTAGAATTTGGGGGGTTGACTTTCAGCAAAGGTCGTATGAAAGCTCGTTTCCAGGCAGATGGAAATACACCTGTATTCAGTGATATATTGAATAATGAAGCAAACAAAGGTGCAAGTCGGGGTAAAGCAGAGTGAATAAAGAAAAGAGAAATTCCATCTGGGCCAGCTACGTGCGAAGTAGAACTCAAGGAGGTAATGGTATGGGAGACTATTTCCGGAGTGATTAAGCTAAATTCAAAAGATGGCTGAATACTGGCCACCCAATCATGGCATGAATAAAATCTGTCCTAGAGCAGGCTGGGCTGGCACTGGCTATGTCAACAAAGAAACGGTTTAATTCATCCGGGTTGAAAAATTTAAGTGGAGACGAGTCGGTGTATTTCACAAGTCTTAGATTCGCTAATTCTCTCCATAATTTGGTGGCATCGGTTACTCCACTGAGGTGCTCTAAATGGTAGTTGTTTTTCGCACGATCTAAATCAATACTTACAAGGAAAGTCTTTCCGCTGACGTCCTTCGATTTTGACGAAATTCAAATATGTTATTCTACATCAAAATCTAAGAGACACGTATTTTTTTTTATCGGCGGAAAAACGTTTGTAGGGGGTGAAATTATCCTTTAAAGTTCAGACCTCCGAGGGGTACTTTTCAGGTTACACCTATTTTCATTTGAGATAATCGAATGCACCCAAATGGATAATTACCTTAATGATAAACGATGAAAAATGCAACTGGTTTCATATCGGGGGGTTGCATAGAAAAAAATTATAGGGGTTGAAATTCACAAAATCGTTATAACAAAAAAACTATTGCACCTATCTCGATGGATTCAATTGCACTTTGAAGAGGGCAAAAAAATAATACGTACATGTTTTTGCATTTTTTTCGCAAATCAAGTTAAGGGGGTGAACTACCCCTATGTATGTTTACATTTTATCTTAATAAAACGGCAGTAATTCTTTTTTTTTCTTATTCCTTCTCCCAGTGATACATTTTTTTCTTTAAATTTACCACAACCGTATCACGTACACAGCATTTAAATGAACTCAACGGCCCTTAATTTGTACTCGTAAGATAAGTCTTCGTTATCACGAGTGCATGTATCAGGCGGAAGTTCTGGTTCATACAGGGCGTTTGCCGATTCTTTATCTTCAACAATTTCCATTTTCCAATCCTTAAACGGTTCTTCGAAATGCAAAGAAGTTTCTTCTACCATTTCGAAACCACTGTATTCGTTCATTGCACTCAACAAAATATTTTCAAAGTTTTCTTTCAACTGTATTTCATCGTTATTTACTGGCGAATCCGGTAAACGCATAACTTCAAAAGTTGCGAGAAGCATTCTAATAACGTTCAAAGGATTCATCTTCATTTTAATTAATATTTGCAATTTCGTTTTAAATAGTCTCGAATTTTAAGTGACTTCTTTCGTCGTGTAAAAGAAAAATAGCCGACTGCGGTGAATATATTCCGCGATCGCAGTTTTATCACTGCTTCTACGTCGTATTTCAAATCTAATTTTGGGAGCGAGTCACAGACTGAATAGAGGTGACTCCCAGATAACACCGTCAAGTAAGGGGGGGGAGTTATGATAACTATGAAGATACGTCAGTATTTACTAAATTTTTGTGAAAAATATAAGGAATAGATATTTTTGAAATTCGTATTGTGGTTTATTCAATATTAACTAATAAAAAAAATTGTTATCCGTAAAAGTTATCCAATCTGTAATAATTGGCGGAAAAAAAAAATAAGTGAATTCTTTCAAACTATGGATGTGATTCGTATAAATACTGTAAAAAGTTACAAAAAATAAAAAAAACTGATAAAGTGGTAGAATTTTAACGGAAAAATTTGATTTTTTCCAATTTTCCTTGCTCAATTAGGTAAAATCCGTTGTTTAATTAATTTTAAATGGAATCTTTTAAGTATGACTAGAAGAGTCTCAAATTGCTTTCAAATAAAAAACAAACCATTAAGATTGGACGTATACTTTTGGTTCTATCGCTTTCACCAATTATGAGAACGTAATTTCGAGAAAAATCTATCCATCGTTTGATATGTAGATGTTGAGAATTTAAAGAAAAAATGTATCACTAGGAGAAGAAATAAAAAAAAAAGAATTACTGCCGTTTTATTGAGATTAAATGTAAACATACATAGGGGTAGTTCACCCCCTTAACTTGATTTGCGAAAAAAACGCAAAAACATGTATGTATTATTTTTTTGCCCTCTTCAAAGTGCAATTGCATCCATCGAGATAGGTGCAATAGTTTTTTTGTTATAACGATTTTGTGAATTTCAACCCCTGTAACTTTTTTCCTATGCAACCCCCTGATATGAAACCAGTTGCATTTTTCATCGTTTATCATTAAGGTAATTATCCATTTGGGTGCATTCGATTATCTCAAGTGAAAATAGGTGAAACCTGAAAAGTACCCCTCGGAGGTCTGAACTTTAAAGGATAATTTCACCCCCTAGAAACTTTTTCCGCCGATAAAAAAAAATACGTGTCTCTTAGATTTTGATGTAGAATAACATTTTTGAATTTCGTCAAAATCGAAGGACGTCAGCGGAAAGACTTTCCTTGTTAGTTCATTCCGGTATTCTCTATATATCGCAAAGCTTAAGACACTGCCGGAGCGCTTCGCTTTCTTGTAGAGTGAGTTACGATACTTCATTCGCTGTTTAAGGTTCTCACATAACCATGGCGCTTTTGGTTTGGAGACACGGAAAGTCTGCTGAGGAGCATGCTTATCGAGAGTGAGCTTTATCGCATTTTGAAGCGCCTCGGTGAAACGCTCAACATCATTTGATCCAATTTGATGTTCATCAGAAAAACCACTCGCTCGGAGATTCGATAAAAGATAATCCATCGACTTAGAGACATTAAACTTTTTATAGTTTCGGCGAGTGATCATTCGCTCTTGAATGAGAGGAATGTCAAATCGGTAGGACAACTCTATAAGATCATGACCGGCTATAAAGGGAGCATCAGATTTCCGATAAGAGCCTACTTTGGTAGGACTGTCAGTTATAAATACATCAAGCCAGGAATCAACAGTAGCTGTGTGATAGGTAGAATCCGATTGAACGATATGAAGAGCTTGCGAGAAGACCAGTTTTTTTAGAAAGGACGCTTCAAAGTTGTCACTTTGTAAGTTACAGTTTAAATCACCTGAGATAATAATTTTGCTGTACGCGAAAGAGAACCGTGAGAAAACGTCAATGAACTCATTGAAGAGAAGCCCTTTAGGCCTTCTATACATTGATGTAAAAAGTAACGACTGAGCATTTGGACGGCGGATTTCACATGTGATGTACTCAGGCGCATTGGAAAATTGACACGGTGATTTTGCTAATACACTGAACTGCAGTGACTCGTGAATATAGCACGCAACGCCGTCTCCACGTTTTCCCTCTCTATCATTACGTACAAGATTGTAGCCATCTAAGTGCACCAAATCACTCGATATGTTCGAATGTAGCCACGTCTCGGATATTGAAATAATATGGTAAAAACAAGTTGTAACATGAGCAGTAACTAAATTTATATGCGCAGGCAACGAATTTGCATTGAAATGAGCAATTCTTAAATAGTTATCAGAGCATCTCGTAACATTTAACTCCAGAGTATTCGCCTTGTGCTTTTGATCGAGTCATTGCAAATTCTCTAGGTCGCTTTCGGAATATATAGTTTGAACTGGCGCACCGTCTTCTTTACGTATACAGATTGTACCTGATTTTGTCCAGACATACTTATAACCCTTCTGGGCAGCCAAGGTTTTAACGCGACGAAGTAAGTTGTAAATAGGGGTTGGTAGAAACTCCCTGAGAATTATTTTGCCCGGGCAGTTTACAGAGAAAACATCGTGGACTGATAAATCCTTCTTCTCTCGTTTGTTTGCAATAATATGATCGCGCACGCTCGACGATTTAAATACAACTAACAATGTCTTGTAGGTGTTAGAATATTATGCCGAAGCTCCTTGCATGTTGCCAATAACATTGTCAACTTTTCTCGCCAGAGTGCGTATATCAAGAACATCGTTGATCAGTTCAGGAATACCAAGAGCATCAAGTACCTTCTGTACCATTTCATTAGGAGAGTCAGTCACAGTGACAGGTACACCAGCAACAGTGAGCTCGGATGACATTTGCCTACCTTCTACACTGGCTAATCTGTACGACATATCAGATATTTGAGATCTTAAAGCTCGATTTTCTTCATGAATACGCGATGATTCAATGCGAGTGTTTTCAAGTGCTGCTACTCGATCAGATAAAATATCATGTGAGGCGGCCAAATCCGAAACATGAGCTCTGATTTCAGAAATGCTATCAACTACTGTTGCCAGTGTAGTCTGAATGGTGCCTAATTTCTCATCTGTGGCTGAACTAGACAGTTTTACTTGGTTCATTACATCACTAAGAGTGATGGAATTTCGTCTCGACGAGCGTCTCATTTGCCTATCTTCTGGAGAATTTTCACGTGAGCGAGGCAGAAGATCTGACCTATGCATGCAACACGGATCACAGCGAAAAGATGCCGAGTTGCTTGAGTTGAGAAAATCGAACGCAAATTTTTGCTGAGCGCAATTTACATGAAATTTTAAACGACACTGTCCAGAGCAAGTGACAATATCGCCTCTATTTGTCGTACGATTACAGATATTGCAAGTCCCCAACATAATTTCACAACACGATGATGATATAACGAACTCTGTGTAGCCGGCCGTCGATAAGTAATACGCAGTTCATGGATATTGCAATTGGATCGAGACGCTGGTAGATGGCTTACATGTAGACGATGTTGGAGCGATCTGATGCACAGGCGTGAGAGCAGTGGCGCAGGTATGCAAAATCGATGGTGAGCCAAGCGAAATGAAGATAAGCACAGTTGAGAGTGAACGCAGCCCAAGTGAGATGAAGATAAGCACAGATGAGAGTGAACCCACGCAGCCACAAGCGGGCGATGTCGTAAACCAAGCGAAGGGCGCATGCGTCAAGAGCGAATCGTGATAATATGACCCACGTATACATGCAAGAATGCTTTGAGGTTAGGATGTTTGCATATTCCCTTTATCAATTTTTGCCAAGAACTCATCCAAGTCTTCCACAAGCCTTTCGCAAAAATGATAAAAGGCAATAAAAAGCGTGCCAACTCCTGCAACAAAGCGGCCCGAAGGCATGCAAGAGCAGTAACTTTGATCGAACATGAGGTGTCAGTTAGAGAAAACGTCTAGCGGTACTCACAGAGAGAGAGAGAGAGAGCGAGAGCGATAGAGAGAGAGAGAGAGAGAGAGAGAGAGAGAGAGAGAGAGAGAGAGAGAGAGAGAGAGAGAGAGAGAGAGAGAGAGAGAGAAAGACATTTTCGCCGAAATTGCACGTTCTCGGTGATGACAAATACGCTCGATCGACGATGCTCTTCTAGCATCGTTCGGCAAGTTGGACGATTTATTTCGACGAGATTTGATCAAGGATCTAATATTCTTGGCCGGGAACTCGTCGATCCGAATATGTCAAGACTCGTCGAATTTTCGATCACGTACCTGAAATCGACTTTCCAAGAGAGAGAGAGAGAGAGAGAGAGAGAGAGAGAGAGAGAGAGAGAGAGTGAATGAATGAATGAAAAATTTATTTATGCCATGGAAACTTATCCTTAGGCAACTTAGATACAGTAGATATGTTTTATACATTTTATAAACTAGAGTGATATTAGAGATAATATAAGCTAACTTAAAACTAAACTAAGCGCACGCATCTCAATCCTCCAACGCAGGTAGCAAATTTGCAATATGCCGTATATACATGCTCATTTCCGACTATGGCTTACGCAGTAGAATATAAAAGTAAGAATATCCAACATGCTCCAAACGAGAGAAAAATTAATAATAGCGTAAAAAAGATAATAACAAAAGAAAAAAATAAAAATAAAAAAGAAAATTAGCAAAAGAAAAAGATAATGCAGTAATATAAACTAGGAGCATAGAAAGCGTCGGTCCCTAGAGTCAGGTACCAGAAGCTCAGGTGGTCTCGGATGAACAGCGAAGCAAAAAGGCGTGCAAGCGTGTTTTAAAAGAGCCGAGAGAATCGGCAGAGGTAATTTCGGGGGGGAGGGAGTGCCAAAAATAGGTTGATGCCACTGCGAAGGATTTTTGTAGGGTGGAAGTACGGCAGGATGGAATAACGAAGGTAGGGGGTGCCGGTGCACGCAAAGGGCGACAAGGTGGTGGCACGAGGGTAAATAGGGACTTAATATAGGCAGGGAGCTCACCGTAAAGGACCTTATACATCGTGACACCCATAAAATATTTCCGTCTATCACTCACGCGCATCCACGACAATCTCACTCTGTAAGGAGATATGTGTTCGTCTCTGCGGATATTGAAAACAAAACGAATGCATTTATTAATGAGGCGCTCCAGAACAAGATTTTGCTCGCCTGTCAGATCGTTATAGACTAAGCAACAGTAATCAATAATCGGGAATATTAGTGAAGAGACCAGCGACTTACGCAGTCCAAACGAAAGAGAGTGCATGTTATGGTTGAGTCTGAACAGAGTGAAATTGATTTTTCGTGAGATAGAGAGAATATGCCGGTTCCATGAGAGGTTTGAGGTGAAGATAACTCCCAGGTTTCGAACCTCATTTACAAACGGAATAGACGAGCCGTTAACAACAACGCTTGGGAGACGGGCGGTATCAATTTGATTTAGATAGGTACCGCTACCCATAATGATTGTCATATACTTCTTCAGGTTTAACGAAAGGCCGTGCGTGGAGGCATAGTCGGCAATAGTTTGAGCGTCCTGGGATAATCTGTGCAGCGACTCGGATAACTCTGAGGGGCGGCATGAACATAGAGAATAAAAGCGGGCCCAATACAGAGCCTTGAGGGACGCCAGTATTAGTGGACATCCAGCTCGATAAGGAACCACTGTCATCCATTACCGCCTGAGTACGATTCGAGAGATACGAAAAAACCCAAGATAGTGCGCTGTCAGAGAAGCCCAGGCATCGCAGTTTCTTTAATAGAGATACATGTGGAACCGTGTCAAAAGACTTACTGAAGTCAAAGAGAACCAGTATCGTGAGCATCCGGTCGTCAACGGCCCGTCTGATATCCTGACACAATTTCAATAACGCGGTCTGAGTGCTAAAGTTCTTGCGGAAACCAGATTGCATAGGGTTCAAGAGATTATTGGAGTCGAGGAATGTTGAGATCTGTGAAAATACTAGTCACTCGAAGAGCTTAGAGGCCTCCGATAGATTTGCGATAGGACGAACATCCGAGGAAGTAGACGGCGGGTTTTTTTTAAACAAGGGATCGAAGAAAGACACGCTTCCATCGAGACGGGTAGACGTGGCTCTGGAGACTGATATTAAATATTTTGGTTAGGACCGGCGTGATGAGAGAGGCACATTTACGGAGGGCAAAAAGCGAGGTTCCATCTGGACCCTGGGATAGTGACTCTGAGTTGATTGTGAATAGGGCCTTGTACACACTCTGAGCTGAGATTTCTGTGAAGTTGAAAACAGGAATATTTTCGGGTAAGGCACCCACTAGATCCGGGGAAAAGTCCGAGGGATATGGAGAGTGCGAAAAAGAAATAGAGCCAAAATACGCGTTAAGCTCGTCAGAAGGAAAACACGTAAACGGCGAGATGCCCCTAGGTTTTGCGAGGCCAAGGTGTGTTAGCTCCTTCCACAGTTTGGACGGATCGGTGATTTGCGAGAGTCTGCGCTCGAAGAAACGCCTTTTTGCCTCCTTAATTTCAGCTGATAGAGTATTTCTATAATTCTTGTATATAGAGAGTTGTAGTTGACCACCTGACCTTCGTGCCTGTCAATATAGGTCATTTTTTATTTTAATTCTCTCTTTTAACGCTGGGGTGAACCACGGTGCCTGAGGTTTGTGCAGAGTCCAGGTGCGGAGCGGCGCGTGCTTATCGAATGAGGAATTTAAGACGTCAAAGAAAGAGTCAGTAAGCGAATCAAGAGGGAGGTTACTGTCACAGCTTGAGTTTGAGTTTGATAAATCAATCGATGCCCGAATGCAACCCTCCCGGAGCGACTCCAGAAAATCTGATTGTACGAAATGTTTTATATCACGTCTGGTAATAGTAGCTTTGCGAGGAGGATCGGCTGCGAAACTAAACGTGAATTCGATCGAATCATGCCCGGCAATGAAGGGGGCATTGGATTGCTCGAACTGCAGAATCTTGGATTTCGAATCCACGATAACAGCATCCAGCCATGAATCCGAGGTCGCTGTGTGAAAGGTCGCGTCAGACTCAACAATGGAAAGGCTGTGAGATAAGACGAAGTCACGTAGTGCCGCCGCTTCAACACCTGAACTGAGCAAATTACAGTTAAAATCGCCGACGATGACAATGTTTTTGTAGGAAAGCGAGAGGCGCGATATAACTTCGGAAAATTC
This sequence comes from Rhorus exstirpatorius, assembly GCA_963564615.1. NCBI lineage: Eukaryota > Metazoa > Arthropoda > Insecta > Hymenoptera > Ichneumonidae > Rhorus > Rhorus exstirpatorius. The sequence continues at coordinate 2,397,195 of OY751314.1, read as the reverse complement.
GTGAAAGAAATTACCCTTAGGACGACGATAAACGCAAGCGAGCAGTAATGTTTCGTCACACGAGTTTCTGAGCTCAAGAATAACGAATTCCGGCATGTTTGAGAAACCCGAGGGAGACATATGTAATATGCGGTAGCGCAACGAGTCATGCACAAAACATGCAACACCTCCCCCTCGCCTCCCCACGCGATCATTTCGAACTAAATTATAATTTTGCAACATTAGCATACTGTCAGAGACATTTTCATGTAGCCACGTCTCAGTTACAGCAATGACGTGATATTGTTTTGACGCGATGTGCGATTGAAAGAGCTCAAAGTGGCCCAATAGAGAGTTCGCGTTGAAATAAAAAATTTGTAAAGCCGACTGTGAATCAAACAGATCTGTACCTGAACCGAGTGCATGGCGCGAGGGGGTGGAAAGAGAGCGTGATGGGAGTCAGATAATTTTATTGAGGTCAGACTCCGATTCAATGAGAATGACAGGGTCTCGATCCGCTCGTCTAACATGTATACTTCCCGATCTCCACCAAACGTACTTGTAGTTCAAGCTTTCGGCTCTGGCCCTAGTCTGTTTGAGCAGTCGATATAGGTCACGCGGGAGAAACTCGTTAACAAAAATCGGCGTGTTGCGTTCGATCGAAAAGACCTCCGAGCACCTGAGAGTTTTTATCTAACGTTTGTGTTCAACAATAAAGTCGCGGATATCAGAACCTTTGACCCAGACAATGAGAGAGCGGACGGAGTCGGCACGACGTGGTTGTGGTGAGGAGCCAACGATGGGGTCAGCGCGCTTGACAGACTCGCGAATCTCGAGAACATCGGAGGACAATTCAGGTAAACGAAGAGAGAGAGAGAGAGAGAGAGAGAGAGAGAGAGAGAGAGAGAGAGAGAGAGAGAGAGAGAGAGAGAGATTTTCGCCGAAAACACATGTTCATGGTGAAAATACACACGCTCGATCGACGATACTCTCTTACCGTCATTCGACGAGCTCGACGGTTTGTTTCGATGAGACTCGATCGAGAATCATAAATTCACGACCGAGAACTGATCGTTTGGAATGAATTCGCGCTCGTCGAGTTGTTGATCGCGTACATACATAAGCGAGAGTGCTTTACCACCAAAATTGCACGTTATTCTCGGTGATGATAAACACGCTCGATCGACGATGCTCTTTTAGCATCGTTCGACGAGTCCGACAATTTATTTTGACGAGACTCGATCGAGAATCTAGTATTCTCTGCCGAGATCTCGTCTATTTGAATATGTTAGGGCTCGTCGAATTTTCGCTCGCGTACGTACAATCGACTCTCCAAGAGAGAGCGAGACAGAGAGAGAGAGAGAGAGAGAGAGAGAGAGAGAGAAGAGAGAGACATTTTCGCCGAAATTGCACGTTCTCATCGATGATAAATACGTTCGATCGACGATGCTCTTCTAGCATCCTTCGACGAGTCGGACGATTCATTTCGACGAGATTTGCTCGAGAATCTAATATTCTCGACCGAGAACTCGCCTATTCGAAAATGTCACGGCTCGTCGCATTTTCGATCGCGTACCTGCAATCGACCCTCCTAGATAGAGAGAAGCAGAGAGAGAGAGAGAGAGAGAGAGAGAGAGAGAGAGAGAGAGAGAGAGAGAGAGAGAGAGAGAGAGAGAGAGAGAGAAACCGCGTATCGTTAAAAGGAAAAATGTTTTCAATCCAAAAACAGCGGAACGCAATGAAAATGTTGGTAGCACATCATCTGAAAAATTAAAACAAAATATAGAAAATGATGTACCCAATGACAGCAGTACTGAATTTTGAATTATAAACTTTATTTCGGTATTTACGATAATTTCGAGTATTGTCAAATGCAAAAAGTGTAATGGGAATGTGAAATTTCAGACAGCAAGCACTCGTGGTTTGTGACTTAAAATTGTAGTTTCATGTGACGATTGTGTAAACGAAAACATTCCTTCGTGTTCTTTTATAGGACACTCATATGAAATAAATAGAGGCTTCATATTCGCAATAAGAAGGCTAGGAATGTGATTCGAAGGAATGCGGTAGTTTTGTGGTTTAATGAACATGCCGCAATGTTTAGACAAGAGTACATACACAATATTATTGAAACAAATATTACATAGGAGTAAAACCGTCGCAGAATATTTATTTCAAAAATCCACGAATGTAAAAAAAAAGAAGAAACATGAAAAGCTGAAAATAAAAAAAGAATGAATTGACTGTATCTGGAGATGGAACATGGCAAAAACCTGGGTATACATTTTTATTTGAAGTTTCATATATAATTGGTTATTTCACTGGTAAAATTCTTAATTCAATAAAGGTACACATACATTATTACTTGTCATGAGTACACTTGGAATAAATTGTGAACCCAATGCTCATCGGTACACTGAAAAAATTGATTCTGAGTATGTAAAGGTGGCAGAGAAAGACGCTAATGAAAACACTCGGGATGGCGAAATGTTACGTATACAACAGCAAATCGATATCCTGGAAGCTTCCACATCGGTGCAAGAACTATTATAGGGCATAGGAATAGACGACTCCCTGCAAGTAATCAAATAATTAGTATTTCTGTAAATACATCGAGTGAACACAGTCTAGGCGCGGTATAACCTTTTCGTATAATTTTGAGGTAGGTGGATGGAGTGAAGCTCATTTTAAATATTTTGATCCGCTGAATCCGAATATCGCATTTGTTGTGCTCGCGAATTTCGTCACGTGGGGATGAAATCGTCAAACACGGGTTTGTCGGTGATTGTCAAGTTTGAGTAAATCTCCAACTTGAGTATTACAAAATTACGGTCTAGTTTATTCGATGATGCATTCGTTATAATGTTGTTCTTGATTATTTTGCCTTGAGACCGACTGACTGCAATTTTGCCATAACTTCCGCTAAGGATAGCTCGCTTAATTGAACAACGCTGTTGCCAACTGAAGACTGCCTTTTTATATTATTCTTGTACTAAAAGTTTAATGGCCTTTTGCTTAATTTCCGAGGAGGTGGAATCGTACGATGTCGACTCGACGACGAGTGTGTTGCAAAAGTCACTTTCAAACTGCTACGTTTGCACTATTTCTAAATCGTGGTTCATTACCGTTTGCACAATCGACGGTTAAGTCGAATATAACTCTAAATGATGAATTCGGGGCACAACACATTAGTTTTTCCGAGAACCCGGGCGTTCGATTCAAAGGCAACAGCTTACTCAATTGTTTAAAAAATATATTTTTTTTTTGATACATTATCTATTAAACATATCTTGAGCAATTTAAAAACGAAAGTTATTATATAAAATTCAGCTAAAAGTCACAATTTTTCAGTTATAAATTTGTGAAAATTTTTGAGTTTTTCAATTTTAAAAAATTTATATAACTCAAAACTTATGAATTTAAGCTAAATTTTATACAAATAATTTTGATTTTAGAATTGACCAAAATATTAAAAAAAAAATAATTCATCTCAAAAAATTATTCTTTAAGCAATTGTTGAAATAATTTCCTTTAAACAATTGGTTGCCTGGGTTTTCGAAAAAACTAATGCGATATTTGAATGCAGCGGATCAAAAAACATTAAATAAGTTTCACTTTATTCACCAATTTCAAAATTATACGAAGAGGTAATACCGCACCTAGACTAAAACTTCAATTGCGTTTTTCACGAAACTCTGTTTTCAAAGTCGGTGACCACTGTAATTCAAAAACGACTCGACGGATTCGAATGCAATTTATACAGCTTATTGAAAGTATAAAAGACTAGTACTTGATCGAAGGATTTTTGTTTAAACTTCTATTTTTTAACACTAAACTAGTGCTTTTTATCTTGAAAAATCCGCGAGTAAACTTTCAGAAGCCGCCATTTTGTTTATTTTCAAAGAAGCTTTGATGAAGTGCTAGATTAACTATTAAACTAATGATTTTTGTTTGTTTGATTGATTTTGGATGAACCAGTAAAATTTTCTGATGGTCACCGTAAAGCCGTACTTGTGGAATAGGGTCCAACAAAGATGGCGATAATTTTGTCTAAAATTAATATTGTTTTTAATTTTGGTGAAGTCAATACATAATATAATTACTCCCTATTATTAGTTTTACTGTCAAAATACTGTCAAAATAAAATTATTTAACATACTCATTTTTTCACGCCTCTGACTACCCCTAACCCCTTAATTAACGTGACCGTCAAACACACAAACGCATCATTATGCTCTTTTTCGAATCGAAATTTTGTATTCACTTTCGGCAAATTCGTCAATGGTCTCACGATAAGTGTTGACGAAATTTTTTGGTTTTCGCGTCACAGGTCGTCCCGACCTTGATTTTTGAGACGATATCTGACAAGGAACATCCGCGAAGTGTCCGCCTCCGATTTTGATCAAAGTTTGTAGGAACGTTAAGTACCCTAAAAAAATCGGCACGTATTTTTTTATAACAGCCCAATTTCAGTTTACGGGGGTGAACCACTCTCCCCGAATGCTTTTTTTGGCAACTTTTGTGCATAATGAGAAGTAATGCCCCAATCAGAATATAATTTGGTTTTCGGGGGTTTTCAATGTTCCTCTTTCCGAATCTAAAATCCAAATCATGAAATTCAAAATAGCCAATCCAAAATAGCCAATGCCGAAATCTAAAAATCCATCGATTCCCACGGAAAGTGGTTTAAAGCTATTTGCAGGTCGCTGATCACTCTGACCACAAAATTTCGGAACTCAGGCAACAAATGCATGATTCCACTGTCGATATTGCAATATATACCTTTGCAAGTTTTGTGAAACGGTGAGAGGAGATCGGAAAAGTTGTGCAACTAGTTCTAATCTATCGATGAAATGATTTATTGTCAGATAGAAGCACGAGTACGATCTTCGAAATGGATTATCAGAATGGAAACATCCAATCACGCAAAAATGGCATGAATTTCACGCATGCCTAACATGCAAGATAAGAGGTAAACGATGCCTAATCTCACGAGATTATTGACGGGTTATCTATCACGTTATGCATGCATGATGTACACATTCGGTTTTCGCGCTTCAAATAATATATGGATACGTGTCTGTACATGTAAGTATGCGTAGGCAATAATTTGTGGATCGGTATAAAAGAAACTGCGCGTTGGGAGTAAGTATCATTGTTTTGTGTTGGTATGCTAGTTTCATCAATGGCGGTTATTGATCGAATTAACGTATTAACCTTACTGCTGGCTGCATTTTGTGGTCCAGACAATGGGCTCATTTTACTGAACCCAACGGAATTGCAATTGAAACAGGTTTTATAAAAAAAAAATCGTGGATTCCATGGGAGATACATCATTTCAAATTCTATATGAAACGAGATTAGAATTAGAAGACTCTGTAGCAGAGTCGTGAAAATTGTAATTAAATATATTTTAATTACAAATTACATATATAATTTGTAATTAAACTTATTTCAATTACACATTACAAATGTAATTTGTAATTAAACTTTTTTCAATTGCCCATTACAAATGTAATTTGTAATTAAACTTAATTTAATTACAAATCAGAAATGTAATTTGTAATTGAACTTTTTTCAATTACCCATTACAAATGTAATTTGTAATTAAAATTTTTTCAATTACCCATTACAAATGTAATTTGTAATTTAAAATATTTTAATTACACATTACAAATGTAATTTAGAATTAAACTTTTTTCAATTACCCATTACAAATGTAATTTGTAATTAAACTTTTTTGAATTACCCATTAGAAATGTAATTTGTAATTACATTTTTTTCAATTACCCATTAGAAATGTAATCTGTAATCAAACTTTTCGCAATTACAAATTAAAAATTCAATTTGTATTTAAACTTATTTTAATCACACATTTCGAATGTAATTCGAGAATGATAAGAACTCAATTACTTGTTATCAGAGCTGGCCAAAGTAGCAGAAATTTATCAAGTACTAAGTACTGTAAGTATTTGAAATACCCGTATGTTTCAAGTACCAAGGACTGCAAACGCTTGAAGTACCTACGTAGTACTGGAAGTACGTCAGTTGACCAAGTACTTGAAGTAGCGAGTACTTAAAGTGGTACAGTACTTAAAGTAACGAGTACTCGAAATACTAAATACTTGAAGTACGTCAATAATTAAGTATCGAATACTCCACAAGTTTTTAAGTACATCTCGTAAGTTCTACAATTTATCTTGGGTTTCTCACCCACTCTTTAAACTCATTTGATTTTCATTTTAGTACTTTTTGTATTCAGATAGTAATTCATACTAGTTAAATACTAGTTAGGCTCGGAAAGATAACTTTTACGCTTTTTAAAATGAACTTATCGTTTCTCATATGAAAAAAAAACCACAGTGTGCGTGTGCGTGCGAGTGTGTGCCGATGTTCGCCTGTATGTACGAGTATGTGCGTGTGCGGGTGAATATGTGTGAGCTTGTGCAAGTGTGGGCGAGTGTGTGCAAGTGTGTGCAGGTGTGTGCGAGTGTTACGCAACAAGTACGAAAAGTACATTTCCTTGCGTCGTCTAGTCTATCCTTACAACAAGATGTCAAACCCAAAAATTTTTCAAATAAATCCTCACGAAAAGATGTCAAACATAAAAATTTGTGAAATAAACTTTTACAAAAACATGTGAAACACAAAAAGTTCTCAAATAAATTCAAATAGTCCAAGTCACAGTTGCCAAGTACACTAGGACCTCTATTCAACGGTCTTCGATTTAACAGACAGTCCCCACCATGTCGCATTTATTGATCCATTTTTCGTGTTGTGGGAGATAGTGGGGGACGCTTCGTCTCTGCGGTCAGACCTGTAGCACGGAGTGCCGATGCGCAGATACAGCATGGGCGGGCGTACGCAACATCGGATTCAACAAGGTGCGATGCAGAGCTGGTCCCGACACTGGCCCTTAAATAGAGGTCCTAGTGTACATATAGCATTGGTATTGTTTACATAGTTTATTGACCGCTTATAATTAATTCACTGCGCCTAAAAATATGTTGAAACGGGACTTGGGATGCTAGAGAGGGGGGCAATGCGTCCGTACGCTAAGCAGAAAAGCTAGGGATAGTTCTGACTCAACCCATTAAGTCCCGAACGGACACTCTTTCGTCCTATTTTTCAGGGGCTGTTCCTTCCATGAAATCCATCCAGGAAAAATTCATAAATAATCATTTTAGATGCAAAATTTTCTCGACTTAGACACCGAAAACTGAGACGCCATTGATCTAGGCACCAAAACTGACCTGAACAAAACAAAATTGACCTGAACACCCAACACTATTGTGCCATTAACCTGGGCGCCAAAAATCGACCTGGATACCAAAAACTATGACGAGATCGACCTGGATACCAAGAACTATAGCGCGATTAACGATGCCCAGAAAGATGCCCAGATCCATGACGCAACTTACCTCGACACTAAGAACCATGACGCGATCGACCTGGACACCACGAACTATGGTGAGATCGACCTGGACGCCAAGATCTATGGCGCGATCAACCTGGAGGCCGAGAAGTATAACGTGATTTTCCTAGATGCCAAGAACTATGGTATGATCGATCTAGATGCCAAGAACTACTACGCGATCGACCTGGACACCAAGAACTAAGACGCGATTGACCTAGTCGCCAAAATCTATGGCATGATCATCCTGGACGCCAAGAACTACGGCGCGATCGACCTGGATACCGAAAACTATGACGCGATTGACCTCGACACCAAGAACTATGGAGCATTCGACCTGGACGCCAAGAACAATGGTGCAATCGACCTGGACGCCAAGAGCCATGGCGCGATCAATCTAGACGCCAAGACCTATGATGCAATCTACCTGGACACCCAAAACTATGACTCGATCGACCTGGACGCCGTACACGGTACTCGTTAAGTGAATGAAGTGTCTCAACCAATCTTTGAAATCCCGCGGGCTCTGCCAACTGTTCACTCACTCATGGAAAAAATTCCATTACACACGGAATCGATTGAAATTTAATTGCAAATGGCATTTGTAATGTGTAATTAAAAAATTTAATTACAAATTACATTTGTAATGTGTAATTGAAAAAAGTTTAATTACAAATTACATTTATAATGTGTAATTGAAAAAAGTTTAATTACAAATTACATTTGTAATGTGTAATTGAAAAAAGTTTAATTACAAATTACATTTGTAATGTGTAATTGAAAAAAGTTTAATTACAAATTACATTTGTAATGTGTAATTGAAAAAAGTTTAATTACAAATTACATTTGTAATGTGTAATTGAAAAAAGTTTAATTACAAATTACATTTGTAATGTGTAATTAAATAAGTAATTCAATTACAAAAGTAATTCATTACTCCCAACCCTGCTCTGTAGCAGCAAGTGAAGCAGAAGCTGCTGACACTGGTTGGCTGACAGATGGTATAGAAGGCGTACCAGTGCCAGAAAGCTGTACACCTGCCGAAAAACCGCCGTGCATACCCGAAGATGAATCAGTAGATCTCGATAACAAGCAAAGAGCTGACGATTATTGGACCAGTGAAAAAAGGAAACACCGAACTTTTGCAACAGTCCAACACAGGTTCAAGAAACTCAAGTCTGAACGACAGTTACGAAGATGGGCGGTTCAAGCTGGAGCTGGTGGAGCACGTAAGAATAAGCTGATTCAGATTGCAAAATATACTGTGACGAACCGAGGTATCGCTACCCGCGGTCATTGCAACAGAACAGAGTCATCAGATTCCAGAGAGTACGCCGACTCTTGCGACAGTCACTCTCTGGAAACTCGAGCAACCGCGCGTCAGCAGATTCCTCTTTACGTCTTTTGACTCTTGCTACCTTACCAAATGACCTAGATTATTCGATCCCTTGCATCACATATAACCTGGATTATTAGATCCCTTGCATAACCAGATTTCGAAAATCATCGAGACCTACATCCATCGATGATTTCTCAATCCACCCCCACGAGACCCTTGCAGCCGGACGCCCAAAGCTAACGAGGATTCTCTCGACATATTATCAAATCAGTCTTAATACGACGCTCTTAGCAATCGGTCGAGAGATCCCGTTCCTTAGCGGCAAGTCCGTTCGCGTACTTAGGTTCTCGCTGGCGTGATTGACGTCATCTTCTCAAACCCTTGTTTTAGACAAGTGTATAAGAACTCATTATGTAAAGGAACACCTTAGCGGCGCTTCACTTCCTCTGTGATATAATTGTTCGTGACAATTACCTTAGCAGCATTGCGCGTCAGTGTATCATAGAGTATAACATTCAACCTTTGTACCAACTTAACCCATTATTGTAAAAGTGACTGATCGATCTGTGTTCATGAATAAATACATTTGTGTGAAACTACCTGTACTCCTTCATTGCATCACAGCTCATCTGGCCTGCGTTCAGAAACTGTTACCCTTCTAGAGTAAGAGTAGAGTAAGAGTTGACTCCGAGTTTGCATCGTTTATGAACGACGAGAGTCAACATGGTTTGAGCAATATGGCGGTGCAACAGCAAAATAGAGATCGTGTCAAAAGAGCTATTTCTTTTTTAACTGTTCACATTGCTACTCATACTTCTAATAATTATTGGACCGTTTTGAGACTAGATGTAAGTTATTATTTAAAATTTTTTTAAATCTATAATTCCGTTTTAAAGAAAATCGATATATTAATATCAATGTTGTCAATTGCTTTGTCAATATGAGGTTATAAATGAATTTCTGATTATAAAATGCTTTAAACGTGCTGCACAATTATGATTAGAATTTTATAGTGTCGCTTTTCAATTGAATTGTTATTTTAAACGCAGAGAAAAAGTAATAATCAAGAATTATTGATAGTCCAATTAAGTGTGATGAAATTAATCTGGCGATGTTACACTGTTAGGACGATGACGATGGAGAGGAATTTATTTTCCTCGTGGCATTCAAAAAGGGTGGTATGCCAAGACGCATTACCGGATACATCGAAAATGTGGTGTCAAATTACACGGCCGATCAATTCCAACAACATTTCAGAATGCCTCTAGAAGCATTTGAGGAATTGCTACGATTGATTGCTCATCTAATAGGAGATGATAATAGGCATGGCCGTCCAGTGATAAATCCTCGAAAACAGTTACTTTCTGTAATTTGGCTACTGAGTACACCAGACTCATATAGGTATTTTTGCAGTCAGTGATTACACAAGAAAATTGGCGATACAATCCTCGACTATTCTCTATCTTGTGGCCGTTTTTAAGGTAGTACCCAGGTAGAACCACTTGAGACAGATTTTTATGAAACTTCAATAGAGTTTCATTCATAATAGGATCTAAATCTCGTAAAAATTTTAGAATGATCATCTCACACAATCCGGAGATAAATTATGTTAAAACTCGGTTGTTTTACATGCATTGCATATGCCATGTTGCTGTTTATGTCACGTTCTCACTAATTAAACTTTTATCTCGAGACAGATTTTTACGAAAAACGAACATGTAATAAATAAAAATACTTCGAATTTTCTTAAGCGAGTTCCATAACCATTTACTGATACGTTTCCGCGATATTAATGTTCAAAGTTCAAAATTCATGATTGTGAGCGGTCCGACTCTCTTGTTTCATGCATGCCCGCTCACCGCGTTTCGCCTTGCCTACGTTTCCGCTTATTCCCCGCCCACGGTCGCTTAGGTACTACCTTAACACTACTGAAAAAAGAAAACAAACCGTTGAGGTTATGACATATTTTTGGGAATTTCGTTATTACATGTGATTTATAAATACGAGTTATCGAAAAATTTGTGAAAGTGAAAGATGTCCAACTGCGTTAATAAAACGCATTTATTTACATTTCAAGGAAGAGGACTATGTATTTCCAGATACGCTATACACTAAGATTCGTTTGCACTGGTGCAGTTTCATCCTTTCCTACCATACGCTTTAGAAAGAGATGAAAATACACTCAGTGCGCACCAGTGCAACGAGTCAAATTTGCTATAAACGAATCTTACACAATAAAAAACGCCTCCGGCGAAAAAAAATTGGACAAGTACATTTTAGGTATTTTTCCCCACACAAAAAGCATTGATATCATTATACGGCCAAGTCATCGTCACGATTGAAAATAATGATAAAATATGTTCCTACATTATACTCTCTTTCACTTACAATATACCAATTGTGAAAAATTGTCAAATAAATTCAAATCTCACGAAAAGTTATGACTTAAATTAAACCTTATATGGCGGGGGTTTCATCAACATGAACAACACCTCTAAACTACATCCTTAAAAAAGTTATGAAATAAATCAAATGTCAAAAATTAAAACACAAGAACGAAATATAAGTAAGTACTTGGCACTACCGTGGTTCGACATCGAAATATATGTATCAAATGAAAGTAGCGCCAAGTACTACTTATATTTCGTTCTTGTGTTTTAATTTTTGACATTTGATTTATTTCATAACTTTTTTAAGGATGTAGTTTAGAGGTGTTGTTCATGTTGATGAAACCCCCGCCATATAATGTTTAATTTAAGTCATAACTTTTCGTGAGATTTGAATTTATTTGACAATTTTTCACAATTGGTATATTGTAAGTGAAAGAGAGTATAATGTAGGAACATATTTTATCATTATTTTCAATCGTGACGATGACTTGGCCGTATAATGATATCAATGCTTTTTGTGTGGGGAAAAATACCTAAAATGTACTTGTCCAATTTTTTTTCGCCGGAGGCGTTTTTTATTGTGATATCACGTCTTTTTTCAAAGTAATTTTTTTTTTGTTAGATCTTTCGCGAGGATCTTTTTCTCATTAAAACAACCTAAATGCGCGCCCTAAGTGAGGGCGCGTATTGCCCTACGCACCCCTAGTATATATATATATATATATATGAAGCATTCTCCACCATACAAGCCACTTTTTTGCGACTCTCCCCGAAATTTTCGAAACTTTGCCAGTTTGTAAAACTAGTCAAGGTAGTACCTCCGCGACCGGCGGCGGGGAATAAGCGGGAGCGTAGGCACGGCGAAGTGCGATGAGCAAGTACGCATATGAAACAAGGCTCATAGACGTACCTCTTTCACGTACAATGTCTCAAAAACTAAATCGTATATCTTCCTGAATTTTTTTTCACATTATTCGTGACATCCCTTTCTAGCTTCTTCTCTTTTTTCATCACCTTCTTATTTTTAGTTTTGACGGTAGAATTAATAACTAACTCTTCGTGCATGCATGGCGCATATGTTACGTGTAAATCAAGCCAACTTTGAGTGAAAATATCTCGGGTTCGGGATGGTTAAGCTTGTTTAAATTGCACGGATGTTCGCATAACATATTAAATAACCTGTATGCCAAATTTCGACCATTCCATAATCTGAATTATTTCAGATTTTTCAATAACCGTTTTAGAAATACTATATTTTTTCAAGTAGAAATATCTCGAAAAATATAGGTCGCAGAAAAAAAGTATTCTATGTAAAGGATGTAGTTTTCATAATCTGTTCAATGAAATCCATGTCAAAATTTTATCATCCTTGTAAACTAAATTTTTCAATGAAAAAGTTACATTTTTTTTCTTCAAGAAATACCACTTTTATTTTGCTGCAAAATTTACTCAGCCTTTGGGCACATGTGTAGATTCGGTAAAAAAAAAAATCTCCAGAATAGGACCGCCAGGGGTTCTGGACTAAAAAAAAAAACTAATCATGTGAAATTATATAAAACTGAGAATTACCCTGCTGAAAATGTTTTATTCCTAAAAACCTATCGATTATTTTGTGTTGGCACTGAATACATACATTCCATATCCTTGAAAAAAACAGTTTGACGAATAATTCATATTGTTTCGTATCTATAAGGATGGAGAAATCGCTCCCAATACTTGGAATCATTGGGTAATGTCTACAACTTTTGTCTCTCGAATATCATTGATATTATGGAACTCTTTTGCGAAACAATAGCTCTGTAATACAAGTTTTCGACTAGCATCGTTTTATCCTTCTTGAACAGATCAACGCTCTCTCCCGTAAATAAACAAGTTTTTGTAACACCTGCATCTTTTTTTTTGTGATGGGTCTAACGGGGCAATGAGTGGTGACGATCCAAGATGACGAGAAAAATAATCAAGTGTGCCGCCCGTGGATTCGAACCCGGGACTCTTCGACTTGCAAGCGGGAGCGCTAACCACTGCGCTACGGCCACCGATTAATTTCTCTCATTTGCATTGTCTACTTGGATGTAATGCGGGATCGTCACACACCCCCCTCTCCGAACTCGACGTCCACGTCGAATGTGCAGAGTTGCGGGTGTTCGGTTTCGAATGTATGTGGAGTATACGTTGACGCTACGCCAGCCTATGTCCCTCGTCGGAGCTCTTCCCTCGCCCCGCTTTGTTTCTTATATCCCGCGGAGTGACTCTTCAGTGCCAGGCCTTTTTGCGGGAAGTCTGTGTTGTCTCCTCCATACATGATGCTTGTGAACGTGTGTTGGTCCGAAAACTTCTGACACCAGTTTGTGATGGGTCTAACGGGGCAATGAGTGGTGACGATCCAAGATGACGAGAAAAATAATCAAGTGTGCCGCCCGTGGATTCGAACCCGGGACTCTTCGACTTGCAAGCGGGAGCGCTAACCACTGCGCTACGGCCACCGATTAATTTCTCTCATTTGCATTGTCTACTTGGATGTAATGCGGGATCGTCACATTTTTAAGCCAGAAGGGTTGACGTTCCGATTCTGGCGATTTTTCTACTAAATCTACACACATGCCCGAAGGTTGAGTAAATTCGGCAGCAAAATAAAAATAGTGTTTTTCGAAGAAAAAGAACATTTTTTACATTTTCGTAAAAAAATCTAGTTTACAAGGACGATAAAATTATGATACCGATTTCATTGAAAAGGTGATGAAAAACTATGACTTTTACCTCGGATCATTTTTTTTCTGCGATCTATATTTTTAGAGATATGTTTACTTGAAAAAAATACATTATTTGATAAAAAAAGGTACGCGATATTAAAAATATAATTTTAGGTACATAAATAAAAGTATAATCTCGCAAATAGCATCACGAAAATTTCTAAAATAATAATGTAATATTTGTTTCTTTTCGATTGTTCTTCTACGATGACAGTGATAATTTTCAATTATTAGATACATCATGCATCAGTAATTATATCTCGATCCAGAATTCTGGTGTCCGAGTGATACCAATTATCGCGACTCCAACGTTTATCGTCTTTTGGAAATGAAAAAATTCCCTCTCTTGTACACAACGGAACACAACAATTACTCATAATGGGTTAATTAAATTCAATTATCAACTAGTGTTTTAATTTAGGTAAAATATTGTATTATTTTGAATTGATTTCGTAATATTTTCTCTTGAGGAGAACTCATTTTTTAATACAAATGTTTATTTCGATTAAAAAGATTCAAAAGCTCCGCCAAAAGGCGCAATCTATGATGCTGCCGCCACGCGGCTAAGTTTGGCAGTGCGGATCCCCATTCGCCGCTCCGTGTGCCTCGTACATATAAACGCGCCTTGCGTGACACGGGCCATAGAAACTCGCCTTGGGTGACATACACGATGAGGAGACGATAAGTGAGATAAAAGTGACCCAATGAAATTGTGAAAGTCATGAAACTCGATAACGTGTCGACCGATTTAATTAATTCTGATATTAATCGGTAGATCGTTATCGAATTATGTAATGAAACTATGATTAGAAATTATGATTATCCATTAATTTGTTCTACAATGCATGACAAAGGTAGGCAATGCGCGTGGACGGAGTTGGCTCGGGAATAGATACTTCGTCGAGCCGGCGGGAAATGTACTTGTCCCGAGACTCTACCGAGTCTCTCGATAGCGAATTCGACTCGTTGCACTGGTGCGCACTGGAGTGTATTTTCATCTCTTTCCAAAGCGTATGGTAGAAAAGGATGAAACTGCACTCAGTGCGCACCAGAGTAACCAGTCGAATTCGCTATTAGTGTATAGCATACCTAGAAATACATAGTCCTCTTCTTTGGAATGTAAAGAACAGACCGTCTTATTTGTCGAGAACCATTTATTGTTAATTAACAATCCTCTTTTCGAAGCTTTTCTCCTGTCAATTTTTTATTATCACCGAATTTATTCGTTATTTTAACAAAATACTGTGCAGCTTTTGGAAAGTTGTAGAACGTCAAGTTTGACATTTTGTAACCGGTACTTTCGCAATTCAGTATACACAACATTGCGTTTTATTAAGGATGTATTGGACGTACCTTCCCAACCAAAAGTGACTTTAGTCGACAATATTGCATACTTCATGATAAGATAAAAATCGGAAAAAATTCACCCACAATAAAGACGATAAGAAGATTAATTTTTAATAGTAATAATGCCAAAAAGTTATCAATAAATTATTTAAACAAAACATTGTTTAAAAAATTTTTAGAGAATGTTTTTTTTTGACACGTGAAATGAATTCGGTGATTTTTCTGACTTCACAAGAATTTATTAATTATTTTTACCATTTTGAAATTTCGGTTTTCGGAAATTTGTAAAGGTTGTATTTACGAAACTATTCGTTAGATGCCCCGGAAACTTCTTAATTGTAATATACAACGTTTTTACAAAAACATATCCAAATTTCACGATTTTCTCTTCATTTTTCAAAATTAAAAAATTTTCGAGAACCGAAATTTCAAAATGGTAAGAAAATTTTCAAAAAATTCATGTGTAGTCAGAAAAATCACCGAATTCATTTCACGTGTCAAAAAAAACATTCTCTAAAAATTTTTTAAACAATGTTTTGTTTAAATAATTTATTGATAACTTTTTGGCATTATTATTATTAAAAATTAATCTTCTTATCGTCTTTATTGTGGGTGAATTTTTTCTGATTTTTATCTTACCATGAAGTATGCAATATTGTCGACTAAAGTCACTTTTGGTTGGGAAGGTACCTCCAATACATTCCCAAAAATGTGTCATAACCTCAACAGTTTTTCTTTTTTTAATAGTGTTAAAAACAGCCACCATATAGAGAATAGTCGAGGGTTGTATCACCAATAGAAAGACGTTGATTATTATCTTAAATCACTATGGATTTTTTAAAGTGTTCAACTATGTGCGACAGCATAGTTATATTACCTCAATCATAGATATCATGCAAAATACTGGTTTTTTTTCTAGGTCAATTGGAGATCGATTTAACATGGCAAAGTCGTCACTGTATGTCGGCATCATTCGTCCGAGTAGTTGCAGCACTGTGCAAGATTGCACCGCAGATCATTAAATGGCCGAAGCGCGCTGAGATGGAGGCAATCAAAGAAAAATTTCAAAGACTTTCGAATATTCCTGGGGTAATTGGTGCGATTGATGGATCGTATATCCCTATTAAAGCTCCAAAAGTAGATCCAGAAGTCTACATCAATCGAAAATGTTTCTATGGTATAACTCTGCAAGCTATCTGCGATCCATCACTGAAATGTATAGACAGTTTTGCTGGCTATCCGAGTTCTGTCAGCGATGTTAGAATATTTCGCAACTCTGACATCTATGCACTAATAAGAGCAGACCCTCAAACTTATTTTCCTAATGGGGAATTTTTATTGGGAGACAAAGCCTACCCTGTACTACCGTGGCTCATTTCACCGTACATCGATAGAGGGAACACTACTCAAGTCCAAAGGCAACCCTGGTGAAAATGATTTCTACGAAAAACCGCAGATCGTAGAAAATCGTAAAAAGTCGTAGAAAATCGTAGTGAATTGTGGAAAATCATAAGAAATCGTAGATAATCGTCGAAAATAGTAGAAAATCGTAGAAAGTCGAAGTAGTTTTTCGTAGAAAACTCTACATTTGTACGAAGAAGAATGCAAATCTCTAATTTTCTATGGAAAATTATTTGAAGTATGAAACTAATTGAGTTAGAATTCTTTGCAGAGAATTGCGTAGAATTTCATTGAATTTCGTAGAAATGCATAAAATTGCATGAAATTTCTACGAAACGTTTATGAAAGTCTACATTTTTTTACGAAAAAATGTTGAGCCGATAAACAGATACTTTTTTCCCCGTAGAAATTCATTGAAAATTATGAATTTTTACGAAAAAAAATGCAAATCTCTAATTTTCTATGGAAAATTATTTCAAGCATGAAACTAATTTAGTTGGAATTCTTCGCAGAGAATTGCGTAGAATTTCATTGAATTTCATAGAAATACGTAAAATTGCATGACATTTCTACGAAACATTTATGAAAATCTACATTTTTTTACGAAAAAATGTTGTGCCGATAAACAGATACTTTTTTTTCCGTAGAAATTCATTGAAAATTATGAATTTTTACGAAAAAAAATGCAAATCTCTAATTTTCTATGGAAAATTATTTGAAGCATGAAGCTAATTGGGTTTTCCCATAAATTTTGAAAATAGCACCATTAGATAGTGGACATATAAATTTTAAATTAAAAAAAATGTTGTAAAAAAAAATATTCATTATTTGTAAAATTATAGCCGTTTTAAAATTTGCATGGTAAATATACTATTCAAACGCACCGAAAAAAGTCGAGTTTACCCGAACTAAATAGTGACGTCATGAGATTTACCCCCCACTCTTGAGCATCTATTTACCCATGTAAAGTGATATACGAGAGTGGTTAGGCTGTGGATTTATCGTATTTTTGATAATATTTTAAAATAATATAAGTTGAAAATGGCAAATCGACTCGAACTTGGCTTCGTAAAAGCCGATTCCAGCAATTTGCCAAAAATTTATATGTTTATGGTTTGTGAATTTATTAAATTCAGTGATGGGTTCAACGCCGCCGAAATTCGCAACTCAAAGGCTGCAATGTAAGTATTACTTGAAGCATTATTTGTTTCTAAGTGCTTTTAAAAAAATATATAAAAAACAACATGACAATTATTTACGCATTAGGTTATCTCGAGAAAACCTACGGGGATCAAGCGATAGGTTATGTCTGCCTCCAAAGAGATGGGCATGTTTGCAAAGTAAAGTGCAAAGTATGTCCTAAGTATCGAGTCCGAAACCAGGGATATTCTGTTACATTGACTATCAATGAACAAGATGAAAGAATAATTAACGTGGAATGTCATGACTGTGCAGCAGTCAGAGGTAAGCTTGAACACAGCACCGAGGCAATGAATTAGCTTCATACAGTTTTTTTTTATGAGATCCTCCTTTCATCGAGCAGAAGAATTTTTAGTTTAAATTATTGCACAAGAATTCTAGATCGAGACGAATACTGTGTGTAGGCATAAAGTTATTATAAAAAGGGTATTTGCACAAGAGCTTCAGATAAAAATTTCTACATGTAGACCGAAAAGAATTTTCTCACAATGAAAAGTAGCTCTTGTAAAGCCAGTGACAATACCGGTGCAATCTAAACCTGATGATACGTTGGATGCTAGACAATATTTATTGTGATCAATTGGATTGTTGAAAAAGTATTTTATTATGAGAATGATTTATTATGTACGATTTTTTCAAGTTGTTTATTTCGGAAGACAATATTTTATTACAAATATGTTTCCGCTTATTCACCGCCACCGATCGCAGTGGCAGCGGATTGAACTTCAATGACATATTTGTAATAAAATGTTGTCTTCCGAAACAAACAACTTGAAAAAATCGTACATAATAAATCATTCTCATAATAAAATACTTTTTTTACAACCCAATTGATCACAATAAATATTGTCTAGTATCCAACGTATCATCAGGTTTAGATTGCACCGGTATTGTCACTGGCTTTACAAGAGCTACTTTTCATTCTGAGAAAATTCTTTCCGGTCTACATGTAGGAATTTTTATCTGAAGCTCTTGTGCAAATACCCTTTTTATAATAACTTTATGCCTACACACAGTATTCGTCTCGATCTAGAATTCTTGTGCAATAATTTAAACTAAAAATTCTTCTGCTGGATGTAAGGAGGATTTCATAAAAAAAAACCGTATGAAGCTAATTCATTGCCTCGGTACTGTGTTTAAGCTTACCTCTCACTGCTGCACAGTCATGACATTCCACGTTAATTATTCTTTCATCTTGTTCATTGATAGTCAATGTAACAGAATATCCCTGGTTTCGGACTCGATGCTCAGGACATACTTTGCACTTTACTTTGCAAACATGCCCATCTCTTTGGAGGCAGACATAACCTATCGCTTGATCCCCGTAGGTTTTCTCGAGATGACCTAATGCGTAAATAATTGTCATGTCGTTTTTGATCTATTTTTTTAAAAGCACTTAGAAACGAATAATGCTTCAAGTAATACTTACATTGCAGCCTTTGAGTTGCGAATTTCGGTGGCGTTGAACTCATCACTGGATTTAATAAATTTTGAATTTTAAGTTAATAAACTTTGAATTTTGATGCTACTTCAATTATTATTTTTAAATATTTCTAAGCAAAAAAAAATTCAATAATAACGGCTTCTACTGTTGTTATTCTACAAAAAGAAAGTCATTTTATCACTTTTGAAATTTATGGGAAAACCCAATTGAATTAGAATTCATCGCAGAGAATTGAAAATGATTTCCTTATTTTTTTATTATTCAATTTTTTTTAAAGCTGTACATTGCAAACAAGGCCATATTGATAATTTCAAATCTGAATCTTCAAATACTTGCTCACTTATGTCTTGCTTTGTGGTAACATTTATATGGACAAAAATGTTTGCAGTCCCAAAAAGTATTTAATTTCGAGGTCAGAAAATGTATATAAGGGTGTGTCAAAAATGGACTTTTTTTTTTTTCTTCGCTCCTGCCACTGAAACTTTAGGTTTTGACATTAAAGAGGCCCTCGTTCACGGAGGGCGCTGTATATAACTTGAAGTTTTAGAGGTCTCTCAACGAGGATTTAGGTTTCCCATCTAATTAACACGTAAAAAAAAATGTTTTTCGTTCAAAATGATGTCAGGCAACCAAAAAATAGGCGATGTCTGTGTTTCTTGGCTTATTTCAAAGCATGACTCATCCCCTAAACGATGATAGGTCGTTTTTTGACTTACCGTGTTCCAATTTTTTTTACGCCACTTTTCGACCACTTTAGTCACTGTTTGAAGTTAACAAAATCTCCAGGGTATCAATAAGTCGAAAATGAATTGCTACAAGTATTGGTGTTTATTCGAATACAAATAATCAATTCCAAAAATTGGCAAAACATACAAAAGGCCATAGCCGGGTAAGTAGGGGTGATCGGCCCCCGCACCGAATTGTTGAAAACTTTGGCGAAAAGTTGAGTCTGGTGGGTTACAAACTCACCCTAAATTTCAACCTTGTAACTGCACTGGGAACAGTGATAAAAATACAACTAGTATTTTACGAAAATATTTTTTTTCTCAGGATCTACTCGACCGATTTTTGTGAAACAATATATGTTGCGAACATATTTCAGGTCATTTCTAGGAAAAATCAAGAATTCTATCTCACCATCGGAAATACCAGAAAAAAATTATTTTATTTTTCGTGATTTTTTTTCGGTTATTCTCTCACGAGATACGACTACCATATTTTTTTTATAACTCAATTAGACCCCTTTCTACTACATATATTTTTTTCAAGACGATCGAAGAGGTGGAGCATAGTTAAAAAAAAATGAAACACACTTTTTTGCACGTTTTTGTTTTATTTTGGATGTCATAACTACCGCAAAATTTTCTCCGTGTAATTATTACCGAGTGTAGTCGATGTTACTTGTCAGTTCTATCGAAAACTACTAAGAATACAACTACCATCATCAATGATGATAGCGACGATGATTAAGAAACGCAGAGAAAACCTTCATCGGTCAGTGATGTACTAAATGACAAAACACCAAAAATTTATCGAAAGTATAATTACATTGTAAGTAGATTTAATAAAATTTGGATGAAACATGCGAAAAAAGTGATTTTTTTTAACTATGCTCCACCTCTTTAATCGTATTGAAAAAAATATATGTTGTAAAAGGGGGACTAATTGAGTTATGAAAAAAATATGGTAATTGTATCTCGTGAAAGAATGACCGAAAAAAATCACGAAAAATAAAATAATTTTTTTCTGGTATTTTTGATAGTGGGATAGACTTTTTGATTTTTCCTAGAAATGACCTTAAATATGTTCGCAACATATATTTTTTTCACGAAAATCGGTAGAGTAAATCCTGAGAAAAAAAAATCTTTTCGAAAAATACTAGTTGTTTTTTTATCACTGTTCCTAGTGCAGTTACAAGGTTGAAATTTAGGGTGAGTTTGTAACCCATCAGACCCAACTTTTCGCCAACGTTTGGAAAAAATTGGTGCGGGGGCCGATCACCCCTACTTACCCGGCTATGGCATTTCTCAAAGTAAACATGGTTTTTTGAATAAAATTGAAGATACGGAAGACGGAATTCAATTTCATTAAAAAAAACTATGTTCATTTTGAGAAATTTTGTACGTTTTACTAATTCTTGGAATATATCGTTTTGTCACTCACCAACTTTTTAGCGGTGGACTAGGTTTTGAAAAGTACAATATCCAATATACAGTATATCGACGTCAACAGGTCACATGAAAATACAAAAAAGCACTATTATCTACGCAAAATTACGATTATCTACGAGAACTTCTCTGAAAAAGTATGGACGTGTTTCAATTAATGTATCGATCGATACATTAATTGCATGGAACACGTCCATATTTTTTTATATAAGTTTTCGTAGATAATCATAATTTTGTGTAGAAACTCGTAAAAATGCATAGTAACTATGCCTGCATCGTTTCTATGCATTTGTACGAGTTTCTACACAAAGTTACGATTATCTACGCAAAATTACTCTGTCCGAACCACGTAAAAATTGACGTAGAAACTCGTACAAATGCATAGAAACGATGCAGGCATACTTTCTATGCATTTGTACGAGTTTCTACACAGAGTTACGATTATCTGCACAAAATTACGTGGTTCGAACCACGTAGAAACTCGTACAAATGCATAAAAACTATGCCTGCATAGTTTCTATGCATTTGTACGAGTTTCTACACAATGTTACGATTATCTACGCCAAATTACGTGGTTCGAACCACATAGAAATTGACGTAGAAACTCGTACAAATGCGTAGAAACTATGCATGCATAGTTTTTATGCATTTGTATGAGTTTCTACGCAAAATTACGATTATCTACGCAAAACTTCTATGAAAAACTATTCACGTGTTCCAATTAATGTAGAACTGCATAGAAGTTGACGTAGAAACTCGTAAAAATGCATAGAAACTATTTCCACCAGGGAATTCAATAAAACTCTGGCAAGCACCAGACAGGTGATAGAGAGATCTTTTGCTTTACTGAAAGGTCGTTTCAGAAGATTGAAATATTTGGACATGAATCGTACTGATCTTATACCTGCAACGATTTTAGCATCGTGTGTTCTACACAACATATGTATCGATTATAACGATTTGCTTATTGAGGAATACATCGTTGAGGGTTTCGAGAACGATGATCGAGATGATGAGCAGCTGATAAATCCAGCCGATCGAGCCGTGCCTGCTGAAAATAATGGATATCAGAAAAGAAATGAACTGGCTGAATTATTATATTATCGAGTCTAACTGATATGGAAATAAACCACTCTTTTTTATATCAGAACTATGTAGCGCATTCTGCGATTTAAAAAAAAAGTAGAAATTTGGACATTGCTTCCTTATTATTTTATCTCGCTCGCAAACCTCCCTCTATGAACAAGTACGTTTTTAAATTTTGGGTTTGTAATAGAGGCAGCTTCGGGAGAGAGAAAAAATAATAAAGAAGCAATGTGCAAATGTCTACTTTGCACGCTTTTTTCTGAATTCAATTTCAATAATGTAAAAAGAAGAAAAAACAAGAAAAAATAAAAGTATTGTAAACATCAGCACTGTAACAGAAGTATTGTATACAATAGAATACGTCAAATTACTCAACAGTGGCGCCACTCTGTAATACCATTTAATACATTTTATTACCAAATAAAAATATGTAATTGTTCAATAAGATTATGATACTTTCAGGTATTAAACTTCTTTTATTTTAAATACACCTTAGAAGTCTTTAAAAATACATAAAGTTTTGAAACTTACATAACAAACAGTAAAATATGTAAGTGATGATAAAACTAAAATATAAATCATAGACGAAACCAAATAGATCATAAATCAAATTTTTGGAACAAATTTAGAAATAATTATCGTTGATCTATTAAGGCCGTTGTTGTCAGTCTTTGTAGTCAGTCATTGCTCTACAACTTGTCAATCAGTTTTTCTATTGACTGGACGAGGCGATCAGTTTGTCTTTCATATGTGGACAACAATTTCTCTTGTCTGAGATCTTGTTGTTTCGTCTTTTCTTCCATTATTTTCTTCATCTCGTCGAAAGTTTTCTCAAGTTTTGTTTTTTTTTTTCCTTTGCACTGCCTGGGAGTCCCTTCAGCACGACGCTTATTCCCTCCCCAGATAGACCACTGACGTCTAATATACGTATATTTTAGGTATATATGTATATGATATGTATACGTCTATGATAGACTTATATTATACGTATATTATACGTCTATTGAGTGTATATTGTGGTGCTATTTAACTGATGTAGTGAAAGAATTTTATATACGTATATTTTACGTATATTATACAATAAGCATTTGACATCAAATTATATACATATATTATATGTATAAGGAACATCTACTTGGCGATAGAAACGAAGCCAACTGCATTGCTGTCAAAATCACGTATTATATACGTACATTGAATATTTATATATTATATTTATATATAATTATAGCTTCAGATCCGGGAATTACAACCGAAAGATAATGAACGAATATTATACGTATATGAGATGTAAAAAATTCCACGGAGATATTGTTGAAAAACACACGTCCAATATACGAATATAATACGTGATTTTGACAGCAATGCAGTTGGCTTCGTTTCTATCGTCAAGTAGATGTTCCTTATACATATAATATATGTATATAATTTGATGTCAAATGCTTATTGTATAATATACGTAAAATATACGTATATCACGTATACATATCATATACATGTATATTTGTAATATATGTATATTAGACGTCAGTGATATATATGAGATATATATAAGTGGATGGATAAATTCTTACAATTAAAATATATTTTATAACACTTTATTTACATTATATGATGTATACTATATAAATACATTATAACACAAAGATCGCGCAATAAGTTTTGCGCGCGATCCGAATTGAGATCATGAACCTATATATATATATATATATGGACTCCGTCTACCGTCCTAAACGTGATGGCAGCAGAACTGAGTGAGACAGAAAATAGAGGGGCTATATTCTATCTCTCTTTGCGAAGACTATAGTTAGAGTGAATCAGACAAGTTATGGAATTTTTAGAATTTTGGATCCGCCATATTGGATTCACCACGTTCAATTTTGTAATTTCTTTAAAAACTGACATGGTTATACTAAAAACAGGTTGAAGACGCGACCACCACCATCCCTTGAGTAGCTCCTAACATACAACTGATCAAGTGTTCTCTGGCGTGTCAAATACATGATATGAATTACCAAAGTACATAAACAGTCGATAGCGTAGTGGATAGCGTGTTAGAAAGATAGGTAGGATAAGTAGGTAGGTCGCAGGTTCGAGTCCCCGTCAAAGCAGAATAAAATTCTATCGAGAAATCCCTGTAGAATTTATTTTTTTTTTTTCAGTGTAACTCTTCTATGACCTATAACAACGACAAAATGCGTATGGAACCGCCAGTAATGTTTTTCGTTGTTGTTTATGTTTTTTAAAAATATTATTGTGCTGTGCGTAGATTTGATGTATTTTCGACGTCTTATATACGTCATTTTTTATGTATATTCGACGTCTTATATACGTCGAATATACAGATATTAGCCGGACATTTAGCTCTTCAGTATACGTACTAAATACGTCTTACAGACGTCGATGGCGACGTCGTATATACGTATATTAGACGTCAGTGTTCTATCTGGGTCCTTTCTGTTTTGTAGACGCTTCGTTTTCATCATCATCATCTTCAAACATAGCTTCATCGTTGACTGCCTCGAGTATATTTAGCGATGCTGATCCTCTTGTAGAAGACGCTAATGCAACTGGCTCGATGTTTGGCTTATGACCAAATATCTCGTGGAATATTTCAAAGTAGTCAAACCGATAGGGAGGTGCTCCAGTTTGTTTTGACTTCATATTATCAATTTTTGCATGGTATCGTTTCTTTAAATTTTTAAATTTGTTCTCACACTGCTTGTGAGTATATTTGAGTCCGTGTGTGTGCAAATTAGATGAAATTTTTT
The DNA here is from genome assembly GCA_963564615.1 of Rhorus exstirpatorius. Classification (NCBI taxonomy): domain Eukaryota; kingdom Metazoa; phylum Arthropoda; class Insecta; order Hymenoptera; family Ichneumonidae; genus Rhorus; species Rhorus exstirpatorius. The sequence continues at coordinate 2,371,906 of OY751314.1, read as the reverse complement.
TCCATATCTCGATATGCCCTTTGGTATTGATTTGGAAGTTCTTTGAGTAGTCTTTATATTCAGCCATCAAACCTACTATGGCATCGTGAGACCACATTGTCCTATCACCTGTCGCATCATTGTCTGTACCGTTCTCCAAAAGTCGATCGTCTGAGTTTGATTTTTTAAATTGTTGGAGAATTCCACGATGTCCCTGTGATTGCACAATCGATTGCATCTGGCTCTTCAGGGGTTGAGTACTTGGCGGAGAGTCAAATGATGAATTTAGCTCCTTGAAAGGCTGCATAGGTAGGTTATTGCTTGGTATTTTTTCCACTGGCTGTACATACATCAATGTTTGATCTAAAATTAAACAAAGAAGTGACAAGAATTTATAAAGAATGTGTTAAAACTATGAGACATAAATAGTTCAAAATTTTTTTAAATGCTCAATGTCAGGAAGCTCTTGTTGGTCACTCCCACAAGACCGATACACACTATGCATAAGCAAAGAAAAATGAAGCGAAGCAAACCGAAACGAAGATTTATATTACAATTCGTCTTATGAAAATGCACATAGTATTTGCAAGCATATACAACCGAACTTTGTAAAATGTATCTGCCTATATTGGCTTACTTTTCCCTAAGTTGCCCTCTGCCCTCATGCAAATCCGAATGCGATACACAGAACATTACAAAGGGTCTCAAACAGTATAATGGAAATAAAACCAAGGGATAGGAATGTAATAGTCTGAAAAGCTATATGTTGGAAACTTTAATAAAAAAATATAAAAAAAATATTACCAACTATTTATCATAATACTTATACAAACCGAGGTCGCAGGTGAATGTAGCAATGCGAGTAGTATTTGTTAGGTTATTAATTTTTGTTGTAATCTTACCTGCCGTATTTTGAACAAGCGCTAACCCGTTCTTGTTGAAAATTTTATTTCCTCTCCCATCAGTGACAAATACAACGCTCGGTCGGTTTTGAGACATTATTCTCAATGAAATTTCGAATTTTCACTTGATCAAAATAATAGTCGCAAGAAAAATTAGTACTTTTTTGATTCTTTGTTCTTTATTATCATAGAGAGTGTAATACATATAGCTCTGGCACACAGGACGGCGAATCAGCGAGCGGGAGCGCGCGTTTTGAGAATTAACAAGCATATTGCGCATGTCGAGTAACTTGTACCTACCTCTCGACATGGGTAGAAATAGTTAACTTGCGAGTTAACTCGAGTAAATTTCTGAACGCTATAACGAGGGTCAACTTGGTATTTTTGAACGCCTCGAGTTAACTAGAGTTAACTCGAGTAAGGTTTCTGAACGCAAGCCAGATCATCACCAACTACAAGCATATACAAGATGAGGTGCTACCCAGCTTAAATAGGACAGAGAATCCATTCGCCGGGGCCTTTGACTTCAGCGAATAAAATAAAAATAATAATAAGTTACCACGGATAAATAAACCCGTGTGTAACAATACATTTGATATGTTTGTGGCAGCAATGCAAGCGAGAGTTACAGTTCATGATACGGACCTTCGACGTTGGGCATTACAAGCAAGGATCAAAGAAGACTCACCATCATTCGCAGCTGGACACACATGGTAATGGATATTCAAAAGAGCGCATAGAATCGTTTCACGCAAGATCACAAAGCCTGTAACGAGAATATTGACCAGCAGCAGAACTTGTAAGAGCAATGCGAGGGTTTTGTAAACGAAGTGAAGCCACATATCGAACAATATGGACAACAAAACGTGTTCAATTTGGACCAAAGTGGATTTAATTTGGAAATACATTCTGTGCGAACATTAACTCTCGTTGGACACAATAAAGTTGAAACTGTGGTACAATCGGTATCTTCTACAACTCACAGTTACACTGTACAACCCAACATATCTGCCGACGGAGAGCTACTGTCTCCACTTCTTGTATACTCAAGGAAAATAGTGGAGTATTGGGGCCCAGAGTACAGGAAACTTTGTTTAGACCACCCAATATTTACATCATGACTTCCAAGTCTAGAAAACTTACTAAAGATCATAAGCAAACTTGGCTTCAGAAAGTTTTTTTCCCAACACGGGTAATGCAAGCGTTTTGTTACTGGATTCATGGAGTGGACAATGCGAACATAGTGTTCAAGAAGCAACACCGGATGATCGAGAACTGAAGTTGATGACTATTCCGAAAGGGACAGCAGGGCATATTCAACCGTTGGACGTCTATGGGTTTCGTGCGTGGAAAAATTTCGTAAGCCATTTTTCAGACATTGTGATTCTTCTGAATTACGATATCAATCTTTATTCACGAGACAATATTTTCAAACTACAATCACTCACGCATAATCAATTTTCATCCCCACACTTCATTGACTTATTCAAATATTCATGGCACAAGAGTGGATACGTGGCTACTAGACCTTCCCATTTTCAAACTCCTACAGAATTTTTTTACGCAGCAGATTCGACATTAGAGTGTCATATATGTGTTGAGGTCGCGATTATCACGTGCGCTTGGTGTAAGAAGCCACTTTGTTTGAAACATTTTTTCACGGAATTCCATTATTGCCATGATTATATTCCATAGAGGTAGAATTCGGTAAATATCTTCAACGTCAAAACATCAACATAAAGTTTCCACTGCATTTATAGGTATATTCGCTATCGCTGTACTGTACGAATAAAATTGTATGATTATCATTTTGTGATAATGGTCGAAGTTGTACGAGTACAGAAAGTGTACAATTAATATGCTCCTACTACCGTGAGTATTATCCAGTCACCAAACTACTTGCATAACTAACTTTTGTTGGAAATGATCGCAAAAAATTTACCTGTAGGAATGCTGCAAAATCTTTTCCGATCTCTCCGGCCGTTTCACAAAACCTGCAATCGGTATCTACTGATTCCTCTTCGGGTATGCACGGTGGTTTTTCGGCACGTTTACAGCCTTCTGGCACTGGTACGCCTTCTATACCATCTGTCAGCCAATCAGCGTCAGCAGCTTCTGCTTCACGTGCTGCTACAGAGTCTTCTCAATCTAATCTCGTTTCATATACAGGGTGTCCAAAAGTTCATGACAAAAAGTATTTCTTGCCTATAATAAGGGGTGGCGCTAGCAGTCTTTTTCCGAAGTAGCATTGGAAAGTAGACAAGTGGCAAATTTTATTTACGTATGATTCTTTCGCGTATAACGTAACAGCAATGAGCGCACTAAGTGTTGAACAAAAGCTTATTCTCGTGGAAACGTACTTCAAGCGAGGAGAGTTAGCATTGGCAGCGATTACAGCTTTCCACAGGAAGTATGGAACGCATACTGGAATCTCCGACAGAACTCTTAGAAGGTAGATATTGAAATAATCTAACATAACCTCAAAAGCCAGTCTCGTAACTATTGCAACTTGGAGCTGTTCAAAGCTGATTTCGATCCTTTTTGTCACGGTTTTTCAGAGTTATTGATAAATTCTTGACTCACGCTACATTTGAAGACCTACGGCATGAGCATGGCGAATCTTCACGTACAGTTGTCACAGATGAAAATATTGAAAAGGTTCGAAAATATTTTGAAGAAAACCCCAATGATAGCCTGCAAAAAGCCGCTCAAGTTCTGAAAATCAAAAAAGAGTCTCTTCGAACCATTTTAAGAGTGTTTTTGAAATTCCATCCCTACAAAATCACAGTGCATCAGTTACTGACTGAGGCGCAAATGGCTCGTCGAGTAGAATTTTCGAAGGATATGTTAGCTACGTTTCAACAAGAATTATTTTTTGTGATAAAGCAAACTTTTATTCAGACGGTTACGTGAACAAACAAAATTTTTGTTTTTGGGGTATCGAAAATCCTCATGTTGTAGAAGCTAAACGATCGCACCCAACCAAGGTTACCGCATTTACCGCAATCACAGAAAAGGGAATATTCATCGATTTTATTAATGAAAACAGCACTGGAGCAGTCTACCTTGATTTTTCACGGCAAAAGTTTTTTCCATGGGCTCAAAAACAGAAGCTTACAAAGCATTATTACTATATGCAGGATGGTGCAACGCCCCATAGAACGCAAGAAGTCTTTGGAGTTTTATTTGAACATTTTGGAACTCGTGTCATAGGCCTCGAATACCCGAAATTCGAGTATATACCCCGGTATATTAAGGATCGGTGTTATGCAGAGAAGCCGAAAACAACAGACGCACTACAACAAGCGATCCGAAATGCCGTGAGAAGCATTAACGCAGATACACTGAGTCACGTTTTCAGCAGTTTTGTAAAGAGGCTTGAGTACTGTGCCGAGAGCAATGGCGCACATTTTGAAAATATTGTGCACTAAATTTTCCGACATTTCGGTACACATCCGTGTTAGTTAAAATAATTAAGCTTTTATCTTAAAACAGCTATTCCTATTTAATTTTTGACATAAACGTTTGGACACCCTGTAGAATTTGAAATGATGTATCTCCCATGGAATCCACGATTATTTTGTATAAAACCTCTTTCAATTGCAATTCCGTTGGGTTCAGTAAAATGAGCCCATTGTCTGGACCACAAAATGCAGCCAGCAGTAAGGTTAATACGTTAATTCGATCAATAACGGCCATAGATGAACCTAACATACTAACACAAAACAATGATACTTACTCCTAACGCGCAGTTTCCGTTGTACCTATCTAAAAATTATTGCTTACACATACTTACATGTACAGACACGTATCCATATATTATTTGAAGCGCGAAAACCGAATGTGTACATCATGCATGCATAACGTGATAGATAACCCGTCAATAATCTCGTGAGATTAGGCATCGTTTACCTCTTATCTTGCATGTTAGGCATGCGTGAAATTCATGCCATTTTTGCGTGATTGGATATTTCCATTCTGGTATTCCATTTCGAAGATCGTACTCATGCCTCCATCTGACAATAAATCATTTCATCGATAGATTAGAACTAGTTGCACAACTTTTCCGATCTTCTTTACGGCCATCCATAAAGGACGTCCGCGATTTTTTGCCATTTTTTACCCCTCCCTCCCCCCGTGTCGCAGTTAGTCACAATCTTTAAACTCCTCCCCCTACGAAACGTCCGATGGTCACAATGAAAGATCCCCCCTCAATTATCTGAAATCGAAGGTAAACGTAAAAAAAATACTATAGAATTATGTATCATGTATGTTCTATAATTTTGGCTGCAATTATAGTATTGCAATTAAATAATGGGACACGTAAAGCTTTTGTAATCTTTATTTGACTTTGGTACACGTAAAAGAGTCTTGAATTGACATGTATCGATTTCAACCTTATAAGTAGTGTAACAAGGAGAGTTCTAACCCAAGATCCCTGCCCCGACATTTACCGACATTTTTTAGCTCAGACATGAACCACTTAGCCGAGACACAAACCCGGGAGGGCTATCTCGATGAGCCGGAATGCACGGAGCCGATCGGAGGGGGGGGGGGGGGGTCTCTAACAACTGGAGGGCACCTAATCTCTTATGGGTCGAGACATTGGGAGGGGTTAGGGGGGGGGGAGCTAGCTTTGAGGGTGGTATTGGAATGCCGCTATCTCTGGCAGCGGCGGCGCGCCTTATTTTTCATGGCGACATTTGATTGATGATTATCAGTTAGACTGGCATCCCTGTAGGGCGGGGTGGGGGCTAGTTTTGAGGGTGGTATTAGAATGCAGCTATTCTGTATTTCTGACAGCTGCAGTGCAGCTTGTCTTTCCAATGCCATTGTAAAGATTACGCAAGATATCCGTCCATGTTGATAGCAAGAACGCGACTAAGCGTGTCATAGCGGCATTCCATGAAAATCAAAGCCTCATTTACCGGCGGTTTGTCAAAATATGTAAACACTGTGCAGGCTCAAGCGTGTTCAGACATGCAAGATGGCATCATCCGCTCTCGAAGGTAATGGGAGGGCTCGAAACAGGTCGAGACACGTCGAAGGCGCATATCAGTATACCATTTTCCGTTAAATTTTTTTCTCCGTCAATACAGATTCAATCAGTTTGCCGCATTTTTCAATTCTTAATCTAAATCGCTCACGATCACGTGCAACTTCTTCCCACCGGCTTCGGTGAGCGGCTCTGTACGCATAATCCCATGCATACATCACATGAATTTGAGCTCGAGTATCGAATCGAACGTGCTTTTCCATATTTTCAATATCCTCTTCGTCCCAATTTCATCGCAGTTTAAAAAAAGATCTGCCGCAGCACCCTGCGCTACATCTGCTCACGCACCAGTCAGTGCGATAGGGAAACGCTTATATAAATTCGGTCAGAAGAATACCTGTTAGGGATATTTTCCTTCGGGTGCCGAGGACCAGCCGGATCATAGGCGCCTCTAAGATTTTATGACCTCATGTTGGGTCTTTTCCAGACTGCGGTCTAACCCTTGGCACACGACCAGATATGATTTATGGCCCGCGATAAGGTTGCGACAAACAGACGCACTGGCCCGGGAGGGTAGCGTCGTGTGTGGTTGAAAGGTCTAACGCTCCAGCCCGCTATTTACTTGTTACAGATAATAACATTCCAATGCCAAGACAAGCTGCACTGCAGCTGTCAGAAATACAGAATAGCTGCATTCTAATACCACCCTCAAAACTAGCCCCCACCCCGCCCTACAGAGACGCCAGTCTAACTGATAATCATCAATCAAATGTCGCCATGAAAAATAAGGCGCCCCGCCGCTGCCAGAGATAGCGGCATTCCAATACCACCCTCAAAGCTAGCCCCCCCCCTAACCCCTCCCAATGTCTTGACCCATAAGAGATTAGGTGCCCTCCAGTTGTTAGAGACCCCCCCCCCCCCTCCGATCGGCTCCGTGCATTCCGGCTCATCGAGATAGCCCTCCCGGGTTTGTGTCTCGGCTAAGTGGTTCATGTCTGAGCTAAAAAATGTCGGTAAATGTCGGGGTAGGGATCTTGGGTTAGAACTCTCCTTGTTACACTACTCTTATAGGTCTGCGTACACTATGCCGCGGCAAAGCGCGGCGCTGCACTGCGCGGTGCGGCGTGGCGCGGCGCGGTGCATCGAGTCGCGGCGAATCGCGGAGATGCGAAGCGCGGCGATGCGCAGCGCGGTGATTCGATGCAAATCGTTACGAAGTGCTTGGAAGTTTTTGGATTGTGTGGACACTACAGCAATATCCAAAATTTTTTAATCGCACGTATCGATACGAAAAAAGTGAATAAAAAATCGATAAATAGAATTAACCAAAATTTGTGATTCACTCCCCACCTAGAATAGCAACGATGTACGGCTACATTTCAGAGTCATGTATGCGATGCATTGACCTTCTTTTTCTTGACGTTTCACTATGGAGATGTGTGATAAACAATTATCTTTCTTACGCCTTCGCACTGCAGTGAAATGGATAGCTCTGATGAAGAATTATTTGTACTTGCACTTCTTTGCGAGGAAGTGGAAAAATCGCAGAAGCGTAAGAAACGAAAGTGGGTGCACAAGATTTGTCAAAAAAGAGCAATGCATGGAGAATATTATACACTATTTCCCGAACTTGTACGAGATCCTGCAAAATTTTTCCAATACTTTCGTATGTCGTACGAAAAATTTCAATCCTTGCTTGACTTGTTAAAAGATGACTTGAAGAAAGAAGATACGACTTTCAGAAGAAGTATATCTCCTGAAGAGAGGCTTGCGGTATGTTTAAGGTGAGTGTATACAAATTTATATTACACCAATTTTTCTTTACTAAAACTGCCTTCGGGGGGTATGATGTATTCATGACCTCAAACGGATACTATGTGGGCCATATGGACCCCAATATTTTAATCTTTCTGGGTCATTTTCCCGTTATTCCATCAGATTTCGCCGTTCAAATTATCATACAGCAGATTTCTGGCGAATTAAGGGGGGACAGTACTGAAATTGGATTTTTTTTTGTTTGTATATGGATATTTTTCAAATCTTGACAACTTTTATGAAACTTTTGAACTAGAAACTGACCAAAACTCAGGGTATGTAGGTCAAATATTTTGTGAGTTATGGCTATTTTTCTAATTCTAAAGTATACTTCTTAAAAATGTTCCCTGCGCATACAGTGTTATCGCAGAGGGTTGAAATTTGTTCCTCGCACATATACTACCATAATCTAAAAATTTGCAGAAGGAATTTTCAAATAGACTTTATTTGGCTATTCAAGATATTACCAATGCAGAGGTATTTTTAAAAAATATAATTTGTCGTACATTATGTACCAGAAAATGACTTCTATTGACACTACGCCAAATTCCTTCCAGCAATTTTGAGATAATGTGCCCTAGAATATGTGTTTCAAAGGGGAAACTGATCGGACTAAAACTAATGCGCAGGAGATTTTTCGAATACCCAAAAATACAATTCCGAGATAAACGCGATTGCGAATGAATTTTTCTTGGAACAATTCCTAAGAAGCAAAAAGTGAATGGGAAAGGCTGAATTTTGTTCTGTGAAGATTCCTGACGAATAGTAGTTGATATTGGAGTTTATATATGGCCATTACAAGTTATCACTACTGGAAAAATTGTACAACTCACAAGAAGAGAGGCATAGATCCGGATGATGGATTCAGTTCAAACTCCTAGAAGTTACTTCTTGGGGCAAAAAATGAAACCTATGCTGTCCAATTCAATCTCATAGGTCTTTCTTCTCTGTACGAGCCGAAATTTGTGATATTATTGAGCGATTCATCGATTACCTGCGATGATCCAATATATGTCATTCTAATTGAACCCAATCACTCATGTTGATAAAAAGCAGCTGATTTACAATAAAAACATGTTTCTGTTTTACACAATGAAATTATCACAAGCCTCACCTTTAAAATTCACAATTTCTAGCGAAAGACGCCGCTGTCAAGTCTTTGTCGCTGCATCGGATTATCAGGCTCCTTGACCGCCTTGTCATTATACAATCATTCTGTAATATATTTATACCATAAGCGGTAAGCTCATTTGATTAATATTCATAGCTTACAAATTTCAAATAAGTGTTACGTGTCGCAAGGCCCATCTGACACTTGCGAACCAGCGATATCCAACATCAGTTTCACTATCACTTTATTGACAGTATTGCAGATTCCGCACATTACTACATATAAAACATGAAGCTTTGGGAAATTATCATATAAATTTGAGAAAAAATTACACTTTTCTGTTTCAAAAGTTTTCTCAGGTTGTTGGCTGTTCATACGAAATGATTCATATCGCATATGTATATATGTGAGAAAATCAATATTCTATAAATTCAGAAGTAAACATTGCTGTTCATTTCATGTTTCATAAATCACATTTAATCATTGGTGCTTGGTTCATGATTCTCGAATTGCTTTAGATACACAAATATAACCCGAATTTGTGAAAAGAAAGGTTATAACAGCAGACAGCTGGACGAAACACGACAGATTTTACTTTGTAATCCGCACACCAACTTGGCTGGTGGCAGCACTATTGTTGCGGAAACGAAGGAAACGAGATAGCCGTACAACAGTACAACTTTTTTTATCTAATCGTTTGGTGATCGTTGAGTGAAGATTGGTGAACTAATTAAAACGTTCGGCGGTCAATAGTTTTTTTTATAAATGAATAATCAAAATTTCAACGTATTGACCGCCAAACATTTTAATTAGGCCACCAATCATTATCAAACGAGTTTCTTTCAATTCCAACGTGACCGTAAATTTTTCTATTATTTATTTGAATAAAAAAAACTATTTGCCGCCAAACATTTTCATTAGGCCACCACTCATCACCAAACGATTTCCCTTCAATATAATTAATTTGGAAATAAATTAGAAATGAAATAACGTATTTATCAGGCTAGCTTGACACACGTAGACATTTGACAGAAGTCGTGTATCAAGCGTGTATCTTTCGATAAAAGCAATGAGTATAGGATAGGATAGCCCTAGCAGTCTGTGCGACCATACAAAACACCATAAAAGCGACGGTGTTTTTGTGCCAAATTTATACGGACCAAACCACTGTGAAAACCACGGTCCCGACGGTCCCACTTTTTTTAACGGAGCTTACGGCATGGTGGTTTGTACAAATGACAACCGTTAAAACGACCATTAAACGACTGCTCGAGTGTCAGTGCTCGTTTTACGGTGGTTTTGCCAGTCGTTATTTTGAAATCCACTTTGCCGTAAGCTCCACTCGAAAAATTGGGACCCCCGGGACAGTGGTCTCCGCGGTGGTTTGGTCGGTATAAATTTGGCACAAAAACACCGTCGTTTTTAGGTGGTTTCCAAGGTGGTTTCATGCGGTCGCTCAATACGCTAGGGAGAGTGGAAGCTACCATATGACCGCAATGAGGATATAGGAATTTCAGCGCCATCTGTGAAGTCGAACTCATGAACCATACAGAAAAGGCGGTAAAAGCGCCATGTATTGTATATATAAATATATCCTTGGTACACTCTTTGAATAAAATCAATATTTAAAAAAAATTACGGATGGGAAAAGTATATCACAAATTGATCATTGCACAAATTATCCACGACGCTGACGACCGATGGAGGCGTTAGTATAGCAAATATGACGCGAATAACGCTTTTTTTGGTTTATGGGGCTCTAATCACATAAAAAAAAAAAATTTCACTACCATGATATTTTTTATATATGGAAGAAGGTTTCAAGGACATTTTTCCGACAAAAACGATAAATCGATTTTTTAGTCATTTTGCTCGAATTTTTTAGTACTGTCCCCCCTTAAATTAAGTGTCATTCATACCATTCTCTTCCTTATTGAACAAAAAATAAATTTATACATGGAACCCATAGTACCCGTATGAGACAAGAAAAATCACAGTACCTGTTTATGGATAACATTGCTCGTCAAGTACAGGTAGCATAACCGGGTGGAGACCTAACGATATTTATATATAATTATGATAATTTAGTCGCGTATAATCTCTAAATATGCACAAAGAGTATTAATAATCTTGTTATTTTAAGAACCCTGCAAAAAAATGCCAGATTATATCACGTACATACAGGATTCAAAGAAAGTAATAATTTTGGTACCTTCAGAATCATAACAAATTAGTTGTTCATGATCTTCATCACTTAAATCAAATCCGATACGTAAAATGCGTTTTATGAGTACATATAGTCATTAATTATATTTTTTTTTAAATACTCGAATGCCGCTTGATATTATCAAGTAATCGGCATTTTGTATGTAAATAATACTACTTTTGGAACGAGTACAAAGGGCAAAAAAATTGACGAGTTAACAAAAATAAATTAAATATTTATTAAACAGCGTGTCAACGTCGGTAATATATTGTTATAATAACCGACATTATGGAATACTCGGGATTAAAAACTAAAAAATTATTTTATTCATTACATAAATTACAGGGAATAGAATATGTTGGACGCTGGTACCGAGGTTTCTCCGTGTTCGTTATCTCTACACAAATTTGGTAAATTGTATAGAATTCGATCATTCTCTTGTTCGTAGTACGCTCTTGGTTCATCCTTCTGAGTTGAGATGTCTATAGCGCGTAGTTCATACTCACTCACTATTTCAAGTACTTTTGATTTAACCTCCACCTGGAATTTGAGTGGGAAGTTTTCTACCGTCTGCGCCATTGCTATAAAAAAGTTTATCAGCGGACTTTTGGCTTTCTCCGGTTCCTTTTTCTCGGGTTTATTGTCTTCTGGTTTATTTTTCTCTGGTTCATTTTTCTCCGGTTCCTTCTTCTCAATCAGCTTGTTCTGAGATTTATTGTTGAGGTACTGTATGAGAGCAGTCGCGATATCTTTTTGCGGTTTTTCAACTGCATTGCTGGTTTTTCTCTTCAACACCGGTCCACCAGAATTGTTTGACTTGGGAGCAGTATCTGCAAAAAAAAATTAACATCTACATAAGTCTGGAAAAGTTTACCTGCTAATCATACCAATATGAAGTGAATTCTATTTCCGGTTTCACAATTTGGAAAATGTGGACGTGTACAAAATTATAAATTGAGTGCGCCATTGTTTAAAATCGAATTTTTAGTAAATTAATATTCATAACGAAAATTTTTTGAAACATGGTGAATAAGTCAATTTAAATAAAAAAGTAAAAATATTAAAAATCTTGTGTGCAAAAAAATATGTTTTACTTAACGCGGGTACATGATTCACTTCGTTCACTTCTCGTTAAATTTATGATTGTAGGCCTGATTTATATTATAGTATAGCATAATACAAAATGTACCATTTCTCTTGGCATTTGCGATTGAACCACGCCTCGGAATGCTTTTGTCACTTTCATTTTGGCCAAAATCGTCGCTCAAATCATCTGTATCGTTCACATCATCATCAACGTTCTGCCCATCATTGTCGTTATAGTCTTCATTTCTCGGGGAATTACGTGGATGAAGACTTTCCTTCTGAGAACCTTGGGAACTCGCCGATTCTGATATATTCGAATACGTTGGCCTTTCCTTGAAATGGTCGTTGAGGAATGACATTTCGTCCTCAAACCTCCACGCCCTGATTTTTGTAGCCGACTGTCCACTTTTTGTTTTTCGAAGTGATATTGCCTTCCGATGACTTTCACGCAATTATCGCTATGAACTTTTACAATATTCGGCTAAAGTAATACATAAAAATAATTAAATTTCGAAAATATCACAATTTACGGAATGACAAATGAATGTGCATCAAATGTGGCCTATACCAGCATATAAATACGCATAACAGTAACATAATCGCACCATTAAACTATAGCAACTTAAAAAATGTAGATTCTTGAAAACTGTCATAAGAACTCATGTAGTACAGTATTACATTCATTTCCTAAAAGACATTTTTCCAACTTTACTAGAATGCAATGGAGAACTGGCCAATCATAATAGATTTCCCCTAGACCAGAAAAAAACTGTTCAGATCTAGAAATGAAACAGGGCAGCACATTATTTGAAAATGGAATTATAATTTGACTACAATATTGCCGAAAGTTCTGGTAAGACCTATATATATGGTTCTGGCTAGTAATTTATAAACAGTAATGTTGGCCGAGAAACTATAGGTGAGACAAGCATTACATTTTCGTGTAGATGCTTTCCGGCAGTCAAGACGCTTCCAGACACATTCAGACAGAAAATTAGTGAAATTTCTACACTGTTAAAAATGATTGCGAATTTACTACAGATTTACGACACCAAAGTCTTGCACAATTACAAATATAGTACTGTAAAGTGAATTACTATGCATTTTTATTGAAATCGCAATGAATATTTTTGATTTTACTAAAATTTGTTCGAGAAAGATGAAACTGCTTCTCAAATTTGCTAAACATGTGAAGCAAAGTTTTTTCATTTGTAAATTTACTGTACATTATTAGAAATTGGCTCGACAGTTTGCTAAATTTACCACACACAGGATGGAGGAAATTCATTTGAAGTATTCTAAAATTATAAATTTAGTAATGCAAACAAATTTGCTGTGCGTTCGTTTCTATTTTACAATCAAATTTTTTAAATTCACGAAATTGTATAGCAAAATAACTGAAGTGATTATTAAAATTACTAAACAGTGTATTGAATTTGATGCATTTGAATTTTGTGACATTTCTGCATAGTATTGCAAATTCAGTACAGCAAAATGAATTGCTATACATTTGTATTAAAATTGCAATAAAGATTTCTGATTCCATTAAACTTAACCCAATGTATCTCAAATTTACCAAACATGCGCAGCAAATTTATTTTATTTGTAAATTTACTGCACATTATTAGAAATTGGCTTAACAGTTTGCTAAATTTACCACCCAGAATTTGAGCAGAAATTTTTTTTCGGAAAAGGTTAAATTATTGTTCTGGGCACGTGATATACTCTTCATTCAATTCGTATACTTGCTCATTTTAATACACGCTGTGGAATCGCTATTATCTAATACAGTTATTTTATTTCAGTTCTTTTCAAATAATGCATCAATGTCTTTGATTTGTTTTTTAGATTTCTGGTAACAGGTGATTCCTTCAGAACAATAGCGTTGAGTTACCGCATGGGGGAGGCTACTGTCCGTAAAATTGTACATGAAACTTGTGAAATAATTTGGACACGACTATCACCGATTGTCATGCCAAAGCCGACAGCGGAAACGTGGGAATGCATCGAAAATGCATTTTCAGAACAATGGAATTTCCCGAATTGTATCGGTGCTCTAGATGGGAAGCACATCGTGATAGAAGCTCCAGCAAATTCTGGGTCCTTATACTATAACTACAAAAAAGCGTTCAGCGTTGTACTCATGGCTCTGGTGGATGCCAATTATCGGTTCATTTCGGTAGACGTTGGTGCATATGGCAAGAACAGCGACAGTGGTATTTTTGCTAAGTCCAGCTTTGGCAAGACATTCGACGAAGGAAAACTTAACGTTCCTAATGACAAACCATTGCCTGGTAGTGATAACCCATTACCATACGTCATCGTAGGCGATGAAGCATTCCCACTGAAGAGGAACATCATGCGACCATATCCTGGTACGCAAATCGGAGACGACGATACAAAAAAAATTTTCAACCACAGACTATCGCGGGCGAGAAGAGTTTCGGAAAATGCATTCGGCATCATGGTCCAAAAATTTAGGCTGTATAACCGACGGATAAAAATGAGTGCCGAGTACGTGGATAAGGTCATATTGGCAACGTGTTGCCTGCATAACTTTTTGCTTATTGATGACATCAGTACATTTGGACACAGCAGTAACAACGACCCGGGCACAGTAAATGATCTTACGACTGTAGGGGGGGCTTGTTCCGCATCACAGGCAATGAGTATAAGGGATAAGTTTCGAAACTATTTCGTGTCTCCAGCAGGCACAGTTCAATGGCAGAATGATATGGTACGACGAGGTAAAAGGAATTATTAGAATCTCGTTTTTCGATCCTCAAGATTATCGGTTTAACCTATCAAATTCATGAACATTTCACGATTTTAAGGAGAAACATTGAACTAGCACAAAAAAATCATATTAAAGATCATACTTGAAAGTGGTCAATAGAAACGCCACTTTGAAGCTAATTAAGATTGAAATAATCACGTCAACTAATTCCACGAGGGGTAAATCATCGAGGAGATTTGGTGTACACGAGGCTGGAAATGTATGGGAGGCGTAAGGAGATATGAGAAAATGTCATGCGATGTTTAGAGATGTGGGAGATGTGAATAAATCCCGGGAGACGTGAGGAAATGTCAGGAGATGTGGTAAAATGTGGCGAGATGTGGTGAGATATGGATGAGATGTGGGTGAGATGCGGATGATATGTGACGGATTTTGGAAGATATCGGAAGAATTCGGTAAATGTCGTAGGGTGTGGAAGTGGTGGGAGAGACACTGGAAGGTGTCAAGACGGATTAATACAGTCGAATTACAGGGAAAAAAGAGGAAATGTAGGCACGACACCGCGCGGCGAGGAGGTTGTGCATGAAACAAGAGAGAATCGGACCGCTCACAGACTCGCGCGTAGCTCTATCACTTACAATATCTCAAAAACTAAATGGTAAATTTTCCTGAATTTTTTTTCACATTATTCGTGACATCCCTCTCTAGCTTCTCCTCGTTTTTGATGAGCCGGTATCATTGCAGACTAGCTTTAGATAGTTTTGAACGATCAAACTAAGGAATACTTTTTTGTTATCAATTATTATAAATAAAAAATCGTTGAGAAACGTGTTTTTGAGAAAAAAAAATCTATTCGCCGCAAAAGAACCCATATAAAACGATCAACCCAAAAAAAATCAATTTTTTTTTTCATGTAGCTGTATCAATGTGGATGAAGCTCCAAAATGTTTAGACTTTTCGACTGAAAAATATTGATGGTTTCGAATTTTATACAGTAATTCCTAAAAACCCCATGTTATCCTTGAGGGAAACTTTGACCTCGCCTGGACAGGGTCAATCATCAAAGTAAAAATCTGAAAAAATTCAGGGATTTATTTATTTTTTTTTTATTTTATTTGGAACCGTTTCTGGGGGTGAGACTATTAAAATTTAATAAAAGCCTGAATAAGGACACCTCTAATATTCATGTATATATTAGGGTGTTTAAAATTTATTTTTTTATTTTTCATGCTCCTACCCCTCAAAACTTGAGTTTTGATAGAAAAAAAATCCTCGCGAAGAGGAAGCTTTGTACCATAAGTGCAAGCCGCCGCTCATTGAACGTTTCTAATTATAATAGCCAATTAGCGTCTATGATGAACTGTTAGGAAGGAAAAATTTGAGACCATGAGGATTGTATTTCGAATTTAAAAAAAAAATTTAACTGAATAATTTTTTTTTATTCCTAATTTAAATTTAAATTTAAATTTAAATTTCCGATGGAGACAAAAATTTATTAAATATCAGGATACGGAATAGGCCACGGATTAATGTGTAATTATTAGAGTGTCTTATGGCGTAGACTACGATTAGAGCTACGTTACCCGTTTAACAACGTTAAAGTTAGTCAGAACTTGCAATGAAATTAGACTCTGCATAAAAATGTACCCCACACCCACTCAAAAATGACATACATATAATTAGATAGTATTATTGAAAACAATGCTTACCGTTTTCTCCTATATCCTCTGCAATTTCTTACCACGCATTGCTTCTCAATCCTTTATTTGAATAACGCGAGTCACTCAAATCATACAAGAACGGGTATCTTTTCACCGCTTCAATCAAGACTTCCTCGTTCATAGTAATATAATTAATCATTAACGCAAATTATGGAAGCTGTACCAAAGCTGATCTCTTCTCCGTAAATACTGAGAACGGTATGTCTTGTGTGCCGCGGTTACCAAGTCACGGTGTAAACAGATGAATTAGTTAATCGGCGATTTTCTTTTGTAACTGGTATAGGCAACGTATCAAATGTAGCACAGCATATATAGTGCGAAGAAAAAAAAAGAACACTCCAATAAAGATTGGACAAAACAGAGCACTCCAATAAAACGATATACAAAAATTGCCTTGCACCAGGCGCAAATCCAAATCGTGCAAAATGTTCTGGATCAAATGAAAATATCTAAAATTATGCCACGTATTTCAATTTACAATTGCATATATCTTCATATTATTTCATAAAATGAATGTAGAAATATTTGTTGACTCGCATGAAGCTCTAAAAATGATATCTACCAACTGAATGGTGGAATAATTTCGACAGGAAACAATTCTCATTTTTTTAACAGGTCCTCATACAGAACAACATCGATCCGTAAATGCATAATGAATTCATGTAATCTTGTTTGAATCCTTGGAGTCAAAGTTTCTGTTGCCAGTAATATTTCTTTCTAAGCTCGAACTGATGGTTTAGAGCTTCGCAACTTTTAGATGAAAACGAACGTCTATTAACATTAATTCCACAACTTTTTTGCCACTTACACAATCATATCAAATTTCGTACGTAATTTAAGATAATTTTTCCAATCACATCTATAAAAATTAGACCGGAAAACTACATGTTATAGATAAATAATAAATTGTATCTTTTATAATTGATTGATCATTTATAATATGTTAAAAATTATTTGATGAATAAAACGACCTGAGTAGAAACTTTTTATCCTTATGCATATTTCAGTCTCCACCTATAGTTATGAATAAAATTGTATATGGGGTCTTCCATGAAATTTCACCTAATCAGTTAGATGACCGACGCCGATCCTTATGTACATTATTTTCTGAATTCTACTACCGGAAAAAGTGGACGAGTGTCCGGCCGTTTTTCGATTGAGCCAGCTGATTTACTTTCATGAATTATTCCATTTTTCAACATTTATGAAAACTAATATTTTTCAACGCTTATAACTACAAGAGAATTCATATTTATTAAAAAACGACAAATACCAAAATGTGCCAAAACATCCAAACTTTCGAGTACAATTTTTTTCATGTTTTTCCAACTATAGAGTTACGAAATTTTTATATAAAAAAAAAAAAAAAAAATCAATATATTTCGAATTGCGACACCATCGATTTCGACACCTTGAACACCACAAGTGTAACGGCCCCGTCCTATAGCCTAAAAAACTCTTATCCTTTCCCACGCAAACTCATCAACTTCACTCTCGCCATCAGTCCACTCTCACGCTCAAATCCCACATATCAGCTAAACCCAATACTTCTTTCCGGTCAGTCATAATCGTCAGCACCTTAGCTTCAGTTTGCCCTTGGTCCCACGGGCCTTGTCCCTTCGTCTTAGCGACATCCCCTCCACTCTCACTAAGTCCTCTCCTTCCTCCAGCTCATTAGCACTGCAGTTCATCATTAACAGTCAATCAGTTCGGACGTGCACTCCCGAATATACCAACTTGCCAATAAACGATCAGTCTAAAATGTTTCAAGTCTAACTTCATTCTCAATTCATTTAACCCGTTCGCCCATCACAAATTGGTGTCAGAAGTTCGATCCATCAACACGCGCACAACCAAAATTTTTTTTAAAAAAATAATATTGAAAAAAAAAAAATGTCGAGGAATTAATAAAAAACATACGAAAGTGAACGTGGAAGTGAAAAAATCTGACCCGAAAAGCAAAAAAAATCAAAGACAATACAAGCGAACAACGATATATTCAACGACATTCAAAAATACAAAGGAAATAATATAACTGTGAAAGTGAAAAAAAAAACCTGACTCGGAAAAACAAGAAGATTAAAGCAACACACATTCAACAATACACACCATCGAGACCGAATTTAAGAAATATACAAAAGGAAATAATCGAAAAGAAGGAAGGAAGGAAGGAAGGAAGAAAGAGAAAATATCGCTCACGGAAATCTCGAAAACCATATGAAAATCGCCATTCTTCTCATCGCGGTAATGTAAGTACCATTAAATATTTCAAAATCTATTATAATATAAAATTTTGTACAAAATAAGCGAAAGAATTTTATGCTTCTGCGAGCCCTTGTGACACATGACCGATACGGCTTATTACATGCGTATTCTTGAGCGACTCAGTTACTCCATCAACTCGATCTCTTTATTTCAACGTTAGGCAAAATATAGGTATTCCATTTGAATTTTTCATTTTTTTTCTCCATCCAAATTAATTGAACAAATTTAATAAAATCAACGAATTTATTTATTCTTTCCCCGTTCTCAAAATTTTTTTCTCTCTCCATTTTCTATCAATTAAAAAAAAAAAAAAAAGGAAAAATCGTAAAATAAAATTTGAAAAAATAATAAATTAAAAAAAAAAAAAAAACTCTCGTTTACAAAAATTAATCCAACATGACCATAGTGGCGTAAGAGCTTACGACTAAATTCAACAAATACATTTTTTTTAAATTTAAATACCGAGAACACAAATTCAGACGATATGTCAAACAGTGGCGTCACCTTTCGCGATGTATATAACCCAATCCCCATATTCGATGGCAAAAACATACCTGTCGACCACTTTATCAACGCATGCAAAAGAGCAATCAAAATATTACTCGAAAATGAACACGCGAAATTACTTATCATGTTACAATACAAATTGAACGGAACCGCGCTCGATTTCGCAGAAACAAAAACACATGAAACAATTATAGAATTTCTTAACGATCTTAGAGACAATTTTAGTGCCCCAATCGAATTACTTGATCTCGAATTAGAATTAAAAACAATTTCACAAAATTATAATGAGCTAGTACCAGAATACGCAACACGAACACGAGTAATTTTAAAACGAATAACAGAAAGATTAGAGGAATGTTACACTCAGGAAAGCGAAAAAGAATACCTTGTGACGAACCGAGGTATCGCTACCTGCGGTTATTGCAACACAACAGAGTCATCAGATTCCAGAGAGTAAGCCGACTCTTGCGACAGTCACTCTCTGGAAACTCGAGCAAACCACGTGTCAGCAGATTCCTCTTTTCGTCCTCGGACTCTTGCTACCTTACCAAATGACCTAGATTATTCGACCCCTTGCATCAGATTTCGTAAACCCCTTGCATCGCCAGATTTCGTAAATCATCGAGATTTCCATCCATCGATGATTTCTCAACTCATGGGTTTCGAAATCATCGAGACCTACATCGATTGATGATTTCTCAATCCACCCCCACGAGACCCTTGTAGCCGGACGCCCAAAGCTAACGAGGGTTCTCTCGACATATTATCAAATTAGTCTTAATACGACGCTCTTAGCAATCGGTCGAGAGATCCCGTTCCTTAGCGGCAAGTCCGTTCGCGTACTTAGGTTCTCGCGGGCGTGATTGACGTGATCTTCTCAAACCCTTGTTGTAGACAAGTGTATAAGAACTCATTAAGTGAAGGAACACCTTAGCGGCGCTTCACTACCTCTGTGATATAATTGTTCGTGCCAATTACCTTAGCGGCATTGCGCGTCAGTGTATCATAGAGTATAACATTTGTAACAACTTAAACTATTATTGTAAAAGTGATTGATCGATGTGTGTTCTCGAATAAATACATTCGTGTGAAACCAGCTGTACTCCTTCATTGCATCACAGCCCATCCGATCATCACGAACTACAAGCATATACAAGGTGAGGTGCTACCCAGCTTAAATAGGACAGAGAATCCATTCGCCGGGGCCTTTGACTTCAGCGAATAAAATAATAATAATAATAAGTTACCACGGGATAAATAACCCGTGCGTAACAAATTGGTGTCAGAAGTGGGATCTTCTGTCCGATAACTCATCCTTAGTTAATTCATAAAATTTTTGGAAAAAAATAATTCAATTACTAACATCTAAAAACTGAAATGGCCGAAGATAATTCTCTACAATTGCTTATGTCACTCTTGGAGCAAACAACTATCGCTGATAGGAGAAAAGAAACTAAAGAAGCTGCGCGAAATTTACCGGAATATGACGGTGGAAAAAAATCATTGTCAAAGTTTCTCCAGCGAATCATCGAGGAGTTTGAACAACTCGATAACGCTGATGAGACCTTATACCTGAAAGGGGTTAAAGCCAAGCTTACAGGTGCAGCACGGCACTCACTCGAAGGACGCGATATAGGTACTGTTAATGCACTCATTAAACATCTTAAAAATAAATTCTCACCTGGGAGAAGCGCAAGCTCCTATCTAGCTGAGGTCAATCGTCTTAGTATTAAGAAGGATGAGTCGGTGCGGGAGTACGTCACGCGCACGACAGAACTCATGACACGAGCGAGAGCAGCTGTGAAGGGCGACCGAACCAGAGAGGAAGCTAGAAGCAGTCTCAACGACCTTGAAACCCAGGCATTGAGCAGCTTTTTGAGAGGCTTGCCTGAAAATTTTTACTATTGCATATGTCATCATAATCCAGCTACTCTCGATGCCGCCTATGATCTTGTAATCAACGAGGTTAGAGAAAGACGCAATCGCCGCCACGCCATTGGCTCAAAAGATCACCGCTCGTCGCGCACTCGGAAACGTGATAAACGAAAATCTCGTAAAGGTAAGAAAAACCGTAAAAGGGAACGATCCTCGAGTAGTTCAGAGACAAGTTCTGATAGCAGTAGCAGCTCCGACTCAACGGAATCGTCAGAGGAAGATCGAAAAAGCAGCAAGGTATATGCTGTTGACAGTGACCACTCAACCGATGGACGAGAAGAAAGATATCGACGATGGGAACCGCGAAACCGTAGCTACGGCTACAGAAACAGATACTACTCCCCAATGCGCCCCTGCACGCAGTGTGAGGGAAAAGGTCGCATCCCTTATGAGAAACAAGAACCTCGAGAACGCGTGAGAACACCTTCACCGTACAATTCATCTCGAGCTTCATCAGCCACATCCACGGAGTCTTTAAACTTCGAGGGCGCTCGCCCAGATCATCGTGGAGCGAGCGCAAAGAGCGAGAGAAGTCGCGAGGAACCGGAGAAAAGGGACATCAGGATCATGACAGCAAAAAGAGAGAAGAACAAGCATGTTCGCTTTCACGAAAAGGAAAGAAACAATGCTTCCTCAAAGAAATTCCATCTGTGAGGGTAAAAATTTCCTCACCTCAATTCAAGAACGGGCACGCAGAGTTCATCGTAGACGGTGGCTCATCCCTGAATTTGGTACATGCCAGTGTCCTGAGCAGAAATGTGATCATAGATACACGCGACCGTCAGGCAGTGAGAAGCGTGCACCCTGAAAATATTTCGACGAAAGGGACAGTTCTTCTCGACGTTAGAAAATCAAAGGCAGTATTCCATGTATTCGAAGGAGAACCATTGTCACGAGCCGACGGGTTGCTCGGCGCGCCCTATTTACACCAAGAAAAAGCTGAAATATCATATAACCACGGGACACTGGTCACGGCAAGCGAACCAGTCACACCAATCCCTTTTTGCAATCGTGAAGAAATTGACTCAGTTCTAGGAGAATACGAAAAGTTAAAGATCCATCTTGAAGGGCGCAGTAGAACGCAAGTAGCAATCAAGGTCCGCAATACCAATGTTTACGACGGCTATCTAAGGCGCATCGACCTTGGGCCACATATACACATTGGAGAAGCCGTGGTAAGAAATCACGACGGCACTTGTTATGCCATAGTCACCAACACAAGCCACGAGCCAGTTGACATTGAATTGCCAGCACAAGAACTCGAGCCATATGAAATTGGATCGCACCACGCGCCCGACTCCGACGCCGAGACATCGAGCGAGCCATGTACTACAACGAAGTCAACAAAGAATAGAGTGAGAGAAATTTTGCAAACCTTGCGACTCGATCATTTGAACGAATACGAGCGACAACATGTGCATAAACTCGTTCAAAAATTTCCTGATATATTTTATTTAAAAGGAGACCATTTAAAAGGATCAACACGCGTCGAACATGAGATCCCCACCATCGACGACAGACCGATACATACCAAACAATATCGTTATCCAATGGTACATCAAACGGAAATTGAAACACAGGTAAATGGACTGCTATCCAATAAAATTATCAAACCTTCACACTCGCCATACAATTCACCACTATGGATTGTGCCTAAGAAAGCGGATTCACAAGGTAACAAGCGATGGCGAATGGTAATAGATTATCGACAATTGAATGAGAAGACCATTGGCGATAGCTATCCACTACCGAATATATCTGAAATTCTCGATAGACTAGGGGGAGCGAAATATTTTTCGGTATTTGACCTTGCTAGTGGTTTTCACCAAATTAAGGTCGCCCCGAAAGACAGTCCTAAAACAGCTTTCACGACTCCCCGAGGACACTACGAGTTCCTGAGGATGCCGTTTGGATTGAAAAATGCACCGGCAACATTCCAACGCCTTATGGACAGCGTTCTATCGGGTCTTATCGGTACAGAATTGTTTGTGTACTTGGACGATATAGTCATCTTTTCAACATCCTTACAAGAACATCGCATAAAAGTCGAAAGACTCTTCAGACGACTCCGAGAAAATGGACTATCTCTACAAGTAGACAAATGCGAATTCTTGAGAAGGGAGGTCAATTATCTCGGACACATACTCGGAAAGGACGGAGTGAAGCCCGATCCGAAGAAGTTACGGGCAGTAGAACAATTTCCGGTACCTAAAACACCGAGAAATGTAAGAGAATTTCTTGGACTCGCCGGATATTACCGGAAGTTTCTTCCGAACTTCTCTGGAAGAGCCAAACCGCTTTCCGACCTCACAAAGAAAACAGTGAAGTTTCAATGGACCGACCAACATCAAAGAAGCTTCGAAGATCTCCGCGATGCGTTATGTAAGAAACCCATATTGCAATATCCCGATTTTAGCAAGCCGTTTATACTTACGACTGACGCGTCCGACATTGCAATCGGAGCGGTGCTGAGTCAGGGAGATACAGTGGGTCAAGACCTACCAGTTCAGTATGCCAGTCGAGTATTGAACTCTGCAGAAAGGAATTATTCAACAACAGAAAAAGAGTGCCTCGCAATGGTATACGCTGTGAAATACTTCCGACCGTATCTGTATGGAAGAAAGTTCACTCTTGTAACGGACCATCAACCACTAGTTTGGCTACACTCTGTGAAAGATCCTTCCTCGAGATTAATGAGATGGAGACTGCAACTGGAAGAATATGAATACCAAGTTGTCTATAAAAAAGGAAAAACAAATCTCAACGCAGATGCTTTGTCGAGAAACCCTCCTGCAGAAAGTTTTCCGTTAACACCCAAGGACGAGACGGAACTCCAGGTTGAGGAAACAACCGAAAAAGAAGAGTCGAATCAAAGTACGATTGCCAGTAGAATACGCAATAGAGGTCGAGCGGCGACTAAAACTGCCTACCATGATCCAAGTTCCTGGGAATTATCAGAAGAAGACGAGGCAGTTATTGACGACGCGCAACCTCCATTCACGGCTTCTCCAGGCGTTACTACCACCGAGAACGAGGAGGAAGAACTGGAGGAAGAAGAAATGAATACGTCCACACAATCGGATCCACGAGGTTATCGCTTTGATACATCGATTGCCATTCAACGCGGTGCGCATGGCCTTACAATAGACGAAGCAAAAGGAAAATTACGGAGGCTTTCGCATGGACTTCCTCAACTGATCGCTCTACCTGAACAACTGAATCAAGATCTCGACGAAGACTCGGAACCTAGCGGAAGGGAACTTACGTCTGAACAAATCGAGTTCCTGCAAGAAACTCTTAATGACAACCCAGAACCCGCAAAGGAAACCGAAGAGACACATGATCAAACTGAGAGAAATGCAGAAGTAGCTCAAATTAATAGAAAATCAATTATCAGCGGAAATCTCTTGAAGAATCAGACAAACAGAAGCAGTAGAAGAATCTCGACAATGCCAACGCCAACGAGAGGCGAACGACCTGAATGCGGATCTACTCCTCGTAACGTCCGTTTCTCAGTAGAAACTGACCGAACTACGGGAAATACGCACAGCTCTCTCGTTGAAACTGAACCCATCTTATCATCAGACTCATCAGACTCATCATATTCATATTCGTCAGAAAGCGAATATACAGATAGCAGCCAAAGCAGCGAATCTGAAACTGAAGAAAATTCTTCCGAGGAGTCGACAATCATCAAAACTCAAATTATCCTTACGCCAGAGCAACTCACATCTCAGAAAGGAATTCTCGTGCATTTTGTGTCAGCTGACGGAGTGATCTGCCATCCTATCGGTCGGCAATTATGCGATCTTGGCTATATCGACACTGAAATGCTCTCACGAGAGCTAAAGAGGGAAATGATCGTACTCAGCGATACAGGAAAAACCAAGGTCATTAGCATCGCTGCTACGAGGGAATACTACCAAAAGCTTACAGTCGAAAATCTGAAAAATGCACTCGAGAGCCTAAGAAAATTCTTAAGGGCTGAAAATATAAAGGAAATCCGAATAGCTGTTTTCGGCGACGGCCACGATAAAATACCGCCCTATGCATTCAAAATCCTGTTGGAAGAGACATTCTTTAAGAGTGCCTGCAAAATGACGCTGTGCACAGGCAAAATAGAGACGCCACCCACCGTAGAGCGCCAAGAAATTATCCGGAAATGGCACAGCGAACACATTGGAGGGCATAAGGGTGTGAAAAAGACTTACGAACGTCTGAGACAACGGTACCAATGGAAAGGCATGAAGAACGATGTTCAAAACGCCGTACGATGCTGCCATAGTTGTCAACAACAAAAATTGGTTCGAATAAAAACCAGAGAACCAATGGTAATAACGGATACACCAGTGGCTGCATGGGAAAAAATTGCCGTGGATATACTCGGACCATTACCCCTCACAAAACGAGGTAATCGTTTCGTTTTAACCACCATCGACTTGCTTACAAAATTTGCACGAGCTTTCGAATTACCGGACATGAAATCAAAAACAGTAATTCGAACCCTCGACCGCGAATATTTCGCAATACACGGCACTCCACTAGTTTTGCTCAGCGATAACGGGAAATGCTTCGTTAGCCAACGAATGGAAGATTTTCTCAAGGAGAGAAAAATCCACCACGTCAAGGCCACAACCTACCACCCACAAAGCAACGGAGCATTAGAAAGAAGCCACCAGGAAATAGCTGATTACCTGAAACATTATATTGAAAAGGAAAATGAATGGGACGAAATTTTGCCTTACGCTATCCAGTCACACAACGCCACAGTACACGAGTCAACAAAATTTACACCATACGAGATGGCTTACGGGAAATTAATGAAAACGCCAGACACGCTCCCGTTAAAAGAACACCTGCCAACGACGACTCGGTACATGAGCGATATAGTGCACAGACTTGATGAGCTGGCAGAAATTGGAGGCAATAACCTAAACGACAGCAAGCACCGAGCAAAACAACGACATGACAAGAAAATCAACGCCGTGCAATATGAACCAAACCAACTGGTCTATGTCCTAAGAGAACCGAAATTGCACAAATTCGATCCTTATTATAGAGGGCCCTACAGAATTGCCAAGATACTTGACCAAAACACCGTCTTGGTTGATAAAAGCGATGGCCAACTAAGCCTTACACACATGGATAAACTTAAACATGCCCATGTAACCGGTGACACTCCACCCGAACCGGAACCTAAGAAGAAAAGAGGCAGGCCCCCAAAAATCCACACTTAATATAATAAAACAATGGCTCCGGGGACGCACTAAGAAATAATCAATTCACCATTGACGGTCGAATTCGATGACACCTGGAAGTAACATCATCAGCACATAAGGTAGCTACGTTTGGATGAAGCATGGACCACCGGACCATGTTCAATCTGAGAAGGGAGGGCTGTGACGAACGGAGGTATCGCTACCTGCGGTTATTGCAACACAACAGAGTCATCAGATTCCAGAGAGTACGCCGACTCTTGCGACAGTCACTCTCTGGAAACTCGAGCAAACCGCGTGTCAGCAGATTCCTCTTTTTGTCCTCGGACTCTTGCTACCTTACCAAATGACCTAGATTATTCGACCCCTTGCATCAGATTTCGTAAACCCCTTGCATCGCCAGATTTCGTAAATCATCGAGATTTCCATCCATCGATGATTTCTCAACTCATGGGTTTCGAAATCATCGAGACCTACATCGATTGATGATTTCTCAATCCACCCCCACGAGACCCTTGTAGCCGGACGCCCAAAGCTAACGAGGGTTCTCTCGACATATTATCAAATTAGTCTTAATACGACGCTCTTAGCAATCGGTCGAGAGATCCCGTTCCTTAGCGGCAAGTCCGTTCGCGTACTTAGGTTCTCGCGGGCGTGATTGACGTGATGTTCTCAAACCCTTGTTTTAGACAAGTGTATAAGAACTCATTAAGTGAAGGAACACCTTAGCGGCGCTTCACTACCTCTGTGATATAATTGTTCGTGCCAATTACCTTAGCGGCATTGCGCGTCAGTGTATCATAGAGTATAACATTTGTAACAACTTAAACTATTATTGTAAAAGTGACTGATCGATGTGTGTTCTCGAATAAATACATTCGTGTGAAACCAGCTGTACTCCTTCATTGCATCACAGCCCATCCGATCATCACGAACTACAAGCATATACAAGGTGAGGTGCTACCCAGCTTAAATAGGACAGAGAATCCATTCGCCGGGGCCTTTGACTTCAGCGAATAAAATAATAATAATAATAAGTTACCACGGGATAAATAACCCGTGCGTAACAACCTCAAGAATAGAATAGCAGAACTAAGAAGATCGGTAACACGAGCCTTCGTTAGAGGCCTTTTCGACGAAATAGGTAATTTTTTGATTAATCAAAACATTCAGTCCCTTGAACAAGCCATAAAAGAAGCAGGTAATATCGAACAAGAACTTTTGAAACGGAGAACAGTAAATCTTAATCGAATAACTCACAAAAATACCCACATAGAACAATCCGAGCCAGCGAAAGCACATTTCGTCAAAACACGACAGGAAATAACACAAACATATTGCGAATATCACCAAACGAACGGTCATTCCACTGCAGAATGCTTCACCATAAAGGAATTAAGAGAAAACCGGAGCAGAAGATTTCGAGATTCATTCTACCAGAACACACTAAATTTTCAAAACGAGTACCGCAGCGATTCGCGCGACCACCAACAAAATTTTCGAAATAGATACCACAACGATTCAAACGACGAAGAAAGGGATTTTCAAAACAGATATCGCGACGATTCAAATGACAGGCGACGAAATTTTCAAAATAATTACCGTGACAATTCACGAAACAGACAATATTCCGATCACGGATATCGCAGCGATTCGCGCGACCGACAATATTCTAATCATAGATATCGCAGCGATTCGCGCGACAGACAGCAAAATTATTACAGAGACAATTCACGAGATAGGTATCGCGACCACGACCGCGGAAGATACCAAAATAATCATCACAATTACGACTCATACAATTATTACAGTAACTCGGGAAACAGATCTCGAGATAATTCTTGCGACAGATACTCTAACGATAAGTCACAAAAACGACGTAGCGAAAGTACGGAAAGACTTAAGGACCAAATTCGCGAACTCACAAAAGCCGTAGCCGAAATTCAGCAATCAAAAAACTCGAGTCCGACTTCGCGGGACAGCGCGACGCGAAGCGAATCACAAGAGCGCTCAACACCAAACCAATAAATGACAAAAATCTCGAAGTACGAAATACGTTATCACGAAATTCAGTCGAAATTCTCCATATCAGACCCCGAGAATCGGAGGAATCAGAAAACGAAACAAAAAGGTCAAGAATATCGCAAGAATTAAACAAACGTATTCGATCATCATCATCGGACCAGTCCTCTGGTAATCCAGCACGGAACAAGATAATATTACTACCAGGGAAAGTTGAAGAATCGAAAGACATTGACACAGAATCAGACCAAGAAATAACATCAGACAATCAGGAACAAAACGAAGGGAGTGCACGACCCAAAATCAATCAAAAAATCGACGACAACTACGATTCGTTAATGTCAGAAGAACCAATCGAACTCATAAAAACTGAACAGGAACCGACACGGCAAATTTCAAAGGACAACCCACAGGAAAACAAATTGGAAAATGATACGGTAAACAAAGAAACGGCAAACGAACCAAGCAAACTAACTAGGAAACGAGAGGATACAACGAAATTATGCGAAAATACAGACAAAGAAGGAATAGAAAGCTCACCGCAGCAACAAGAAAATATAAAAAGCTCAACGCAGCAAAAAGAAAAAAATATAAAAAACTCAACGAAGCAACAAAAAGAAGAAATAAAAAGCTCAACGCAGCAAAAAGTAAAAGATGCGAGCCCCGAGCCGCCACCCCGGATCCCTATCGACGCTAGTGACCGCTTTGGAGGACCCAGAGCCACATGCGACGATAACATTGCTACTCACAATACTCACGGAGGACCCGGAGTCGGGAGAAACAATGACACATATAACGAAATGGCAAACGAAATGGAAAATGAAACGGCAACGAAAGAGGAAAAGTCTTCGGAACTGGAGGTTGTCCCAAACTTTAGGTCACCAACATCAGACAAAAGCGACGGAAAACGCACGAAAAAACCGGACACGCAACCCAACTTCAGGTCACCATCATCATCTCGGAACCTGCAGGAAGAAGAGCAACGGACATTACCAACTCATGTGGAAAAACAACTCCAATCGGAACCTACAACATCGTACTCCACACGTCCAACTCCTTCATGGGAATTTAAACTAAGTACGTCGAAACAGGCCAGTTATGAGGACATCGAACCAACCTTCCGATCTCCACCAGAAATACAAGCGGTCCCAGCACCATCACCAATCACTAAACGCGGACCAGGCAGATCACGGAAAAGACCTCTATCTAAACTATCGACGGCGGTCATAAAACGCAAACCTGGCAGACCTTTTCCCTTTTGGCAGACCTTAAAAAAAAACCATTTTCCTAATCACCACCACTAGTTGCCAAACGTGGACCGAGAAGACCAAAAAAAAAAAAACACCATTTGAAAAAAAACACGGGAAAGTCCCATACATCTGGAAATGCCATTTCTAACCGACAGCGACCCCGAGAGCTCGACATCGACATAAGGTACCATGCAGAACAACACATACAAAACAAAATGCAACCAACAACGTCGGTACACCAGTCGTACAAAGCGAAGAACATCAACGGCAACGAAACTTCAAGATATTTTCGCAAAGAAACACTAACAAAAAAAGACACACATTACTCTATTTCATCGGAAACACTAATAAATAAGGATTAGAGAAATGACATCGATGCCACAACTAGAATAAGTACACAAATTGGGACACTCGCAAACAAACTCACTAGAATTAACGGAAATAGTCTATAACTACACACATTTTAAAAGCAGGTTTTGACACAACACACAAACAAGCTAAATCTTTAGAATAAACAATAAACAAGGAAATGTGAAACATCAACCTCGCTCTGCTCGAACTTCGAGACAACGCAGAAGTTACACGACACTAACAAAGAACCATACCCTTTATGACAGAAATCGAAGAAGCCCTTATGGAATTAGAAATCGACACAGAAACACTAAACAATGCAATCCTTTTTGTAAACTCCAGACAAATACACCTACAATTGTTACCGCCAGCGAAAAAAATCTTACGCAGCGCAGAAGCTATCACGAAATCATCATCAAGCACAGAATTTCAACACCATTAAATGCAAAACACATATTTGATATAGCGACTTTGACGAAATTAACAGATTTCACAAAAACAAATAATAATTTACGTTATAAGAATTCTACTGTTAGATTTAGCACACTATTAATTATACTAGCATTTATTATGTTATAAATTTATATCGTAAAAATCCAACGTTAGATTCAACACACTATTAATTATACCAGCCTTGCGATTTGCGTTCACTAAACAATCAATACCATAGAAGATATTACTGAAAACTTCGAAGATTTTTTTAAAATGGCACCTATACGTACCACCTAAGATCAAAAGCCTATTCATCATCTGCGATAACCACGAAGCACAAATCGAAACAATAGAAAATTCAGGCATTTTACAGTTAAAACCGACATGTCAATCTAAAACGAAAACAGTAATAACTAATATACATATAATTTTTATTAAAAAAAAAAAAAAAAAAAAAAAAAAAGCACTATTATTTTAATTGATACGCATACACATTTTTTTTTATAAAAGATAGCTACAGATATTTCATGAAATCAAAATGACAAATAAACCTAAACATTAACCATGTAAACAAGGTGTATCGCTCAGTCGTCACAGGGACCAACAGAATCAAACCGTCCAAATCCAGCCTAACACACCTTTCCTCCTACTAACCTTAAAGCTAATCAGAATTTAGACTGTTTCAGGATAATCATCAATCAAATAAACGAAAAGCAACGACAATCGAAAAATCGGATATATCATAACCAATTAAACAGAAAAATTTTAACCCTGAAGGAAACAAAAGCACAAAGGAATCATGAATTATCTTATAGTCAAATATTTCTGCGCAATACATATGATTACTTTTGCGGATACCTTACAGACCATACCCTTCCAATATAACAAACCACTCACCACTAACACGAAAGCTAATGAACTCAGTCAGTTTCAGATCTCAGCACTTAGGAAAAATTCAAGAGAATTCATAGTCGAAACAGACAAGCATCCCCACAGATTCGATACAAGCCAATGGACAAGGAAGCAAAAATCCACACGACATAATGGTCAAACCAACAGGCTGAAGCCATCTGACAGAAGAAACACAAAATACATACACACAAACAAAACCATTTACGAAAATATAACACACACGTTCTTTCTCATTTCATTATATAGAATCAATTTTTCATTATATAAAATCAGAACACTAAAATATTATTGTAAACGAATTATTGTATATCACGATGCGGAGCATCGTTTTGTAAGAGGGGGAGTGTAACGGCCCCGTCCTATAGCCTAAAAAACTTTTATCCTTTCCCACGCAAACTCATCAACTTCACTCTCGCCATCAGTCCACTCTCACGCTCAAATCCCACATATCAGCTAAACCCAATACTTCTTTCCGGTCAGTCATAATCGTCAGCACCTTAGCTTCAGTTTGCCCTTGGTCCCACGGGCCTTGTCCCTCCGTCTTAGCGACATCCCCTCCACTCTCACTAAGTCCTCTCCTTCCTCCAGCTCATTAGCACTGCAGTTCATCATTAACAGTCAATCAGTTCGGACGTGCACTCCCGAATATACCAACTTGCCAATAAACGATCAGTCTAAAATGTTTCAAGTCTAACTTCATTCTCAATTCATTTAACCCGTTCGCCCATCACAACAAGTTCATTTTTCGAAGTATAAAAAAAAGTGAAAAAACCGTGGCATTGCACGGTCTATTCGAGAATTTATTTCAATAGAGCCTGAGCGCTGAAGCTACAATTCTGGGATCGAAATTAGTCCATATCGCGGTGTGGCGTTTTGTAATATCGGATGGTATGTGACTGTGTGGTTCAGTTTATTATCCCAGCTCATTTTTGTGTTCAGTGCAACACATCTTCAAAGGTTTTTCTCATTACACGATCCGGGTTTTTCAGCTAGAAATCACATTTGGAAGATGAAAATTCCTGGTACTGAAGTTTACAAAATTGGAAAACTATTAGAATTAGTTTCATATTACAGTTGGATAATAAATCCGAACAAAATAAAACAATACGGGTCTATTCAAATTAGATGAGGAATGATACAAACTCATTTCAAGTCATTTGATTTTGTGTTCCTAAAGTTGTTGAAAAATTTGTGATAGAACTGGCTGAATATCAATGATTGATAAAAATCATTCACGTTAATATCTTTAAAATAATTCTTGCATTTGGAATTATTCTGTGATGATGGTCGATACTGATTGACGTATTGGAAAATTATTTTTCAACTATTTTTATAAATATGACAGTGATTTTCGTCAATGCATGAATAAGCATTTCAGAAAAGTTTTTAGTAAAGCAAGATTGAATGAAAAATCTGGTCATCTGTAAATTTTAAAGTACTGCGTTAAGGCCGTCCTCTAGTTTCTCGGCTGTTTTTTTTATGGCTTTTTCAATAATTTTTTTACGGGCAAAGCATCGAAATAATCAATCTCATTATTTTTGCATAATCTTTATTAACATTTAAATAAGCTTTACAAATTTTTTGAAGTCAAAATATATAATAGAATAGCAGTTATAGTGGCCGACAGGAAGACATCAAGTAAAAGAGGTGCTTGACGGTGACCAAGATTGCGGCTGTTCTGCTTATCCGAAATCAAAAAACCAAACGGCATTTTAATCTTCATATTCAAGACTAGCGATTGAACTAGAGTGAATTCTAAATTACAAAAATTGACTTTTTTATACACTTTTGAAAATTACATTCTATTTTTTACTCATTTTTTCTTAAGTTTTTCGCTCGTACGAAAAAAACTATCGAAGCAATCATGATAATCCTAGTTCAATCGCTGGCTTATAACATATTAAAGATGCTGTATAAATTTGAAGAAGATCGGTGCAATAGTTTCTGAAATATCGTGGTTACCGTTTCGAAAAATGGTGTTTCGAGAAAAACGCGTTTGAACTGCTATTCTATTATATATTTTGACTTCAAAAAATTTGTAAAGCTTATTTAAATGTTAATAAAGATTATGCAAAAATAATGAGATTGATTATTTCGATGCTTTGCCCGTAAAAAAATTATTGAAAAAGCCATAAAAAAAACAGCCGAGAAACTAGAGGACGGCCTTAATAATGGAGACCTGGATCACCAAAAAACGTTCATTCAATTGCAAACTTCATTGATTCTCTATATACACCTCAAAACGTGGAAATTATATATCACTCTGAATGAACAGAGGTTCAAAATGAGCCCGAGCTAAATTTTTTAACCACTATTTTTAATTTTTTTCTACATGAAAAAAAAATTCCTCTGAAAATTTTGTCCTATACAATTTTTCTCTATGTCTAACCACTCCCGTAGCATTTCGTTCGGAAGCCAAACGTGCACGAATTTTGGTTAATTCTATTTGACGATTTTTTATCCACTTTTTTCGTATCGACACGTGCGATTAAAAAATTTTATATATTGCTGTAGTGTCCACACAATCCAAAAACTTCCAAGCACTTCGTAACGATTTGCATCGAATCACCGCGCTGCGCATCGCCGCGCTTCGCATCTCCGCGATTCGCCGCGACTCGATGCACCGCGCCGCGCCGCGCCGCGCAGTGCCGCGCCGCGCTTTGCCGCGGCATAGTGTACGCAGACCTTATTCCGTCCACGGGTTGGCCAACCAATCGGCCATCGAACTAATATATACATTAGGGTGTCCGTCAGAATAACTTTTTTCTTGTCTACTTTTTTTTCTTTTTTTGATAGATTATGACGTACAAAAAATGGGAAAAATACTTTTTTTCGATTAAGTGCATGCCTGATAGTGCCGGAAATCAATTAAATTAAAAAAAGGGTCTTTTTTCATAGTTTTTCGCGTGCATCTCGTGATGTATGCATTTTTTTCAATATAAGCACTGACACCAAATGAAAGCTTATAGTTTTTTCTGTAAATCATGTCTCCTGCGTTAATTCCATAGTATGTATATTTATCCTGCTACATCGTCGCGAACCAATTAATTTTTCAATTTGAGGGATCACACATTCAATTTTAATCAGATCATCACTAATTTTTTTTTCCTTTATCTTATTTTGAATGCCTCCAACGCTTAATTATTTTATATCTTTACATATTTCACAGTGAAATGTTTAAAAAATGCCAAAAGAGCGCAATGGCAATGTTGCCTTTTTCTAGGATTTTCCACCGCCGTCATCGATTGTTACTTCCGTGCTCCGGTTACCCCTTGCAGCGACTCTCACTTTCTCTTGGCTCACTCATGCCACGTGATTCTTATTCTTTTTTCTGTAATGAGTTTTCTTCGTTACGTTGTGCCCGCGAATTTCGTCACGTGGAGATGAAATCGTCGAGAACGGGTTTGTGGGTGATTGTCAAGGTTGAGTAAATCGCCAACTCGAGTATTACAAAATTACGGTCTAGTTTATTCGATGATGATAAAGTATTGGTTACAATATTGTTCTTGGTTATTTTGCCCTGAGACCGACTGACTGCAATTTGACCATAGCTTCCGCTAAGGATAGCTCGCTTTATTGAACAGCCCTGTTGCCGACTAAAGACTGCCATTTTATATTATTCGTGTAATGACTTTTAGTTCAATTTTCTGGAGAGGTGGAACACACGAACGTCGCTTGACGACGTGAGTCGCAAAGTCACCTTTAAACTGCTGACTTTGCACAATTGCAAAGTCACCTTCAAACTGCTGTGTTTGCACAATCAATGGCTGAGTTAAATATAATTCTACATGATGAAATCGGGGCACAACACCCCACCCCCCTTGGTAAGACGAAATTGCCGATTTCGGCGTTAATACTTTGCATTATCGTCTCTTGGCTTACAATGTGTTATTCATACAACAATTCTTAATATAAAACTATATTATATATTTTCCCATGATAATTGTGTACTCTGGTGTACGATATAATTCTCAATTTTATTTTATTTTTATCGTGTACCCGTTTGTGGCGTATTTCTTTTGAATGTAACGTTCATGTTCGGATGTACCCTCCGTTTCGTTGCGCGCAGAAGGCTTTCTGCTGCGTCGGCAGGGTCGTTTACCTCTCGTGTGGTTCTCGCACGACGGCGTCGCACATACACATATATACCCAACAAAATTATTATAGCTACTATTGGAGACGGTTCAGACCTACAGAGTTCATTTCTACAGAGTTCGTTCCTACAGAGTTCGTTCCTACAGAGTCCGTTTCTACAGAATTTCGTACTACAGAAGTTCGTTTCTACAGAGAAATTATTCCGAGGCGGTTCACTTCTGCAGAATTTGACCGAGGCGGTTCACTTCTACAGAATTTGACCGAGGCGGTTCACTTCTACAGAATTCAACCGAGGCGGTTCACTTCTACAGAATAAAACCGCGGCGGTTCACTTCTACAGAATAAAACCGAGGCGGTTCACTTCTACAGAATAAAACCGAGGCGGTGCACTTCTACAGAATAAAACCGAGGCGGTTCACTTCTACAGAATATGACCGAGGTGGTTCACTTCTACAGAATTCGACCGAGGCGGTTCACTTCCACAGAATTCAACCGAGGCGATTCACTTCTACAGAATAAAACCAAGGCGGTTCACTTCTACAGAATTTGACCGAGGCGGTTCACTTCTACAGAATTTAACCAAGGCGGTTCACTTCTACAGAATTTAACCGAAGCGGTTCACTTCTACAGAATATGACCGAGGCGGTTCACTTCTACAGAATTCGACTGAGGCGGTTCACTTCTACAGAATTCAACCGAGGCGGTTCACTTCTACAGAATAAAACCGAGGCGGTTCACTTCTACAGAATTTGACCGAGGCGGTTCACTTCTACAGAATTTAACCAAGGCGGTTCACTTCTACAGAATTTAACCGAAGCGGTTCACTTCTACAGAATATAACCGAGGCGGTTCACTTCTACAGAATATAACCGAGGCGGTTCACTTCTACAGAATTTGACCGAGGCGGTTCACTTCTACAGAATTTAACCGAGGCGGTTCACTTATACAGAATTTGACCGAGGCGGTTCGTCTACATCTTATAAGCTTTTCATTATTGACACAACTTCTTAAGTTTTTAGGGTTTTTTACCTTCATTAGGGTTAATATACCTCTACCTCAGTTCGGAACGTACTTTTCACTCTGAAAATTTATTTATTCACTTCTCCTAAATTAACAATTACCCAAAAATGCTGGTTTTATGGAAAAAATTCATTTCCACCTCGGGCACAGCACTGAATTCCACAAAACTCCGGGCATCGGGGTTTTTAGAGTTGCTGATAGCGAATCTGGCAATGGATTTTAAAAATTCGAAATGGCGGATCCAATATAGCGGACGTAATATGAGAAAATAGTACCAATTTTCCCAAAACTCTGTGCTCGTGGGTTTTTGGGGTCCCCGATTATGAATCTGCCATCAGATTTTCAAAATCCAGAATGGCGGATCCAATATGGTGGACGTCAAATCGAAAAATAGTACCAATTTTCTCAAAACTCTGTGCTAGGAGGTTTTTAGGGTCCCTGATTATGAATTTGCTTCCAGATTTTCAAAATTGAAAACTTCGGATCCAATATGGCGAACGTCATATGGAGAAATAGTACCAGTTTTTCCTAAACTCTGTTCTCGGGAATTTGTAGGGTCTCCGGTTACGAATCTGGCATCCGATTTAAAAAATTGGAAATAGCGAATCCAATATGGCGGACGTCATATGGAGAAATATTACTAGTTTTTCCTAAACTCTGTCCTCGGAAATCTTTGGGGTCTCTGATTACGAATCTGGCATCAGATTTTAAAAATTCGAAATAGCGAATCCAATATGGCGGACGTCAAATAAAAAAATGATACCAATTTTGCCGGAACTCTGTGCTCGAGCTTTTTCGGGCTCTTAATTACGAATCTACAATCAGAGTTTGAAAATTAAAAATGGGAAATCCAATATGGCGGATTTCATAATGAGAAATAGTACCAATTTTCCCGGAGCTTCGTACTCGACGGTTTTTGGGGTCCCTTGGTACGAATATGGCTTCAGATTTTCGAAATTCCGAATAGCGGATCCAATCTGGCGGACTTCATACTGAAAAATGGCACCAATTTTCCCAAAACTCTGTGCTCGGGGGTTTTTGGGGTCCCTGATTACAAATCTGGCATCAGTTTTTCAAAATTCACAATGGCAGATCAAACATGGCGGACGTTATATCGAAAAATGGTACCAATTTTCCCAAAACTCTGTACTCGGCGGTTTTTGGGGTCGCTGATTACGAATCATGCATCAGATTTTTAGAATAAAAATTGGCGGATCCAATTAGCGATGCCGTCGAGACAAGACGAGACGAGAAATCCCAATTTCTGGTCTCGTCTCGAAACAATGTCGAAGCTCGAGACGAGACGAGACGAGAAATTAAACACACACACACACTCTCACACACATTTATATATCTATATATATCAGAGCTGGACAGAGTACCAGAAAGTACAGAAAGTGCGAGTGTGTGCAAGTGTGTGCGAGTGTGTCCGAATGTATGCGAGTGTGTGCAAGTGCGTCATAGTGCATGCAAGTGTGTGCGTGCGAATTTTTTCCAGTGTATGCACGTGCGTGCGTACGTGTGTGTGTATGTGCGTGCATGTGTGTCCGTGTGTGTGTCTGTGTTCAATTTCTCGTCTCGTCTCGTCTCGAGCTTCGACATTGTTTCGAGACGAGACCAGAAATTGGGATTTCTCGTCTCGTCTTGTCTCGACGTCATCGCTAATTAGATCCGCCAATTTTAATTTTAAAAATCTGATGCAAGATTCGTAATCAGCGACCCCAAAAACCGCCGAGTACAGAGTTTTGGGAAAATTGGTACCATTTTTCGATATAACGTCCGCCATGTTTGATCTGCCATTGTGAATTTTGAAAAACTGATGCCAGATTTGTAATCAGGGACCCCAAAAACCCCCGAGCACAGAGTTTTGGGAAAATTGGTGCCATTTTTCAGTATGAAGTCCGCCATATTGGATCCGCTATTCGGAATTTCGAAAATCTGAAGCCATATTCGTACCAAGGGACCCCAAAAACCGTCGAGTACGAAGCTCCGGGAAAATTGGTACTATTTCTCATTATGAAGTCCGCCATATTGGATTTCCCATTTTTAATTTTCAAACTCTGATTGTAGATTCGTAATTAAGAGCCCGAAAAAGCTCGAGCACAGAGTTCCGGCAAAATTGGTATCATTTTTTTATTTGACGTCCGCCATATTGGATCCGCCATTCTGAATTTTGAAAATCTGATGGCAGATTCATAATCGCGGACCCCAAAAACTCACGAGCACAGAGTTTTGAGAATATTGGTACCATTTTTCGATTTGACGTCCACCATATTGGATCCGCCATTCCGAATTTTGAAAATCTGATGGCAGATTCATAATCGGGGCCCCAAAAACCCACGAGCATAGAGTTTTGGGAAAATTGGTACTATTTTCTCATATTACGTCCGCTATATTGAATCCGCCATTTTGAATTTTTAAAATCCATTGCCGGATTCGCTATCAGCAACTCTAAAAACCCCGATGCCCGGAGTTTTGTGGAATTTAGTGCTGTGCCCGAGGTGGGAATGAATTTTTTCCATAAAACCAGCATTTTTGGGTAATTGTTAATTTAGGAGAAGTGAATAAATAAATTTTCAGAGTGAAAAGTACGTTTCGAGCTAAGGTAGAGGTATATTAAATCTAATTAAGGTAAAAAACCCTAAAAACTTAAGAAGTTGTGTCAATAATGAAAAGTTTATGAGATGTAGGCGAACTGCCTCGGTCAAATTCTGTAGAAGTGAACCGCCTCGGTTTTATTCTGTAGAAGTGAACCGCCTCGGTTTTATTCTGTAGAAGTGAACCGCCTCGGTTTTATTCTGTAGAAGTGAACCGCCTCGGTTAAATTCTGTAGAAGTGAACCGCCTCGGTTAAATTCTGTAGAAGTGAACCGCCTCAGTCAAATTCTGTAGAAGTGAACCGCCTCGGTTATATTCTGTGGAAGTGAACCGCCTCGGTTAAATTCTGTAGAAGTGAACCGCCTCGGTCAAATTCTGTAGAAGTGAACCGCCTCGGTTAAATTCTGTAGAAGTGAACCGCCTCGGTCGAATTCTGTAGAAGTGAACCACCTTGGTCAAATTCTGTAGAAGTGAACCGCTTCGGTTTTATTCTGTAGAAGTGAACCGCCTCGGTCAAATTCTGTAGAAGTGAACCACCTCGGTCAAATTATGTAGAAGTGAACCGCCTCGGAATAATTTCTCTGTAGAAACGAACTTCTGTAGTACGAAATTCTGTAGCAACGGACTCTGTAGGAACGAACTCTGTAGGAACGAACTCTGTAGAAGTGAACTCTGTAGAAACGGTGCCCTCTCCTACTATTCCATGCAGCGTATAACTTCCTATAATATGATTAAATGTTGGATCATCTTTGATATCCAAATTTTTATTAAAGTTTTCGATTCTTTCTCCTATTTTGTTTATCTCCGATGAACCCATAATTATTTTATCATTGTAATAATGTGTAATAGAAGGATGAGGTATTTTTATTCTGCTTGATAAAAATGTCAGATTGAACTGTGGTAGGAAGGTTATAACTTCCTCTTGGTTGCTTTCTTTTAACTTTTCTATTCTAAAATTTTTGGAGGTGACGGAACATTTCCCGTCCAAAGCCAGTATGCTTGTATTATATATTGTAACGTATTCTATAGCGTTTTCTTTGCATTTTATCGTGAGCGTTTCTTTGACGGGCGCTATGTATATCCAGCGTCCGTCTTGTTCCAAAGCGATGAGCATTGTTTTGCTTATGTTCACTACTCGTCATTTACAACTTGTTTCTTCTATACTATGTCCCCGATATGTATTTATTTCGCAAGGGGCATCTGCCCGTAGAAATTGAGTTGCGTGTTTTGGGTGACAGAAGTATTTCTTTGCGTCTTGTTTACAATTGAGCAATTCTTTTTCGCTTCAGTATGTATGTAAGTCTTTATTGTCTCTCCTAAGGGTTGCAAGTTTTTTTTACAAGGTTCTCTCCTTGTTACATACCCAATTTTCACAATTTTCATTTACACCTCCCGTCCCTTCGTCTCCTTTACATTTCCTCTCCGTCTTCCTCCATTCATCCATCCACTCTTCCGTTCTCAAACTCCGTTCACCACTCACATACCTCTCCCTCACGCCATCATACCATCATACCGCTATCTCTTTCTCTCCCTCATTCTTCACCATTCGTCTCCTTCCTTTATTCTCTCCCGTCAATCCATTACATTACATTCCCTCACATCCTTACAATCCATACAATCCATCCTTACATTTTTATCCCTCTGCTTTATTCCGCCTTGCCCGCTTTGATCCTTGCTCTCTTCCATGCCACTCGTTTTCATGCCGCTTCCTTGACCTTAATATTCCGCCTATTCGAACTCGCTCGCCTTTCTCGCCCGCTCGCTTTTCTCGCCCGCTCGCTCCCTTCGTCCTCTCGCTCTGCCCGCTCGCACGCTCGCTCGCTTCCTTAACCCTATACCCTTATTCTATCCTTATTCTATCGCCCGTCCTCTCCTTCGCCGACTTCCGTTTCCGTCCATTCACTCCATTCCTTCTTTCATTCTGTCCCTCCCACCCTCTTGCCCGCCACTATCTACTCCCCTTCTCCCTCGCCCTCACCTTTTCCCAATACTCTCCCTCAAACCCCTAGCTCCCAACGTCTAGATCCTCTATATCCCTCGCTATCCACCTGGCTTTCCCCTATTCACCTCTCTCTGTCTCTTTGACTTCCATTCCCTACCCTTTCACTCCGTTCCTTTATCTTCCTGCCCTTATTCAAATTCTTCCCGCCTCTCCCCCTTCCCTTTTCTTCTTTTATCCCGCTTCCCCTCCCCGTCGCACACCTCCTCCCCTTCTCCCTTTAGCCCTCCTGTTTCTTTACCTCCTCTTCTCTCTCCTGTTCTTCTTCCTAACCTCTGTGCCCCTCTCCTTATTTCTCTTTTGCCCTTTTATCGTCGTCCTAACCTTTTTTCCCCTATGCGTTCCGCTCTCTCCCGGTACTTCCACTTTTTTTCCTCACCCTACCCGTCACCCTACTGTTCCTTATTCCGTCGTTTCTCTATTCCTCATCCTAACCTCTTCTTTTCTTAACCTTTATTCTTTTGTTTCACCCGCCCTTCTACTTCACCCTCATCCCGCGTCATTCCTTCCCCATTCCCTCTTCGCGCTCTTCGTACTTGTGCAATATCCTCTACCTACTTCAAACTTGCCGCCAACTTATCCATCGTGTCCTCCCTGCCTTACCGATCCTTCCTTATACCCCCTCTTC
Organism: Rhorus exstirpatorius; assembly: GCA_963564615.1. NCBI lineage: Eukaryota > Metazoa > Arthropoda > Insecta > Hymenoptera > Ichneumonidae > Rhorus > Rhorus exstirpatorius. Next base: position 2,330,124 of record OY751314.1, on the reverse strand, counting down.
CTTTCTCACTGCCCGCCTTTACCCGCCGTTCTCTCTTGGACTTCCTACTTTCTCCGCCTATGTCTCTACCCGTCACTTACCTTTATCTCTTTCCCCTGCCCCCGCTCCCTTTTTTCCTAACCTCATTCGGCTCTTCATCTCCTGCCTTTTCGTCTTTATTCTCTAACCCTAATCCTAAATTATTATCTCTCTGCGTTCCTTGTTCTTTCCTTTCTCTTTTCTGCCTCTTATCCTTTCCCCCCCCCCCCCCCCCGAACCCTTCACTCACCGCAAAAAACCTCACCCACTACACCACACACGTTCGTCACACTCGCACCCGGAAACGGAAGCCCTTTTTCGCTTAAGTATAAATAACTTTTCTGCTTCCGATTAATTATTGCGTATTTTTCCGATGTTTCTATAAATTAAAATGAGTTATTTTCCATCTTTTAGGGTAGTGGATATACTTCGATTACATAAAATTCAGTATATTCTATTAGTGGTATTCTTAGAATTAAGATGAGTACCCCTGAATTGCTAAATGCATCTATGTTAGTGATCTTGAGCAGACTGCTTATTTTATGATGATCTAATGACGTTGGAAAATTAAATCCTCTTGGTAAATGAGGCCACGCTTTTATTAAATATTCTATTAATTCTGTACAAGATATCATTGGGCTAATCATCCCTTGTTTAAGATTTATTATAAAATTTGTTAGCTGTCTTATCTCGTCCCGTAATAATTGTACCATTATATTTATTTCAGTTATTTTTTTGTTTATTATTTGTACGGGCGTTATTTCTTTTGTTTTATTACAGAGATCGCTGTGTAATTCTGATACTAATTGTATCGAATGATCTTTGTTTGCTAACATTTTGTTCAATATTTTTGAGTTGGAGTGTACAATTTGTAAATTCTCTTTTAGCACGTCGTTCGCAGCTATTTGTTTTTCCCAAATTGCGTTTATTCTCTCGTTTATTTCTTGGATGTCGCTTGTATCCATATTTCCAGTGATTTTTGTTATTATTTTTTCTATCCCGTTAATTAAACCTCGTATTACTACACTTTTATGCGTTCCTGTTATGCTGTACATAGTAGTATCTATATCGTCTTCTTATTTTTTATTAGCGTCTGTACTGAATTCATAATGATCTCTTCTTTTATTCCCGGGCAAATTTCTATTAATTTTATTGATCATGTTTTCATTTTTTGTTCTCTTGCTATGATGGGTTTAAGATCCATTTTTATCGCTAATTTCCAAATATCTCGTGTGACGAATAGCCTTCCAATTTCTTCGTAATAGATTCCTGGTATTCTTGTAAATTTTTCCACTTGAAAATTCCTTTTTCTCGGTTTACAATTGGCACCCTTTGCGAGCATAGTCAATGCAAGCAGGTTCCTGAAAAACGACATGTTTTTTCTTCTTTTATTGTTAAAACTCCTTTGAGTGAGTATAACGTTAAGAAATGTGTCGCGATTCTCACGGTTATAACCGTGAGAATACATCGAACGTGGCATCCGTTTCGAACGTCGAGCGGATGCCACGTCTCGTCAAAGCTGTAACCGCTGCGAAAGGTGGCTTTTTCGATGAAAAGGCCGTGTAGATGAGGAAAGAGACCCGATTTTTCAGGATAAAAAAAATATTTCGCTGATTTAAGAAAAAATTTTGAAAAAATTTTTTTTTATTTTTTCGAATTTGTTTTTTTAGTTCTGAAAAATGTGTTACATTCAAAATGTCTGTATGCAACTTTTTACCCTCTTAGTAATTTTACGAAAACCCAGTAGTTTCAGAGTAAGACTACCCCTTATAAATATGGTCGTTTTTTTTGCGGAAAAAATCGTAAAAAATTTTCCAAAAAATGAGATTGAAGGTTGTACTCCCCGCTTCAAGTTTTTCACGGAAAAAAAGTTGAAAATTTTTTTTTACGAGATATGCGGGAAAATTTACACCCTCCAAAATAAAAGCCAAAAAATGACCATCTTTCAAAATGCGTACCGGGCTCAAAAATTTTTCCAAAAAAGGTAAATGAAGCTAAATATGTCCTTTTTTAGAACGCCGCTTGGGAAATTGAGATATCTTCATTTATCTAAGAGCGATACAACTTCTTGTGTGGCTCGGATCTGGGGCGAGTGTTTCCATACTTATGGACGGTAGTGTAGCGCGTATACAATTCGTATACACTCAGTTTTTTAAATACTTACGAGTTTCGGGATGTGTTCGTTGCCAAAAGTCCCGCTCCTCCACAGCGCGCGTCTCTTCTATGAGAGCTGCTTCTTCGTCGGAGGAGGCCTCGAGCAGTTCTCTATATACTATAACGATGAGTTCATTTTAGTGAATAATTTGTCCTATCATTATTATTTTATATTATTATTATTCCTATTTTTCTCTCATTATTCCTATTCCTATACTATTATTTGTTATAATACTGATAATACTCACTTGCAAGTTCATTGCGAATTCCTCTAACGAACGGCGTATTTTCAACTCCTCGTCGTTGCAGCTCTTCAAGTACGCACGTTAAAACCTGCTGGCCTCTTAGAATGCCTCGATTGAAGGCCCGCACAATAACATGCAAGGGTGTCCACTAGGGTTATTCAAATAAAATCGATGTTTTTTTTTTTTTCGTATAAATTTGATAGCTGTTAGTACTTGTCGAAAAAGTAACTCTCTCCGAATTTGAGCTCTTAAAAAAATTTTTTAGAGGTCGCGCAAGTGACTTTTATTTTTTTTTTCGATCGGGGCTAACAATCACGATTTAAAAATATCTATTTTTCCGTTCTGCATAAAAAAATATCAGTACCTGATGAAGCAGTGGTTGTCCCAAAATTTGGGCTCATAAAAAAAAAATTTAATGGCCGTGCAGGCGATATTGAACTTTTTCGTTTTTCAAATCAGGCTGAAAATCATGATATAGATGTTTAGATTTTCCGGTGTCACGACAAGAGATATCACTACTTTATAAAAAGTGAGTTTCCCGAAATTTGGGTGCTAGAAAAAAGTTGAGGGGTTGAGCAAGTAATTTTTCTATTTTTATAATCAATTCTCGTTAAAATTCATGATATAGAAATGTCGATTATACGTTCTATTATAAAGTTCTATGGTTTCTCCATCTGAACGCGTGGTAAACTTGGAAACGGTTCTTACTGTTTTTATAAAAAACAACACCGTATTAGAGAACCTTCTAAAGAAAATATTGAAAAAAAAGAACATGATCTGACGTTTAGTTTTTATTTATTTATTTTTTATCGTGAGTAAAAGAGGTACCCGCTCGGCTGTCAACGGTGTGATTCATGCTTCCGCCACACACCGAGTACCGCCGCGCCTAACTTTCCGCTTCTTCCCCGCCGCCGCTCGATATAGAACTACCTTAAATACTTAAATATATTGATTCGTTACTAGAATATGTAATCCTAACAACTTGGAATTCTAAAACACGTACGCAATGTATTATATCGCGTGTCAATAACGTATAAATATAACGTATCAATAAAAATTTTAAAAATGTTGTTCAACGCGTTATTTTTTAAATTCTTAGCCAAATGAATACACTTACATCATTATAAATTACATGAAAAGTTAGTTGTTTGTTGTTTTTTTTTTAAATAAGTGCTAACATCCTTTGCTGCAGCAATGAAAAATCGAAATATCTATGCTACAAATTTCAGCGAAAAATGAAAAAAATAAATTTAAGTGACATGCACGGCCATTAAATTTTTTTTTTATGAGCCCAAATTTTGGGACAACCACTGCTTCATCAGGTACTGATATTTTTTTATGCAGAACGGAAAAATAGAAATTTTTAAATCGTGATTGTTAGCCCCGATCGAAAAAAAAAAAATAAAAAAGTCACTTGCGCGACCTCTAAAAAATTTTTTAGAGCTCAAATTTGCAGGGAGTTACTTTTTTGACAAGTACTAACAGCTATCAAATTTATACGAAAAAAAAAAACATCGATTTTATTTAAATCACCCTAGTGTCCACCATAAAATATATTTTAACCGGCTTATAAGCCTATCGGTCGATAAACCCCTCAAACTCCTACGCCATGCAGGATTACAACGACGCCTAATATAAACACTGTGAATTAGCACGAATTTTAAAATCGCGAGAATACACGAACGAAGGGCGTGATTATCCGTCATTATGTCAGGGCTGCTGATAGACTTATATCGTTACACGGTTGTCACACAACTGATGATCTTTTTTGCATTTCAGTGCAAACGAAATGCAAACATGTAAATAATACCGTCACGAGCTCTCGAAACCCCCCTCTCAGTTATGTTTTAAAAATCGCAGTATTTGTAGCGTATGCATAAAGCTATCCGCGTAAACGATACCCTCGTGATCTCTCTCGAGCTATTATGTTTTACACGGAGAAGAAGATGCGTAAAGATATCCTCTATGAGGAAGCCAAAGTTAAGAAAGATAGTTTCTCGTAGAGGTGACTATGAGTTTGCTCGATTGGCTGCTGTATCTTCGCGGTCTAAAAAATGAATCATCCTCGGTACACATAATTTTCAGTTTATAAAACTTTAAACATCGACTTTTAGTCATCCTTGCACGTGAACATATAATGAAGCATATATTTGTTATAATGTTTAATGGTACGAGCCAGCTATAGGCACGTACAATTTTGATGACGCTGCACGAGGGCATTGCATCCCCGTGAGCGTGCGAACATATGATATCACGGTCGCAGAGCACAGAATCTATATACACTAGGACCTCGATTTAACGGCCAGTGGCGGGCCCGGCTCTGCATCGCACCTTGTTAAATCGAGGATGTGCATGCCCCGCCCATGTTGTATCTGCGCATCAGCACTCCGTGCTACGGGCCTGATCGGGGAGACTTTAAGCATCCCCCACCATCTCCCACCACGCGAAAAACCGATCGATAAATGCGGCATGGTGGGGGCTGTGTATTAAATCGAGGGCCATTAAATCGAGGTCCTAGTGTATATATATACGGCATGCGCTACGTTGTGACTTGCATCCTATTGTGCTCTCTCTCTCTCTCTCTCTCTCTCTCTCGCGCGTTGAGAGATGTACGAAAACAGACATATATATATATACAGAATACATACATATATATATATGTTTGTGTGTTTTTTTTGTCAGTCACTGTATGTTGTAGCGAGGGCCGCCCGGCACGAAGTCTTTGCGATATGTTCGGGAGCCAAAACAATGAGTAACCGTCCGACACACGTGCAGTTTTGCTGATCCAGCATCTTTGTACCCTCGAGAACGAGTATACGTTCCGCTACGGCTCCAAGGAGGATATTAACGTACACGTATAGTGATACGCAGCAGCATATATGTATAGGTATAGGTAACGCTGGTATGCGACATCGATATGGATGTGCGCTTGATAACAGAAGACGAATACATTGTATCCTCGCGAGCGCGCGCGTGGACATATGATATCCATGATGGCCGTCAGTTTCTTATGATTGCTATTTACACCCCCCACCTATAATTTTTAATTAATCTTCTTCTCAGCGGTGCGCCGCATCGCGCATCGTCAGTCTTTTTCTTCGCGAGCACTGCTAAAGATGTATCCGCGACAAAACGGTTTGATGGGGGAGTTTGTGTGTGTCGTGGTGCGTGTTGTAAGTGTGTTGTGTGTATGTGTATGTGCGAACAACGGAAATGTTCATGCCGTATGAGGATTTGACAAATTTGTTACTACGTCTATATATTAACACTGTGCAGTGCTGCAAATTAAAAACCCATTGAAGGCGAAGTCGCCAGCATCCTCGGTGTAGATGAGGGCATTGCCGAACTTTTACCCTCAGAGGATGAGGAGGAGGAGGAGGAGGAGGAATGGTAGCGCGCGCGCGCGCGCGTGTGTGTGTGTGTGTGTGTGTGTGTGTGTGTGTGTGTGTGTGTGTGTGTGTGTGTGTGTGTGTGTGTGTGTGTGTGTGTGTGATGGTTTCGATGCGACTGTAAAAAAGGATATCGTCGGCAGCAAAAAACAGGTAAAATTAAAAAATCAATAAAAGTAATTATAGGGGAAAAAGGAAACATAAAAAAAGTTATTATTATTAGCAGAATAATTCATATTATTTTGATAATAATAATAATAACACACGGTGCGCTGTGGTGACACCACCCATCCCCACTCTCCCCCCCACCGCGCCTTTTCCTTCACATCCGCGGCACGCGCGGAGTGGGGGAAAAAGGAGTGGGGTAGGAGTGGGGATAGGAGTGGGGGTCGCCAGAGCGCACCGTATACTACTCCCAATAGTTGACACATTTCTTCAAATTTTTCGCTTAGAAAATTTGTTCCTTGGTCCGAAAGTATTTCTTTCGGTGTGCCGTATTTGCAAATGATTTCCGTGACTAATTTTTTCGCTACTACACGAGCTTCTTGTGTTTGTATAGGTATTGGAGCGCTATATTTTGTAAGTAGGTCTTGAAAAGTGAGTATGTATTTGTGTCGATGATCTGTCTCAGGAAGAGGTCCTACTATGTCGACTGCACATTTTTCGAAAGCTCGTGTGGGGGTGACCGTAATAATCATTGGTGCTGTTTTAATTCTCGTTACCTTGTTTCGCTGGCACTTGTCGCATGCTGCAAAATAATCTTCTATTTCTTTCCTGATCCCGGGCCATTTGTATTTCTGTTTTATTCATTCTGTAATTCTTTTTGCTTCGGGGTGCCCGCCGAGTAGGGCGTCGTGATATTCTTTGAATATAGCGTCTTTCTCTTTTCCGCTTGGGTATTTATGATTTTCTTCGCTATTTTCTGTCTCAGTGTCGCTCGAGTCTGTGTCTGTGTCACTCTCTCGCAGCGCTTCTCCCTCTTCCGTGTTGCTCACATCGGTCTCGCTGCTGGGACCCTGTGTGTGTGCGTTAGAAGGGTTTGCGTCAGCCTCGGGCTGCTTCCTCCGTCCTCGCCTTCGAGGGGCCAGCTGTTTGGTGTCATTGTCCGCCTCATTGGGTGTGGGTCGGGGATGGGGAGGGGTTTTCCTTGGGCGTCCTCTCCCGTGCTTCGCGATGTTATCACCGTGCTCTACCTCGCTACCCTTTTTCTTCGTCAGCATGATTGTATACATTCTGCTAAGGGGATCGGCCCTTGTGTTTTTCTTTCCTGCTTTGTACTCGATGCTATAGTCGTACTCTTCCAATTTTATGCGCCATCTCATAAGCCTTGACCCTGGATCCTTTATGTTAAAAAGCCAGGTGAGTGCTTTATGATCTGTGACTATCGTGAACTTTGTGCCATATATATATGGTCTGAATTGTGTCACTGCCCAAACTATTGCCAGCATTTCTTTTTCTGTAGTAGAATAATTTTTTTCAGCTTTATTTAGCCTTCGACTGGCGTAACACATCGGTAAATCTCCGATTTTTTGTTGTGATGAAATTCCTCCCATAGCTTTGTCGGATGCATCCGTCGTAATTACGAATGGCTTCTCGAAATCTAGGAATTGTAGTATGGGTGCGGTACTGAGAGCTTCTTGCAGTTTTTCGAATGCCTTTCGAATGGAAAATCCGCGACTACTCTTTTTTGTATGTTTCCCTGCGCGTCAGGTTTTTTTTCGAACGACGAGTAGAGGAGCGTTCCACGGGCTCTTGCTCGGTCGTATTATGCCATTCCTCAGCATTTCTTCGGCTTGCTTCATTACTTCATTTTTATGAGTCTCCGGTAACCTGTATGGACGTACGTTTATTGGTGTGGTCCCATCTTTTATCTGTTTTTGGTGCTCCACTACATCGGTTGTTTCAAGCATTTCCCCTTCCAGGTGAAAAATGTCGGCGAATTCTTCGATGAATTCTGTGAAAAATTATTTTTCTTCTTCATTTAATCCGGAAGTGCCTTTGACCTCCTTTCATATTTTTTCTTGTTTCTTGATTCTTTCGGCTTTACCGAAGACGCAGATTTTTCTTTCGTTCGTTTTAATGTTATCTTCTTCAGTTTCGATTTCTTCTAATTGTATTGTGGGTCCGTCAATCTCAACCTTTTTTTGGCTCGTATTTCGTACTAGTACAATGCAGGAATTTCCGTTCGACCTTGTGATACTTTAACCTATCATGATATCTGGCCGTAACTTTATGGCGGCTACGCATCCTATGGTTGCCGTCAAGGTTTTTGCGTATAGCATTTTTTCAGCGCGAGGTGGGAGTTTTATTTTTTTCGTTCCGTAGATGAGTGGCATGCTGTGTCTATATATTGTTATTGTTTTACCACTCAATATGTCGACATTATGTTCTATCATGAAATCCTGTCCCAGTATACCATCTGTTCTAATGGTATGTTATCGCTAATTACGAAAAATCCATGTTTAATATTTACGGCTGGAGTGACAATTTCCAGTATTACTTTGCAGATTGCATAACATTTTTTTCCATCAATTCCTTTCAATTCGACTGTCTCGTCGATTACTTCTGTTTCGTCTCGTAATGTACCCTTTTTTGTGAGGCAACACTGTGCTCTAGTATCTGCTTTTGATGTCAGAATGCTGTCTTTTGCCTGGGGTGATGAGATGTGGAAATCGCTCACCGCCAACTTCTTGTGAGTCGTTGACTTCGTATTGCAATTTTTTTTTTATCTGCCCTGTAGCTGCTCACTCGCAGTGCTGACGCGTGGTCTTTCAGTACGAGTCTCTGTCCGCATGGTGTCGATTACGAGGAGTCTTCCTGGAGTCTCCCTGCTTCCTCCGTCGTTTCTTGCTTGCCCTCTTCGTGCGTCGCGTTGATGTCCGTTCGGTTTCGTCCATCTATATTGATCGGGTCGCCCTTGCGATCCATTTTGTTGCTGATGAGTCTCTTGACTCTGAGCCCTTATTCTTCTTCGACACTCTTTGTACATGTGTCCTGGTTTATTACAATAATTGCACGTGACATTGAACTGATTGGCACTTTTTGTGGGTGCTGGTAAACTGTACCGTCCGTAAGATTGGAAATTGCTTCGACAATCTTTCGCCATATATCCTGCTTTATGACACTTATGACACGTCACCGGCGGACGTTTTTCCTGATGCGTCTGCCTATTTATTGATTCATTACTTTGTGCTGTTTTTTATTCTTCCATTGCGCCCTTCATTGCTGTTGCGAGGTCTAAGAAGCCTCGAGCCTTTACAATAACCTGAATTTCTTGCCTGAGTTCTCGCTCTAAGTTATGGTCCCATTTGGCGTACTTAGCCCTCAATAGCTTGTTTTTTGGCGTCGTTTACTTCTGTCGCTGTACTCGCGTCTATTAATTCCACTATAATTTTTTCTTACCTTTGACCGAAGGCCAATACTGACTCGTTTATTTTTTGCTTACTTGTGTTGAACTCTACTTGTAGAGCTGCTACCGTTCGTCTTGTGCCATATAAGGCGGTCATTTCTTCTTCAAATTTCGAAAAACTGTCTATTTGCTCGTATTTTATTTCTTTTACAGCTTTACATACTACTTTTGTTTTTAATACGGCTTTTAAAAGATCGTCTTTGTCCGTGAGTGCGATACTCTCGTCAGCGTATTCGTAAGCGTTTATTATGTCATCTACTTCCTCGGGCTTTGTCCCTTCGAAACGAGGTATTAAAGTTCTTGGATTTTTTAGGGTCATATGTGATTGTGCGTTTTCTGCCATTGTATTGTCTATGTTAAACAATGTTCCGTTTAATAACGTAAAGTCAGCTAAATTTATTTCTGTACAGCGCTCGGTATCTACTGCGTCTTCAAAATCTCTCATTATTCTTACGCATTTTTTTGGTCTATTTTTTGGAGTGCCTGTTGAACGATTGGATTCGTCTAAGCTACTAGCTCTACGGCGTTTTTTGTCACTTTGAAGGTCAACTTTATTACTCTTTCGTAATTAAGTGTGTAACGGGAATCTCGCAATTCGCGTTACCCTCGGCCCATCTCACCATCCTCGACGCCGTCAGAGCCGTTGAGCGCCAGGTAATCTTTTTATTCAACGGCCGGCATTACCAAACCGGCTAAACGTAATCTGAACTGTAGTTAACGAGAACGAAACGAAACAAAAAGGGACGCCGGCGTGTCGGATGGCGAGATCGGTGACGGCATACCTGGTTCGCTCAGTGTGTAGGTTGTGGTGAGAGGGCGTGGACGACTGGCTAACTTTCGAGTGCCTTTGAAAATCAAACGGAAATAAGGAAACTCCACGCAAAAATAATAATGTATGGGGCCTTGGTTCAGGCTAATTTATTCATGTTCTTTCGATAGCACGCAAATTATTCCAAAGCATTTTACAAGAGTAGACCCGCAAATTCGAAGAAATACCATGACGAAAATTACTTAGACTCGGGACTCTAATAAACCAAATAATAACGCAAAGAGATCTATTCGATAACGGAAATGCGAACACGATAATGAAAGTGACTAAATTATAAAAGAAATCTCATTTTTCGAAAACGATAGCTAAAGCGTAGGCGAGAACGGGAACCAGAGTATATTCGATAACATAATGCGAGCTCCAAGCGGCGAGACGCTCGGATCGAGAGCTGGAGCGCAAGAGAGCTATTCGAGCAAGTAATCTGCCCGAAAAGCTAATTCTGAGAGAGAGACCCATGAGCGCACGCACAACGAAATCTCGAAATTTTCTCTTCTACTGACGTCACACGGAACCCGAACGCCTTATCGAAAACCGGTCAATGACGGGAAAATTCAAATGATAACGCAAAATTAACACTAAATAACATTTTCTTAATTACTAATAAAAATACACCGGATTGTTCCGACGTCGTGTGGGTCTTCTGGTTGCGATGATCGTCCTTCAAGTGGTATTCTTCTGGTATGGGAAGATCTGGGACTAACTAAAACTAAACCTACGATAACGGTGTGATCAGGCAATCCGTGGCAGTAGGGTGATCACAGGTCCCTCCACCAACGGCCTTCCAAACGTAAACGTAACTTAGAACGTAACTCAACCCGCAACCGCCCTTCTCTTCTCTATACCCTTTAACGAAGCGTCGAGACTCACACTTGAACCTTTATACTCACTAAAATCACGACCCATGACAGACCGAGTGAACCGGGCTGCTTATTCATTTAGGCCCTGATCCACGGCAACACGGTATCTCGAACGTGCACGGACCCGACAAAGACTAAACTCAATATCAAAACGTACGATAACGCGTAAAATAAAGAAATGGAGGTGAACGGTCGCCATTGCTGATTTCGAGAACAGACTAATTTTTACGCAACGAAATTAACTGCATTTATCGCCATATTGACCAAGAAAAACCATGGTCGGAACGACCTGTGACGCTAAATCAAAAAATTGCGTCACAAGTGATTTATCAAAAATTGATTTTAACGATCTAGAAAATACGCGCCTACCTGATAAACGTAAGCGTGTGACTCACTAGTCTTCCGACATGCAATTTTATTTCTTTATACTTTTTCTGGCTTTGGAGGGTTACAAAATTAAATATGTTCCGTCACTTCCCGAGTCGAAATTTAGCGCCCGTTTAGAACCTCCAACATCCTCTTTTCGAGGTTTAAGAGGGCCTAGAGAGGATCAAATCGCATAGAAAATGAGATCCTCTTTAGTGCCTAAAACTTGCAGAAAACAGACAAATCGCACCTATCGAGGCTGAAATGAGGATCTTACGAGAACCTCATTAAGCCCTCGCTTACACTCGGCCGCCTGTACCCGTGTCGAAATTTTCCACTTTTATCCCAGGCCTGGTTTGGATTTCCATCAGGGCAAATTGGCATAATAAATATAGTTTACTATCTATAAATTATCAATTAAAAATCATCGATGAATTAAATTAATACTATTCCATTATTTTTAAAAATTTATCACATTTAAAAAAAAAAGACACAGACCGGGACTCGAACCCACTATCCTTCAATCCGTGAATTCAGCACTTCTGATCCTCAAATAATTATTAAAAAAAAAATTAACGCTCTGGAAATTTTTTTTTTTTTACGAATTTTTCCGGCTTCGTAGTCCGGACGTTATTCCGTCGAAATTAATTTTTTTCCTACCTGAGATTTTAACTGAGACCTACCAAACGACCTACCTAACGACTGACACGCTACCACTATGCTATTGATTCCTTATGACTTTTACGTATTTAAATGACATTAGTCTACAAGTTCTAATGGAAAAGCGCTGTCTCACCGGGTTGCATAGAGCAGCGTGATATTCAGTAAAAAGGTGATATACAGTGAAAAAATTCATTCAATTGTTAAATAACAAATAGGTTTCATAAGAACTAGATAAATTGAAATTATAAAATTCGATTGTGGAATATTGAAACTGTGAGCAGGACAGGATGGTGTAGAAAAAAATACAATATTCATGTGATCACTTTACTCAGGGTACTTTAGTTAACAATTACATTTATCAAGATCCATGTAGAGTTCAAAAATGAAAATTGATACATGGGATTGTGAGACGATTTGCAAGGTGATAGTAAGTGAAAATTTTACTCACTTGTTAATTAACAATTGAGTTCAAAATAACTGCAGGCAATTAAAGTTTGAAAATTGATATCTGGAATCTTCATATTCTGAATGAAATAGTATACAAAAACCTTAATATTTATACAATTAATTCACCTTTTTCACGTTAGTTAACAAATATATTTCTCGAGAACCACGTGTCGTTTCAGCATCAAAATTTGTATGTAAGACTGTGATTTTTATTTAATATAATAAATACATGTGAACAATAAAAATTTTATTTAAAAAAAAATTAATTAAAAAATGGTTTTCATAAGAACTAGGTGCATACAATTGTAAAATTGATTTGTGGAATATTGAAACGTGAGCAGGACAAGGATGGTGTAGAAAAAAATACAATATTCATGTAATCAATTTACATAGGGTACTTTAGTTAACAATTACATTTATCAAGATCCATGTATAGTTCATAAGACAATGTGCAAGGTGATAGTACGTGAAAATTTTACTCACCTGTTAATTAACAATTGAGTTCAAAATGACTGCAGGCAATTAAAGTTTGAAAATTAATATCTCGAATCTTCATATTCTAAATAGAACAGAATTATGCATACAAAAACCTTAATATTTATAGAATTAATTTACCTTTTTCACGTTAGTTAACAAATATATTTCTCGAGAACCACGTGTAGTTTCAGCATCAAAATTTTTATATAAGACTGTGAATTTTATTTAATATAATAAATACATGTGAACGATAAAAATTTTATTTAAAAAAAAATAAATTAAAAAACGGGTGCGTGTACACACGGTACGCGCGTCAGAAGTGAATACTCGTATGTGATCAACGGAACTCGCTTATTGCGTTATTCTCATCAGATGAAAGAATAGTGAGAGGGAAAGAGGATAGATTGACATGCATGAAAACACGAAATGACAGGATTGTCCTTATTTCACACTGTTCTATCCGTTGTATGTATGAGTTTACAGCTGAATTTACTGTGTCTTCGTACCTCGTGTTGACGCTGGCGTTAAAAATTTTATTTGTATAGAGGGGGTTGGGGGGGGGGGGCAGAAAGAATTGATAGGGTGTGTAAAGAAGTAGGAATTAGTTATAGATATGAAATCAATTTTATTTGTATAAGTATATGTATCTGTAAGTAAAAAATTGGGATAAATTAATTCTGTTCTCTTATTCTATACTATTTTCATTGCTCTCGTGTCTATTATTTATAGAATCGTCTAATTCTACAATACCAAAAATTGGATTATGATAACTCAAATATGACATAAAATGCTTCAGATCCATTTTGTCGATATTTTTTGCAAATACGTTGAACGGCCTTTAGTGGTCGGATCATTCCTGCCGTTGATAATTTTTAACGAGAAATGTTTTTTTCTAAAAAGTGATGGAGTGACTCGGCCTGTGGCAATGAAAAATTGACATTAAAATCACCTGCGAGAATTACCGATTCATTACGGTAATGCACAAGGTCTGCTAGCATATCGGCTAAAACTTGAGAACCGCCTATTGCTAAGGGCAATAACGCTTTAGCGATTAAACCTCATAATATCTTTAAGCGATGTATTGAGCGAAATATAAATTGCTATTAAAGATTGAACGGAGGAAAACTTCGGAGAGCGTATTTCATTTTTTTTTTAATTAAAGCAAATTTTTTAATATCTGAAAATACCTCCACATTCTACCTATCAATCCAACATTTTGTACCGTCAGTAATTTTCTCATAGTTATATATTATCCAAGTATGTATAATATGTAATATATACAAACAAAACACAAAACAGAAGCTTAAACTCGGCACGAAGCGAAGACGGTGTGAACTCACGCATGGATGTAGACTCACACACACATGCGCGCTGCTGTCCTAACACATATAAAACACGTACACGCGGGCATGCTATGGATGGCCTATCGCTCTCTCGCTCGCTCACGCATCATTCTCTCTTTTTCTCTCTCTTCTTCTATTCCTTCATTCTCTTGTCCGGTGGAACAACGCGGCTGGGGGCGGGGCCTAATGTAGTCGCATAAGAAGTATTCACTTCAAAAATGGGTTTCATAAGAACTAGGTGCATACAATTATAAAATTCATTTGTGCAATATTGAAAATGTGAGCAGGACAGGATAGTGTAGAAAAAAATATAATATTTATGTAATCAATTTACTCAGGGTACTTTAGTTAACAATTACATTCATCAAGATCCATGTATAGTTCAAAAATGAAAATTGTTATATGGGCTTGTGAGGCGATGTGCAAGGTGACAGTAAGTGAACATGTCACTCACCTGTTAATTAACAATTGAGTTTAAAATTACTGCAGATAATTAAAGTGTGAAAATTGATATCTCGAATCTTCATATTCTGAATAGAACAGAATTATGTATACAAAATCCTTAATATTTATATAATTAATTTACCTTTTTCACGTCACGTAAATATATTTCTCGAGAACCGCGTGAGGTTTCAGCATCAAAATTTTTATATAGACATGTAAGACCGTGAATAAGGCGATGCTAAGTTGAGGCATTGGCTATAATTATTTTCCTATTTTCTATTTCAGTATTATATTTAATATTTTTTCGCATCTTGCAAATGTAATTGTACCTACGTGTTGCTGAAATAGTATATTGTGCATCAAGGGCGTAAAGTGGGCTTTTTAGACCGAGTACTGCAACCACACGAGTTCAAAAAGCCCACTTAGCCCTTGCATGGTGCACACTATATTTTTTGTTACACATGTACTGATTTCTGCGTTTTTTATGCTCCAGTCCAATCAAATGGTGCCTCAAAAGGGGGCCTCTGTGCATTTTGGGTAGGCAGCGATTTTTTTTTCATTTTGTAGGGGATCAGCCATGAGTGTAAAACTCAGTTTCCGGGATTCTAGCAGGTGAGGAATGACCGCAATCTTGAAATTGAGGGTGTAAATATTTTTTTAAATTTATCTCCGTAACCATGAAGCTGACAAAAATTTTGTTAAGAGCTTATTTGTACCTGATAAAATTATCTACAACTTTATTTTATAACTTCTTGCGCTAAAGTTAATAATAAAAGGGTTATAAACAAACAAATATGATAAATGAGAAGGTAAAATTCTTTGAGGCCAGATAATTAATTATTTAAAAATGTTACAATAAAAATACCTCTTACCTTTTTTATGCAGCATTTCGTAACAAACAATTTGACCGATTTAATTTTTTTATTTGGTTTGTTTTTCTTTGATATTTTAGCGTTGTGATAGTCCAGTGTCAAATGGTGAAACTGTGCAAAACCAATAAAAATCAAACCGAATAAAAAAATTAAATCGGTCAAATTGTTTATTACGAAATTCAGCATAAAAAAGTTAAGAGATATATTTGCACTGAGCGTTATGAGTATTTGATATAATGTGTAAAATGATGATTCTGGAGGATTTCGAGGTTCAAAATGGGAGCTCGAGAGTGGGCCGGACGCTATGAGTATCAAAGCGGGTGCTAAATCATGAAACCAGAGGTCTTGGGAGGCCCTAAATGGGAGCTCGAGAGTGGGTCGGACGTTATGAGTATCAAAGCGGGTGCTAAATCATGAAACCAGAGGACTTGGTAGGCCCTAAATGGGAGCTCGAGCTCGAAAAGTATAAAAGAGGCTTTAAATGGATGTTAATTTTCGACTTTGGAGGACTTGGAGGTGCAAAAGAGGAGTTCGAGGAGCAAATGTGATATAAGGAGGATGTGTTTGATGCTAAGAGTATTAAATGAGGCGCTAATCTTCGACTCGGGTTACAGTATGATGCTCTGCTTCATGATGTTCAATGATTTGTTGTAGATGATTTGCCCTTGTACTTCTGCGTTGTCGATATTTCCCTCTAGTAGTTCTGCGTTGTCGATCTTTTCCCTTCGTCGAGTCGTCGGACTCGGGTTGAATGGTTTTGGTCAGCTTCCTGTTGAGTCTCTGGTTTCGTAGTCGGTACTGCTTGATGATCCTCGGGATCCACTCGATTATGTTTGTATATATTTTTTTTTAATAAGTCTGTCAACTCTGGCGTCTGGTCTCACTTCCGACCCGGTCGGGTTTGCACTTTTTTTTTTTTTTTTTAAATTTATCTTTTCAGTTCTTTTCGCGTTCGTTTGTCGTGACTCAGTCACTTACACTCGCGATACTTCGTAAAAATAGTTTCGATACCGTGAATTTGATTTTATCGAATTGTGACAATCCCACCGCTGCCACCAATGTTGTGCCCGTGAATTTCGTCACGTGGGGATGAAATCGTCGAGGACGGGTTTGTGGGTGATTGTCAAGGTTAAGTAAATCTCCAACTCGAGTATAACAAAATTACAGTCTAGTTTATTCCATGATGATAAAGTATTGGTTACAATATAGTTCTTGTTTATTTTGCCTTGAGACCAACTGACTGCAATTTGACCATAGCTTCCGCTAAGGATAGCTCGCTTCATTGAACAGCCCTGTTGCCGACCAAAGACTGCCTTTTTATATTATTCCTGTAGTAAATTTTCGTTTAATTTTCTGGAGACGTGGAATCACACGAACGTCGCTTGACGACGTGTGTCGCAAAGTCACCTTTAAACTGCTGACTTTGCCCAATTACAAAGTCACCTTCAAACTGCTGTGTTTGCACAATCAATGGCTAAGTTGAATATAATTCTACATGATGAAATTGGGGAACAACAGTTATGAAAATCCATTTTCTAAATCAGTTTAAGGAAAAACTGTAAAGTGCAACCATCAAAACTACAAATACTCTCTACCAAGAGGAGGAAAAGGAAACCGTGTACTGAGTATACTAAGTGTACTGAGTATACGGTTTCCTTTTTCTCCACTTGGAAGAGAGTATTTGTAGTTTTGATGGTTGCACTTCACAGTTTTTTCTTAAACTGATTTAGAAAATGAATTTTCATAACGAAGAAAACTCACTACAGGAAAAAGAATCGGAATCAACTGAGTGAGCCAAGAGAGAGTGAGAGTCGCTGCAAAGGATTAACCACACTGCAAATCCAAGTGTGTAGTTTTTACACACTTATGTGTGTAATTTCTTGTAGTCACTTTTTACCTACTTTCACGTGTGTAATTCTACGTCATAACACACTTTAAGTGTGTTATTTTTTAGAATTACGCACTTCAAGTGTGTTATTTTGTAGAATTACACACATAAGTGTGTAAAAAATACACACTTGGCTTTGCAGTGCAGAGCACGGAAGTAACAATCGATGACGGCGGTCGAAAATCCCAGAAAAAAGCAACATTGCCATTGCGCTCTTTTGTCATTTTTTAGACATTGCACTGTGAAATATGTAAAGATACAAAATAATTTAGCGTTGGAGGCATTCAAAATACGATAGAGAAAAAAAAAAAAATTAGTGATGATCTGATTAAAATTAAAAATGTGTGATCCCTCAAATTGAAAAATTTATTGGTTCGCGACGATGTAGCGGGATAAATATACATATTATGGAATTAACGCAGGAGACATGATTTACAGAAAAAACTATAAGCTTTTATTTGTTGTCAGTGCTTATATTAATAAAAATGCATACATCACGAGATACACGCGAAAAACTATGAAAAAGACCTTTTTTTTTACTTTAATCGATTTTCGGCACTATCAGGCATGCAGTAAATCGAAAAAAAGTATATTTCCCATTTTTTTGTACATAATAACCTATCAAAAAAGAGGTAGCCCAGAAAAAAAGTTATTTTAACTTGTATAGACGTTAAACTTTCCCTTAATTCTCGCGTCTATGCCTCGTGACTAAGGGGACGGGAACATGATGGAAATAAATCGCACACAAAATGGCGGCCAGAGATAATGCGAAAAACGTGGTTATTTATTCGACGTTATGAATGTAATATATATTGTAGCGAACCGCTACTCTTTTTTTGTTTACAACTGGCTGCATCGTCGGTTGCGCCATGCGAGAGGCCAGGGTTGTTGCTGGGCAGTGCGCATAACGCGCTGCCTGACAATATGCATTTTTATTTTTCATAATTTCGCGCTGCGAGCTTCCGTGAGAGCAGAAGAAAGAAGAAGCGCTGCTGGACATACGCCCTACGCGCATGATTCTCTGCGCACTCTATGCCCCCTACGCCCCGCCATCGATGGCCCATCGACCGGAGAGCACACGGGAGCGATAATTTGGCGACACTTAGCAACGAGACCCGTCACGAGAAACACTCGAGAGACAGCGTGCGCATTCTCG
Source organism: Rhorus exstirpatorius (assembly GCA_963564615.1). Taxonomy (NCBI): domain Eukaryota; kingdom Metazoa; phylum Arthropoda; class Insecta; order Hymenoptera; family Ichneumonidae; genus Rhorus; species Rhorus exstirpatorius. Next base: position 2,311,567 of record OY751314.1, on the reverse strand, counting down.
CCTGAGCCCTTCCGATACGAGCGAGAGAGAGAGAGAGAGAGAGAGAGAGCGATGAGGACCACGTGCGCACAGCTGGCCGAATAGCACTTTTGGGATTATATCGAGTCGTACAATTGATAAAACACTGTGATAGCGTAATAAATTCGAGTTCATTTTAATAAGCGTGTGCGTTATTCGAGAAGCATCGGCGGTAGAGGCGTGCAACAACCGACTAGGTAAGTCTGGAATGTTTCCTCCCTCCATCTTTCATGTAATTCCACTGCTGGCGTGCTTGGTCGGCTTACGTTCTTTCCCTCCCAATATCTCTCACGTTAATACGTAAGGTGGAAGTAAAATCAAAAATTGTATGTCGAGAAATCTCTACGCCCATGCATCTACGAGCTAGCGGGTGGATTTCTCTACAATATATATCAGACTGTTTCAAAATAAATCGATAATTTTTTTTTGCTTTACACAATCTTAAACTATACTTGGACATCAAAAAATAATCCTCGCGGAAGGAGGGGCCGGTCCTTTAAGATTTAGAGGTGTCTCATCAGACTTTTGTCATTTTTATTTCGTTAATACGTGAATAATTAATTTGCATGGATGCAACAAACGTTTTTCTAGTCCTAAAATGATGAATATATTCCAAACTTATGTATAAATACTGAATATACTAGAAAAAACGATCTTGATGATCACAGCAACAATTATCGGTCTATATATACGTCGATAAATGCAAAAAAACAAAAACAAAAAAAAATTATTATTAATAATCTCCTACTTTCCTTTTAAAGTACTTCCTACTTTGTACTTTCTCCTACAATTAAGTAGGAGATTATTAACTACTAATAAATCACGATTTTAAGAAAATCTTTATAAAAATCGTAATTCATTGTTTTTTCATTTGCTAACATGTTATTATTTTGTTTAATTAATCATAAAGTCCTGTTTGCTAATAATAATAATTTGTACTCGATTGACAAAATAGACTAAGAGTTGAATAATCATTAATGTTATTGAGAAAAATGATGTGGGGTTAGAAAAACAGGCATGCAGAGGTACCCGCGCGCCGATACGACGCGCCGCGCTAGATAAATTAATTTATCTCTACCAGTAAACATAATTTCTCCATTAAAAAAAATACGTTTCTTATAGAAAATTTGACGTAGAATACGATGGTTGTATTAAGAAATCGTTAAAATTTGGGGGCCATGGTTAAAAATTGATTTAAATATTTCAATTGTTTATAACAATATGAAATTTTTCATAATTCTTTTTGAAAATATTTTTTCTTAAAAGTCACTTTTTTATCTTCAAAATGAAAAAAAAAAGTTTCCTCTAGCTTAAAAATAACCAGAGTTATGAATTTTTGAAAATGAGTCCCCAAGGCAAAAATCACGAAAATCTCAAACTTTCAACCCCCTCTATTAAAAAAAAAAAAAAAAAATTCCTCGAACACGTATCTTTTTTTTTTGACATAGAACCCGTAAAAAAAGTTTCAGCCATATAAAAAATGTGTCAGTCAGAATGGTGTTCGGTTTGTAAAAGAATTAGTCATTAACGAAATAAAAAAAGACAAAAGTCCGATGAGATACCTCTAAATCTTGAAGAACCGGCCCCTCCTTTCGCGAGGATTATTTTTTGATGTCCAAGTATAGTTTAAGATTGTGTAAAGCAAAAAAAATTATCGATTTATTTTGAACCAGTCTAATATATATTTAATTATAAATAAATATATAAATGGCTTAAGCGCCTGATACTCGCGGATGACATTAATTTAACAAAATTACTTGATACACATACTCGAGGCAACCGGCCCCTCGCGACACACGCGGTTCTCGATTCGATCGTGCTTTGTAGCTCCCGGCGTCCCACGCCAGTCACTACCTCGACTCTCACGCTCGCGTCTTTACTCGACGCCTTCTCGTAACCGACTCTCGTAATACTCGAGCACGCGGCTAATGGCTGCCTGGTGATAGCGACTGCATCGCTTCTCACGCGCACCTCTCGTACGACTAAACTCTCGCGCCGTCTACAACTCTGCTCGCGACAATACGACTCAGACTGATGACTGTAACATAACGGACACCCTAATATATATACTATAACGGGACAGACTAGGGAGTCTACCGTTAAAATATAGGATATTCCGTCATCCATTGTTTATATCCATGTTTGATCAATTTCGCGATTCCCCGAAATCCCAAAATAGAATCTATCCTTCCGAGAGCCCATGACGTAACCATCGTACCATGTGCAAAAGCTCTAGAAGCTTGGCAAAATTGCCCTACCACAAACCCTTCGACCAATTGAATCACGGCGCCGGTTGTTCATGGAAAAGTATTTAAGAGTATGACCAGTAAGCTTCGTCCTCATTTTGATCAACGTTATCGGTGAGCATTATTCGCGTCAAGCGATTTCTTGACATTCCTTATTTACGACGAAATCTCGTCAACTTTCGATATTTACTTCGTGTACCAATTCTCCAAGATTCTCAACGAATTCGTATATACGACAGTTCTGGCCATCGAGGACTACAAAATCGACGACATTTCTGCAACTTCAGCTATCTCGAAAAGTCTTTTTCAAGACTCTTCGTGATCATCGTTGACTCGTCCTTTTTAGGACGAATCAATTATAACGTACTTGCTTATCTTTCTCAAGACACAGCAAATCACAACTCTTGTTCATTTATATTCAATAAAACATTTCAGGTGATAGGGAGCCTGGTTTGCTTGAAGCCCCCGCACTGCGTCGGGAAGTTGGATAGCTAACCAGGTGCACGTCTCAGAAAACAACCTCGAGGTAGGGAACCAGAATCCTTGGAAAAACCCTCAGCACTGTGGCTGAGGGCGGGAACAAGGAAGAAGGTGCATTGCTAAGAAAACCCTCCATGAGTGATAAGCTTCACTTATCCGCGTGACACATTACAACCAACTCTTGAGTCGTTAAGACCCTCCGTCATAATACATTAAAAATCGATTGAGAATCGTTTAGCGTCACTTGAATTTGGGTGAGTGGCCTTCCACTCCCAGGACGCTGGTTTAACGGACAAAATTAAGTCAGCCGACAAAAAGACATCATTATCGAATTATAACGAAAATGATTTTTGTGTTTCCAGTCACCTCACGATTGGAAGCATCTCGAAATTCGAAAAACACACTCACACGCTCTCACACACACACAGACACGCTCATACACGGGCAACCAGGCAGAATAACATAGGGACATCGCGTCTCTATACAAGCATCTCGCATATTGAGTCTCGCAATATTTCGTACAGTCGCAAATCTCCCAGTGAACACGTTATATTGCGGCAATATAACATGGAAGTTACAGGTTATGTCACAATGTTATTCTTGTGATACATAGCTGGTATATAACGTAAAAGTGACATGTTATGTACCATTTGTTATATGCTGGTTACATAACTGGTATGTAAAGTTTTGACGTTACAGTAATGTAATAGAGTTTTGTAGCCGTTACGTAACATGTTTGTAACAATGTGAATGTACCTTTGGTGATATTTATGTAACGTGAATGGGGTGTAACGGAGGAACGTTACAGTGATGTAACATGACTCTGTAACGTTCACATAACCTGCTTGTAACAATGTTAGTGTATCTATGGTGATATTTCTGTAACGTTAATAGCGTATAAGATAGTAACATTCCAATAATGTAACATGACTCTGTAACGTTTACATAACATGCTTGTAACAATGTGAGTGTACCTTTGGTAATATTTATGTAACGTTAATGGAGTGTAACGTAGTAACGTTACAGTGATGTAACGTGACTATGTAACGTTTACATAACATGCTTGTAAGAATGTGAGTGTATATATGGTGATATGTATGTAACGTTAATAGGGTATAACGTAGTAACATTCCAGTAATGTAACATGACTCTGTAACGTTTACATAACATGCTTGTAACAATGTAAGTGTACCTATGGTGATATTTATGTAACTTTAATAGGGTGTAACTTAGTAACATTACGGTAATATAACATGACTCTGTTACGTTTACATAACGTGCTTATAACAATGCGAGTGTACCTGTGGTAATATTTATGTACCGTTAATGGGGTGTAACGTAGTAACATTACAGTAATGTAAGTAGTATATGGACCACTATGGCCACCCCCACTCCTATCCCCTCCACTTTCCCCCACGCTGGAGCCTCTTTCCGAGCCCGGTGGGGGTAATGGTGGGGAGAGGTGGTGGGGGAAGAGTTCTGCGGGCTCGCCATAGTGGTCCGATTATTATCATTATTTAAATAATAATAATAATCCATACTTTCTTCTCTTTATTAAATTTTTATATACACTTTCACTTAAATATACGTAATGCTTCTATACAATGAGACAAGGATTTATCTTTTACGGAGTACAACAGTTTTAACGATGTGATCCAAATGATGTATCAATAGATTGTCAATTAGCGCTGTTTTTTGTACAAATAGGTAATTCGTTATATGAATTATTAGGCGTTGTTACTTTTTGGGCAGCTCTCTCTCGTATTTTCGCACGCTTTGCGTGAATATTACGGCGTATGCAGCTCGTTGTAAAAACTGATATTTCTGATGCTATTGCGTGTACAAGAGAGTCTCTGCAAACTGTCACCTCGTTGCAAACACGATGAAGCCACGAAATATTTCTGTTCATACTGGCTTGTAATAATGTGAGTATAATGAATTGTTCTTTTGTGAAACAGAATATCGATAATGAGCGATATGCAGGGTCCACACACTCTTCTTCTTCTTCCTCCTCTATGTTGAAATGGTTTTGAAAATCGTGTCAAGAACAGCCATCCATAGTTAAACAACCATGGATATAACGTTTGAAGCTAATCACAGGCCGTATCGTACCACTCCGACAAATATCTATGCCCACACACAGATTTCGTCCCCAAATTATTTAGCTTATATGCGAACGGCACCAGCAGCGATCGTAGATTCTCGGCACGTTTCGCATACATCACAGGACCTAATGATTTGTTGACGGTTTGAATTCCAAATTATTGAATTTTGTGCCGCGATATTGCACCGCCAGATTATGTTCACGGGCCGCGGCTATCAACTGTTGAAATAGTTAAGCGTCTTTTTCGAACAGCTTGACGAATCTGGCTGGTAGGAAACAAGCAAATGCGTTTTCTACGTCGATGACGATGGGTGAACCCCATTTAGTTTGAACAGTTCTTACATCGTTGATATTGTAGTCTTTTTCGAGCTCTAGCTCTGATAATTTTTTCACTGGTAGAAAGGCTGCCGTTTGACCCACTTTGTTGATTCGTGCGAAATCCATCGTAAATATTGAGCTCGTAAAATTTTCGTGTTAAAGAGATAAATCGCGATCTCGCTTGTATCACCGTTTTGATAGATGCAATGTCATGTAGAAGCGCTTCTATTCACCGTTTTAATTTGTGTCATTTAATTTGCACACACCTCAAGTGGGAAAAGGTTTTACTTTGATGTCTGACTACGGTTTGATCGCAAATGTCGGTCGTTCTCCAGGGTCTAACTTATACTCTGCAGTCGCCCCTCCACTAGAGCTCCCCCCACTATAAAGATTACTCATTTTATTAGAAATAACAAAGACAAAAATAAATCTGATCGTCTACATACGATACCCTATAAAGATGACTTAACAAAAGTAGACATAACAAAAGACAAAAAGAAATTTTTTCATACTGATTCGAAGAAGAATCGATGGTTTGAAGCGGCACGTGCCGCTTGAAATATGATAGTCGCTGAAAGTGACTTTTGTACCCAAAGAATGCTGACTCCAAGGCGCGTGATCGCAGTTCAAGGATAGGTAGAAAAAATAAAGCGTGAAAAATTTCAATGTCAAATTTATTTCTTATATTAAAATTAGATTCATTATTGCCGTACACGGGAACAACAGTTCTGTATACAGTGTAAGTTTTTATGATTAAAATTATTTGTACCACCGCCACCACCAACCGCAGAGTCCATATTGAAAACTTTGCCCCGAGGCTTAGACTTTTCGCGTTTTTTTATATACGCATTATAATAATCGTTCACTGTTTTATCGTTTCGGGATAAATCATCTGAAAATACACGTCGAAACTTATTAATACCAAAGCCAGTAGACATATAATGAAGAAACATAATGCAATACTGTCCGCAACACTGCGAATCTAGACCCTGAAGCTGAGTAGCGTTGCATCGGAAAAGCTTGCAGTTTCTTCGGAGTCGGATGAGATGCTGCCGGACGATTGGAGGGATCCCGCAGCTGTCAAAGTATCGTCCTTCTCCAGTTCGATTGACGTACATGGTGACCCAGTGGGATGCGGGTAATTTGTGGCCATCGGTATTAACGACAAAAGCTGACGGCCACGTCCACACCTTCGGGATACGATCGGCTGGGTATACGCCTATCGTGTGGTCTAGTATGTTCCGCAAGGCCTGCAGAATTTCTAGACTGTTCATAGCAGCCTGAAGCAGAAGGTTTCTTTTTCTTTTCCTCGCGAGGCCCGTCTAAGCTCCATCTCGTGGTCGTTCTATATTCCCATAAGGAGGCGATGCGATCTTTATGACAGAGCCGATCTTTTATTTGTTTCGCATTATTCAGCGCACATTTGTACGTGAGATTGTTATGTAGCGATCCGTGGTATATGCAACGAGTGTCGTCCCGATGAAGATAACGGAATGAGGGAGCCTCCTCCTCCTCCTCTAAATTTATCATGAAGCAGCCTGTGAGTTGCGCCAGGTACTCTGATTTTATTGAACCCCTCGTGAATATTTGATCTGATTGTTCCGCAATATTTTTCAAAATTGATTCCATATGTTGCGCCGTTGTATCGCCCTCACGCCATTTTAAACCATGATGATTTCTAGTCAACCAGGAATTCTGACGCTTCAGCGTCGGTGATAGATCCTTATTATCGTGAGGTGAAGACACAAGCCAATGAGTGGTGTACGGCCCGTGTAGGCAAATGATCGCAACTTCTTTCGGCACAAAACGATTGTTTTTATCTCGCAAACCCTGTATATCGATTCCGATATTCATGATGCTTTCTCGTTGTTCTCTCTGATAATACTGTTCAGCTCTTTGTGTCACGGAGACCTAGCTCGGCGGATACAAATTCTGCTGACTAACCAGAAAAGTCAACGATTACTTGTCTGGATAAGTCAATCTCCAACATTATCATACTCGGCGTACACAATACAATTTACCGTTGATGCGAGAGCCTTTTCGAATCGTACTTCTATTCTAACACTGCCGTGTTTTACCAAATTCCAATGAGTACTGCTGTTTGCCGATAGATCGGGCGTAAGATCAAACGCGAAAAGGCAATACCCTTCGGGGTAGGCCTCCCGTGAAATACAATTACCTTCATTGAGAAAGTGAATACCCGTTCCGGAGAACAGAGTATGATAAGCGTCCATGTAAAACTTTGATTTTGTAAAGTCGGGCTGCAGAGCCTTTGACTGTATTTGCATGCCATCCACATACAACGATAGATAATTGATTTGATAATTTTCAAAATTAAACGGGATTTTATCGAGGCAGCCGTTGAACGCTTTATTATCGACGAAGCCAATGATGATACGTTTTGGTAGCTGGCCGAGGATTACATTATCGAGAGTTTCGCTATGTACTCCGCTATGCATGGATATAGCCTTTACCTCTACGCGTGTCAGGGGGTATTTTGCCGTAGCTTTACACAGAGCTCTTGCATGTGCTAAAAGTATACCAGGTGCTATCTTGGCGCGACGTACGAGAAGCGACGCTCCGACAATATGTATTTTATAGTCAGCCGTCCCGCCCAGAAGGCAAAATAAATTATTTGTGCGTACGAGTCGCAGACGCATTTCAACACTGTTCAATAAGAATCTCTCTTGATTAAAGACATCGCAGTGAAGATGACCGAGGAGATCAATAGTTTTTCCACTGCTAAGAAGGTCTCTGCGGCTAACAAGTCCACCGTTAGCTGTATCTGTATCCTCCATTTTTTCCGGTGTATCAGCGAACCAGAGCACACTCGTAAGATGAGAGTTCTTTGCGCCGTCTCCATAATTTAGCAGTGTTTCAATGTATGCTCTGTATGCATACGCGTTATTCGGTTGCGATACAAGTTTCTGGTTGAAAAACACATCTACTTGATTAAACATTGAATGCATCAGATTATTGACGGGGCCTATTTTAATCGTTGAATCAGGCTTCTCAGCCTGACACTGTATTTGAACGCGCATGCTTAGCATGTTGTGAGCAAGATCAATGTATTCATCACCCTGACCAGGTACCACAAACCCAATTGGTGAATCATCCGTTAAAGATGAGTTCGGTTTGTAGTACATCCATTGTGTTCCCTTGATGGTGGTTTGTGTAGGAGGCAGTGTAAATAGCTCGAGCTCTGACTTGAAACACTCGCAAGAGTGTGTGTGTAAGATAGCCATATTTACCCTCTCTCTCTCTCTCTCTCTCTCTCTCTCTCTCTCTCTCTCTCTCTCTCTCTCTCTCTCTCTCTCTATGCGAAAATATCAGCCACCGTCCGTAGAGCCTTCCTCTTCTTGGTTGGCCTTCTCTTATTTATCCTCCTCTTTGCGTTGCTCGCTTTCTCGACGAAGACGTAGCCTGCTTTCTTTTTTTCACACTATGGATACGTCGCACACCACGGCCGGCAATGGAATGCTGGGATCGATTAATTTTTGCCATTTTATAGCCAGAACCCTTCATGAGCGTATCAATTTTTTCCTCCGCCTTTCGCTTCAGATTTTTGCCAGACTCGCGTAAACGCGCTTTGAACGCTTCTCTTGGCCTTACACCATTGTCCATTATATCGGTGGCAACATTAACACCGGCACGCAGAGCCTCCTTGCCGACAGCCCGTGCTCCATTCTTCAAAAGAGGTATAATGTGGCGGAAAAGGCCACCGAGAAAACTGCCAGTCCCGTGGCTCCTTTCATTCGGTGAGCCTATGTACACGTTACTGATACCCCTATATCCGGTCCGAGCACCACCCATCTGCATATCAAAGTATTCATCGTAACAAGTCATTGCGTCGACTTCTTCGATCTGTACGCTTGAACTGTAATGTCACCGTCAGCGTCCCGTACTCAAATGGTATCGGCTGCCCAAACTCATCCCTTATATCGATATCGACCGATTGAAAGTTTGTATGAATCAGAGGTACGTAGCGTGGTGGCGAAAAACCTCTAATCTTCACAGAGCCGTAATTGTTGCTATCCGCGGTATAAGATGGTACAACACGTAACAGAGGTGCATGCACATCGCCGGTAATGTAGGGTTCACAAATATCCGTATAAACGAATAACATATCGGGAATAGCATTGGTTAGGCTGGCAGGTCGTGCGCCAGTGTAACTAACATCTCCGAATGCAGACGGAAGCATCACACTGCCGGGTGTGGTAAATCCTAAAATCTTGTTGAGCCTTGGTGAGAAATGGAAAGCATGAATTAAATTTTCCCAAGAATCGCAGATACGGGTCACTTGGACGTAGCCGTTGCGAGCGCACTGAAATCGTAAATGACCGGCAACACCCTGTAGTTCATTTATTACTTCGAGCAATGAGTCTATACTCTTATATACGCCGGGTGGAACATACACGCAGCTCTTTTCAAAGTCAATAGTAGACGGGAGAATACCCGGTTGTACTTTATACGGCACGGTCTTGATAAAGTTCTGCTCGTCTTCCTGAGGTATATGCAGGATCGTCATGGGTATATGTAATTCTGTAAGTCCAACGGCCCAATTGCCTTGCAAAGATACGCATTGTGGCAATCGTGTTGTATAACGCGTTGTCGTATTTTCTGGGTAATATTTCATACTGCTGTTGCTCGGTAAAACGATATAAAATTCGTCTCTCATCGTGATTTTTTATTTTTTTCGGTAATAGTACGAACTCTCGATAACTCGGCCTCGTAAAAAATGCCGTCAATATCTTTGCCGTGAAGATCGCGTAAAAAGTACACCGTCGGCCAACTAGTCGTCGATATGCGATGAATTTTGAACAGTTCGCTGCTCCAGCCGCTCTCGTAACCTTTTGCGAAGGCCGCTTTTGCACTACTGATTCGTACAACATCACCGATCCCGTATTTAGGGATGTGTTCTCGCTCCAAATCCTTGTAACGCTGCATCAAATTAGCACGAGCTTGAGCTGCAGTGGCAAGAGTCACCGTTACCGGGGCCATTTTTATGCTGCTATGTCGGGCATTATTATATGCAGACACTATATTTTGCAGCACATTGATGTATCACTTCGCGCGAGTATATGTAAAGTATCGCCACATTCTTTCTTTCAATGTTCGATTAAATCTTTCCACAATAGCGGCTTTTATATCAGGATTCCATGCAGCTCGAAACTGAATATCTTTCTTCTTTAGAAGCTCATGAAATGCAGCACCCATGAATTTTTTGCCGCGATCCGATTGCAGGCATACGGGTGATCGGCTATTAGTGGCTTTTTGCGTGAGTATCCGCGTAAAAGCCTTAACCACAGACGCGGCAGTCTTGTCGCGTAAAGGTTCGACCCATGCATATTTACTGAGCACATCTATGACTACGAGGAGATAGGTATGACCATCGTTGTAATCTTTGATCGAGCGAAGATCTACGAGATCAGTCTCCCAGACATCGTCAATGTTTCGTACGCTGTAATGGCGTCGTGGAAATCGATGTTTCACAGGACGATGTTTCGTGTAAGCATCCTGTGTCTCTAACCACTGCACGGTCTTTTTGCTAGAAATTTTTTTTTTGCGTTGCGCGTAATAATTTTGCATCGCCCGAGAACGATGCTTCGTGGGAGGGATTATAGTACAGCTTTTCCGAAGTTTTCATGATTTAGAGTTTTAGGTCAGCCCCAATTACACGATTCTGCTTTTTCTTTTTACACTGACCGGCGCCTGTTTGCCCCCGCTCAGAGGTACTGAAGAGCTCATAAATACTGGGATCGGTGAAATCGTCACTGCTGTGATTGGCTCCCGCGTCGATCAACGACAAGTCGTGGGAGCGCACAGGTATTTTTCTTTTTTTCCGAAAAGGCGTCGAGGTGGGCACATCGGACCTCCACAGATCCTGGTTTCCTACAAATTCGCGTGGAATTTTTGTCGCTTTTAAAAATCCTGCAAACGCATGACGACCCGCAGGCGTGGAGATTTTCCTCGCACGCATACCATCGTTTATAAGATCGACAATATTGGAGTCCTTGATTTCTTTGCCGGCAATGGAGACGGTGCCTGTAGGATCCCAGCAGAACTATGTTGATGGTACAAGGCGTAAACGACGGAGCAAGAGTTTTGCTTTGTTGCGATATTTTGTCGGGACACTCTCAACGATCATAGAGTCGTTTATGCGTGAAACTTTAGCGCCTTTTCCACTATTCCCCTCCTCCTCTATAGGTGTCGTAATGTAATCATCATTTTTTGCGAGTGCACGATGCTGCTGCGCTCACTCATTATCGGCAAAATGGAGATAACGCTGCAACACCATGAAATACGCCGACCACTTTTCCTTCTTATCCTTGTACGAATTAGAATTTAAAATATCGTTCATCTCAGTGTACAATCTACTCAGTGTCGTACCAAGGGTTTGCACTGTTTGCTGGTGCTGTCGTTGAATAGATTCCGTTTGTCGATTATTCTGCACGCCTATATGCTGAAAATTCTCTTCAGGCACGAGCACCATTTTTCTCGTATTGTTCAGGAATGAGGAAAAGTTACCGGGTGACACGGTCAAATTTCGGGTCACGCGAGCGAGCGGGTCGGGTCGCGTTTTTCCGTCGATGGCGCCACGTACCGGGTCACAATTTAACGGGCAATTGATCATGCGGGGGGTCCTTCTCATCGATCGCCATGATTGATTTTAGTAGTCTTTGTCCAACACGAGAATCGATAAGACGCGTGTCGCGCTATACTTGGCTATTAATTGGGCTTTTTGCTATTATTTACGGGTTGAGATCAAAACGACGGGTTCAGATCTGTTCAGGGAAAATCAGACTTGCGGTGGGCATCATCCCGGGTTCAATATATTCACGATTCCTCGGATATCTCGGAGTTCTCGGCGCGGCACGAGTCATTCTCGGTACACGGGTTTTCTCGTACATTCTGAAAACGTGCTCTGCGAGCCACGTTTTCACTAGTAGTGATGCCGCCGAGACGAGACGAGAATCTCGTCGAGATTTTCGAGAAAAATCTCGTCTCGTGATGTCACGAGACGAGACGAGAATCTCGTCGAGATTTTCGAGATTTTGCGATATTTTTCATTAAACTGATTCATAGAAGTCCCATGAGTATGGTTGTATAAGCGAAAAGTGTTTATTTATTTTAAGTGAACAGAATCGTTTGTAGAGACTTGAAACATTTCGTACATTTTTTTTATCTTCAACAATACACACAATCGATAATGTCATTACTTATTTCCTTATAAAATATAACGTAGGTGATTCGTTTTTTTCCTTCATATTTTTTTAAATTTGCGATTGTAGGCTGCACGACATCCAGCCGTTGATGCAAAGTAGACTTCTTCCTGATCAGTGTTGGGCAGCATCCAATTACATTTAAATTACAAATTACAATTGTAATTTGTAATTTAAAGTCAAATCAATTACGAATTACAAATGTAATTGAAATGTTTTTTGGAATCAATTACAAATTACAAATGTAATTGAAATGTTTTTTTGAATCAATTACAAATTAAAAATGTAATTGAAATGTTTTTTTGAATCAATTACAAATTACAAATGTAATTGAAATGTTTTTTGGAATCAATTACAAATTAAAAATGTAATTGAAATGTTTTTTTGAATCAATTAAAAATTATAAATGTAATTGAAATGTTTTTTTGAATCAATTACAAAATACAAATGTAATTGAAATGTTTTTTGGAATCAATTACAAATTAAAAATGTACTTGAAATGTTTTTTTGAATCAATTACAAAATACAAATGTAATTGAAATGTTTTCTTGTATCAATTACAAATTAAAAATGTAATTGAAATGTTTTTTTGAATCAATTACAAATTACAAATGTAATTGAACCGTTTTTTCGAATCAATTACAAATTAAAAATGTAATTGAAATGTTTTTTTTAATCAATTACAAATTACAAATGTAATTGAAATATTTTTTTGAATCAATTACAAATTACAAATGTAATTGAAGTGTTTTGCCAAAAAAAAAAACAATAAAATTCAGAATTTTATTTTTTTTATTTTTTTTATTTATTCATTTATTTATTTAACTTTTTCATGCTCCCCCGCCTGATTATTATTATTAGTGCCTGAATGAAGGGTTTTGTCGAAAAAAAAAAAAAACAATAAATTTCGGAAAAGTAGTCAATCTAGACAATTACCATAAAAACATTTTGATTACATTTGTAATTTGTAATTTACTCAAAAAAACATTTCAATAACATTTGTATTTTGTAATTGATTCAAAAAAACATTTCAATTACATTTGTATTCTGTAATTGATTCAAAAAAACATTTCAATTACATTTGTAATTTGTAATTGATTCAATAAAACATTTCAATTACATTCGTAATTTGTAATTGATTCGAACAAACATTTGAATTACATTTGTAATTTGTAATTGATTCAAAAAAACGTTTCAATTACATTCGTAATTTGTAATTGATTCGAAAAAACATTTTAATTACATTTGTAATTTGTAATTGATTCAAAGAAACATTTCAATTACATTTGTAATTTGTAATTGATTCAAAAAAATATTTCAATTACATTTGTAATTTGTAATTGATTTGACTTTCAATTACAAATTACAATTGTAATTTGTAATTTAAATGTATTTAATTAAAAATTCGCCCAACACTGTTCCTGATTGATGGCGTGTGTGTGCGTGCTTGCGTGTGCGCGTGTGCGCGTGTGTGTGTGTGTGTGTGTGTGTGTGTGTGTGTGTGTGTGTGTGTGTGTGTGTGTGTGTGTGTGTGTGTGTGTGTGTGTGTGTGTGTGTGTGTGTGTGTGTGTGTGTGTGTGTGTGTGTGTGTGTGTGTGTGTGTGTGTGTGTGTGTGTGTGTGCGTGTGCGTGTGCGTGTGCGTGTGCGTGTGCGTGTGCGTGTGCGTGTGCGCGCGCGCGCGTGCGTGCGTGCGTGTGTGTGTGTGGTTGCAAGTGTGGGCAAATATGTTCAAGCGTGTGCGAGTGTGTTTGAGGGTGTGCGTGTGTGTGCGTGTGAGTGTGTGCGAATGTGTGCGAATGAGAGCGAGTGGAATCGAGTAAAGCCTACGAGCTCCAATAACCTGTAATATTATGCAAGCAAGATTTTTTAAAGACGAGATTTCGAGAAGAGACGAGACGAGACGAGATCTCGAGACGAGGCGAGATTTCGAGACGAGACGAGAAATTCGTCTCGTCTCGTCTCGCGGCATCACTATTCACTCGGGACATTTTCATCGGGAAATACATTCATCGATTTTTTACTGTAATTATATCTAGCAAAAAATATATATATTTTTGTTATATTTTTTCACGATCGGGTTTGCGTCTGCATTATTTTTTTTTGGTTCCACCTACACCAGATCCCTTCACAAACACGTATGCTCCATTATCCACTGCCGCCGATCAAACGTGACAAGAGCGTCCCCAGTACGGGGGCGAGCAGCAGCGGTAGGAACCCACCGTTTTGAACCACAAAGCGTTTCTTGCTCTTCCAACTACCGCTTTTCGCAGCTAGTCGTCGAAGACTAGACGCGTGGCGACGTAACTTTTTTCTTTGTTCAGGCTTCAGAGGCACGTTACCACGTAGAATGTTTACCGCACACTCGCAAATGCAACGAATTATTCGTGGATCGGCTCATTGGCTTGTGTCTTCACCTCACGATAATAAGGATCTATCACCGACGCTGAAGCGTCAGAATTCCTGGTTGACTAGAAATCATCATGGTTTAAAATGGCGTGAGGGCGATACAACGGCGCAACATATGGAATCAATTTTGAAAAATATTGCGGAACAATCAGATCAAATATTCACGAGGGGTTCAATAAAATCAGAGTACCTGGCGCAACTCACAGGCTGCTTCATGATAAATTTAGAGGAGGAGGAGGAGGCTCCCTCATTCCGTTATCTTCATCGGGACGACACTCGTTGCATATACCACGGATCGCTACATAACAATCTCACGTACAAATGTGCGCTGAATAATGCGAAACAAATAAAAGATCGGCTCTGTCATAAAGATCGCATCGCCTCCTTATGGGATTATAGAACGACCACGAGATGGAGCTTAGACGGGCCTCGCGAGGAAAAGAAAAAGAAACCTTCTGCTTCAGGCTGCTATGAACAGTCTAGAAATTCTGCAGGCCTTGCGGAACATACTAGACCACACGATAGGCGTATACCCAGCCGATCGTATCCCGAAGGTGTGGACGTGGCCGTCAGCTTTTGTCGTTAATACCGATGGCCACAAATTACCCGCATCCCACTGGGTCACCATGTACGTCAATCGAACTGGAGAAGGACGATACTTTGACAGCTGTGGGATCCCTCCAATCGTCCGGCAGCATCTCATCCGACTCCGAAGAAACTGCAAGCTTTTCCGATGCAACGCTACTCAGCTTCGGGGTCTAGATTCGCAGTGTTGCGGACAGTATTGCATTATGTTTCTTCATTATATGTCTACTGGCTTTGGTATTAATAAGTTTCGACGTGTATTTTCAGATGATTTATCCCGAAACGATAAAACAGTGAACGATTATTATAATGCGTATATAAAAAACGCGAAAAGTCTAAGCCTCGGGGCAAAGTTTTCAATATGGACTCTGCGGTTGGTGGTGGCGGTGGTACAAATAATTTTAATCATAAAAACTTACACTGTATACAGAACTGTTGTTCCCGTGTACGGCAATAATGAATCTAATTTTAATATAAGAAATAAAATTTGACATTGAAATTTTTCACGCTTTATTTTTTCTACCTATCCTTGAACTGCGATCACGCGCCTTGGAGTCAGCATTCTTTGGGTACAAAAGTCACTTTCAGCGACTATCATATTTCAAGCGGCACGTGCATCAAACCATCGATTCTTCTTCGAATCAGTATGAAAAAATTTCTTTTTGTCTTTTGTTATGTCTACTTTTGTTAAGTCATCTTTATAGGGTATCATATGTAGACGATCAGATTTATTTTTGTCTTTGTTATTTCTAATAAAATGAGTAATCTTTATAGTGGGGGGAGCTCTAGTGGAGGGGCGACTGCAGAGTATAAGTTAGACCCTGGAGAACGACCGACATTTGCGATCAAACCGTAGTCAGACGTCAAAGTAAAACCTTTTCCCACTTGAGGTGTATACAAATTAAACGACACAAATTAAAACGGCGAATAGAAGCGCTGTTACATGACATTGCATCTATCAAAACGGTGATACAAGCGAGATCGCGATTTATCTCTTTAACACGAAAATTTTACGAGCTCAATATTTACGATGAATTTCGCACGAATCAACAAAGTGGGTCAAACGGCAGCCTTTCTACCAGTGAAAAAATTATCAGAGCTAGAGCTCGAAAAAGACGAAAATATCAACGATATAAGAACTGTTCAAACTAAATGGGGTTCACGTATCGTCATCGACGTAGAAAACGCATTTGCTTGTTTCCTACCAGCCAGATTCGTCAAACTGTTCGAAAAAGACGCTTAACCATTTCAACAGTTGATAGCCGCGGCCCGTGAACATAATCTGGCGGTGCAATATCGCGGCAAAAAATTTAATAATTTGGAATTCAAACCGTCAACAAATCATTAGGTCCTGCGATGTATGCGAAACGTGCCGAGAATCTACGATGGCTGCTGGTGCCGTTTGCATATAAGCTAAATAATTTGGGGACGAAATCTGTGTGTGGGCATAGATATTTGTCGGAGTGGTACGATACGGCCTGTGATTAGCTTTAAATGTTATATCCATGGTTGTTTAACTATGGATGGCTCTTCTTGGCACGATTTTCAAAACCATTTCAACATAGAGGAGGAAGAAGAAGAAGAAGAGTGTGTGGACCCTGCATATCGCTCATTACCGATATTCTGTTTCACAAAAGAACAATTCATTATACTCACATTATTACAAGCCAGTATGAACAGAAGTATTTCGTGGCTTCATCGTGTTTTCAACGAGGTGACAGTTTGCAGAGACTCTCTTGTACACGCAATAGCATCAGAAATATCAGTTTTTACAACGAGCTGCATACGCCGTAATATTCACGCAAAGCGTGCGAAAATACGAGAGAGAACTGCCCAAAAAGTAACAACGCCTAATAATTCATATAACGAATTACCTATTTGTACAAAAAACAGCGCTAATTTACAATCTATTGATACATCATTTGGATCACATCGTTAAAACTGTTGTACTCCGTAAAAGATAAATCCTTATCTCATTGTATAGAAGCATTACGTATATTTAAGTGAAAGTGTATACCACAACGGCCTACCACAACTGCCTATCTGCTCCTTATTGCCCAGTTGCCACTGGATTAGAGTTTTCTTATCCTTAAAGAAACCTTGCTTCTCAAGGTCTTTCTCCCTTCAAGTGGCCCACTTTTATCACGCCGATGATGAAGGGTCACGTTATCCCCAGGTCATCTATGGCCAATGGGAAATAACTCTAGTATCTGATCTGAGGCATTCTCGAAAAACTCTAATAAAAATTATCATATCAATTCAGCAAACCTCTCTCCTACCCCATACGTCACCGACCTCGGGCCTGTGTCGAACCCTCTGTTCGCCCGAACGAAACAACGGTACGACAGACGAACACACAAAATTAACATAACAAATCAACTAAATCATAGCAAAAATCGTAAATTCCTTACGCATTAAATTAAGGAATTTAACGAAAAGTTTCAGTACTAAAATATGAACAATGCTGGGTGGTGGGGCGAAGACCGCCACCCGCGAGATCCTGCAGGAACGAACAGGCACCGATCGTGCGTTACTTTATGGTATCCAATAGATACAATTTATTTGAATATTTCCTTCTTTACTGAAAACGGTATACGGGTTCGAGCGTTCATTCGTTGTTAATAGCTGCACCTATAAAATTATCACTTATTAAATTCAATTCACCAGATTATTAGTTAAATATGATATTAATCGGAATGAATAGGAATTTGAAAAATAGTAATTGCGACAAAATATCGCAAACAGAAAAATTTCAGCATCATTTTTTTTCAAATCTGGTATATGGGGTTTTTTAGTGGACGCCCCACCCAGCATGACCCCCCACCCCTCCTGGTCATAAATAGTCACATTTCATGAACCCCTCCCCTCCTTCAAGCACGGACGTCCTTTATGGATGCCCCCTTTCACCATTTTACAAAACCTGCAAAGGTATATATTGCAATATCAACAGTGGAATCATGAATTTGTTGCTTTGAGTTCCGAAATTTTGTGGTCAGAGTGATCAGCGATCTAAAAATAGCTTTAAACCACTTTTCGTGAAAACCGATGGATTTTTCGATTTCGGCATCAGCTATTTTGGATCGGCTATTTTAAATTTCATGATTTGGACTTTAGATTTGGAAAGAGCAACGTCGACAATCCCAGAAATCCAAATTTCATTGTGATTGGGCCATTACTTCCCATTATGCACAAAAGTTGCCAAAAATAGCATTCGGGCGGGGGGGGGGGCGGTTCACCCCCGTAAACTGAAATTGGGCTGATATAAAAAAATACGTGTCGATTTTTTTAAGGTACTTAACATTCCTAGAAAGTTTGATCAAAATCGGAGGCGGACACATCGCAGATGTTCCTTGTGAGTAAATTCGTCTAATTTCAAAATTAGCGTATAGGTTCGTTACCGTTTTTCAGTTTTCACGTTTCGGTTATCTAGATTTGTTTTTTGTTTGGGGTCATTCGCGTGGAATATACCAACTTACCATGGGACAGGGCCGAGATAGCGAGCCACCCGGTATACTCGGTCTTTCATGGAAAGTAATCGAGGGAAGTATAAAGGTTCGAGTGAGAATCTCGACGCTTCCTGTAAGTGGCAAGGGGGAGAAGGGCGGTTACGTTGTGAGGTCCGTTCTGAGTGACGTTTACGTATTGAAGGCCGTTTTTGGCTGGGACTGCGATCACCCAGCTGTCACGGATTGCCCGATCGCATCGCTATCGTTATATTTAGTTTTAGGTAGTCCCGGATCTCCCTATACCCGAAGAATACCCCTTGGAGGACAATCATCAACATAAAGAGTACCCCACGCCACACCATCATGGAATTTTTTAGTTATCGGTTGATAGAAAATATTTTATCGTTCGAGTTCCATGTTACCGTTTAAATTCCCCGGTTTTGCACTCGAGATAAGGCGTTCATATGTGAGTGACGTCAGGAGCCGAGATGATCTCGAGTTTTCGTTACGCGTGCGCGTACTTGTCTCTCTCTCTCTCCTACTTATCCTTTCGATCAAGTTACCGGTTCGTTTCGCTCTCGTGCTGCGCTGCTCTCAACCCAAGTGGTTCACTACTGGGGGAGCTCCCGTCAGGTTACCGTTTCCGTTCTCGTTTTTCGTTATCGCTATGCTCTTGCTTGTTTTCGAACTATCTTTTTGGCGTTCATGTTTATCCTGCTATCATTTGTTCTCGAGCTACCTTTCTGGCGTTCTCGTTTTCGTTATCGTACCCAGTTTCCATTACCGAAGCTATCGTTAATATCGAATTTATTTTTCCAGCTCTCGAATCTTTCGGCGTTACCGAATTAATATTTTTTTCTGTTAATAATTTACCGGCGTTACCGAAGTTCTGGTCAGCTATGGAATTAAACGAAGTTACCAAATTTATTTCAGTTCGCTAACGTTTCAAATTTATTTTCAGATGCATAAATTTTCCGAATTTTAATTTCAGCCAACTATTCCCTTTGTACTACCGAATTTATTTCCATCCACCGATGTTATCGTCGTTACCGAATTTTTTATTTGTTATCACATCCGTTATCGTGATTTCTTTTCGTCTTCGTATTCTTCATCGAAATTTGGTGATGGTCTGGGAATTTCTTTGTGAGCTATCGATTGAGTGAATAAATTAGCCTGAATCAAGGGCCTCTTACATTTTTTTTCGTGTTGAGTTCATTTATTTTCAGATTAGAATATCGTCTGGCCTGTGACGTTTGGAACCTGTGCGGCTGCCAGATTGGACTCAATGAGACGACTTGACTTCCTAATACTTTTGAAGCAATATGGCTTACTCTTTTACGTTCTAATATGAATCTAAAGGTAGGGGATAATAATTATTTCCATGGAAATAAACGAGACTGACACGAGTATGATGGTGCTGTGGTAAATGTATCTTGCGCAGCACTCGCTGTATTTATAATACAAAAAGTACGTCACACCACACCCTGTCACCACTTTCCAGTCGTTTTGACTGACTCTTTAGGTTGGGGAAACTTGTCAACCGCTGACGACACTCGATAAGTGCGTACACTTTTTCGATTGTAATAAAGACAGCCGCACGGATTTTGAACGTAATATTTTCAAAATGACATCAGAAAAAAGTTCATCTCCATGGGCAGAAAAGCACACGAGCGTGGGTTATGCAAGTACGTTGGTGCTAGAATTATAAAAGATTCAGGAGTTATTCGATCTTTACCAATATATGTCGGAGAAACACGCGTACACAAGCATAAATACACAGATGCACTCACGCAACACAATTGCACTTACTTTATCTTTTTCTCTCTCTCTCTCTCACACACACAATTACATGCACACACGAATGCTCGCGGAAACGTCTACTCATGTACACGTACATAAGCATGATTATTCATCATGAAGGTAAGCGCAAGGATTGCGATACGTTAAAAATTTTATTGTAGCTTTGTGAAATACGATAGATCGCATTATGCATCGAAAACGAGTAGCGCTTTGTGCATCTCGTTGACTTGAACTATCAGTTAGAGACAAATTCGTATTTACCTGCGATTTGCATTAGCTGTTTTTGCAGTACCGTATGGTATGAAGGGCCATCTTCCGATACCTCGCATTTGTACATTCCAGCAACCTCCCGTGATACGTTTCGGAGTACAACATCGTTCATGTTTGAGTGCAGTGCCTGCCCATAAAAATTTATCGTGTATTAGTAAGCTCCTTATGCAGGTATTGGAATATTATAATTTTTGCTGCCTCTATCATATTCTGTGTAACGTAGTAGTTCAGATATCGTAGCAGGAAAAACACGTGCGTTAAAAAACCTCTGACGTAAAAATAGTTTGTAATATTCATACAAGCGAACGATTGACATTTAGTAGCACACAGAAAATTTACAAAATTTTCAGTAACACCGTTTCAAAAAACTAAAAAAATGTAATTTAATAGCGTTTTCAACTGGCTGCATTAGGTCACCCTGAACGTGGATGGACGCTAAACACTGTTTTATTCGTAACGTGATACTCATGACACTTTCAGGACGAGTGTTTTATTGGTAATATTAGTGCAAGAATTTTATTCGATGTGCACACGGTTTCAGAAGCTCATGGAGGTGTAGTGTAAAAATATGGCGACGACGGAAATATTAACAGTCATAGGAATTCCGTTATGACGATATTGATTGCTAAAAAAACGATACTATAAAATATTTATGAATAATATTCTTTCACGTAATTATGTAATAGTTTTTCTCTGCGTGATAGAATAATTTCTTAAGAAGTTACTTCTTATTATTAAGATCCATTATTGTTACTAAGTATGCTGCTAATGATTTTGTATACATAAAGATTGCAATAAGCGCCGTTGTTCAGTTTCGTGAGAATTTTTTAGGCTTGAGAGACTTATTACGAACAATGTTGATTCATTTTTCTAATGGACGTATACGGATACATTTAGCTGTGTATAAGACGATGTCAGCTAATTTTCACGCACCAAGGCTTACTTTGTTTCGACGAAGACGGAATATTAAAATCATGATGTTTCATGACAATGGTTTAACGCCGAGGAGATACAAACCTCACACTTATATATGCGCGCATACCAATTGTAGCGGGACGCTTTCCAGCGGCACCCTTGACCATTATAAATATCAGATTCCCCGAAATACAAATTTAACCGCATGGCAATTAGTGGAAACTCTTTACGCTCACTATCGGTACCCCACTCGATACTGAACACCCAATCAAATCAATGCGGTGGTCAGTACCCGATAAACTATTCAAGAGCCACACGAGCCAGCCTCGATCTCGTTTAGCACCTAACAGTCGGTGGGCACAATCCGCGTCAAGCGTAATCTTGACAACACATTCAAGGCGTGGTCCTTACCACACTCAAAAGTCTTGTAAATTCCCAATTTTTACGACGACTCCAAGGGACAATCGACCAGACGTTTTTTATCCGCATCGAGGACCACCTGACAACACATCACCTATAATCCGAGGTCCATGACCGATGATCTCCTCCGATGCAAAGGACAATTATGTAACGTAGAACGACTCAATTCTTTAATAAAACTTACAGGTACTAGGAAACCCGTCAGTAGTGAAGCCCTGAGCACTGCGCTCAGAAGCTGGATCTAGCGACGGGTGTTATTTACAACATCCCTATAACCCCTAAGTAGGGTCCCTCGAACTGTGTGAAGCCATGGTCACTGTGACCGGATGATATATCACAGCAAGAGGCACCTTTTGTTGGAAAACCCGTCGTTTCAATCTTGTTTGTGAAACTCATCATCAGTTCCCCTCAGACGTCGATCGGGTTGGAAAGAGTGAGTGAGAGGGTAAATGAATAAAAATGCACAATTTCGCGACAAACAATGTGTGCTTGCCTCGGCGTACAAACCCTCACGGAGCAGAGGGAAAAGCCAAAGCAAGTCAAATATTTATTAAAGGCAAAACAAATAGCACAATACAAATCAAGAAAATTTATAGCATCGGGTGCGTTTACCAATAATGAAATTGAATGAACATTAAATTGAAAAATATGGTTCGCTTACCAACTTCGCGTACAACGTGTTCGACGCCGCAACTTCCGACGCTCTCGTGGAAGCAGGGTCACAGGAAGCGCCCAAGATGGCCCACGGCCGTGCAAAAAGCGGCCTCGACGTCTCAGAGGCCCCGCTGAGATACTCGGGCAACAATCTGTTGCCGCGCTGACGCTCGCCCCAAGAACAAGCACCCCCGATCACCAGCTGATGGACCACGTCCTTGCTAACACGCGCGAATATTACAACTACGCGGAAACGGGTAAACACGCTCGAATCCCAAACCTATGCGAAATCGGGAGAAAACCGGCACGGAACCCTAAACACTCCCGAGCAAGCGTGGTAAAATTATAATGATGAAATCACACGCACGGGTAGGAGGAGAAGCCGCAGTACATCCTGCCTAGTCGAGCGCTCGATATAACTGACTGATGATATCGACCCCCTACGAACTAAACAGACGAAAAGCCAACAGTATGGAGCATTAACTCGACAGCTCCCTTCTCCCGCGCAGCAAGCGCCGCCGCGAGGCTGAGAGCCCCAACGTTGCGAGGCCCGAGCAGGCCCGCAAAATTTGAGTGCGAACAAATCTGATAAACGTGTTACGTCCTGACCCTCGATTTTTCTCATTTCGGCCAAGAAAAGCGCGGCTTTCCCTTTAACACGTTATTCGAGATAAAATCGGAATTGGCCAGGTTATTGCCCTGTTTTGAGCCTAACCTTGCGGAAAATTGCTCAGGATGGGCGGAGAGTGCATAATTTGGTAACAATGGCAAATTAAAATAAAATCTCACGAACAAAACTCCTTAATTTTCGCGAGATACATCGGAAAAGACTAATAAATTGTAATTCGGCAAAATCGGACAAATAAACTCGTAATATAAAGGGACAAAAATTGTATGATCGCATTAAATAAATTCTGAATAAAACGGGAACTAAACTGTCACTGACGCGGAAGAAAAAAAACTACAGGGCCATCCTCAAGATAAGCCTCCTGGGGTTTATCCGCACAAACTACAAGGACAAACGAAATTATCGCGAGTATTAAAATGACCGCTACTACAACGATAGCTATTTTTAGCTGAAAAAGGACCATGGTCATTTGACAGGACAACTCACGCAAAGAAACAACACAGAATTTACTCAACCACGACTCGATTGAATTTAATCACTCAAAGAAATTCTAAATTTTTGGAAAATGAATTTAACTCGCACATTTCTCACTGAATTTACGAATATGGGCACTTCCTAGGAGAAACTGAATTCACACGAAAAATAATCCTACAATCGATTGAAATACGAACAGGTTTTTCGGAATAATTTACTGGGAACATTGAAATAATCTAATTGCACAAACAAAAATAAAAATAATTTTAGAGGACGTGAAATAAATCGGACAAAGAATTGAATTTAAACATGAGGGAAATAAAATTGGCAAAATAATTTTGGTCAGACACTTTTCACAAAACTGAAGTTAAATCGACGTAACCTTTTCGCAAAACTGAATTTAACACAAAAATCTGAACTTCCATAAAACTGAATTTAACACAAAAATCTGAACTTCCATAAAACTGAATTTAACACCAAAAATCGGAATCTAAATACAAACTGATAACGCGAAAAGGGAAAACAACGACGAAAATATTTCATAGACCTTCAACGGTGAGTAACCCGGTAGTTTCGGTTACGGGCCTCGAGCCGTCTTGGGGTGTCGACCGGGGTCGGAGACACCGCGCAACATGAACGAAAATATACTGACACATGCGAGAAAACATTTTGAGATACTTACTACTTCGATGATTATGGGAACAAAGCGAGATGCAAGGCCGGCAAAAATTGGACGATGACGACGATGGAACGATTGACCACGAGGTTGAACGTAATGGTAAATTTGTGGCAGGGCAAAACAGTGTCCAACAAAACAAAGTGTTCACACAAAAAATATATTGCTCTTTAAAACACAATGTATAGCGAAAGGAAAATGAAATGTCTGTTCACAACGAAATAGGAATAAAAATATGGTCCGCAAAAATAAAACGGTTCGCAAAAAAAATAAAATTGTTCACAAAATAAAATTGTTCACAAAATAAAATTGTTCACAAATAAAATTGTTCGGTATTGAAATCGGTCGAATAAAATAAAATAAAATAAACTTGAGATTCTGTGTCAAAAATGATGAAAAGTATATAAAGAAAAATAATTGACGCGACGGACAGCGATTCTGCTTAAAAATTTCTCCGATGTTTCTGAACGTTCTGACATACCGCGACTTCAAACTAAGCTCTACTCTGGCCTCCGACTGCCAGCGATTCGTTACTTAAAATTTTCTTCCGACCCTGACGAACATACTGCGGGCTCATTACCCGGTCTTATATAGGGTCCTCTAGGATGGCTTAGTTTCGGCGGTGGGGAGGTACGCCCTTAGACGCCTTAGACGCTCCAGGCTCCTGCGCCGCCTCCACCTCGCATCCCCAATGATCCCCTAGAATCTATATAATCGAAAATTTATACGTATGATTAACACGAATTCATCCTTATACTATAATATTCACTCCTGCATGCCTTTATAATAATTATTCCATTATTACCTAATGATCAGAAAACAAATTTCTCGCACATACGCCGTCTTTTCATGAAGACGCTCACTCTGTCTCTCTCATACTTACATATTTCGTATTTACTTTCTCACTCACTCTATCCCTCGTTTTGGAGGTTCCACACAGCGGAGGAGTAAACCCCTCTTCTTCATTCTGGTCACTCTCTCCTTCTCATCCCTCCATGCTTGCATTTGACTTCTCCTATGGCCCACGCGTTGACCCGTCATAGGCTCTCGATGTCACACACACACACACATACATACACGTACATTTCCATTCGTCTTTTCTCATTCGTACTCTCGTTCGGTGACAACTTCTCCTCTGTTTCTCTGTATCTTTCTCGCTCTGGATTTCGTTCGATCTTTTCTCTCATTCCATCCATTCCTATTTCTTTTTTTTTTATTATTCACCATACGGAGGTTCTGATGCAATGGTGTATGACATGCAATTTCTTTTGGATTATAATTAATTCTTTCCAATAATTATACGAAAGGAAATTATTTTAGCGTATCCAAACTACTCAAAATTCTCATAATTATTAACCAGTTATTCAGATTCTACATTTGTTATAACAATTGAAAATTCTATCTATGTACTCCGGATCTTGTGCAATTTTATGATTCCGGCTTTATCATTTCTCCTACTTGTCGTTACAGGAAAGATCTATTTCATGCTCACGCAACTATCACACAAACATTTGCTCATCAATCTCGTAATTATTATTTTAGGAAAAAGGATTCGTTCACAATTTTCATTTCCACATAAACCTTTATCCATGCATTACGAAATCTCCTGAAATCTTTGAATTTGGTCATTTTTAATTAAAAGAAAAACGTTAATTAAATAATGCGCTTGCTACGCTTTTGGGGTCTTTGTTGGATTCGATGCCGAATTTTGGTGTCACCCCTCCTTCATGGGCGAGAGCTTAGATTCGTATGTTGATGGGGCATACGCCTTCCGAAACATTCAGTGCTCATTAAATTGGAGTCCAATAACAGTCCAAGCATAAACAGATATTCTCAAAAGTTTGTTTAATTTTGGTCGTCGATGATTGGGTGCTTCGTCGAAATCTTTCTTCCATCGAGTCTCCTCGACTCGACCACTGCGTTAATTTATCGATCACGTGCAGAGATCATGCAGACCGCCCATAAGAATTATCCGATGACTTTTTCCAGACGCCGTTCCCAAAAAGTCGTAACAAGGCTAAAATCTCCTATAATTTCGGAGCAAGAAAAAAAAGAAAAACAACAAAGATTCAAAGAAGAATTCTCTTCTCTTCGACCAATTTCGATTCATGGAAATCCCGACCTAGTTTAAAATAAAATTGAACATTTAAATGCAATAATCTATAATCTAACGCCACCTTTACCATCACCGATGACCTGACCCAGGTACCCATGCTCATTCTTGATTTTACATTTTTACATCCGTTCACTCACGTACTTTCGGGAATTTAGTTCATAAAGTCTTCATTCGGGGATAAGGAAAAAGAGGATCACCGGTCACTTAGCTTTAGATGAGGCATACACGCTCTGTCTCTCCTGCTTTCCTTCTCACACACACCCAAAGAGACCGCCTGTGGTTCTCACGAAGGCAAAGACTTTGCACTCAGCCTGTATTAGTGTCCCATGCACATTGCTTTTCGTTGTGCACAAAGGCCCACCACTTCTGAGTAATCTGATGCCATGGCCAAAGATTTCTTCAGCATCGACGGATGTTTTTCTTCACGCCCGACGATGGACGTTTTGTTATAAAGAGCTGCGATATCGATGCCACCATGGCGTCACCTCTCGATAATTTATGCTCACTTGAGACCATATTCGTGTCGACGAAGACATCCCGAACTATCCGAGTTCTCCAAAGAAAAAAAAACGTTTCTCTCGTATGACCGGGTCCCTTTCCTCGTATTGAATTTTATTGAGAATTACAAAATATAAGTAATCTCAAATCGATGCAAAAGTCCCGAAAGTCGCGGGACGTAACAAACGTACACTTCGAGTACGCCTATCTTTGATGAAATTCTCCACACGTGGTGACGTGTACCGACGCTATCATTTCGAAAATCTTACCTGGCGATGTGTATCGACGCGATTCCGACAAATATACATATATCTCATACCGCGATACGACGATACATCTTACGCAACGTGACCAGACGAAGACGGGAACAAATACAAGGTTTACACCTAGTTTTTCTTCTCCTCGAATCAACGGTATGGCCAAATTAATGTCATCAACAAACTATTCAACTTTGAGTCAACTCCTCAATTAATTTACCTTCTCTGTATGAAAACCCTTAATTTCCTTTTATATTAGTCAGTCAGATTATAAAACGACATAGCCTTTTAAAGCAATCTTGTTTCCCTGTATGTTGTCTTTGCTTCCCGAAGGCAAAATAATTATATTATTTCGCTTCATGAAATAAAATA
Organism: Rhorus exstirpatorius; assembly: GCA_963564615.1. Lineage (NCBI taxonomy): Eukaryota > Metazoa > Arthropoda > Insecta > Hymenoptera > Ichneumonidae > Rhorus > Rhorus exstirpatorius. Next base: position 2,283,660 of record OY751314.1, on the reverse strand, counting down.
ATTTGGACGTCTTTCCATATTAATGGCCGATGATAAAGGGTCAACCATCTCATAGTTGTTATAACGCAAGAGCATAGTGTGTACTCTGAGGCTATTAAAAAAAAACAACAACGAAAAGAAGGAGGTTATACTAACCTCTTAGCCATCTGCAACAATAAACAAAAAATCTTATTCCCAGCTTTCCTCGAGAGTCCAGTACTCGAACTCTGGTGTCACACAGATATGACAGGTTCAAATAAAAACCTATCATTAATTATTTCTTCGAGAAACACGGTGAGAAAGAAAGAAATATTATCTCGTATATTTACGTGAAATAATATTCTCCTCACGATAAATCTTAAACGTTTCACTCTATATACAGTTACGTTCATCTTAGGGGGATATGCTATATTTATTTGAAAAGAATGCAAAAACTAGCCAGCCTTATTTTAGGCAGATACGCATTACCATTACTTTTCGTGAGCCACGATGGCCGACAATACTCTTGTTTGCGATTGTATTTTAAATTTTTTCGCTTGGCAAAGCTGCACAGTTCTTATCTTCAGCAAAAATGCAATGACCGGTGGTGTGATAAATCGCAACATTTGTCACACGACGTGCTCATTTAGCGACTCAAATACGGGTTTTGGTGGGCCCCGCTACCCATAATTGTTGCAGCGTATAGCAGAGAAGTGCATTGAAAGGACAAAGAGTGTCAAATGTGTGTTCGAAGAGCTACAACGACGAGGTCTCCAAGACGCACTTTTCGTGTGTGGAATTATTTCCTGATGTCTTCTCTTATTTTTCCCATCTTCGACTATTGCCCAATTGTGCTGTCTGACATTACCGTTGTCGAGGATATTCAATTACATCGAGCGCTCAATGCATGTGTGCGTTTCGTCTGCAATGTCAGGAAATTCGATCACATCACGCCGTCCTAGGTGAGGCTAAAGTGGCTCAAAGCATCGCAGCGTCGGAGTTATTTTCTGGGTATCTTTGTGTTCTGGGCCCTACACAATCTAGTTCCCTTGTTTGTTGCACTCCGGCTGATTCTCCGCTCTCACATCCGTGGTCAGCTGATTCCTTCTCGTGTTCCTGAGTCTGTCCTTGTGACTCCGCTATGTAGAACTGTAGGGTATGAAAAATCTACCACTGTCTCGGCTATACATCTGTGGAACTTGCTGCCCTCCACGTTACGTGACTTGCTCTCTTTCGACATGTACAGGGCCTCGCTCTTCGAAATTTTAGCGAATACATAGCTCTAATTTTACGTTTAATATCTGAGTTTATACCTAGGCTTATTCTCGTTATTCTGATTCCTGATTCGCTGCCGAGTGGTAAAATAATGTTTGGGTAATCTCTCCTAATCACAGTAATAATAATAATAGTGGCTAAACATAATTTTAATATAATTTAATGTAGTAACGCGAAATCCAGATCATACTCTCTGTGCATCGTACTCTTGAGACTCTTCATTAAGTCTAGTTAATTTTAAGTCTATTATCTCTGTATATTCGTGCATTTGTACTTATGGGCCACCACCCTTGCATAATGAAAGATGATTCTATTCTGTTCTATTCTATTCTATTCTATTCTATTCTATTCTATTCTATTCTATTCTATTCTATTCTATTCTATTCTATTCTATTCTATTCTATTCTATTCTATTCTATTCTATTCTATTCTATTCTATTCTATTCTATTCTATTCTATTCTATTCTATTCTATTATATTATATTCTATTCTATTCTATTCTATTCTATTATATTCCATTCCATTCCATTCCATTCCATTCCATTCTATTCTATTTCATTCTATTCTATTCTATTCTATTCTATTCTATTCTATTCTATTCTATTCTATTCTATTCTATTCTATTCTATTCTATTCTATTCTATTCTATTCTATTCTATTCTATTCTATTCTATTCTATTTTACTCTATTCTACTCGTCAATCGTCCGGTGGCTGCCCTTGAGTCTCGTTGGCGTCCAAGGAGTGTTCTCCTCTTTCCCCGCTTCAGTACTAAGGCTTGCCGACGCTCGTTTTCGATGGTGGGAGTCTGCTTCTGGGAGTCCCTCCCCCCTGAAGTGCGGGGATCACCGTCTCTTGCGGTTTTCCGGTCCCGATTGAGGCAACACCTCTTCGACACTGAGTTCCTGAGAGACTAGCCCCAGTGCGCGCTGCCTCTATGGCTCTTTCTTTATTTTGATTTTTATTTCCAATTGTTCCTCTTTTTTTTTTATGAGATCTCTGTTCTGTTCTTTGTTTTGTTCTGTTTCTTGAGTTCCACGTCTGTCATTTTGTAAATACGTGGTGCTCTTATCCAATATTGTAATGGATAAATAAAATTTCTCTCTCTCTCTCTCTCTCTCTCTCTCTCTCTCTCTCTCTCTCTCTCTCTCTCTCTCTCTCTCTCTCTCTCTCTCTCTCGTGAGTAAGCTTGACGTCTATTTTTCTGCTCTTGTGATTCGAACGTTTTCTCTGCTCCATTCTGCCTCTAGGCGTTTTGTTGCAGGTTGTGGCTAGCTGTAGCTAGCTGAATCGATGGAGCCGCAAAGAGTGGGAGAACGTAAAGATGTAGTCGAAGCAATCCAGAATATCTGTGCATCAAATTTCATTTATTGTAAAGTCTTAAATCTATATGTACAATGCCTGATTCAGGCGGTCTTTTCTTTCCACGAGATCGTGGGTATGGACTTTGTCCAATTCAAGCGACTTTTCATCGGTAAAGGCGGAGTGAAGCTCTGCGTGATAAGTGAAACTGGCGGTGGCGTGTAGCTGCGTCCAGGTGTAGTAGGAGGAGTTGGAGGCGGTTGCTCGATCACGATCGATGCTTGTGGGTGTTCCCACTCGCTGTCGGATGATGTAGTCTGGGTGCCGATGGTCGCCATTCCTTCCGCGGTTTGAGTTGCGATGGAGGCATGGCTAATAGTGCGGGAGCCCACTGCAAATTTTCGAGTCGATCGCTTTTATGGCTGATTTTTATCGAGAAAGATAGGTGATATATTGTCGAATACCAATCGCCTTTCAGCCAAACCCGTACCCCCTGCGTTATATGTTATAACAAATAATTAACAAATAAAATTGTGTGCCGTGCTTCACCCATCGCTTTTATTCAAATTTTCCGTTTCGATCGTTAGTAGGCAATTAATTAGATTTTTTGGTACCCGGCTGACGCCCTTCATCCCCTGCGCTAAGGGTGGCTGCTAGCATCAAATATGACTACATAAACTTATCCGCCTACACCCATCGCTTTTATGGACGAAACCTACGTCGTTGGAAAGGTCGTGAAATTTCCCTCAAGAAAATACCCGGCTGCCGCACCTCTGTCCCTGTAAACCTCAGGCTGCCGAGCTTTTTAACTCGACGCGCGAGTCCGTTCGAGAGGCCCGCGTCCATACACCAACACATAGCGCCTGCCATGTGTGTGACGGAACACGGCTCACGGCTTTTCTTGTGTCACGGTACGGGGTTTTAGCTCGACCGGTGGCTCACGGCTTTTCTTGTGTCACGGTACGGGGTTTTAGCTCCACGGGTGACGCCCTGCGCGGGCCCCTTGAACGGACTCGCGCGTCGAGTTAAAAATCTCGGCAGCCTGAGGTTTACAGGGACAGAGGTGCGGCAGCCGGGTATTTTCTTGAGGGAAATTTCACGACCTTTCCAACGACGTAGGTTTCGTCCATAAAAGCGATGGGTGTAGGCGGATAAGTTTATGTAGTCATATTTGATGCTAGCAGCCACCCTTAGCGCAGGGGATGAAGGGCGGCAGCCGGGTACCAAAAAATCTAATTAATTGCCTACTAACGATCGAAACGGAAAATTTGAATAAAAGCGATGGGTGAAGCACGGCACACAATTTTATTTGTTAATTATTTGTTATAACATATAACGCAGGGGGTACGGGTTTGGCTGAAAGGCGATTGGTATTCGACAATATATCACCTATCTTTCTCGATAAAAATCAGCCATAAAAGCGATCGACTCGAAAATTTGCAGTGGGCTCCCGGACTATAAGAGGAGATCTCAGCATGGGAGAGATGACCACTGGTAGAGTGCTGGAGTACGATGGTGACGTCAGTCGCGCTCTTCGGACGTCCCACAGCGAGAGTGTGCTTCGAGGTGGGCGTGTCCTCCGTATTGGAGGAAGCTCAGCAACGTGTAGTGTCCACGGAGTGGATACCCTGGAGGGATTTCCCTTTGATGTGCTAGCTTTCGCCAGCGTGAAAAATACTACTCGAGATATCGAGTAGGAGACAGTGTCGTTGTCAGAGTGACGAGTGAGACGAGTCTGCTTGCTGAAAGCTTTCGTCGCTCTTATAATTCCGTTCCGGGCAAGCTTCGTTTGTGAGAAAAGAGTTGAGCGGGTTTGCTGTAAGTTCTCGGTTCTCCCGAGAGTGGCGCCTGATGTGCTACTCTGGCTTGCTCAGGCTCGTAACGCGTGACAAGTGGGCCTGGCTTGCGGCCAGGGCCGATCATATTTTGGGTTCACGCCCTTCCGTGAACACAGGTCCTAAGCATGCCACTATTGCTTTTCATCCGCGAGTTGCAGTGTCTAGTCCGAATTTGTTAATGCACGCTTGTATTTTGGATGGAAAGCATGACACTTTTTCTAACCTCAATCTGGACTGGTCACATCTATTGAGCAGTTTTGCCTCGTTGGACTCAGTAGCGCATGCGCTTTTCTTCCCTGCCGTATCGTGCATGTCCCGTGGACTTGTATGGTCATGCGCTTTTCCTCACAGCCTTGTCACGCATGCCTTATTGGACTTCAAGGCGCACGCGCTGGACTTGGCTGCCCTATCACGCATGCCTCGTGGTATTCGAATGCACATGCGCTCTTAGTCACTACTCCATCGTGCTTGCCTTGGCTTGGACTTTGATCCGCATGCGCTTTTCTTGGGTATCCTTTCACGCATGCCTGTTCATGTAAGCTTATCAATTCCACTATCTCTATTTGGCTACAAGAATTCGATTAGCTGCGTGATTGCGCCATCGATCATCGCGTCGATCCCAAGAGCCATATGATCGGCACATTACCATCGGTCGGTTAATTGTCTCTGGTTTTCTTCACATCTGCCGGCATCTTATCTTCGGTCTGCATGTCTAATTTAGGCTTCAAATGCAAGAAGGAAATTGCCGGCTCTAAATTTGCTTGTCGTGACTGTGGACGAGCGTTTCATCCAGGGTGCTGCAAAAGTCATCTTATCACGAAATCGGCTAATAATTGTTGTGTTATCAACCTGCCGGTCCTTGCTGGAAACGCAGTTAATTTGACCAGCACGCAAGCAAGCTCACAAATCATGCGTAACGACCGTAGTAGCCTCAAGTCAACACCACTAGCAAAATCACAATAGTTGAAGTCTGATTAAATGTTAAGTAAAATCCTCGCTAAACTTGAAAACACTGAATCGAAGATTACCGCATTCAGAGTACGACAAGATAAAACGAATGAGGAATTTCGATCCCTTTTTGAGCGCATTCCTGTGATTGATACAATCATTAAAGAGCATGAAAATCAGATTTCTGTATTACAGCAGGCAAACCAGCAATTATTATCGAAAGTTGATACCCTGAAATCTCTAGAGTATCATTCTCAAAGCTCTTCCATACATACGGGTGGAATTATTTTGTCTGGTCTGCCTTCTGATGCGCTTACGTCTTCTGTGGAGATTACCAGGAAAATCTTTGACGCCCTTGGAATCTCCGAATTATCTGCTCACATTTTATCGGTGCATAAACTTGCTAAGAAGGCGCATTCAATGGCCGGCGAAGCGCAGAATCCGACAACATCGTTCATCGTCAAGCTTACCTTAAATTCAGGGAGGGATATCGTGCTGCGTAAGAAACGTGAAAAACGCGATTTGAAAAGGTCTGGAGCTGTATTCTGTACACCGATCGACTTCTCTCAGTCGACTTCGACAAGTTTACCCTTTCTCGTTTTCATAGTTCATGTTTTACTGATCATGGCAAAATATACCATGGGCCATAGACTAACCACTTACCAAGATTGGTGAAAGATCGTACATTTTGGTTTTCGCGAAGTTGATTGAGAAATCGATCGGTGTACAGAATACGACTCCTGAAGTATTTGAAGTATGTTCTGCTGCAACGAAGAACTTGAACATCTATGTCAACGAGATGCTATCAGCTTCATCTTACCAGTTGCTGAAGCAAACGAAGCAAAAAGCTGCAACAATGGCCTTCAAGTATGTGTGCGTTAGGAATGGAATCATCTTTGTGAGGAAGGAAGATGGCTCACCACGTCTCACGATAAACCCACACGGCACGAAATATGTCAGAAATATTTCAGAAATGTTTCAACGTTTCAGGAGGCTGATTCTGGGCACGATCGAATTCGATCCTTCGACTTCTACAATTTTCCTCTCTCATCACCTTCGTAGTTCATGCGTACATGTTCAGGGTTTTTTTAAACGTATTTGTACTTTATGTATGCTCGATTTCGCGGGTTCCATTTCCGGAAACACTTTTTCCCCTTGGCCATAAATCAACCGCACACAGAGATTGGCGTTGTGATGGCACATTTTCGTTCGCGGTGAGTCGAATTCGAATTCGATCGTGCCCAGAATCCGCCTCCAGATTCATAACATAACTTCGAAATATTTCTGAAATGTACCTGAAATATGTCAATTGCAATTAAACATTTTTGATATTTCTGAAATGTTTCAGAAATATGTCAATTGCAATATAACATTTTCAATATTTCCGAAATATGTCAATTGCAATATTACATTTTGGATATTTCCGAAATATTTCTGAAATATGTCAATTGCAATATAACATATAGGATATTTCCGAAATATTTCTGTAATATGTCTGTTCAGGAATGAGGAAAAGTTACCGGGCGACACGGTCAAGTTTCGGGTCACGCGAGCGAGCGGGTCGGGTCGCGTTTTTCCGTCGATGGCGCCACGTACCGGGCGACAATTTAACGGGCAATCGATACATGCGGGGGGTCCTTCTCATCGATCGCCATGATTGATTTGCTAGTCTTTGTCCAACACGGGAATAGATGAGACGCGTGTCGCGCTATACTTGGCTGTTAATTGGGCTTTTCGCTATCATTACGGGTTTGAGATTAAAACGACGGGTTCAGCTCAGTTCAGGAAAACTCAGACTTTCAGTGGGCAACATCCCGGGCTCAATTTATTCACGATTCCTCCGATATCTCGGGATTCTCGGCGCGGCACGAGTCATTCTCGGTACACGGGTTTTTCTCGTACATTCTGAAAACGTGCTCTGCGAGCCACGTTTTCACTAGGGACATTTTCATCGGGACATACCTCTTTCGTTTTTTTCACTGTAATTACCTCTAAGAATTAAATATATATTTTTGTCATATTTTTTCCACGATCGAGTTCGCGTCTGCATTTATTAAATTTTTGGTTCCACCTACACCAGATCCCTTCACAAACATTTTGGTCCTTCGAGCCGGATCTGGTGGCCATTAGTGCAGTGCCGCGAACATAAGTGTAATTACAGTGGGGTTTCGGGACATTGGATTTTTCGGCGTTCTCTTTGAGTACGGGATAGTCTCAGAGTATTGTGCCTCGAGTGAAGGTTACGCTCGGATCGGGTATTCGTACGTCGTCGGCGGCCTTCGGTCTCTCTCATATTCACGTAGTGCGCGCTCGTACTCTCTCGTTCCCACACTCGGGTTGCGTTACAATAGGCAGTGTGCGGTGGTCGCCAGTGGCCGCCATCTTCGGTTTTGGACGGTGCGTGCTCGGGATCTCTCGCTCGGGTCGAGCTCTCGGTCGACATCGGGCACATTCGTTCTCTCGTACGCGCGAGGCGTTCGTGCTCTCTCACGCTTACACTCGGGTTGCGCGACAGATACAGTTCGCGGTGGTCGCCAGTGGCCGCCATATTGGACCAAGACTCCTCTCTCACACATTCACGCGCTCGTGACAGGTGCTCTGCGAACACCGACAACACTCGTTCGTGCTTATGCACACGAGTTTCGTTTTCTTCGGGCAGCACGTGTATTCGTGCGAGTGGTCATTCTCGAATAATTCTTGTGTGAATTCTCGGGCTCGCGAGTGCTTCGGGTTTCGGTTCGGACAATTCCGATTCATTTCGGTTAAGCATTCACATCGCTGCGGTTTTTTCTCGTTTTCGTGCGATTTTTCATTTGTGGCATTAATTCTTGTGTGAATTCTCGGGCTCGCGAGTGCTTCGGGTTTCGGTTCGGACAATTCCGATTCATTTCGGTTAAGCATTCACATCGCTGCGGTTTTTTCTCGTTTTCGTGCGATTTTTCATTTGTTGCATTAATTCTTGTGTGAATTCTCGGGCTCGCGAGTGCTTCGGGTTTCGGTTCGGACAATTCCGATTCATTTCGGTTGAGTATTCACATCGTCGCGGTCTCTCTCATTTTCGGGCGAGTTTTCATTTTTTGCACCACTTGTTGAGTGAATTCTCGGGCTCGCGAGTGCTTCGGGTTCGGTTCAGACAATTCCGATTCATTGCGGTTATGTATTCACATCGCCGCGGGGTTTTTTTTCTCATTTTCGTGCGAGTTTTCATTTACACACTCGTTTTTCTTTTGGGTGAATTCCCGCGTTCTCGAGCACTCCGGGTTCCAGTTCAAAACAGTTCGTTCACTTTTCGTTCGGGTATTCGCCGTCGGTGCAACATACGTGGTGTGACTTTTTTCAAGAACACTTCTCGATCATGTCAGATGACGAGGTGTACAGAGAGAACGTGGAAACGGTCGGGCCAACGGGATCATCGGAATCATCTTCAAGAGAAGGCATTGACACCTCTGACCACGGGCACGCAACAATGAGGTATTGGGGCATTAACTTGTTCATCTTCGGGAGCTACTAGGACGGCAGTCCTCTTAGCCACGGGTCAAGCTAACCTCTCAACTCCGCATGGGTCAACTCATCGGGTACGCATGTTACTCGACATGGGTTCCGAGATCTCACTCATCTCGGACGCCATAGTTCATCAGCTCAAGCTGCGACGGGAATCATCCTCCGTTCCGATTATCGGGATCGGGGGAACTTCATCGGGACAGACACGCGGAATGGTTACTTGTACACTTCAATCAATTCATTCGTCGGAATTTCTCACATTAAAGGCTCACATTTTTTCCAAGTTAATGCCGGTTCTCCCTTCATTTACCCTATCACATTTACATTGGGATCATCTGCAAGGGCTCACGTTAGCAGATCCCGACTTTTCTTCTCCGGGATCGATCGATCTCATACTGGGAGCAGATGTATATGGGCAATTCATTCGGTCGCAGATCAAACGGGGTCCTCCTGAGGCTCCCATTGCACAGGGTACTCTTTTCGGTTGGGTTATTCTCGGGCCCGTTACTGACTCACATATTTCAGCTGGTCTCGTTCATCACGTTGCAGTGGACCACGGGTTTCAGAATTTACAGGAACTTCTTTCGCGATTTTGGGTGCAGGAGGAGGTCGCTGTCAATTCGGGTTCTCAACTCACGCCGGAAGAGCAAGAGTGTGAGTCTCATTTCGTTTCCACTCATTCTCGGGATATCACGGGTCGCTATGTCGTTCGGCTTCCGGTCAAGTCGACCTCAGTTCACTTGGGTGGGTCCTACAATACAGCGTTGGCATGTGTACAACGACTTCAACGGAAACTATCACGGGATTCAACCTATCGGGAACTTTACGAGTCGTTTCTCGGCGAATACGAGGCCCTACAACATATGGTACGGGCCTCGACAAGTTCGATGTCTCGGGACCGGGCTTATTACCTTCCTCACCACGGGGTATTGAAGGAAAGCAGTACAACTACAAAACTCCGTGTTGTCTTCAACGGGTCCAGCAATACTGACTCCGGGGTTTCACTAAACGACATTTTACACACGGGGGCAAAGTTGCAACGGGATATTTCAGACGTTCTTCTTTGGGTTCGGCGATATCGGTTCATTTTTGCTACAGATATCACCAAGATGTTTCGGCAAATCCGGGTTCATCGGGATGATTGGGATCTTCAACGGATACTTTGGGCTGATGATCATGGGAACATCGTTCCGTATCAGCTGACTACGGTCACGTACGGAACGAGACCAGCTCCGTTTCTCGCGGTACGGGTACTTCTTCAACTTGTAGAGGATGAGGGTGATAAATTTCCGGAAGCGGTCGCTCCTCTTACAATGGGGCGATACGTGGACGATATTTACGGTGGTGCTGATCACGTTCCTGAGCTCATCACACAGGCGCAACAACTCATCGGGATTTGCAACGCGGGCGGCTTTCCTTTAGCCAAATGGCAAACCAATCATGACGGGCTACTACAAAAGGTCGGGGTAAGTTCCAGTTCGGAGGTCTCGCGCTCTATTGACGAAGGTGAGACCAAAGTACTCGGACTGTCATGGCTTCCAACGCCAGACGTATTCAAATTCACGACACTCCCTTTCACGGCCGGGAATACGATTTCGAAGAGAGTAATTCTGTCGGAGATTGCTCAGCTTTACGATCCGTTGGGTTTCCTTTCACCGGTGATCATTCGGGCAAAAATTCTGCTTCAACGGCTATGGCTAGAGAAGCTTTCATGGGACGACCCTGTTTCGGCAGGAGTCAGCAATTCTTGGGTCGCCTTCCGGCAAGAATTCACTCATCTTGGCACTATCACCGTGCCGAGGTGGATCAACATTACGTCGGGTGCAGCAGTCGAAATTCACGGGTTTTCCGATGCTTCACAATTGGCAATGGGAGCTGTCGTGTACGTACGGGTAACGGGTCCAGGAAATACAACGAAAGTCTCAATGGTATGTTCAAAAACACGGGTTGCGCCAATCAAACGGCTTCCAATTCCCCGGCTGGAACTCGCGGCAGCGGTGCTGCTCGCGAAACTCACTCACTACGTACAAAATACATTGGAACTCGGTCATTCACGGGTTTATTTATGGACGGATTCAATGGTCACACTCACGTGGGTTTCGAATCATCCATCTCGATGGAAAGATTTCGTACGGAATCGGGTTTCAGCAATTCAAGAGCTCTTACCACGGGCCCAATGGAAATTCATTCCGGGACGGGACAATCCGGCAGATTGTGCTTCACGTGGGCTAACCATTCCTCAGCTCGAGCAATTTCAACTTTGGTGGGACGGGCCTCACTGGTTAGCAAAAGATTCATCCCATTGGCCAACTCATTGCATCGGGACCGACGATTCAGCGACGCTTGAAGAGCGGCCAGGTCTCACCTTCACGATCTCGACAAAACCTGCACCAATTTTCGATCTCATTCACAGGTATTCCTCGCTCACTCGGTTGTTGAGAATCACCTCCCTACTTTTCAAGGCGCTTACAAACCTGAGAAGGACGGGAGTCGAATCATTCGGGGCATTAATTTCACTGGGAGACCTGGAGAATTCACGGCTTTATTGGGTAAAAGCTATACAGGGAGCATACTTTTCATCAGAGCTCAGAGTACTTTCATCGGGACAAGTTCTTCCAAGATCGCATCCAATCACGCGACTTACGGGTTTCATCGACTTTCAAGGCATTCTACGAGTGGGAGGACGGCTGAAGCACTCAGACTTACAACCTGAGAGTAAGCATTCAGTCATCCTGCCTCGGGACTCACCATTCACCGAGCTTCTGATCGCAGACGCTCACCAGAAGACGTTTCACGGGGGAACGCAATTAACTCTGGCGTACCTGCGGCGAAGTTGCTGGATTATCGGAGGTCGGGCTCCGGTACGGTCATACATCTTGCGGTGCGTACGGTGCGCTCGCTTACGGGGAGTCAAAGCTCAGCAACTCATGGGTCAGTTACCACTTGCTCGGGTTACACCTTCACGACCATTCCTATCTACGGGGGTCGACTACGCCGGGCCGATTTCTCTCAAAAGTTGGCGCGGTCGCGGAAATCGGCAGCACAAGGGATGGTTGTGCATCTTCGTTTGTTTTGCAACTTCAGCATTGCATCTCGAAGTTGTCACAGACTCAACCACGGAGACCTTCATCGCGGCATTCCGCCGCTTCACCGGGAGACGGGGCATCTGTCGTACTTTGTACAGTGATTGCGGGACCAACTTTCGAGGGGCAGATGCGGAGTTGCAGAAACTTTTCAAGGCCGGGACTCGGGAATCGACTCAAATTGCAGGTCTCCTGGCGAATGACGGGACAACTTGGAGCTTCAATCCACCGGGAGCACCTCACATGGGCGGTAAATGGGAAGCGGCTGTAAAATCCGTGAAACATCATCTCCGGCGAACGATTGGAGAGACGAGCCTCACGTTTGAAGAACTTACGACTCTTCTTGTTCAGATTGAGGCCGTTCTCAACTCTCGTCCGCTGGAACCGCTGTCGGACGATCCGGACGATCTCTCCGTGCTCACACCTGGACATTTCCTCATCGGGGAGGCACTTACGGCAGTGCCCGAGCCCTCACTACGGGAAATCAATACGGCCAGACTCACGCGCTGGCAACTCGTCCAGTCGAGGCTTCAACACTTCTGGGATCACTGGTCATCGGGATATCTTCAACAGCAGCAGGCCATATCAAAATGGCATCACCCTTCAAACCAAATTCGGGTCGGGTCAATGGTCCTGCTCACAAACGAGAACTTGCCTCCTACAAAATGGCCGCTAGCGCGGGTCATTGAACTTCATCCGGGCGACGACGGGCTCACACGGGTCGTGAGCATCAGGACGGCTACATCAACACTCAAGCGGCCGATTGCCAAGCTGGCAGTCCTACCGGTATACTCTCCGGCATCTTCAATCGACAGCGCTGCTGCCGATGGCGGGCGGAATGTTCAGGAATGAGGAAAAGTTACCGGGCGACACGGTCAAGTTTCGGGTCACGCGAGCGAGCGGGTCGGGTCGCGTTTTTCCGTCGATGGCGCCACGTACCGGGCGACAATTTAACGGGCAATCGATACATGCGGGGGGTCCTTCTCATCGATCGCCATGATTGATTTGCTAGTCTTTGTCCAACACGGGAATAGATGAGACGCGTGTCGCGCTATACTTGGCTGTTAATTGGGCTTTTCGCTATCATTACGGGTTTGAGATTAAAACGACGGGTTCAGCTCAGTTCAGGAAAACTCAGACTTTCAGTGGGCAACATCCCGGGCTCAATTTATTCACGATTCCTCCGATATCTCGGGATTCTCGGCGCGGCACGAGTCATTCTCGGTACACGGGTTTTTCTCGTACATTCTGAAAACGTGCTCTGCGAGCCACGTTTTCACTAGGGACATTTTCATCGGGACATACCTCTTTCGTTTTTTTCACTGTAATTACCTCTAAGAATTAAATATATATTTTTGTCATATTTTTTCCACGATCGAGTTCGCGTCTGCATTTATTAAATTTTTGGTTCCACCTACACCAGATCCCTTCACAAACAATGTCAATTGCAATATAACATTTTCGATTTTTCTGACATATTTCCGAAATATGTGAATTGAAATAACATTTGGGATATTTCCGAAATATTTCTGATATATGTCAATTGCAATATAACATTTTGGATATTTCCGAAATATTTCCGAAATATGTCAATCGCAATATAACATTTGGGATATTTCCGAAATATTTCTGAAATATGTCAATTGCAATATAACATTTTGGATATTTCCGAAATATTCCTGAAATATGTCGATTGCAATATAACATTTTGGATATTTCTGAAATATTTCTGAAATATGTCAATTGCCATATAACATTTTGGATATTTCCGAAATATTTCCGAAATATGTCAATTGCCATATAACATTTTGGATATTTCCGAAATATTTCCGAAATATGTCAATTTCAATATAAATTATACTACGTGTCTCGTTCTCGAGATTACTCATGTAGTACTGCATCTCCATGCTAGATGTCGCCACAAGTTTCAGCATTTTTAACAAAGAATGGACCCATACCGCTCTCCCCGCGCGCCCAGGATCGTCATTATGTTTCTTGTGCTTGATGGCGTCGCAAGTATTGTTCAGATCTGTTCAGTAAATCGAGTGTTTTCTGTTAATTGTGTTATACGAGTTCCTTGTTCTCAACTCGTTATCCGCTATGCCCAAAAGAAAAGGGTTGGTAAGCGAAGGAGAGAGAATCGAGATTCTCGGTAAGCGCTTAAAAAAAATACAAGCGGAATTAGAGACCTTAGGTCAGAGACCAATTCACCAAAGCCCGGCGGAATTTACCGCGGGCGGGTCTAAAAATGGCGGAAACGAGAAGATTGTTCACGTTACGAACGATGAACACGAGAACATAGGTAAGGGGCCAAGATTCGTAAGAGCCGGTTCAGCCGCTAGTTGTTTGTACAACGAATCATTTGAGGTTATGGTTCCCACAGGTGCCGAGGTCGAGGTTAACTCGCAAGATGATTTTATCGAAAATGACGATCTCGAAAACGAGGAGGTCAACGAGTTACCGTTCGATGCTACCGAGTTGGCCGAGTCGCAAGAGTCGTCTCCGGAGGGAGAAGAGCTCGATGACGAGACTCGCGAGATTCTCGGGGATGATCCGGGCTCGACGCAGCCCAAGGCGATATCTCTCAGCCCATTTATTGTATCCAGGTGGAAATATTGGATCAATAAGGGTTTGGAGACTGACGAAAGGGATAAGTTAATCTCTAAGTACCCGCGAAAAGGCGATTGTCCCCTGGAAGCGCCGTTACTAAACCCTGAGGTCTTAGGCTCTCTGACGGAGGCCACAAAGAAGAGAGATAAATACTTCTCTGCTTCGCAAAACTGCTTGGGCTCAGCTATGGCTGCAATGGGCGTGGGTTTCTCAATCTTGCTCAAACCACCGGAAGAGGGTATTGACAGAAACCATCTCTTGGGTCTTCTCAATGATTCGGGTAAGCTGTTGCCCGATCTTTACCACCAGCAAACTGTTTCGAGGAAAGTTTTCATTACACCGGGCATCGATAAAAAATATAAGCCAGTGCTGGACGAGTCGGAGGTGGATGCTTTCCTGTTCGGAGAGAATCTCGGGGAGAGGTTGAGGACCGCAAAATCCATCGAGAAAGTCGGGCAGGATTTCTTAAACCCTCGCCAACCTGTAAAAAGAGTTCCGTTCAAGCCTTCGAATGCGGGAAACTGGAGAGGCCTGCCTGCAAGATACCAGGGTCGTCAGCAGCGGGCCTACAATCCGAGAGATCCGCCAAAAACCGTCAAATTCAACGATTCAGCTCGGTACAAACCGAAGGGCCAAAACTCCTCGAGAGGCTCGTCGCATCCGTACCACAAGAGAGTGTGAAGGTGAGTAAAATCGCGGGACGTCTTAAATACTATCTCGGTGAATGGAAAAATATCACGAGTGATAAATTCGTGCTAAATTGCATAAAAGGATATAGTATCCGTTTTGAGGGGGAGCCGTCTCAAAGCTCGTACCCCACTTCGCCGATTTTGAAGGGATCTCACTCAGTTCGGGACGTTAGAGAGGCGATTATTCAATTGCGGAATCTGAATGCTATTCGACCATGTTTGCCCTCCAAAAACCAATTTGTATCGTCGTATTTTTTAGTCGAGAAGTCAAATGGAACGTATAGATTTGTGCTGAATTTAAAGAATTTGAACAAATATATAAAAGCGGATCATTTTAAAATGGAAGACGTCCGTACAGCGGCCAAGCTTATATCGGAAGAGGATTTTATGGCTAATATTGATCTGGAAAACGCGTATTTCTTGATTCCCGTAGACTCGGTCAGTTCGAGATATTTGAGATTCGTTTTCGAGGGTCAGATGTTCGAGTTTGTGTGTCTCCCGTTCGGTCTGAACACCGCCCCGCTCGTCTTTACAAAAGTAATGAAACCCGTGATGAACATCTTAAGATCAAAGGGGTTTTCGTGCGTTATTTATCTGGACGACATTCTATGTTTAGGCTCCACTCATGAGTCAGCCCGAAAGAATGTCGAGGTTTCAATAAAGACTCTTGAATCTTTGGGATTTGTGATAAATTTCGGGAAAAGCAATTTGTCACCTAAAGTTAAATGCGAGTTTCTCGGGCTCGTGATTAATTCGATGGATATGACGTTGGAATTGCCAAAAACAAAGAGACAAAAAATGTTAAAATTGATCGAGGATTTTGCATCGAGGAGATCTTGCAAAATCAAGGAATGGGCTAGCTTCGTTGGCTCAATTGTGTGGTGCTGTAAGGCCATACAGTACGGTTGGCTATACACAAAGGACTTCGAGCGCGAAAAATACTTGGCCCTCCTTAGAAATAATAACAATTTCGAAGCCCGTATGGAACTTCCCCGGGCTCTACAATCGACCTTTACGTGGTGGAAACTGAATATTGGAAAGTCGGTTAATCCTATTAGGCAATCTTGTTTCACGTGCGAAATTTTTACCGATGCGTCTACGTCGGGCTGGGGGGCTTATTGTAATAATAAGAGGGCACATGGTTTCTGGACTATTGAGGAAAGGAAGTTGCATATCAACTACCTCGAGCTACTGGCAGTCTTCTTAGGTTTAAAATGTTTTGCGAAAGACCTATCAAATTGCGAAATCCTCCTCCGTATCGATAATACGACAGCAATCTCGTATGTAAATAGAATGGGGGGCGTGCAATATCCGGGACTGAATAAAATTGCTCGCGATATTTGGCAATGGTGCGAGGCTAGAAACATTTGGCTGTTTGCGTCATACATCAAATCGGCTGATAACGTGGAGGCAGATCGTGAGTCGAGAATAAAAAATATTGATACAGAGTGGGAATTGGCCGAGTATGCGTTCGATCGGGCTGTAGGTTTTTTTGGGACCCCGGAAATCGACCTATTCGCTGCAAGGTGCAATACGAAATGCAATAAGTATTATTCTTGGAATAATGACCCTGAAGCCGTCGCGATCGATGCATTTACTCGCGATTGGGGTTCATTGTTTTTCTGGGCTTTCCCTCCCTTCTCGCTGATTTTACGGACTTTAAGAAAAATCATCTCAGATGGCGCGCAGGGCATTATGGTAGTGCCAAACTGGCCTGGCCAACCCTGGTTCCCGTTGTTTTCCTCGTTGTTGATATCGGAGTCAATGGTCTTAGCACCGTCGTCTAAGTTACTCCTATCGCCTTGCAGGACAATTCAACATCCGTTAGCCGGAAAGATGGCACTGGTGGTCGGGATATTATCAGGGAGGCGTTCAGGAAAAAAGGAATGCCGGATTCTGCCCTCGACATCTTCATCGCTTCACTAGCAGAATCTACGCAGAAACAGTATGCCGCTCCTCTGAGAATGTGGACGGCGTTTTGTCAGGAACGTAACGTTGATCCATTCAACGCGGCTGAACATGAAACTATCCGGTTTCTAACGGAAAAATTTGAGAAGGGTGCATCATATGGATCGCTGAATTCCATGAGAGCGGCTTTATCTCTGATATCTCCTTGTAACATCTCGCAGAGTAAGGAAATCAGTCGGTTCTTTAAGGGCGTCTATAGGCTCAGACCATCAAAGCCTAAATATGATAGAACGTGGGACATCAGTTCTGTATTCACGGAAATTGCAACTTGGTACCCTCTCGAGACATTAAGTCTCGAACGGCTAACGCAACGTCTAGTCATTCTGTTAGCTCTCGGAACGGCGCATAGAGTACAGACTCTAGCATTGATTCGAGTCTCGAAGGTGAAACGATCGGCGGGAGGATACGAAATAGAAATCCCCGATTTAATTAAAACGTCTCGTCCAGGTACGTACCAGCCGCTGCTGTGTCTACCCGTTTTCACGGAAAACCCAAAGCTGTGTATAGCAGCCACTCTCGATAAATATATCGAGGTGACTAAACCTCTTAGAGGTAATTGTGATATGCTTATTCTAACGATAAAAAAGCCTCATAAGGCTGCGTCGTCGGCCACGATTAGTAGGTGGATTAGGTCAACGCTAAGCACGTGTGGAATAAGTAGCGAGTTTACCGCTCATAGTACAAGGCACGCTGCCACATCGGCCGCGCTTAAGAAAGGAGTTGATATAAATATTATAAAAAAGACTGCGGGATGGTCCAGAGACTCCCAGGTGTTTCAAAGACACTATAATAGGCCTATTATTCCGAGACAACAAGCGTTTGCTACATCACTTCTTCGATAGTCTTTAAGTACGTAGCAGGTTATTATGACTATGGAAACCTCCGTCAAATAACACTGCGTATAACAGAAATGTAAGCTAAATTCAAAAATAAAGAATTTAAAAAAAAAAAAAAAAAACGGAAATTTGTTTTAATTCTCGCTAAACATCTACATGAGTAATCTCGAGAACGAGACACGTAGTATAATTAGACGATCAAACGAACTCACCTGAGTGATGTTCGATCGTAATTATACGTAGAGTCTCGTTCGAGAAGATTACGGCCCGTCCCAGTATGTGCTCTGTTCCCCCCCATTACGTTTACAACCCGTCGGCTGTGTAAAAAAAAAAAAAAAAAAAAAAAAAAAAAAAAATTTCCTTTTTCTTTTTATTTCATCGCTCTAATCTCTAAAAATAATGACGATCCTGGGCGCGCGGGGAGAGCGGTATGGGTCCATTCTTTGTTAAAAATGCTGAAACTTGTGGCGACATCTAGCATGGAGATGCAGTACTACATGAGTAATCTTCTCGAACGAGACACGTAGTATAATTACGATCGAACATCACTCAGGTGAGTTCGTTTGATCGTCTAAATTTTTGATATTTCTGAAATATTTCCGAAATATGTCGATTGCAATATAACATTTTCGACATTTCCGAAATATTTCGGAAAAAGTTATTACTGCCACAAGGGCGTAAGCAAGGAACTCTTTGTAGTGGAGATACGCCTCTCTGGTAGTAAGATTTGACCGATTCCACAATTTATTCGAGTTAATACTGCCACATGGGCGTAAGCGACAAATTTTGTTAGGGTGTAGATGCGCTCCTCTACCCGTAAGATTCGACCGATTTAAAAATTTCTTCGAGTTCTTACTGTCATAGGGGCGTGAGCGCCTTGTCCCTTACGCCCGTTTGGCTGTAGAAATCCTTTACCTTATACCCGCTAATTATAGCACTTACGCCCTTCTGGCAGTACAAACGCGGAAATATGTATGTACATATTATATTATGGAATTTTTAGAATTATTGATCCACCATATTGGATTCGCCACATTCAAGTTTGTAATTTCGTCCAAAACCGACATGGTCATACTAAATAAAGTATGAACGACCGGACCACCACTATCCCTTGAGTAGCTCCCAACATACAACTATGATCAAGTGTTCTCTGGCGAGTCCATAATATCGAAAGATCGTAAGCAGTCGATAGCGTAGTGGGTAGCGTGTTAAGTAGATAGGTAGGATAGGTAGGTAGGTCACCGGTTCGATTCCCCGTCAAGGAGAAAAAAAACATATCGAGATACCTATATGCATAATTTTTTTTTTCCGGTGTAACCCTTCTATGACCTATAACAACGACAAAATAATGTGAAGAAATGAAAAATCCGAAGATTTAACTAATAAAATATTTATTATAAAATATATATTACCGGAATATTTCTGATATATTTCTGAAATGTTGCAGTGAAATATTGCATGTTTCAAATGAAACATTTCTGAAACATTTCTGAAATATATCGTTGAAATATTTCTGACATATTTCTGACATATGTCAACACTGTAACGTTCGTTATCTCTGCGGACATGGACATATTTCTGACATATTTCTAAAATGTTGCAATGAAATATTACATTTTTCAAGCGGAACATTTCTGAAATATTTCTGAAATATATTGTGCCGTGTGGGAAGTCCCCGGAAGATCTATTGAAATTGGAATGACTACCTATGGCATCAAACGATCTGCGACCTCCCTCAATGCATCGACAGCGACCTTCGGCTAATTCAAAGGACTCTCAACACCTTCCTTTTAGGATTGCGCAATTCAATGCAAATTCTTTATTAACGCGTATTTATCAAATCAGACTGTACTTCTCTAATAATTTTTCCTATATTATTTCCATCGCTGAAACTTGGTTACATTCTCACATTCGTGATGCGCTAGTCAATATTCATAATTATTTTTTAATACGCAATGATCGCAAGGGTAAAGAGGGTGGAGGCACAGCATGCTATATCCATCGATCTCTCAAATTCAGCCTCCTTGCGGCTTCACCCTGTGCGTTTTCTAACGCTCCTGAATTTATTTTATTGGATATTCATAATGGCTCGATTGACTCGCTTCTGTTTGTTTCTATCTACAAAAGACCTAAAGGTCTCCTTTTGCACGACTTTTTGTCCATACCTTTAACAAATTCTCACATGCTTACAAAAACTTTATGATTTGCGGAGACGTAAATTGCAATTTATTATCTAACAATTTTGAATCTCGCTATCTCCGTGATCTCATTTTCTCCTCTGCTTTTCACCTTGTGAAGTCATGTGCGACCTTCCACATGGCTACATGTGATTCATGGCTATACGTTATCATGGTTGACAATCCCGATAAAATACTCTCTTTGTCTAAATCATATGCACCGTTCATCAATGGTCATGATTTGCTCGAACTCTCGTAAAAATTAGAGAACCTAGCTATTAGTCCTCAGACTATTTTGCGTCGCAGTCTAACTCGATTCACTGATCAGCAGTATGAGAGTACTGTTGTATCCTTACTCCCGGCAATAGAATCTTATACTTATACACCTGATTTTGACACTGATGATATCGATGCGCTTGTCACCTCATTTTCGCTCTCACTTATGTACATCTGCCTTAGACATTCATGCGCCGCTTCGTCGGTTCAGGGTGACTAGCCCACCAGCCCCGTCGCTCTCGGATGAACTCAAAGAGAGGATACGACAGCGAAATGTTCTTTACAAAAGAGCTAAGCGAGCAAATAGCCTACTTGAGTACGCTTTGTATAGGCACCACAGGGATGAACTGACTACTGATATTAGGAAAGCCAAAAATGACTTTCAATTGCAAAGACTGAACTCTATCAACGATGTGACTAAAATGTGGAAGGAGTTAACAAATTTGGGGCTAGTTAAAACAAATTACACGTCAATTACACTTCTTTTCATCCGACTGTCATAATACTTACTACGTTACTGTATCCAGCTCAGGTAATGTTCTCAGCTTTCGTGAAATATTCGATTTTCTATTCAACCAGCCACGGAGAAATCCGGTATTCTCACTGAACACAACTACCCCTTCAAAGGTGCTCTGTCTGATCAATTCTCTATCTTCCTTCTCACTCACTGCTGGTCCGGATGGGGTGTCGATTTTTGGGTTGCGCAAGGCTTCATGTATCATCACCGAACATTTAGCATCTCAATTTAATATTTCTATTACAAAATGTCACTTTCCTATGCCATGGAAGCGTGCTTTCATACGTCCTCTCTTTAAAATAAAATCTCCTATGTCGCCATCTGATACTCAACCGATTGCTAATTTATCTGAGGGTTCTAAACTACTCGAGAGAATTATTAAAACTCAGATTTTGGAGTTTTTAGAATCGAACAATATCTTCGATGGTAAGCAGTCGGCCTATCGCCATGAGTTTAGTACCCAGCCTGCTCTTCTTAAAATCTGTGATGATGTAAGGGAGGCTACCGACACAAGCAAATTCACTATTCTTGTATTTTTTGGACTTTAGCAAAGCGTTTGATACTGTGTCTCACGTAAATCTTCTCCGTAAGCTAAAGTTAATCGGCTTCTCAGATTCGGCTTTGCTATGGGTTTTCTCGTACCTCATCGACAGATCTCAAGCTGTTGTTGATAATGAGGGAGTGGGTTCAAGATGGTTGAAAACTACTATGGGAG
This sequence comes from Rhorus exstirpatorius, assembly GCA_963564615.1. Classification (NCBI taxonomy): domain Eukaryota; kingdom Metazoa; phylum Arthropoda; class Insecta; order Hymenoptera; family Ichneumonidae; genus Rhorus; species Rhorus exstirpatorius. Next base: position 2,261,969 of record OY751314.1, on the reverse strand, counting down.
TTCCGCAAGGTTCTGTACTGGGTCCGATTCTATTTTCCTTGTTTATTAATGACATCGCCTCAGGTTTGCGCTACTCTAATCACATGATTTTTGCTGACGACACGCAAATTTATATGAGCTGTGAGCCTCGTCATTTAAACCAGGCCTTAGCGATGATTAGCAACGATGTAAATGCTATATTCGATTTCTCCACTTCTAACGGGCTCAAGCTGAACATTGCTAGATCTAAAATTCTGATCTTTGGATGTAATGCTCGTATCCGGCATATCAATCTCGATGAACTGCCGCTTCTTTCTATAAATAACACGCCACTGCCTTACGTAAGTACAGCACGTAATCTTGGTGTCTATCTTTCGTCAAATCTGTCGTGGAGTAGACATGTTGCTGATATCTCACGTAACGTGCACTCGTCTTTGCATAAGCTTAAATTTCGTCGGAACTCATTATCTGTTGAACTTCGAATAAAGCTCATCAGTACTCTAATTTGCCCTCATCTGGATTATTGCTGCTTGATCTATCATAATCTTACTGATGAGCTTGATTCGAAGCTACAGAAGTTGATCAATTCTTGTATTCGCTTTATTTTCAACTTGCGAAAGGATGAGCACATCACTCCGCATCAGCACAGATTGAAATGGTTGTCCGTAAAAAAAGGCGCTTATATTTTCAAGGGATTCTAGTTTATAAGACTCTACATGAATATGTTCCAGACTACATCCTTGACTTATTCCAAGGTGTAGATGCAGAGTCCATCTAGATGTAGATCATTCTACATGTAAATTCATTCTAGATGTAGATCAAGGTGTAGATGCGCAGATCATCTAGACTTCCGGTACAGGTCTTTCAAATACGTGCACATCGTACTGCCGCGTACCGGAATACGTTTTCCTTATCTTCCTGCTACCTTTGGCACTCGCTCCCTGTAGCTGTGTCTTCGGCACCTACGTTAGCCACATTCAAATCTCTTTTTTTCAATTACCTTTTGAGGCTGGAAGTGGAGAACTCGAATTAATTGAAATTAATTGTAACTGAATTTATGTAATTATGGTCAACCTCTGTCATAACCGTTAAAATTGTTTAAAATTGTTTGAAATTGTTCAAAATTGTTTTATGAATGTTTTAATTTATTCATGCTAGCTGCAATAGGATGTTCATTTGAATACTCAACTTATATGCAAGTTCGTAACTCGTTTAGATTTAAGTTATTGTTATGTATTGAGCAATGCTCATCTGTATTTCATACATTTGCCCCAAAGTGGTCACTAGGGAAAAATAAAATTTATCTATCTACCTATCTCTCTCTCTCTTTCTCTCTATTTCTCTCTCTCTCCCCTCTCCCTCCCCACTTCCTCGCCCACCCCCTCCCCTCCCCCTCCGCCCTATTGATTGTGATAATGTTTTATTATGTTTTTATTTTTATTGATTATATTTTTATTTTTATAGTTTTCATGTAATTTTGTCATATTGCCAAAGACTTGCCAAGGCATAATAAAGTTAATCAAATCAATCAAGTCTCTCGCTCTCTCTCTCTCTCTCTCTCTCTCTTTCATAGATGCATTCTCCACACGCCTACCTACCTGCTCCTACTTACACACTAGCTCACTCTTGCTTTGCATCTTTAGAGATCATTGTCATCTTTGTAAAACATGTCTGTAGATGGATCCTGGCTTGTCAGGTTTCGAATTTTTCCCACTCAGATAAATAAAAATTATATCAATCAATCAATCAATCAATCTCTCTCACGTTTTTCCATAATAAATCTAAGAAATCCTTGACATTCCAAAGTGTTGCGACGAAGTGGTGCATCGAAGCTTTCAGAACGTTCTACCATGATAATTATTTCGATCATATTTTGTGATGCCGGATTTTAGAACTGCGAAAATCAGAAGGTCAATGCCGATGACAGTTGTCAAGGACTTTTTCTTTACTTCGTAGGTTTTTCCTGGAATTTTTTATTTCAAGGAAAATTTGATGACGATGCGGATCATGGGAAACATTCCACAGTGATGACGCAATCTCTTCAGGAACATTCGATACACTAATAATTTCAGAGCTACGCAGTTCAATCACACCAAGATTTTAAAAAGTGCATATAGTTACATCGGCTAAAATCTCGAAACTTCTGGAGAATTCGATGATGCAATCTCGAATAAAAATGGTGGGGGTATATGCTATAAAGGTGATTTCGTTCACCATAATTAATCAGTTTATTCGGAACATTCGAGTATCGCAGAGATCTGCGCAAAAGAAAAAAACAGCAACAATAGAAATCATTTTGGGCGTGCAAGGCTTGAAGAATACTACCAATCGATTTATAGTTAAGGAGCCAGTGGTGATAAAAATTCGACCAAATAAAAAATATTACAAAGAGATTCGCTGCTCAATATTTAAACCACCTTTTGAATGAGATTATTTACCCATTAAATACAAAAGCGAGAATCTATGGTGTAAACGCAACTATCATGGTATTTCATGGAATTCTGGTGATATATCATACAATGAGCTTGAAGAAGTGTTTCATGTTGTATTGAAGGGGGTAGGGTTAATTTACGCGAATGGATTGGAAAAAAGCAGTGGATTGCTGATATTCCCTGACAGAACGTGACACCGTAATTTTTCAGTGTTGAGTGTCACGTGTAGGGTGTCAAATGACAATTTTAACACCTAAAAAAGTAGGTGTCGACACCCATCTGAACACGGCCGTTTTGGGTGTTAATACCCGAAAAAACGGTGTCGACACTGATTTGGGTGTTGACACCCAAAAAACAGTGTTGACACTGATTTGGGTGTTGACACCCTAAAAAACGGTGTCGACACTGATTTAGGTTATGACACGGTAATTTTACGGTGTTGAGTGTCACGTGTAGTGTCAAATGACAATTTTAACACCTCAAATGTTAGGTGTCGACACCCAAAACAGTTTCGACCAAGTTCAGTGTCAACACCGTTTTTTTGAGGTGTCGACACCCAAATCAGTGTCAACACCGTCTTTTTGGGTGTCGACACCCAAAACAGTCTCGACCAAGTTCAGTGTCAACTCTGTCTTTTAAGGTGTCGACACCCAAAACAGTTTCGACCAAGTTCAGTGTCAAAACCGTTTTTTTGAGGTGTTGACACCCAAATCAGTGTCAACACCGTTTTTTTGGGTGTCGACACCCAAAACAGTTTCGACCAAGTTCAGTGTCAACACCGTTTTTTTGAGGTGTTGACACCCAAATCAGTGTCAACACCGTCTTTTTGGGTGTCGACACCTAAAACAGCCTTGGCCAAAATCAGTGTCAACACCGTTTTTTTGCGGTGTCGACACCCAAATCAGTGTCGACGCCGTCTTTTTGGGTGTCAAATGGTCATTTGACACCCATCGCTTGGGTGTCACGATCTGTCAGGGTTGTAGGACATTCAATACCGATCACAAGCTTGGAAGATTCGGGATGTCCAGCATTGCGAGAGCTAAAAGTAGTGACATGCTGGTATAATAAAAATCATGCAGGTGTCCACACTGACTGTGCGTTTGAAAACGTTTAACGCTTGAAGAAATGGTATTATTGGGAGCATTAGGTTGAAACTCTATCGTTGGTGTCAAAAACACTACTAAAAAGTCCATGCTGATGATATTAATGGTCTCACACTACTCATTAAAACACTGCTCGCAATGTAAAACCCCTTCAGATAATATTGTATTTGTGATATAAAGTAATAATAGAATCTTAAAAAATCGATTTGATTACTTCCTTCGGTAAAAAAATATCCATTTAAGGTCCAATCGAAAAAAGTGGCTCGCTGAAGAATCAGCATACGTCCGCTATCTCACTAACACGATATCGTCCAGATCATTTTCTCGATTTCCAATGAGCATCTTATCGCGGATATGTAATCTGATCAAAGTACGCGACATAGAGTACGTTTACACGACGCTTTTATTCCGGCGTTACGAAAACCGGCGTAGCTAAATCAGGCGCTAAAGTGCGTGTAAACGGGTCCTAACACCAGCTTTACGAGGTAAAGCGGGTGTTAGGTACCGTGTAAACGCCTGGTTTAACTAAACCGGTTTTCGTAACACCGGATTTAGAGCGTCGTGTAAACGTACTCATAGTGGGAAATCATCTTTATACGCAAAAGATGGGCACATATGTAGGTGTAATATTTGGATCAGAAAGTGGGGCGAATTTTTATCATTCGTAACCTGATAATCCGACGAAGGTTTGTGCGATCGTGCCACAATATGATAGAGCTATAACGCAATAAGAATTTTTAATAATGATCGCGAAACGTAGGGTAGGGGGAAAGAGGCATATAAAGAAAGATTTCTCCGCTCGACCAGTCAATCATCATGGATGAATTAACACTGGACGAGGAGCAGCATTTGCTTTTAATTCCACCATATGTCAACCGTTACGATAACATTGTCGAAAGACATTTCGGGGATATTCCACCGGAAAACATTTAAGATTCCATCCATGACCTATTTGAGTTCGAGAAAAATGTGAAAACTGTGAAATGTGACAAGAAGCGTAATACCGAAGATCGATTATCGTGTCCCGACAGCAACGTTATGCATGATTGAATCAATGTTATTGATAAACACATTAAAGATTTATATCACTTTGTCGGTTATTTGAGCATGAAGATGTTTTAACCTAAACGTGAAATACAGGTGATCCAATATTTATTTTTTGAGGATAATCCTGTTGACCTTGTCATAAATCATACTCAAAATCTACACGATCTTGTAAATAAACTGAAAGAATTTGTAATAACTTGTAAGGAAAGGAATAATGGAAATAAATAAAAATACTCTCGGAAATATACCATATTGTGTTCAATACCATTAAAAAAAAAACCAATACATCGTAGTTTTTAGAAAAAATGTACTATATAATTTCTTAACATTATCACTAATTGAACTGCATTCAACGATTCGGTCGTGCAAAATCAAAGAATATGCTGATGTTAGAGGTGAAAAAGGATTCTCTGACTTAAATTCCAAGCGAATATCTACTGGTCCTGATTTCAAAAACTCATTTTCTTTCGAACAATCTATAAAAATTAATGGAGCGTGATTGAGGAAATCGGCTTGGCTCAACAATGGTTCAGACACTTTACCGTAATACGACGCTCCGAAGTTTGCATACATATCATATGGAAGAGCATATTGGTTACGAGGAACATCAAAATTCAAGTTTGCATAAGGATAGCATTGTCAGTTAAAAACCAGCTCAATATCGCGAATGTTGCAGTGATCAAAGTGACTCGCATTCTTATTTGCATTTTTTTCACCGCAGTTTTCAATCTCACTATTACGTATCGAGGTTTTTCGAGTTGCGTCGATGTTTCAACAACCCATACGTGTTTCGGGGTAGCCGTTAGTAGTGGACACTTGTACAATTCCCTCGTATGAAAACTCCTGGCAATCGATAGATCCTTGGCAATGAAGCTGTGCAACTGGATTTTTCGCTGATACAAAACTGTTTGCGCGCAGTTATATTAGTGCGTTATATTTTTTAAGTGTCGCACGCAAAGTGCAATTGACCGAATAGTCGCACCATCTAGATAGCGCTCTCGTAGGGGAAAAGGAGGGATAGCAAGAACGGAAAAATATTAGCTACCAAGCACGCAAGCGAAGCGAAAGCACGTGTTCCTATAATTTAATTAATAAAGTTTCATTGAATGGGAAAACGAACGGAAATGGATTGCAGTATCCTAATTTGAATTTCTAACCCGACAAAATGGTCCTTCGAACCGAATAATTTAGCAAAAAATTCACAAAGATAGTGCGAGTGGTCAAGTGGAGAATACGAGATACTCAACATTTACGTTGTTCAGTCCCGGCATCACTATCCGAACCGACCCGGGGGGGGGGGGGGGGGGGCTGGCTGACTTCTGACGCGTGCCGACCCTGATATAGGTAAGAGCCTGAAAACAGGGGGAAATACAAAAAAAACTACGTCCCTTAGATCTCAGAATCCCAGTCAGACATCCTTAACCCCTTGAGTGTCAGTGACACTCATATGGGCAGAAAAAATTGTCGTGCCATTTTTGTCTCATGACACATATGTGGGCATTTGAAAAAAACATGTTTATACTTCATCGATTCAACTGTAATTTGGCGAATCATGGTTTTTGAGGTCACTGAATCCGAATCTGAAACCGGATTTTCAAAATTCAAAATGGCGGATCCAATATGGCGGATGCAAATTCGAAAAATGGTTTGATTCCGACGAAAGTGAGTACCTTATAGCGCTTTCCACTGGGCTGCACTGGTGGCACTGAGTGCACACTGGTTTGCTCAGAGGGCACTCAGTCCGTGCAGGTTTTCCGGCATCAGTGTCCAGAAATTCGAGTGGAACACGCAGCGCCTGGTGCAAGTTTGTGAAAAACGTCAGTCAACGGTTTTTTTTCGATCCGTTTTTTTTTTTTTTGTATTCTCGTCAATTACACGCAATGGAGATTACTAAAAGCGAAGATTTGACGCTAATCGAGTTTAAATTCATGGTCAACAAACATATTATAGTCTTGAATATTGACGAGTGCAATATTGAAGAGTGCGAGAGATTGAGAAGTAAGTAAAACATACTTTTACATCTTTGAGGTTATGTATAAAATTGAAAAATTAATTTGGCATTATGCTGTCATGAAAATAATCAAAAAAAAAGTAAAAGAGGGAGGAAAATGGTATATGGTGTAATGAAAAAGCAATTTCCAAATTTTGTTCACTTTTTAGCCGATGATCGCTATACATTCCGGTACTTGTCCATGCTTGGTGCAAAAAAATTCATTTCAGTCGGAGGGCCAGTTACTGAAGTAACGAGGATTGTGAAAAATAAGTGAGTCCTCACGTTGTTAACTAAATCATCAGCATCTCGACGTCAAGTATTTTTTTTTATTTTTTGTCTGTGTGTTCCAATGTATACCTTTGCGGGTTTTTACGTATTGCCCTTTCCCATATCACTTCCTCCGTAACGAGTTCCCGGACCATGAAAATCACAGTCATGATCGTGGCGTTTGTGGTCATGTCGTGAATAGTTCGTTGGTGCAAAAACTGACCATGACCCATGACCATCGCCATGACCAAACAGGCCCAAAAAATAGCTGGCCCATTTTTTATGACATACTCGCGGTCATAATTGAGGTCATGATCGCCAATTTTGAATGGTCAGTTTTTGCATCAACGGATCATCCACCATATTGGTCATGATTTATGGCTTCTGAATGGTCATGGTACTTGTTAGGGCTACCCGCACTTCGCTAAGCTAACCTAACTTCCATAGCATTTGCGCTGCTTTTAAGATACACTGTGTCACATTCGTTGTCGACATGGGAAAACTGCGGAAAACCCATGCCGATACAGACGGCCTTATTTTTACTGAGTTTCCGATATGTTTACCATCAGAATATTAGTAAAACTGCCCTCCGCTCGGTAGTCGGCGTGCATAGGCAGTGCACAGCTACGCGGTCACCCATCCAAGTAGTGGCCTTGGTCATTGCTGTTAAACTTGGGAGATCGCCAGAGCCGCACACTGACCGCACGTCCACTACCGTCGGTTTCTCGACGTCATGTAATATGAGGTTTGCGCAATATGTCGCCACATGAAAACTGTGCGAAATGAAGAGACACCGAGACATCTTGATACCAGGTTATTGGATGAAATTTTATTTACTATGTTTCAGAGAAGTGCCAGTGTTGACAGAGAGCAAGATGGATCAAACATACGAGTTACCATCTGACGTGTTGACCCAAGAATTTGATGTATCCGCAGTTAAAGCGTCAAACAACTTGGATGGAAATAAAGAGAAGAACGAAATAATTTCTGCTACTGGTGAGTTTCGATTTAAGGATGTTGAGTTCAAAATTGAAAATGATAACAGAATTCTGAATATTTTAGGTTTTTATATGAAGTATTTAAGAGATCGTGTAAACATTTCACGACAAGCTAAACATTTCATTTCAAGCTCGTTATTGAGAAAAAAATTCTGAAAGTTTATGTGTTTCGTAGGTTAACTGCACCTATGATAGATAAATTCTGCCAATTTTTGCAGTATTTACGTAATATCTGACGATAAAATGGTGCCAATAAGCTGAAAAATATAAATATGCTTTAAGAGACATTACTTGGATATTCTGTAAAAATTTCATAACTTTCGGAGTACAATTTTTAGAATATTTATTATGAAAGAGAAAGAGCTCGCCCGTGAGCGGCGCAACATTGCATCGTCAATGCATGCCCCAGGCTCACCACTCACCGACCCCGCCCAATCCCCCGTCTGAGTAACCAACTCAACATCCTTAACCCTCCGTCTGTACTATGGGTCTTTTAGGGTACAGGCCTAATTTTAAAATCGAATGTCTCCGGAATTTGGAATTTTTATAAAAATTTTTTTTACCATAAATGGCTAAATAAATAATTGGATCATAAAAAAGGAAATTATAAAAGTATTTCAGAATTTTTACAGATTTTGTGACGTTTTTTTTTTGGAAAAAATATTAGCATGACTTTTAGGATCCATAGTACAGACGGTGTACCAAAATTTCATAGCACATACGGAGGGTTAAGCCATGTTGGAGTATATCAGAGCGTAGTAGCATTGGCATATGAACACTCTCGTGCACGACTTTTACATACCACAATGAAAACAATTTATTTTCTAGAGTCTACGATCGCAGCGAAAAGTGTTGGCAGTAATGAGTCGGGTAAAAAAATCTAATACTGTATGACGCGATTTGCAATAGGATAACTTTTTAAATTTTATATACATGTTTATGACTGTTTGCAGAACTCTGGAACGACAAGGAGACAAAATTTCTTTTGGATAAATATGAAACGTACGTTCTCCAAGTCGGCCCAAGAAAGAAATTTAAAACGAAGAAAGTCATGTGGAAGAAGATATCTTCTGAACTGCTTGAAGAATTTAATTCCGAACGTGATCATGTCCAAGTGGAAAATCGATACAAAACATGCCTGAAACGTAAAAAGACTGCTGTGGAACATAATTCCAAGTCAGGCAATGCACGCGAAGAGGTTCCATTCGAAGACGAGCTCTCGAAAATCGCTGCAAACGATGACAGCATCGAACCAGAGGTACTTTGTAGTGCGAAAAGGATAAGATATCTGAAGTCTCCAACGCAAAAAACTCCATCGGTACGAAGAAAAAGTATGCAGGAAGTTGCAGAAGAATTGCATATGAAAAAAGAAGAGTCTAAAGAGCGAAGACACCAGGAGAAGATGAATTTGATTACCGCCCTTCTAACAAAAACGCAAAAAGACTAGAAAACGATTTACGATTTGCATTGTTTTTCTCAATCTCGCAATAGCGATTTTTTTTTTTTTTTTTTTTTAAGATTCATGAGACCTGCGATGATGTCTAACTCATAATAGTGATTTTTTTTTTTTCGTTACGATATCAACCCGAAATAGCGATGTTTTTTTTTTAATAATAGAAACTTCGGCTAAAGAATAATTCGTTTCGATCTCGCATAGCGATATTTTTTGTTTTTTTTTTTAGATTCATGAGACCTGCGATGATGACTAACTCACAATAGTGATGTCTTTTTTCAATTCAGTTCATGAAATTCAGCTAGATATCTATCTCGCAATGGCGATGTTTTTTTTTTTTTTTTAATACAAACTCTGGTCAAAAAGAAATTCTTTACGATCTCGATCTCACAATAGCGATATTTTTTTTTTTAGGATTCATGAGACCTGCGATGATGTCTAACTCACAATATTGAAGTCTATTTTTAAATTCAGTTCATGAAATTCAGCTAGATATCTATCTCGTAATGGCGATGTTTTTTTTTTTATATAAACTTTGGTCAAAGAAAAATTCGTCACGATCTCGATCTCGCAATAGCGAAATTTTTTTTTTTTTAGATTCATGAGACCTGCGATAATGTCTAACTCACAACAGTGATGTTTTTTTTTTTTTTTTTATTTAGTTCATCAAATTCAGATGTCTATCTCGCAATGGCGATGTTTTTTTTTTTCAAACTTCGGTCTAAAAAAATTTGTTTCGATCTCGCAATAGCGATGTTTTTTTTTTTTTTTTTTTTTAAGAAACTTTGGCTTAAGAAAAATTCTTTACGATCTCAATCTCGCAATAGCGTTATTTATGTGCTTTTTTTAAGATTCATAAGACCTGCGAGATATCTATCCCGCAATAGTGGTGGTTTTTTTCGGTCGATGAGATTTAACGAGATGTCTATGCTGCAATGTTTTGTTTATTTTTTTTTTTTAATACAAAATTCGGTGTACCTATGGAAAATTAGTAACGATCTCAATCGCAATAGCGATATTCGTTTTTTTTTTAGATTCATGAGACTTACGAGGGCGTTGATCTCGCAATAGTGAGGTTTTATTTTGTTTTTGTAAAAAATTCGGTCTACGAAAAAATTGTCACGATAACTATTTCCGTAAGAGACTATTACTATAAGATAATTTTTGTGATTGAAAAAAATGTCAAAATTACATTTATTTAATTTAATCCGGTGCTCTCTAGTGGAAGCCTATCTGGACTACTGAAATGAACCAGTTGGTATTACGCCAAACTCTTTTTCATTATAGTTCCTTAAATCGCCAAAGAGAATCTGTTTATTTTATTCGGGTAGCTGCCATATTAAATACTTCACACAGATAACGACGAATCAGTATTATCTCTAATAATAAATAAAAAATATATATTTAAAAATTGCAGCAGGGTTTAATGTAAACAGAAAATAACGTATATTTCTGCATATCGGAAATAAATATCCGGCTCGTGATTATAATAAGAAAAATAGCTTATTTTGATACGAAATAAATTTATTATTAAAAAATTACGTGATGTGTACATTAATGTTGCTCGTCTTCATCAACGAAAAAGCTATCTTTAATTCGGTTTCGTTTTTCTTCACCCATCCTTTTCAATTCTTGTTCGTTCCATTCTTCTCTTGGGAATTCTATGTCGTCTATCGCCTCGTGTACGTCATCAACTATGTACAAATCGTCATTGTCAATACACAAGTTGTGTAGCACGCAGCAGGCGATGATAAATTTGGAGATTTTGTCAATTTTATACATATCGATTTCTTGCAATTGCCTCCATCGACTTTTTAGTAGGCCAAATGCATTTTCGATTAAGACTCTCGTTGCACAAAATCTCTTGTTATATTCCCGTTCCGACGCTGTTAAGTTACCATAATCCCTGAAAGGGATTAACAACCACTCTCTTATAGAGTATGCCCCATCACCGAGTAAATGGTACAAATTTCCCAACATTGCAGGCAATTCTTGGCTTATGTCAGATAGCTTCAGCACTCTTGAGTCGTGAATTTTCCCAGGAACTCCCGTGAAAACGTCGATGAACCTTTTCTTGCTGTCGCATATCCCCTGCATCGTTATAGATGGTATGTCATGTCGATTGGTGTAGGTAGATTTTACCTTGTGCATTGGAGTCCGAATCTTAATGGATGTTCCGTCGATGCATCCCACAATATTTGGGAAACGTGAAACCTAAAAAGTGACAAATTCTAGTTTCAGCGACTACGTACATATCGATTTCATTGATATAGTGCGTACAATGAAAGCTTCATACTTCTGCAAAATCGTGAGCTGCATTCTGACTATCTTCAGGAAATTTGATAACCTGGGGAGCCAAGTGCAGTAAAAAAGCTACGACTCTTGTCATTAGCCGGGAACTCGTTGCGAGTCCAACGCCAAATCTTTGTGACACTGTTCGCAGAGGAACTTTGTTTGCAGCAAACCTGGGACCAAAAAATGTCTGCATCATAACTCTTGACACTCGTAAATAATAATAGATGCTTCCAAATTCCAAATGTACCAACATCTCCTACATCACTCTTTTTCGCACCATATAAATAGCAAGACATGAACTTCAGCAGAAATAGGAATGCTTCCCCCATGATCCTTATTCGTAGGACAATACTCCGATGCGTTGAATCGTTCAACAAGCTCATCTGCCGTGCATCTTTCAAGTCGAAAATGTTTCTTGAACTAAAAATATAGCGGACGCATATACTACATACATACGTTTTTTGTTGACATGTGCACAATTAAAGTGATGTCAAACAGGAGAGCAAAATGCGCTCGCAAGCGTATTTCACGTCACGTTAACCTCTAAATATAAAAAATGGATATCCCTACTTCGGTATCAGACATGCTATGAATCACCCCAACGAAATTAGCAATTTTTGGAATTGTACTTCGTTCTCTTTGCTCCAGTAACTCGTCCTCACTGCTAGACGAAGATGATATGATGTCTAATAAAATAGTCGCTGTAACAGCGTTTATACTCGATCTTTCACGGACGTCAGCCATATTTGCACTGAACCGACACCGACTACCCATTTCGGGGCAATATTTTAGACACTCAGTGCAAAATTCATGCACCGGAATTATCAGTGGAACACGCTTGGAAAACGAGTGCACTCTCGTGTGCCTTCAGTGCACACTCAGTGCAACCAGTGGAAAGCGCTATTATAGTTTTTGAGGTCGCTGAATCCGAATCTGAAATTGGATTCGCAAAATTCAAAATGTTAGATCCAATATGGCAGACGCAAATTTGAAAAGAAGTTGGATTTCGACAAAAATTTGTATCTCTAGATGTTCGTGATCGCGAATTTCGAATTCGAGTCCTGATTCTAAGTATCTGAAACTCGGATACATTATGACAAAAAAAATTCAGCAAGCTATTCATGGCAAATTATCCATCGTAAAAAATGTAGAAGAATATTTTTTTTGTTTTTATATCCCGCTCTCTGCCGAACCCAGAGTCACGAATCGAGGACGTGGCGGTTGTCTATACGAAGCCTATACGAAATAACAAATTTCTCGCTAGATATTTGTATTGTTCATATTATTTTTTATATTATGTTATAGATTTCCTCGCATTTAGGCGCTCAAATTCAAATCAACTCAATCAACTAAAAACTGAAATTTTCCGCCATTCTAAATACTGAAAATCCGATTTCAGATTTAGATTCAGCAACCTCGAAAACCATCAGGTACTCACTTTCGTCGGAATCAAACTACTTTTTAAATTTGCGTCCGCCATATTGGATCCACCATTTTTATTTTGAAAATCTGATTTCAGATTCGGATTTGGCGACCTCAATGACCGTAATACTTAAACTATAGGATAAATCAATGAAAATTTTTTTCCAAGACAAAAATGGCACGTCCAGCTCATTTTCGCCTGACAGCTAAGGGGTTCATGGAGAATGCTGGGTGGCTCATTATTGGAGAAGTCCAGGTGACTGATGTAGTGATGCCATTGTACAGACCCCACAATCTGAAGATAAAGAGCAATTTACAATCGCCTCATTTAAAATGGAATGAACGATACCATACATCAAGGTTGCTGATCAACGAAAAATTCAGGTGCTAAGCTACGTTGCTAAGGACACGCTTATTCCAATATGTTATCATACATGAAAATTCTATGAATATACACTGCTGACTGCTACCTCGAAACACGTTCGGTTACCTTAGGGTCGCGAATTGGTATTAATTTCAACGGTTTCGGTATTTTAGTACGGATTCAAGTCACTTTTTGTTAGTAAAGTAAAACTGTCCAATTTAGTAAAGAATCTTTACTAGAAAGTAAAAGAATCCATTATATTTTCAGTAAAGTATATGATTTTTCATTTTAGTAAGAGTTTATTTTGTTTTCTTAAGTAAAGATTATGTTTTGGGTCCCGTCTAGTATCTCGTCGCTCATGTCATAGTTACCTGAAGTTCGGCAAATAATGACTACCTAGCGTCTGTTAAGACTCACGGCTACCTGAAAATTTGGCTCGTTATCTATTTTGTGGTGTCGGGAGACTGATCATCTCGCCGATGATTTAGGTTATTTCGGTTATTTATGGTCGACCTAGAGTTTGGTCGATTAACGCAAGCGGGTTGCGTTACATCTGCGCCCGCGGGTACTGAATTCCAGGGAGTGAGCTGGAAAATGGGCCGATATATTACTGTGTCACTCTCCTCCCTACGATTTCCCAGCCTGACGCTGGATCAGCCTGTTGTTATTGCGGCTGTCGCGGTCTGGATCACCTCTGGCGCCCCTTTATGTTGGGGTTTATGGGACTGACAAAGATGGGTGAGGTGGCAGTGTTGTCTTTAGGTTTCTGGGGCCCACGTGGTCAGTATCGGTCCCTGACCCCATCTAAGTCAGTAACCAGATCTCTGTGGAAGATATCCGCGAGGCAACTGAAATTACTGCCGGTAGAGCCAAAGGTGTTTTGTGTAAGACTTCAGCAAATTGTTCAGATTCACCGTTCGAATTTCGCGCCTTTATCACGTCCTCGGCCAATTCGGAGATGCTCTCGGACGCGAGAGACTCCAGCGAACTGGGAGAGGAGTGGAACGCCCAATTAGAGAAGAGGAACAACGAGGGGCAGCGGTGACGCTAGGAGAGACAACTGGAGCGCCAAAGGGCCGAAAAGAGGAGACCCCGAGAGAGCGCCGATCGAGTATCGAAACTCACTTGTTTGCGGTGAGTCCTAGAGCTTAGACTTTTTCTTGCATTAATTGAATAGCGTGTGTCGTCTCAGTTGTTCGTGCGAATACCTGTGCCACATCATGATCCGAGATCATCTGTAACATCGAGATACTTTGTGAGACCCAGCTCCGTATTATTGTACAGGCGATAAACTCATTCTCTCGTAGTAGCCGTGAGGCTTTTTCTGTTTTATTTTGTTTGGTTTGGTAAAGTATCGTATGTCGATTTTGATTCATTCTTTCGTAAACGAGTGGGTGTGTGCCCGCGAATGAGATTATCGCCTTATTATCGTTCATTCTTTCTGTTAGTATCGTATCGATCCAGCATTTATTTTGTTTTATATTTTTCGTGATTTTTTTGGCTCTTGTAATTTTCCTGGTAATTTACTATTCATTATTCATTTATTCGTGATTGTCGCGTCACATATTCTTTTGGGTTATCGTTACGAACTCGCCTTGTATGCGAGTAAATATATGGCTATCTCATTGTGTGGTCTTTGCCGTCGAATATCGTACCCGGTAATCTGTGCGATCTGGTGATTTCGGTCATCTTTTGGGCTATCTGTGAGATCTGGTAATTTCGGTTATCGTTTGGGCTATCTGTGAGATCTTGTCGTAATCACGACGTGGAGGAAGAGACGGCGTTTCTTCAACGTGTATGAATAAATTTTTTTAGGGTATTTTGATCATTGATGGGTTACGGAAGGCGTCTCTTATTGAATGTATATTTATATTTATTCTCAAAATAAAAGTATTATGTTGCTTATCTATCATTGGTGGTAAGTAATAACGGGGTGCATTTATTCCCTTTCTTTATGAAATGAAATGAGATATAAGTTCTTGAAATAATCAGTGTAGGAATACTTTAGTTTATTATTATTATTATTATTATTATGAGTTTTAAGAACAAAAATATTATAATTCAATAAAGAGAAAAATGTATGGTTGGTGAGTGTAGTATTACTTGATGTTAAGGAGGATGGGTGCACACTCAAGCAGTGTAGGCAGTGCAGAACACTTAAGCAGTGTAGGAGTCGCTTTGGGCAGTGTAGATCACTTTAGGCAGTGGAGACAGAGTCTGATTTTTCACGGCTGGCGCTCGCATTTATATAGCCGCCCGGCGTGGCTGCCGAGGATTAAAAAGGCTCCGCGACGCCACCGGCCTCTCTCGAACACTGTAGGTACTACGCCACACTCGACGGGGGGGGGGGGGGCAAACGCCCTTGCGAGGACGGAGACGGTAGCTCATGGGTAGGGGATATTCTATAAAGAGTCGCGTGAAGTGAGTGTGTGTGTTTGTAAGTATGCGTGTGCATGTGTGTGTATGTTACTATATCTATGTTTTTGTGTATATGGTTCTCTCGATATATATAATTTACATTTCTATTAATTTGACTTTTATTCTTATTTCGTTACGGTTAAAACTACATCGAGGGCGGATTATTTGAGGTATGCGTAGGCACATGGGCCTGCGCATAACAATCTGGTGATCTTGGTTATCTTTTGGACTATCCATGAGAGCTGGTTATTTCGTTTATCTATTCGGGTTACCTGTGTGATCTGTGGAAATCGAAGACTTTCCGGCTATTTTAAAGTGGTACGATATTCGCGAGTCGGATTTAGCTTATGTTACTGGCCATAATTCATGAATTCTGGTATTCGGATTTTCCGTAAGTCAAGGCCTCCTGATAACTCACAAATTGCGTATTAATTTTCCCCGTGTAATTTTCAGTTATCTTTCATCGCGTTTTCTCGAGCCGTGTGCAATAAGCGAAGCTGTGTTTATTTTGGAAGTTACACGATTAATTTGGATTCGTTATAGTAGTTCCGTTACGTTACCGTTAATTCGCCTTGAAATTGACGTGTTTAATTTGAATTTATTATAGTATTTTGCGTTAGGTTATCGTTAATTTACGTTTCAGAAAGAATTGTGAATGGTTATTGTATTTGGCATTTAGCGCCCGTAAATCATACGAGTCGTGTGTCAAATTAAGATTCTCTTTTGTAATACGCCCACAGTTTGGTTATTTATTATCGTTGGCTCTCGGGAGCTCGTATTAAGTACGTAAAATATGTTATTCTAGTATTAAGAAGTACGCGTGATTTTTATTGCACAGCACCGAACCCACTGTACATCCCCATCACGATAAGTATAGGTGATCACGGGGAATGATTTAAAATAAATTACGTTAGTTTCCCGAAGCACCGCATCGTTTTTTTTTACCTGAGGATCCCGCCCCTCTACAATTATCGCATGCTTGGTGAGCTTAGTCGGTATTCTGTGCTGAACTCAATTTTTATCCGTCGATTTTAACGGTTATTGAAAGCGAAAAATAAATAAGCCAATCATTTGTGGATGGTGGTGACAAACGCGATTCGTTCGTTACCTGGCGCCTAACTATCAATTAGCCAGATACGGCGGATTTTGGTTAGATTGGGTTGTTTAATTTGGGTTATTGCATTTTTGGTAATTTGGATCATTGAATTCAGTTGTCTGAGTAGATGAATTGAGAAATTCGTCATAACATATTATAACATTATCGAGATTTGAGGAATTACAGTCGCGCGTTGATACACTCGTGACTGTTATTCTCTCTCGATTGTTGTCGCTCGGGAGGCGACCGACGAATTTATTTTTAGATCTTTTGTTTATGTACCGGTCATCGACCGTATGCAGAGTTCAAGTACTGGACTCGAAAGGAAAAGCCGGGAATAAGATTTTATTTCGTGATTTAAGACAGGCAGAAGGCCCGTGAATTTTTATGTGTTTTTCGAAATGGCCTCAGAGTGCTAACCATGACTATGAGCACTAGTGCTGCGCGTTGGTTGACCCTTCATCATCGGCCATTCAAAATGGATTGGGGGCCCAAGGTGTCTCAATTCCGAGAAGCGGAATTGAGCTCTTTATTCTACTCTCGATAAGCGAGAGTAAAATGCAAGGAGTCAAGATTTATTATTATTTTATTCTTAATGTGTCGCGTTGCAATACGACTGAAGCGTTAATAAAAGGAGAAGCCTAGAGGTTGATTTTAAAGAAGGTAAGTTAGTGAAAGGAATGAATCTAAGTGGAACGAATTAATGCATCAGTTAAATGGGTCTCACAGTTAATATCGAGGATAGGAAGAGTCCAGTTTGTTACTTTGGTGTTTGTCGTGTTGTCTCGTCGAGTCGTGTGTGACGCTTGATCGGTCACGCAGAGTCTTGACAAGAATGCGTTGGTAGACGTCGCCACGTTTAGAGAAGTTATTCCCGAGTGTGCGCACTCTAAGAGGACGCTTACTGTTTTCTTTAATGGGTTTTCCAACAAGATTTACCTCTTGCCGTGATCCAACTTCCAGCTGCAATAGCTGGGGCTTCACACGGTTCGAGGGGCCCTACCTAGGGGTCAGAGGTGTTCTGAGACGATCGCCCGTCTCAAGATCCAACTTCTGGGCGCAATGCCCAGGGCTTCACTTGAGACGGGTTCCCTCGTACCTGGAAATCTTTATTGAAGGAGTTGTCAAATGATTCGTCTTGAGAAAGACGAAACACGTTTACGTTATAGCTGAATCGTGTTTTTAAAGACGATTCAGTGGTCGATTCGAATCGCCTTTAAAAAGACGATTCGAGATTGAAGCAGAGTTGGGCAATTTTGTAATTAATTACACTCTGAATACAAATTACAATTATAATTAGTATTTAAATTTTTTCAAAATACTAATTACAATAGTAATTTGTATTTAGATTTTTTCTAATTACAAATTACAATTAATTAGTATTTGAATTTTTTTCTAATTATAAATTAGAAGTAATTAGTATTTAGAATCGTTTCTAATTACAAATTAAAAATCTAATTTGTATTTAGATTTTTTCTAATTACAAATTAAAAGTAACTATTATTTAGATTTTTTCCAATTACAAATTACAATTGTAATTAGTATTTAGATTTTTTTCTAATTACAAATTAAAAGTAATTAGTATTTAAATTTTTTCTAATTACAAATTACAATTGTAATTAGTATTTAGATTTCTTTCTAATTACAAATTAAAAGTAATTAGTATTGAAATTTTTTTCTAATTACAAATGAAAAGTATTTAATATTTAGATTTTCTTCTAAATACAAAATACAAGTATTTAGTATTTAGATTTTTTCCTAAATACAAATGAAAAGTATTTAGTATTTAGAATTTTTTCTAAATACAAATTGAAAGTATTTAAATTATCTTCTAAATACAAATTAAAAGTATTTAGAGTTCAGGTTTTTGACTAGTTACAAGTTACAATTGTATTTAGCATGAAATTTTACTGTAAATACAATGCCCAAATGTAATTAACAAGATTTTTTTACCTATGTATAATTCGAAAATGTAATTGATATCATTTCCCAAGCTAATTGCAACAACTTTTGATTGTATTTAAAGATTTGTATCGAGATAATTAAAAATCACAAGTTTCATTTCTTAGACCGTATGGGTATTTCTGACTATTTGGGTCATTGCGAGGACGATCACGCCGTAGCTGGCATCCGGGTCGGTCGCACCATAGTTCTTGCTGTCCAGGTCGATCGCGCCACAATTCTTGGCGCCCAGGTTGATCACGTGATAACTCTTGGAGTCCAGGTCGACAGCGCAATAGTTTTCCGCATCCAGGTCAAACGTGCCATGGTTTACCGTGTCCAGGTCGACCGCGCCATAGTTTCTGGCGTCCAGGTCGATCGCGCTATATTTATTGGGGTTCAGGTTGATCACGTTGTAGTTCTTGGATTTTAGGTCAATGAAGCCATAGTTCTCGGCGTCCAGGTCAACCGCACCATAGTTCTTAGCGTCCAAGTTGATCGCGCCATGTTTCATGGCATCCAGGTTGATCGCGCTATAGTTTTTGGCATCCAGGTCGATCGCGCTATCCTTCATGGCGTCCAGGTCGATCGCACCATAGTTCTTGCTGTCCAGGCTGATCACGACATAGTTTTTGCCGTCCAGGTCGATCGCACCATAGTTCTTGGCGTCCAGGTCGATCGCGCCATACTTCGTGGCGTCCAGGTCGATCGCACCATAGTTTTTGCGGTCCGGGTCAATCGCGTCATAGTTATTGGTGTCCAGGTTGATCGCGTCATAGTTATTGGCGTCCAGGTTGATCGCACCATAGTTCTTGGCATCCAGGTCAATCGCACCATAGTTCTTGGCGTCCAGGTCGATTGCACCATAGTTCTTGCTGTCCAGGTTGATCGCGTCATAGTTTTTGCCATTCAGGTCGATCGCACTGTATTGCTTGGCGTCCAGGTTGATTGCGTCATATTTTTTTGCGTCCCGGTCGATTGCACCATAGTTCTTGCTGTCCAGTTCGTTCGCACCATAGTTCTTGGGGTCCAGGTTGAACACGTCGTAGTTCTTGGATTTCAGGTCAATCGAGCCATAATTCTCAGCGTCCAGGTCAACCGCACCATAGTTCTTAGGGTTCAGGTTGATCGCGCCATGGTTCATGGCATCCAGGTTGATCGCGCTATACTTTTTGGCGTCCTGGTCGATCGCACCGTAGTTCTTGCTGTCCAAGTTGATCGCGTCATAGTTTTTGGTGTCCGGGTTGATCGCACCATAGTTCTGCGAATAACTATGGCGCGATCGACCTGGACGTCCAGAACTATGGTTCGATTGACCTAGACGGCAAAAATAATGATGCGATTAACCTGGACACCAAGAACCGTGGTCCAATCAACCTGGACGCCACAAAGTATGCCACGATCAACCTGGATACCAATAACTACGGTGCGATCGACCTGGACGCCAAGAATTATGGCACGATCGACCTGGACGCCAAAAACTATGGCGCGATCATCCTGGACGGCAAAAACTATGACGCGATCAACCTGGACACCAAGAACTATGGTGTGATCGACCTGGATGCCAAGAACCGTGGTCCGATCAACCTGGACGCGAAAAAGTATGCCACGATCAACCTGGATACCAATAACTATGACGCGATCAACCTGGACACCAATAACTACGGTGCGATCGACCTGGACACTAAGAATTCTGGCACGATCGACCTGGACGCCGAAAACTATGGCGCGATCATCCTGGACGGCAAAAACTATGCCGCGATCAACCTGGACACCAAGAACTATGGTGTGATCCTCCGGATGCCAAAAACTATGGTGCGATCAACCTGGGCGCCAAGAACCGTGGTCCGATCAACCTGGACGCCAAAAAGTATGCCACGATCAACCTGGATACCTATAACTATGACGCGATCAACCTGGACACCAATAACTACGGTGTGATCGACCTGGACACCAAGAATTATGGTACGATCGACCTGGACGCCAAAAACTATGGCGCGATCATCCTGGACGGCAAAAACTATGACGCGATCAACCTGGACACCAAGAACTATGGTGTGATCGACCTGGATGCCAAGAACTATGGTGTGATCAACCTGGACACCAAAAAACATGACGCGATCAACCTGGACACCATAACTATGACGCGATTGACCTGGACAGCAAGAACTATTGCGCGATCAACCTGGATGCCATGAACCATGGCGCGATCAACCTTGACGCTAAGAACTACGGTGCGATTGACCTGGACGCCAAGAACTATGGCTCTATTGACCTGAAATCCGAGAACTATGACGTGATAAACCTGGACCCCAAGAACTATGGCGTGATTGACCTGGACGTCAAGAACTATGGTGCGATCGACCTGGACACCAAGAAGTATGGTGCGATCGACCTGGACGCCAAAACCTATGGCATGGTTTACCTGGACGCCAGAAACTATGGCGCGATCGACCTGGACAGCAAGAACTATGGTGCGACCGACCTGGATGCCAGCTACGGCGTGATCGTCCTCGCAATGACCCAAATAGTCAGAAATACCCATACGGTCTAAGAAATGAAACTTGTGATTTTTAATTATCTCGATAAAAATCTTTAAATACAATCAAAAGTTGTTGCAATTAGCTTGGGAAATGATATCAATTACATTTTCGAATTATACATAGGTAAAAAAATCTTGTTAATTACATTTGGGCATTGTATTTACAGTAAAATTTCATGCTAAATACAATTGTAACTTGTAACTAGTCAAAAACCTGAACTCTAAATACTTTTAATTTGTATTTAGAAGATAATTTAAATACTTTCAATTTGTATTTAGAAAAAATTCTAAATACTAAATACTTTTCATTTGTATTTAGGAAAAAATCTAAATACTAAATACTTGTATTTTGTATTTAGAAGAAAATCTAAATATTAAATACTTTTCATTTGTAATTAGAAAAAAATTTCAATACTAATTACTTTTAATTTGTAATTAGAAAAAAATCTAAATACTAATTACAATTGTAATTTGTAATTAGAAAAAATTTAAATACTAATTACTTTTAATTTGTAATTAGAAAAAATTTAAATACAAATCACATTTGTAATTTGTAATTAGAAAAGATTTTCATAACTAATTACTTTTAATTTGTAATTAGAAAAAAATTTAAATACTAATTAATTGTAATTTATAATTAGAAATTGTCTAAATACTAATTACAATTGTAATTAGTATTTAAAAAAAAAATTAATTATAAATTACGATTGTAATTTGTAATTAGACTGTAATTAATTACCGAAAGTAATTAATTATGCCCAACACTGGATTGAAGACATGATGTGGATCGCGTTGTTGTCGGGTGTGCCTTGAAGTCCTCGATGAGACGTCGGGTCTCTCCGGGCTTCAAGAATGGTAAAGATGTCGAGAATTTTGGCAGAGTGACGTCTGCCACGTGTAATGCTCACAAGAGATGACTGCTTAATGAGGGCGAGTCTTGCTCGTCTTGTTCTTAAATGGAGTTTCGTGTACTGACCAGCGCAACGATCTGATAGGCTGGTCAGTATTGAGTGGGATTTTTGGTGAAGAGCGTTGCGATATTCCACGAATTGTTTTCGCTTATAATTTCGGGGAATTTGCGTATACAGATAAATCTATAAATTAGAGCGGTGACTCATTATATCTAGTTTTATCCGGTTTACGTCGGTTTCTTGTGCTCGCGCGCTCCTCACGTACTCTCTCTCCTTGCTCGGATCCTAGCGCACTCTCTCCCCCCCGTACTCTCTCTGATGAGAGGTACCGAGAGAGAGTTAGCCCCGTGCGATTAGGAGGTACCTTTGGTCGTATGTGAGATTTTCCCGCCTTTATCCGGGACCGGATTAATAGACGGGCCCTACTGTGACGTTCCGGCCATCCGTGCGCTTGATGTCGCTCGGATGGTCGTACCGTCACAATATATATAGAAGATTAACTGATAAAATGTTTGACAAACACGTTTGTTTTGGTCCCAATAATGATAATCAGGTGTGGGAGCCTGAAAAAATTAAGGGGTTATACATGAATATTCGAAATTTGTTTGTAATTATTTACTTTGATGGATTTTCTGAATTTTGAAAATTCCTGGGTTTTTTTTCGACAAACACGTTTATTTTGGTCTCGATAATGATAATCAGGTGAGGGAACTCGAAAAAATTGAGGTGTTATACATGAATATTCAAAATTTATTTGTAATTATTCACTTCGATGGATTTTATGAATTTTGCAAATTCATGGATTTTCTTTGCGACAATACGTTTGTTTTGGTCCCAATAATAATAATCAGGTAGGGAAGCTTGAAAAAATTAAGGGGTTATACATGAATATTCAAAGTTTGTTTGTAATTATTTACTTGATCTTTTGAATGGAATATAAAACTTAAAAATCTACGTCTGCGACAGTCAGGGGGGCTCCACCCCCGACCCCACGCCCCGGAGGCTTCGCCACTGGACCCCACCGGGGCTCCCCCCTGGACCCCGGTGGACCACCCCCCTCACACACACACACACGCACACGCACGCGCACGTGCACGCGCCCACGCGCACGCGCACGCGCACGCATGCACGCACGCACGCATACGCACACGCACACGCACGCACACGCGCACGCGCACACGCACACACACTAGTAGCAAACATCTTTCGCGTGCGACATACTTTCGACGTGCATAGCAGCTTCTGACAAGCAAATATTGAATATTCCTGGATAACTCCTCAATTTTTCCGGGCTCGGCCACCTGATTATCATTATTGGGACCAAAACAAATGTATTGATGCAAAAAAAACCCAAGAACATGCAAAGTTCGGAAAATTTGTCAAAGTAAATAATAACAAACAAATGTTGAATATTCATGTATAACCCCTCAATTTTTCCAGGCTCCCCCACCAGATTATCATTATTGGGACCAATACAAACGTGTTTGTCGAAAAAACTCCAAGAATTTGCAAAATTCGGAAAAGTCCTCAAAGTAAATAATTACCGAATTTGATAGAGATTAATGAAAATAAAAACGTTGTCGTTTGAAGTTTAATTAAGCGATATTCATCGCTAAGTCCAAGTAAAAGTTGTATACTCGAGCCCACTAGTTCACTTGCTGTTGAAGAAACCAAAAGAAAAGTAGTCGATGCAGCGAGCTACTTTGACGTAATACCACTGAGGATGTGGATAGGTTTTGCCATGGATTATCAAAAAACTGTTGTAAACGCTAAGAATAATTTAAACCTATCGAGCACAGAGACTCATGATAATGCAGTTCCACAAGCAGCTACGGAAGACTACGAAAATCTTCCACTCATCTCGATAAGCCGCGATATGTCATTCTCGTCATGCAGATGGATCGTAAAAACGGGAAGAAAAATAATGGGCATAATTTTGACCACATCAATATAACTAACGTTGAACATTATTTGTATTTAAAATGCTACCCTTATGGAAATTCAAATCTAAATATAAGTCAAAGCCAATCTGCTTTGCTCTACGAGATGTTCATAAAGTTTCAATCTTCATATTACAATAGAAAGGTAAGGTACAAAAGTAAGAACTAATACAATGTGCCCCTTTCTATCATTGAATGTTCAAAGCAGAACGATTTTCTTATATCCCACTAAAATGATTCATGCAGAGTTGATTGTTGTGGATAGCTTTAATCACGTTCCCGAACGTCTCATCTCCCTCATTGAATGCCATCGCAAATCTAGCAGGTAGTGATCGGACGATTTTATCGCTAACGACAGCCACGAGCCACGATCCTCTCCCTGAATTCCGTCTGGACCACTTTTATGTAGGTGATTAGATAATCTGACTGAACGGAGAGTTCGATGAACTTCGTTCACAGGAACTCTGTCATCTTTCCTACCTTGTTCATATTTTCAAAATATATGTACATTTAGAGACGATGGTCGTCTTTTTCTGATCTACTTTTCTGTCTCAGTTGTTGACCTACGTTTATAATTTATGTCCCCACAATCAATTATTCATGTGCTCTCCCTTCTTCACTCCATAGCTAGCGTTACAGTGTTTGTTTACATCATATATTTGGTAACACTGCATCTCAGCGTGTCACCGAAGTATATACTCCCCGGCGAGAGTTGGAAGATATTTAAAAAAAAAACAAAAATATTCTAACTATATATAAATTACCCCCATGGAAAAATATATATACGTATTCATATAACTGACATATATGTCTGAAAATATATATATTTTATATATGAAACTTATAAATTTTTTGTATGCTATATATATGTTACAGTTAATGTGAATTATTCGTTATTGTATAGAATGCCTAGTCATTCTATAAAATAACCAACTCGGTTAGTCAAAGTACGGAATAAATGAATATTATATACTTTGACTGGTTATTATATAAAATGACCAAAAGACATCCGTCAGAGTATATAATATCGACACATTACATACTTTAACCGGGCATTGTACAGAATGTCGGGGTATCAGTTAAAGTATGAAATAAATGTTTACAAGTTTATACTTATTTCCAACAAGATCAGATTCAAAATTATAATACTCTGTTCTCTGTTCGTGTTGATATTAAACGCATGAATTGTTTGTGATGCATGAAGTGAAACGTGTATGATTGATTCTGAAAGAAAATTTATAATGAATACGAAGATTGACAAAAGAATAAAATATTAAAATCTAAAGAAAAATAGTGTTTCTTTGACTAGTAAAAGAATATTGAATTTAATTCGAGAAGTCAAGGCGGAAAAGGCTGTTTCAACGAAGTAAACGCCTCATCATTATTGGCTGCTACAGCACTATGACGTATTGTGTATTTAAAGTCAGCAAAAACTGATAACGCCGGTGACTGATTTGAATCCCGAAGTGAAGCATTCCTATTCCAGTGATGAGTTACTTGACATCTTATATGAGATTGATTCATCTATTGGTTATGGTGGCCGAGAACGTATGAAAAACGAAGTAGATCGGCGTTATAAAAATATTACAAAAAACCATATACAACTTTTTTTAAATCTCTGCGAACCGTGCCAGCAGAAAAAAAGACATAAAAAAAGGAATAGTTGTCAAGCCAATCATCTCGTCTCATTGGAATTCCAGATGCCAAATAGACCTAATTGATTTTCAATCACAGCCCGATAATGAATATAAATTGGTTTTGTCTTTCACAAAATTTGTTATTTCGGGACCTTTGAAGTCGAAGACCGCAGAAACAGTTGCTACCTAGGTCCTAAATGAGTTCCTTCGATTGATACATAAGTATTCCCACTATCCAAAGCGTTTGAATGTACTTAAATATGTGACAAAATAAAGATTCATTCATAGGTATTCAAACGATTCAAAGCTTTTGGTTTAATCGTAACCGAAAAAGTATAGCATTACACATTTTAACGGATAGCAGTTGGTCATTGTATAGAATGACTAGTTATTCTATACATTGCCTGAATTACATACTTTGACTGTAACATATATATTGTCAACTTTTTAACATACATGTGATCACTTACTTCAGCGCATATATATATATATATATATATATATATATATCTTATAAATTGAATATATTTCACTTATAGTCATCTAATTATAATACATCGTGTATTTACAGCTTCATATAAGCGATTTATATGCAATATATGTCGTTACATCTTTGTACAATGATTTTTAATTGATTATGGAAAGATCGGTTATATGCCAGATATATTGATTTTTCGAAATTATCGTCTTACAAGAAATTACACGATTGTTTTTTTAATAATTGATCCGGTTTTTTAACTTGATATAAATTATCATTTTATGTACACTACCGTCCATAACTATGGGGACACTCGCCCCAGATCCGAGCCACACAAGAAGTAGTATCGCTCTTTGAAAAATGAAGATATCTCAATTTTTAAAGCGGCGTTCTAAAAAGGACATATTTAGCTTCATTTATCTTTTTTGGAAAAAATGTTTGCGATTTTTTTTGAGCCCGGTACGCACTTTGAAAGATGGTCATTTTTTGGCTTTTTTTAGAGGGTGGAAATTTTCCCGCATATCTCGTAAAAAAAATTTTTCAACTTTTTTTCCGTGAAAAACTTGAAGCGGGGAGTACAACCTTCAATCTCATTTTTTGGAAAATTTTTTATGATTTTTTTTCGCAAAGATATTCAACTTTTTGCAAAAAACGACCATATTTATAAGGGGTAGTCTCCCTCTGAAACTACTGGGTTTTCGTAAAATTACTAAGAGGGTAAAAAGTTGCATACAATCATTTTGGATGCATCAAATTTTTTTCAGAATTAAAAAAAACAAATTCGAAAAAAAAAAATTTTTTTTTAAATTAAAAAATTTTTTTTTTTAAATTTTTTCTTAAATCAACGAAATCTTTTTTTTATCGTGGAAAATCGGGTCTCTTACCTCATCTACACGGCTTTTTCATCGAAAAAGCCACTTCTCGCTGCGATTACAGCTTTGACGAGACGTGGCATCCGCTCGACGTTCGAAACAAATGTAAACAAAACGACGATGAAAAAGCCGTGTAGTTGAGGTAAGAGACTCGATTTTTCACGATAAAAAAAATATTTCGTTGATTTAAGAAAAAATTTTGAAAATTTTTTTTTTAATTTTTCAAAAATTTTTTTTTTTCGAATTTGTTTTTTTAATTCTGAAAAAAATGTGATACATCCAAAATGATTGTATACAACTTTTTACCCTCTTAGTAATTTTACGAAAACCCAGTAGTTTCAGAGTGAGACTACCCCTTATAAATATGGTCGTTTTTTGCAAAAAGTTGAATATCTTTGCGAAAAAAAATCGTAAAAAATTTTTCAAAAAATGAGATTGAAGGTTGTACTCTCCGCTTCAAGTTTTTCACGGAAAAAAAGTTGAAAATTTTTTTTTACGAGATATGCGGGAAAATTTCCACCCTCCAAAAATAGCCAAAAAATGACCATCTTTCAAAGTGCGTACCGGGCTCAAAAAAATCGCAAAAATTTTTCCAAAAAGGTAAATGAAGCTAAATATATCCTTTTTAGAACGCCGCTTGGGAAATTGAGATATCTTCATTTTTCAAAGAGCGATACAACTTCTTGTGTGGCTCGGATCTGGGGCGAGTGTCCCCATACTTATGGACGGTAGTGTACATGTAGCCTCGAATTTGGAAAATATATGGGGCTATCCATCTCAACTCAACCTATGATTTTCCCTCACCATTGTTTATTCGCTTCACGATTTTTCATACGATTCTACGGTCTCAAAGAAGGACTCGTGAATTTTTTCAGATTGTTTTCTCTAACCGTTAATTTTCTGTGATTATTCAAACCCATCAAAAATTGGCATTTTTGAAACTCTAAAAAAATTCAAAAAAATCTTTTTTTTCCATTTCGACTATTCTGATGTCGGCCCATGATGGGATGATATTATATTGAAACGTTAAACCTTATCGTTCCTGGATCATTTAATGTTTGTTTGTGTATTTCGGTTTTTGTGTTTTGATGTGAGTTCGACTATGGGCCCGTATACTGAACACCTGGGTGTCTTGTCTTTAAGATTTTCACCGTTTCGTTTTCTTGACTGTGTGTGACTTTATTTTATCTCTTTTGATTTTTCTTTTGAGCCCTCAGTTTCTAAGTTGGTTACGCTCTCGAGGAGGTGGCCAACCTAGGTATCATCAAAGGACGATGAATATACTCTATTGTTATTTCTTTCGTACAAGATTTTTTTGGGATAATTTTCTAATGTTTCTTTAATAGTTTAAATGTTCTCTTGTGTGTGTGAGTGTGTGTGTATGTGTACGGTAGGGGCTTCGCCTGCCCTTTATAGGCTACGTTGTCTCTATGCTTGGCGCTAACGTTTCTTATTTTACTTTTAATGGCTTCCTTTTTTATAATAGTTTTCGTGGAGAGGCTTGGCTACTTTCTATGGCCCGTGATTCTTGCTTCAAATTTGTTCCGTAGTACTAGATATTTCGGTTTATATGATTTCTGATTCCTTTAGGCGATGTTTTGTCTTTCTTGAGAGGTCCAGGGGTGATCCTGGGGTCTTGCAAGAAAGGTGGATACACTGTTTGGGAGATAAAAAGGACTAAATGCTGGGAGCACTTTATGTTGTCTTCAATTAGGGTTTTATAATTTAAGAAATTGGTTCGATGTATTTTTGCTCTTATAAGGGCCAGGTGCAATCCTGAGGGCTCGCAAGACCAAAGGATGACGTGATTAGGAAATAGAGAGGACCATCTGCAATGTTGGGAGCTCTTTACTTTATAGACTTATCGGTTTGAGGATGGGATTTCGTTTTTTTCTGAAAAGTAGGTGAGATGGGCTTTCTCAAGAGTAACCTGGACTGTGTCAAGAGTTTATGAGTGCCAGAAGTAATTCTGGTAGCTCATAAGCGACAAATGGGCTTGGTGGAAGCTTATTAGGCTTACTATGATACGAAGTGTATGGTAGGAGAGATGAATTGGGAATGAGGGTCTCGAGCATTGTTCGCTCGGTCTTATATACGCCTCGTGCGGCCGGCGTGTCACGTGTATAAACGGTTTTCTCCGGTTTACGCTGGTTGTCGTAACCGGTTATTGCCGATTCTCTTTCTGCCGTATTAACTGGCCGAATCTGGCTATAACCGGTTTGATCGATGGAAACGTTACATCTTATATAACCGATATATATGCATTCATATATTTTGAATATACAAACGACACACTTTTTTGGCATATACAGGGTGTCCCAAAACGTATATCAAATATTATGCTTGCTGGATAGAGCGTCTCAAACGGAGGACAAAAGTCCTCTTCAAAAATTTTGTACGATCAAATTTGGTGGAGGAAATAGTGATTTGCGTCGACCAATGAGCGCTCGATCGAAAGGGAATTCAAAAAAGTTGAGGTAGTGGTGGTGAAGACAGTGGCAGCAGCAGGGCTCGTGAAAGGATGCTGGTAAACCCACACCATTGGACGCCACACGGACGCACGAGAGCGAAACGAATAAACGTTATTAGGCGTGCGGCAATGTTCATACTTGTCGCGATGGCCCAGCTGATGAGAATGAAAATAAATGATAGGAATAAAAAAGAAAATAATTTTTTAGCAACGCTGAGAAAAATTGATGAAAAAATTAAGTGATTATTGAGAATGGCGGCTTTTCCAAATGGTCGTGTTTTTTAATTTTTTTTCTGGACAGAAGCCGTTATTTTAGCACCAACGATAATAATCAGGCGGAGAACTAAAAGAAATAGCATCTGATGTAGCCAGTCGCTCGATTACATTTTTTGCGACATTCTAAAGGGTTTGTCTGTCCAGGAAAGTCTCGAACTATTAAGAAAAAAACTTATCGTAGAGTCAGGTTATGACTCCGATTCAGAAGATTTTCATCCGATGTAGCCAGTCACACAGTTGCATTTTATTCCGATATTTTTAAGGGGATATCCGGCCAGGGAGGGCTCTAATTGTTTCGAAAAAAACGAACCGGCAAATTTGCTTAGCCGAATCATCGAAGAGTTCATTTCAGCACTGACAATAATGATCAGGCAGGGAGCTAAGAATAAAAAAATAAAAAAATTATGGTTTTCACTTTTTTGCGACTTTTTCATGTTCCAACGCCAGATTATCATTGTTTGTGCGAAACAGAGACTTTTGTCGAGAAAAAAAATACGAACATTCGGAAAAGCCACTATTCTAAATAATGACCAAAAATTAATAATTATTTCACAAGTATTTGAAATCATTGTTGGAATGCAGATGAACATTCATTGCTTGACAAATGTGTTTGATTGAAAAAACTCGCGACAGAAAACTGGAAGCGGCAATTAACAAAAAAAATCCAACGAAAAACTTTTAGGAGTATGAAAATAAACATTCAAATTTATTCACGAAATTCTGAAGGGAAATTTTTGTTGAGAAAACGTTGATTCATTATAAACACAATGTCCATGTCTGTTTCATTTCTCAACATAAAACAACGAGCAACCTGATCTCGAGGTTCACATTTTTCTACCTTGAGAGGTGAAACAAATCGTGAGTGCGGTATTAAAAATTGTAAAATATGGTCAGGTACCTGAAAAAACCCACAGCCATATTTGTTTCATTCCTCAGCTATAGATAACGAGCATACCTATAGCGAGCTTTACATATTTCAATCTCAAGAGGTGGAACAAATAGCGATAATGGCACGAAAAATCATACAATATTCTCAGGGATCAGGGATCATACCCAATGTCCATGGTTACTTCATTTTTCATCATGAGACGAGCGCGTGCGCGTGTGCGTGTGCATGCGCATGCGCATTGGATGATTCGGTACTATTGGGATTCGTTATTTACACCGACTGCCCTGAGCGTTGGAGGCTCAACTCACCTTCTACCGTTTGTCTCCTTTTTACTGATCCATTAATAGGTGATATCATTTGTGATGTATCAGCCAGTAATGATTAGTGTAGCGTATGTAATGCGTGTGTTCGTGTGTGCGCGTGTGTGCGTGTGTGCGTGGGTGTGCGCGTGTGAGCGTGTGTGTGTGTGTGTGCGTGTGCATGTGCGCGTTTTTGCGTGTGAGCGTGTGTGCGTGTGAGCGTGTGAGCGTGTGTGCGTGTGAGCGTGTATGTGTGTGCGCGTGTGCGCGTGTGGGTGCGTGTGTGTGTGTGTGTGTGTGTGTGTGTGTGTGTGTGTGTGTGTGTGTGTGTGTGTGTGTGTGTGTGTGTGTGTGTGTGTGTGTGTGTGTGTGTGTGTGTGTGTGTGTGTGTGTGTGTGTGTGTGTGTGTGTGTGTGTGTGTGTGTGTGTGTGTGTGTGTGTGTGTGTGTGTGTGTGTGTGCGTGTGTGCGTGTGTGCGTGCGTGCGTGCGTGCGTGCGTGCGTGCGTGCGTGCGTGCCTGCGTGCGTGCGTGCCTGCGTGCGTGCGTGCGTGCGTGCGTGCGTGCGTGCGTGCGTGCGTGCGTGCGTGCGTGCGTGCGTGCGTGCGTACGTGCGTGCGTGCGTGCGTGCGTGCGTGCGTGCGTGCGTGCGTGCGTGTGTGTGTGTTTAGGGAGATATTGTCCAGGGAGATATTTTCCAGGGAGATTTGTTCCAGGGCGGATTTTGTCTGGGAGATTCTATCCAGGGAAGCCTGGGCCGTGAACCCTGTTAGTCTCCGGTCCAATTATTCACTATCACCGATGCTTTACCATCAGCTGTGCTACGGAAAACGCTTCCCGCTGCCAGAGCTTGTCTTGCACCCGCAAAATATCAGCCGTTCGGGACAGAGGCAGTCATAGTTCATATGCCCTGCTCTTGGAGCTACATCCTAGCTCGCTGTGCTTTTATCAACCGTACAACGGTAATTGGAATTGAACCTGTGACATCTCGCAGTATTTTGGTCACCACACCAAGGCGCTGCACCTTTCCTTTGGACCTGCATTTTTATGTGGGTTCCAAGCCACTGAGGTCACAGAAAAAGCACTTAGAAATTTTTGCATTGGTGCTGACGATGACGGTGGGAATCGAACCCCGAACCACCGCGTGTGAGTCGGGAATGTTATCACTGTGCTACTGCTACCTATTCGATGATTTGGTACTAATTTTCTCCTTAAAATGTGGTTATTCAACTCTTTGAGTTTTGCACAGCACGGAGCCCAAGGGCTTACGGTAATTTACTGAACCGCTCCATTCACGTGCTTTTCACGCTGTGGCCCCAGATAGTGGGTCCTATCTGAAATTGTATAACTCTCCGTTGGTGTGATCGAGAGTGTCAGTTATGATGAATCATTACTCTACACGGGAAAAAATGCGGGGAGCCTAGCTCCCCACCGGTGTCGTAGAGTCCTCACACATGAGCAAACTTTTTCACCAGAGTTTTGGGCAGCCTAGCTCCCCGCACGAGTGAGCAAGCATACCACATTGCATTTGTTTGGTTACACCCTCTGATCAACTGATGGAGAATTACCAAAACTAATCCGAGCGGTATATGCGCTCGCGTCTTTAGGCTCTCTAGGTTTCGCCGATTTCGCGCGATCTGTTTCTATTGTATCGTTCGGGAGTTCAGTCTTCCCGCAACTTTGGGAAGCTAGCGCGCCTAAAACGGTGTCAAGAGGATATCAAAATGGTGGGGAGGAAAGATTCTCGCGGTATGGCGCCACTGAGCTCGCATTTTTTCCCGTGTAGCTTAGTCCATCATTAGTGACATGTCCAATTGTGCTGGACTTTCATTTTTTCCTTACACAATTATGTGAATCCAATATAATCAGCGACTGTATCGAGAAATACAGAAGAATGTTCAGATCAATAATTGTAAAAAATGAGTGAACAATAGTTGGTTTTTTCACTTCAAAGCTCTTGATATAGTTAAATTTTGGGGCATTTGCGGTGGAAGTTCTTCCGTCCAAAAAAGCAAAAGAAATGAAATACATGAATGCTGAACGAAGTACAGAAGATGAAGTAATATAACTTAAAATACGTAGATCACGGAACGTGTAAATACACACACTAAAAGACTCACATCAATTTCGATACCCTGTACAGGATGGATGAGTTGGGGAGGTAATTTCTTCGGTACGTAGCGATAGAACTCCTGCTCACCAAGGTACCACTGGACAGTATACAATGGAGCGCCCTCAAGAACGTAATGACAGGAGAGCCTAGCTGAATCTCCGGACCTTACCATCGCTGGAACTATCATCTCGAGGTTTTTTACGCCAGTTGCACCTGAAATCAAGTACATTTATTTACATTTTAATAAATTTATTCCATTTCTGAATGAATGTCGTATGTTTTATGTGGATGATTTGTCTGGGCATCAAATAGACTGCCAGTTGCATTATCTAAACACAAGGAGCATACGGAGTGTAATTATGGCCCGATGTCCTTGCCGAAACCATGTAAAATATAAAGATTTTCCAGGATATAGTATAAAAATATAAGTTTTCGTTTCAACGAAATCATTCAAATGCCTTGAGTTAAACCAATGTTTACTATCCCTGCTGAGTGGTGCGAGAAATGAACTTGGAAAAAACTTAAACACCGTATCCGTTGTATGCTTTAAGGCTACTGTAATATAAAATGAATATCTCGACTAACAGCAAAATGTATCTCGATCATACTACAACTTTCAGGAATCCATATTAGAGTAGAGCACGTTTATTATTTATACCCACCCAAGCTACCCAATCTACTGCACCATTGTGCAGTTTCAATGGTAGTTTAGATAACGATGGAGTTTTGGGACAAAATAAAGACTGGAGTTCCCGACATAATTGCTATTAATAAGGGCTATGAGTCTGATTTGTGACAGGCTAGCATCTCGGGGTTATTCACAGTGCTTTTTTCTACTTTTGGAATTTTAAACTTCTAATCTTTTCAATTTTTGGTAGAAGTCACTACCAGTAAAATGATACCACCACCAGAAGGATTCTGTCTGCATTCTAAGGTTGCCAATATCACTTTCTTTTATCCAAAGGATTTAAAAAAATATGGGCCATCGTAGATAACCGCAGATTTTTATTTACAAGGTGTGAAATAATACACTGGGAAATTCTTGGGTGTTTATTAATGTATTTATTTCTGTGAGTCCCGCTTGACTGATCCCGGCAACGGCCCAGTCGTGACTGCCTTCGATTACCGGTACACACACAGTCGAACACTTACAATCAGACCTGTGCTGAGTGTGTGTTTATCTCCGTACAAATACATACTTATACACTAGGTGTATCTCCTAACCCGGGTTATCACACCTCCCTCTTCTTATTTTGTAGCCGCTCCGATCGGCGCACAAGTAGTTGTTGCGGTACGTTCGAATTCGAACCTTCACGTCCCGTTTCGCGTGTGTTCACCAACACTTGTTCATCGCACTTAATCAATTTATTCGCATGTCTCTTCCACAGTTTTTGATTGTCTACTTTTATCATGTACGTGACGCCGGGTACTAAAATTTTCACCACTACCCCTGGAAGCCAAGATTCTCCCCCCCCCCCCCTGACTGTATTGTTTTGTCATGACCGAGTCATGACCTACTTCGAACTCGGCACGCTTGTTTCCAGGGTAATTCTCAATCTGTTGAGGTTGATGAGTCATTATTCGCTCGCTTACAGGTGTTGGTCGTAGCCGTGAAAATCGCGTTCTTAATTCTCGTCCTATCGCTAAACTCGCGGGCGTCTTTTGTGTGGCGGCGTGCGGGGTACTTCGATAGTCGAATAAGAATTTTGTTACCGCGTTTTTCGAAAGAGATGCCATCTCGAATGATGCACGTTACTTTACGTTTAAATGTATCCATGAAATTCTCTGCAGCTCCATTGGTTGCAGGACAATACGTGGGTGTGGTACTATGTCTTATACCGTTTTCCTTTATCAATTTTTGAAACTCCTTCCCCACAAACGTAGAATAATTGTCTGTGATCAGGTGAGCTGGGTATGCATGTCTCGCGAAAACGTCACTGAATGCTCGAACAGTATTTACATCGCTCATATATGGCATTATTATTGCCTCAGGCCATTACGAGTGGCTGTCGATTATGATCAAAACGATTTTACCAAAAAATGGACCCAGAAAATCCGCGTGGATTCGATGCCACGGTGTTGTGGGCCAAACCCATGAAGTTAGCGCAATTTTCGGTGGTGATTTCCTCGTTTCGAGACACGATAGGCATGCCTGAGTAATGAGCTCTATTTCTTTATCGATTCCCGGCCACCACACAAAAGATCTCGCTAGTGATTTCATCTTCGTTATTCCGAAATGGCTTTGATGCAGCTCTTTTAATACCAATTTCCTTAGTTTGTCCGGAATAACTACTCTATGTCCCCAGAGGACGCAATTATCCTCTACTGTTAGCGCGTCTCGCTTGTTCCAGAGTGACTTTATCGGATCTTCTGCCGGTTGTTTTTCTCCTCAACCGTCAATGCAGTAATGGATGACTTTATTTAAAACTTTATCTTCGCGTGTATATTTTTTTACTGCTCTCCAGTCAAGCGTTGCGAAATCATAATCTTTGATTAGATTTAAGTTCGTGTACATCGAGTGTTGTAAAATTGAAAATTTTTTTCGTTATCGTCTGTGTGCTTTAGCGGTAAGCTGCTTAACCAATCGGCGTAATTTTTGAGTCCGCGGATGTGTTTGATTTCATATTGGAACAGCGCCAAAAATAACGACCACCTTTGCAATCTTGCAGCCGCGATCTCCGGGACTGCCTTTTCTGGATCGAAAATCCGAGTTAGCGCTGCCGAGTCGGTTTGCAATATAAATTTACATCCGTACAAGTATTCGTAATATTTACGCACTCCGAAAATTATCACCAGGCCCTCTTTATCGAGGTGTGTGTAATTTCGCTCCGCGGTTGTGAGAGAACGGCTAGCAAAACAAACCGGGTAATCGACTTCTTCTATTCGATGTGCTAATACTGCGCTAATGCCGTATGGTGACGCGTCGCAAGTGAGGATCGTTCTTTTATTTGGATCAAAATGAACCAAAATTTTTTTCGAGGTTAATTCCTGCTTTATACTTTCGAACGCTTCGTCACATTCCTCAGTCCACCCAAAATTGTTTTTTTCTAAGCATGCGAAAAGTGGGCGTAATTTTTGCGCCATGTTCTCTATAAATCTCCAGTAACAGTTTATTGATCCAAAGAAACTTCGCAATTGCGACACGTCAATCGGCCGCGGTGCGTCCTTGACGCTTTTAATTTTTTCAGCGAGTGGTCGAATACCTTTTTTATTGATTCGAAATCCTAGATAGCAAACTTCGTCCTCTAAAAATTTGCATTTCTCGAATTTTAATCGCAGCCCTGCCTCGTCTAATCATTTTAACACTTCTTTTACTCTATTCAAATGCACCGTTAGCTTCGGCGCTGCTATTATTATATCATCGATGAATACAATCGTACCCGGAATACCTAACAGCAGCGTGGTCATAATTCTCTGAAAAGATCCGGGGCTGGTGGCCACACCGTATGGTAATCTATGATACTTGAACAGCCCCATATGGGTACTAATCACGACTAGTTTTTGTGAATCTTTTGACAACGGCAACTGTTGATAGGCTTCAGATAAATCTAATTTTGTAAAGATTTGTCCTCCTCGCAGAGTTTCTAACACCTCTTCCACTCGGGGAAGAGGGTACCGATCGATTTCAAGATATTTATTGAGCGTGACTTTATAATCGCCGCATAGTCGGATCGCGCCATTATTTTTCAGAACTGGAACCACCGGCGTCCCCCAATCAGAGAATTCGACCGCTGAGATGATTTCAAGATCCTGCAATCGCTCTAATTCTTTTTCTACCTTATCTTGAAGGGCCCAGGGTATTTTCCTGGGCTGCACGAATTTCGGACATGCCTCTTCCGTCAGCGTTAATGTTAATTCCCCTTTTGTGAATTTCCCGATTCCTGGTTGAAAAACTTTTGGAAACTCTTTTCGCAACTTTTGAACCTCTTTCTCGTTCCGTTTAGCCGTGTGAGTTTCTTTGCCTTCTGTATATTTTATGTTTAAATTTTGCATGCTTTTTTTTTCAAAAGTTAACGGCCACATCCCGAATTCGTGCAGCCAGATTCGTCCTAAAATAGGTCTGCCCCCTTCCTTTACAACATACAAATTTTCGTTTCTTTTAATGTTTTTTTTTGCTTCGACTCTAATATATCCTATAATCGGTAACTTTTGTTTATTAAACGCCCGTAGCGATATTTTTAAGGAACGCAACGGTATTTTTGAAAAAGAAACTTCTCGTAACATTCTTTTGATATCGCGGAAACGTCTGCGCCTGAATCTACTTCCATTTTTAACGGAATTTTCTCGATTGTAACCATTTCGAGTTGCGGTCCGATTTTTTTACTTAACTCGTTTTCTGCTGCCTCGATGGCTCGTATTGGATAAAAGTCGCTGTCGAATCGGTCCTCGCTGTCTTCATAATCTTCATTCGCTTCTGCGGTGTCTTCAGTTCCGATGTAGTTCTGGCTTCGCGTTGCCCTTCTGGGTTCGGTGGCTCTTCTGCGTCTGCACATCTTATAGATGTGGCCTTTTGCCCCACACTCGCTGCAAAATTTATTTCGCAACGAGCACTCAGCTCTGATGTGATTACGACCACCACAGCAATAGCATATTTGTTCGTTATTTCCGCGTTCTCCTCGCCCCACTCGATCTGTCGTCCTCTCGCGCGTTCCTCGTCCTCGCTGTGGTCCTCGAAAACTTCCAGTTCCCCTTCTTCCATAGTTTGCTGCTCCCGTACGCTCCGACTGTATAGCATGTGCTTCGGCCATGTTGGTGACTTGCTGTTGTTGGTCTGCTTGCTGAGTCTGCTGCCTATTGTCTGGATTCTGTGTTCCGAGTCCCGCAGCCTTCGCGTCGGCTAATTCCACTGTTTTTGCCAATTGGATGATATCGTCGAGCGTGTCGTCAGCCGATGCCTTCAGCAACTCATATCTGATCTGTTTGTTGTAAATTCCCGCTATGGGCTGGTCTTTCAACTGACTATTTATCCCTGTAGCACTGAATTGACACTTCTGTGCTAGTTTTCTCAAAGCGGTTACGAATTCTTGGATCGTTTCGTTGGAATTTTTTTTGCGGTCTCGGAACGCGAACCTCTGCAGATGTTTATTTGGCTGCGGATTGTAATGCTTTCCGAGCTTGTCGTTAAGTGTCTCGTATCCTAAAACTAGCGGAGTGTCGCTCTCACAAATCGCCGGAATCTCGGCAAATATCTCCTGTGAGACTTGTTTTAGAAGCAGCGCTGATTTTCTATCTGCTTCCACACCGTTTAATTGTATGAATGCTTCGAGTTGCTGTATGAATGCGTTCCAGTTTCCGCCCTTTCGAAACGGTTCTATGTGTCCTAGCCACGTGGCCATTTTTTTATTCGTTATTCCCGGTATACCAATTTTTATTTGTGCCAACCATTCAACAAATTGTCTTTGACGATCTTTGACGAAGTACACTAATCGTTTACGAATCTTATCGATCGATTCGTTTGCGT
Source organism: Rhorus exstirpatorius (assembly GCA_963564615.1). NCBI lineage: Eukaryota > Metazoa > Arthropoda > Insecta > Hymenoptera > Ichneumonidae > Rhorus > Rhorus exstirpatorius. Next base: position 2,223,275 of record OY751314.1, on the reverse strand, counting down.
TCACGCTTACATCGAACTTTTCACAGATTTTTAACAATTTCCACTTAGCACACTCGTACGCCCACGTGGTTTTTCCACTGTGCACCCACGCAGTTATTTCATCCCAATCTATTGACTCCGTCACTCCGAGCATACTACTCCGTTATTTAAATAAATCCGATCCTCGTCGCCAGTGTGAAATAATACACTGCGAAATGCTTGGGTGTTTATGAAGGTATTTATTTCTGTGAGTCCCGCTCGACTGATCCTGGCAACGGCCCAGTCGTGACTGCCTTCGATTACCGGTACACACATACTTGAACACTTACAGTCAGACCTGTGCTGAGTGTGTGTTTACCTCCGTACAATTACATACTTATACACTAGGTGTATCTCCTAACCCGGGATATCACACGAGGATATTCACGGAAATTTTATTGTGATAAAATTGTTTTTTCATCTCCATTCCTAGGGTGGCAGAGCAAAACACAATGCGCGATAGAAAATGAAAACGTTGTCGTAATCCGAAGCGAGCACGGTTTCAGAATTAATCGAAAACTCTGATTAAAAATTCCGTGGCTGTGACCATGTACAGTGAACTCTCTCTGAATGAACGCTCGTCAAGAGGCCATTTCTCGTGAATATTTTCTGGCAGAGAAGCCTAAGTGAGGAGGCGTGTACCCCAACTGTTCTCTATTCATCATGGCGCGCATGCTGTCACATCCACAAAATAACCTACTGCTGCGTGGTAGCTCATAGTGGGGGATGCTATCTAGTAGACCTGTCTCTCTAGAACCACGGAAACTTAGTCCCGAAGGAGTCGAGTTGGAGAGGGTTCACTGTATGGTCACATAAACCAAAACAGATACCGTGTCGTTGTCAACAGAATACATCGCAATTAAATAATCAGGCAGTCTCAGTTTATTCGTTGAGGTGAGCGATTTGTCTTAAGAGCACGTGAAAGGCAACGGCAAACTCGGACGGGGTCGGCATAATAGTGTACGGGGCGCGTTACCGCCTAAGCGGACCGCGCCACCGCTAGATGGCCCCACAAAAAAGCAGCTACAAGCGTACGTGACGCCTGAGCATGTATGCGTGCGTGAAAATATTTGTGCCTGCACACAAATGCATTCACACGCGTCGCCGAGAACGTGTAGTATAGTCTCGGCAACTAACAATACATCAACTCTCTCTCTCTCTCTCTCTCTCTCTCTCTCTCTCTCTCTCTCTCTCTCTCTCTCTCTCTCTCTCTCTCTCTCTCTCTCTATCTATCTATCTCTCTCGCTCACTCAATCTCTTTTGGAGAATCGACTGTGGGTACGTCAACGAAAATTCGACAAGCCCTGACATATTTATAGTCAGCTCGAAGAGTTTTCGGGCAAGGATACTAGTTTGTCGATCGTATCTCGTCGAAATGAATCATCGAGCTCACGGTAAGAGAGCATCGTCGGTGGAGAGTGTGTATTTTTACCGAGCAAAATGAATCTCGGCTAAAATGACTCCCTCTCTCTCTCTCTGTTTCTCTCTATCTAGGAGAGTCGATTGCAGGTACGCGATCGAAAATGTGACGAGCCCTGAGATATTCGAATAGACGAGTCCTCAGCCGAGAATATTAGATTCTCGAGCAAATCTCGTCGAAATGAATCGTCCGACTCGTCGAACGATGCTAGAAGCGCATCGTCGATCGAGCGTATTTATCATCGATGAGAACGTGCAATTTCGGCGAAAATGTCTCTCTCTTCTCTTTCTCTCTCTCTCTCTCTCTCTCTCTCTCTCTCTGTCTCGCTCTCTCTTGGAGAGTTGATTGTACGTACGCGAGCGAAAATTCGACGAGCCCTGACATTGATATTCAAATAGACGAGATCTCGGCGGAGAATACTAGATTCTCGATCGAGTCTCGTCGAAATAAATTGTCGGACTCGTCGAACGATGCTAAACGAGCATCGTCGATCGAGCGTGTTTATCATCACCGAGAATAACGTGCAATTTTGGTAGCAAAGCACTCTCGCTTATGTATGTACGCGATCAACAACTCGACGAGCGCGAATTCATTCCAAACGATGAGTTCTCGGTCGTGAATTTATGATTCTCGATCGAGACTCATCGAAACGAACCGTCGAGCTCGTCGAATGATGGTAAGAGAGTATCGTCGATCGAGCGTGTTTTTACCAAGCGCATGTGATCTCGGCGAAAATGTCTCTCTCTCTCTTTCTCTCTCTCTCTCTTTCTCTCTCTCTCTCTCTCTTTCGCTCTCTCTTGGAAAGTCGATTTCAGGTACGCGATCGTAAATTCAACGAGTCTTGACATATTCGGATAGATGAGTTCTCGGCCGAGAATATTAGATTCTTGATCAAATCTCGTCGAAATGAATCGTCCAACTTGTCGAACGATGCTAGATCAGCATCATTGATCGAGCGTATTTATCATCACCGAGAACGTGCTCTCTTTCTCTCGCTCTATCTTGGAGAGTCGATTGTAGATACGCGATCGAAAATTCGACGAGCTCCGACATATTCGAATCGACGAGTTCTCGGCTGGGAATACTAGATTCTCGATCGGGTTCTATCGAATCGAACCGTCGAGCTCGTCGAATGACGGTAAGAGAGTTTCGTCGATCGAGCGTGTGTATTTTTACCGAAAACATGCAATCTCGCCCAAAATTACTTTCTCTCTCTCTCTCTCTCTCTTTTTTTAACAGTTTGTTAACAGTTTGTTTAACAGTTTACAAAATGAAAATGGGGCTAACACCAGCGTACTTAGGGAACGAAATAAGCATGAGGGAAGAGGTTAATCGATATCAAACTCGCAGCTGTACCAATAATGTAAACGACCTGAAAATAAAGAAAACAAGAACAAAAACAGCGGAGAAGTCGATAATATATAAGGGATTTCAAATGTTTAATAACTTACCTACAGAGCTGAAAGAGGAGCAAATATTCAAGCGTTTTAAGCATGGTCTGTCGGTACATATAAGAGAATACTACTGAAGTGCAATAAATAAATAAATGAAAAATGTAAATATGTGAAAAATGTAATGCAATAAATAAATAAATAAACGAAAAATGTAAAAGTGAATAGGTAAAGAGAGAAGTAAATATAGGAAGTAATAAATGTAAACTTGCGGGGGTAAATGAGAACGTGAGTGGAGGGATGAATGTAAAAGAGCGGATTCCTGTAAGAATACATGTATGGAAGAAGAGAATGATCAGAAGCAGCAAATATTGTAAGATATAAAGGCGGCGGGGAAGAACGGCCTGTAACCCCAGCACGCAAATTGTAAGTAGCCATGGAGCTAAATAAACACGATCTATCTATCTATCTATCTCCCTCTGTCTCGGTGGTCTGACGTGTTGGAGTGAGCTCTGTGTCTTGTCTCATATATTGGCTGTTCTGATTAACGTAGAAATTTTTGGAGTGTATCGCTGGATGGGTGGAAGTTTTGTGTTTTGGTGGCCGCAATTTCTCTATCAAGAACTATGCAGTGTTAGAATACCCTGCATTCGAAGCATTTTTAAGATTTCGTTTGCTTATCATCCGATATCTCAACGGGCTATCGTAACGCTCGACCGCGCGTCACGTCATCTTGTGTGTGTGTGTGTGTGTATCGGTGAATCAAACCACTGTACTGCCTATGTTGTCGCGCGGGTCTTTGAGTGTATGTGTGTCACGTGCCGTGTTGCCGTATACCCATTTGGTATGTCAGCGGCGCGGGGCATGACACTGGACACCTATGATAATGATACGAGGCTCATCTTATATCGTGGACTCAGACGGCGGCCTGAGCGTGCGACCGTATATGTCGCGCGGACAGGACTGCAAACTGGACTGTATTTGTCCCCACTTTCTCACCTGTAGGTCACGAGATTTCCAGCGGAGGAAGCGCGGATAAAGTCAGTCTCTAAGAGTACACGATAGCGTAAAGCTTGATCTCAGAGCAACTCCGCCTAACGCTTCACATAGCGGCAATAATCGTCAGACGGTAGTTCACCAATTCCCGTGCAAGGTCGCCGCTGTAAGTCGACCGGAATCGTAAAGAGACCCCTGAGTTGCGCGCGCCGTGTATTAGTCGATTTGCGTTAAATTAGTAATCGATAATCAACTTCCGCCACGAACAATCTGTCGTGTAGTTTAAGATTTATAGAGTGTGTGAATCTCGCGGTTGCACGGCAATCGGGGACAGAGTGTATCGAATATAATAAGAGTGTTCAACCTGTGTGTCGACGACCCGGCTGCGCCGGTACAAGCAGGCGAGATATCTCGAGGAAAGAGAAGAGCGAGATAGGTCCGAGTCGACAGCGATAATTGTCAGCTGTTCGGCATACGAGTGAGTACTACGTATGTATGTATGAGTGAGTAGGTTGCATCGCGAATATCATATTCGTTCGAGCCTCTAATCTTGTTATATCATCATTGTATTTTAAAGGGGATAATTGGGATAGTTGTATTAAACGGTGCATGAGATAATCCGATACATCAAAAAAGAGTTCTCACTTTAATTTTACCTAACAATAAAAATTCCTCTTCCAAAATATCATAAGGAGCGGGCCCGTAGGGGACGCAGTCAGAAAACTTATCCTAAACAAAATTAAATATAAGCCCTTGTGTTTCGTACAAGGGATTTACTTCGTTATTCGTGCAATAACCCCCTGCACGTCACATGTGTATACACTACATACGCTCTATACACTCTCCCACCGACTCTGTCGTGTACTTTGTGCTTCTCTGTGTGGGTACGTTCGGTTGGTGTGCACATGTATACAAACTATGTTGATTGACATATATAAACGATACTAGCGATATTCTAGTGTCGCTTTATAAAGACAGTAGGAAAAGTGGACGGGGAAATGGAAAGTGGATAGGAAAGGCAAAAATTCTGTGTTTTGGTGGCCGCGATTCCTGCATCACGAACTGTGCAGTGTTAGTGTACTCTGCAATTGAAGCAATTGAAGCATTTTGACACTTTCGTTTGCTCTCTGCTCGGTATTTCAACGGGCCGTTTATCGTTACGCTCGAGCGGGCACCACGTCGTCTCGTGGGTGTCTGTGTACATTGGTGGGTCAAACTGCTGTAGTGCCTATGTTAACGCACAGTCTTCGAGTATATGTGTACACACTACACACGCTCTGTACATTCTCACACTCACTCTATGCTGGACTTTACTATCTCTGTGTGATATTGAGATAGACATCTGGAGACAGACAATTCAGGCTTCTTTGTTTTTATTTTTATTTCATATGCCGGCGATAAATTGTGGTATCTGTTCGAGATTTGTTGGGGTCCATGATGTTGTGCGTCTTTGCCGTGTCGAAACTCATGGTTTCCATGTTGACTGTATCAAAAATCGGCTTAAAATCTCCCATATGGCTGAACTGCCATCAACCGAGGAGGTCAGCTGCTTCACATGTCGGAAACGCTCTCCGAGTGTCTCCAGCGCAGCAAGCAATTCCTCTGCAATGCCACCTGTTCAACAGCCGCTTTCTCTTGAAGGCCAAATGAATGGACTCGTCACTCGTCACGTCTTTTTCCTCTAAACTTGACGGTATCGATGCTGCTATGAAAACCATGCCAATACTCTACGAGAAGCTCGACAAGCTCGAACATGTATCGCGCGATGTCATTGCAATTAAACAGCAGGTGGCCGGGCTCAATGATCTTCGGGACGAGGTTCGGGTCTGCCTTGACAAGCTGACCACCGTATCCGCGCGGTTCGATAGTATCGAATTGGCTACAACAACGCTATCTTGTGAACATGACACCTTATCGCGGCGGGTTGACGAGATAGAATCACGCCCTGCGCCCCCCTCACCTTCTCCGGATCACCGTGTCTTGGACCGAGTGCGGCTGCTGGAATACACGAGTCACGCCTGCGATATTGTGATTGCGGGCTTACCGCAGTCGGATATCGACGATCGCACTCATGTCATTGCGCTCTGCGCGCTACTCACTGTCCCAATCGATGACTCAAAAATCATACAGATCAGACGTATGCGGGCCACCAAGAACACTAATGCTCCTCGTTCGCTATTCCTCACGCTCTGTTCCTCAGCTGTGCGTAACTCAATACTTGCTGCAAGATGCTCAAAAGGCACGGTCAAAGCTAACGAAGTCCACAACTCATTCCCAGACTCCCAAAAAATTCATATCAACGAGTTTCTCCCGGCCGAGCTTCACCACCTTTACATGCGTGCTAAGAAGGTAGCCAAGGAGAAGAATTATCAGTATGTCTGGACTCATGATGGGGTCGTCAATGTCAAGAAATCTTCGGATGCTCCCATAATTCGTATCACTGACGTCGACCAACTTAAATCACTGCTTTGACTCAATCATGCACGTCCTCCGCCACCCACCGCCTATCACACGTCTCAGCAACTCCGGATTTGTCACATTAATGCACAATCGCTCGTACCTCGTCACACCGAATTTTTGCAATATTTCATGAACTATCGTCATGATATTATTTTTGTCTCGGAGTCCTGGCTTAAGCCCCACATATCGGACGACAATGTGAACATTCCAGGATATAACCTAACACGCTGCGATAGAATTGGTAAAGGTGGCGGGGGGCGTGCATTTATACCAATGTCTCACTTCAGACCGTGATTGTTGCATCATCAGCCTCTGCGACGTACGTGCCAACACCGGAATATCTCTTCCTCGCAGTTCATGGCGCCGGCTTGGGGAAACTTCTGGTAGGTGTCGTATACAGACCACCAAAAATAGCTTTCTCCGATAAGATCGAAACTCTATTAGCGTCAACTGGTCAAGACTTCGTCTCGAAAGTCATAATGGGTGATTGGAATGCGAATCTATGTAAAATAAACCCGGACAGTACCTATCTTCGTCGCACTTTTAACAGCTTCAGCCTCGATATTGTCCCTTATAATCCCACGTATCACACGGCAACTTCCTCCACGTGGCTCGACCTCTGCGTTGTGGATTCCATCGATAAGGTCTCTGAAAGGAGCAAATTTCTCTCCCATTCGCTCCTGGTCACGGTCTCATAGTTTTAACCTTCAATTTTTCTCGACCACAAACGGCACCCACGCAGGCACTCCAGCGTCGCAACTGGCAAATCCTGCGCGAACCGAGTTTCCCAGAGCTCCTGGAGTTACATGACTGGATCGCTGCTATTAACTCAATGGATCCCAATGAAAAAGTCTCGGAGTGTAACAAGATACTTAACGGTTTTCTCGACATACACGCCCCATTTCGGGCGATCACAGCTCGTCACCTCTCATCAGCACCCTGGATGACTCCCGATCTTCGAGCTTTGATCACTCAGTGCAACCGTACTCGGGCCCGCTGGAGACGGACGGATAACGCGCTGGTCTACCTGGAGTATAAGTCCCTGACGCAGCGCACGCGGCTGCTCCTCTCTCGCACGAAAACCGAATATCATCTTCAACGTCTGACCGGGATCTCAGACCCAAAGCATCTATGGTCTGAACTCCGACGCCTCGGGATTGTGCCCAGTAGAAAGCACGCTGAAATCATAATTGCTCCTGACGTACTAAATGAGTACTTTGGCTTGGTCTATATCGCTGCTGCCCCCGCACTGCCTGAAATCCTGCGAACAACGCGCGCATTCGACGAGACACGGTTTTACTTTGCTCACATCACCCCTGAAACTCTCAAACGCCATCTCTCAATCGCTGATTCTCACGTCTGTGGCCCCGATAGTTTCTCAGGGTTTTTGCTGAAACATTGTACCGGGCCATTGTTCCCGCTACTTCTTGATATCTTCAACTGCTCGCTTATGTCTTCGATCTTTCCATCGCCATGGAAAGAGTCTTACATCACCCCGATTCCAAAGGTCCGCAACCCTTCTACGCGATCGGATTACAGGCCGATCTCATTACTTTGTGTGCTCTCGAAAATTCTTGAGAAAATCGTGCTTACTGACCTCACGCAATACCTACAACGCTCGGCTCTTACGGATCCACACCAATTTGGATTCGTGGCGGGTGGCTCAACTCAAGCAGCGCTGATTAAAGTACTCGATGCTGTGCGTCTCGCGATTGACCGACGGGAAGTCACAGTACTAGTTCTTTTTGATTTCTCTAAAGCGTTTGATACTGTTGACCACACTAAATTGATTGAGAAACTCGCACGGCTAAATCTGTCTCGGTCAGCCTTGCTGTGGTTCTGGTCGTATCTCACAGGGCGTAGATAATCTGTTCGAACACCTCGCGGCCTATCTAACTGGCTACCGGTAACTTCCGGTGTTCCCCAGGGGTCAGTATTGGGCTCAGCCCTATTCTCACTCTTCGCAGGGGATATCAACGACGTGGTGTTGAACTGCTCGATTGAAAAATACGCAGACGACTTGCAGATATTTGCGCACTGTTTACCAACGCGTATCACGGAATGCATCGCTCTTATCAACGATGATGTGTCATAAATCTGCGACTGGGCTGACCAATATTCTCTGCGACTTAACCCGGTTAAGACACAGGCCATGCTCCTCGGATCTGCCCGCATCGTGAACAGAATGAGGCTATCATTCATTCCTCAAATGAAGGTGCGTAACACTCTCATCTCCTATGTCGAGGTTACAAAGAATCTTGGTGTGCTAATCACTCCTACGCTGAACTGGCGCGAGCAAGTCACATCCATTTGCAATCGTGTGTACAAGACTCTTTATCAACTGAAGTCTGGTGGACAATCTCTCACGGTTGACCTTCGTCATCTAATAGTCGCAGCTCTCATCTTTCCGATTTTCGACTATGGCTCACTCCTGCTTCTCGACATCACTGGTGTCGAAGACACACGCCTTTATCGAGCTATCAACGCCTGTGTACGATTCGTTCTCAACGTACGTAAATATGAGCACATTACGCCGTTCTACGAAAGACTCAAGTGGCTCAAAGTCGCCCAACGGCGCAACTACTTTCTTGGTATGTTCGTATATCGTGCGATCAACTCTCGTGTCCCAGCCTTTTTCTCCACGAAATTGGTGCATCGCTCGGCAGTTTCGACTCTCACCCGCGTGGATCCAACCGATCTGGTTGTACCGTCATCCCGAACCTCCGGACATCAAAAATCGGCGCTCGTATCCGCTACCCGGCTTTGGAACTCGCTTTCTCCCACAATACTTTCTTGAACGTTCTTGAACTCTTTCGAACTTTCTCGAACCGAGTACTTGTGTTATTATTATTATTATCATTAGTGTTGTCATTATTATAATTACTATTATTTTCTTTATTATTTATGTTACTGTTATCTTTACTGTTGCTCAAATTTTCTCATTATCTTCTCAACTTTCTATATGCCCTTTATTCTCTTCTCTATATTTACTCAATTTTGCTCTGTAAATTAGCGTTGTTAGTTATTCATACATTTGATTGTGTATACTGTTCCTCGTTTATACCCAGGGTCACCGCCCTAGTATAATAAATAAATGTTCTATTCTATTCTATTCTCTTTCTCTCTCTCTATCTCTCTGGCTCTTTCTTGGAGGGTCGATTATAGTTACGCGATCGAAAATTCGACGAGCTCTGACATATTTGAATCGACGAGTACTCGGCCGAGAATACTAGATTCTCGATCGAGTCTCGTCGAAATGAATTGTCATACTCGTCGAACGATGCTAAAAGAGCATCGTCGATCGAGCGTATTTATCATCACCGAAAAAGTGCAATTTCGGTGGCAAAGCACTCTCGCTTATAGCGAGTCTACTGTACGTGCGCGATCAGTGACTCGTCGAGCGCGAATACATTCGAACCAATGAGTTATCGGTCGTGAATTTATGATTCTCGATCGAGCCTTATCGGAACGAACCGTCGAGTTCGTCCAATGATGCTACAAGAGCGTCATTGATCAAGTGTGTGTATTATCACCGAGAATGTGCAATTTCGCGGTCATAAAGGGGGTGGGGTATCGTTAATTCGATGAAAAAGACCCTTTTTAACATTTTTTTTACAAGATATAGGCAATGTATTTTAAATTAACTGATTACGGTGTTGTAGAGTAACGTTTCAAGCATATTTTCCGAAAATTTTAGTGGAAAATATTGAAAAGTAAGCCGTTGGCAGTAAATCCACGTCACGAAAAGAAAATTTGTTTTGCGGTAACGGTTGTAACTCATTACTAGATCATCTGAAATCAAAAATTGATTTTATTAGTTTATGAGTTTCCCCAGGTAACGCTGTCAAGTTTTTTTTTTTTATTTGTTGTTATTTTTTATTTCACAATTTCATATTTGCCGATTTTAGCGAAAATCGCGTTTTTGACTTTCCAGTGTTACCAACAGTTGAAAAATCGAAAAAAAACTCGACAGCATTACGTGGGGAAACTTGTCACATCCGCTTCAAAATTTCATGATATAATATTACAATTAAACTCTATAAATACGTTTTGACTTCGGAACGAAACTTTCACGGGAACGGATGTGACTTCGCGATCCCACGGATCGACAGTCTTATCAGCACATTCTTTTGGTAAGCAAATGCGAGTCCCCGCGAGCTCAAGGAGAACTCAAGGGTATACACAGGGCCGATCAAAATTGCCACATTTGCAAAAATTGTCCTGGCGGGACCCAGCGGCGAGCTAGAGTTCCCCGCTGTGTCGCGTTAGTACTGAGTTGTACCAAGTTGCGAAAGCACGCTCAGACAAATACTCCGGCTCTTAGCTTGTCGTGGCGGCCTTAAGCCCGTGAAGATCTCGCGGTGGCTCGCATAGACCATCAGTCTATAGTCGATATCCTCGTTGTGTTGTTACCCCCTTTCGATTGCTATTTCCATTAAAGTTTCACCTATCTAAATCTTAAATTCAACCAAATATCCCGGCCTTAACTTCAGTTAGACACTATAAGTAGTGACTATAAGTTTAGTGACTATAAGTTAGTGACAATAAGTGATTAGTGACAATAAGTGATTAGTGACAATAAGTGCCATAAGCGTCATTAATACAAATTTTGGGATTTTATACCGTTTTCTTCTGTTCTTCGTACAAAGTAAGTCCCCACTCTACGGCATTATATTAATCTATATACATATATATCGTCCTACTTGGATAAGGTGTCAGCGAGAGAGAACGCGGGCGAGCGCGGCTGACGTAGTGCAGCCACTCTCACCTTACTTCTTGCTCTCTCCTTCGCGGGGCACCCAGTTACTGTATTTCATTTCCCCTATCTAATTTTACTCGTTCACAGATACATAAATAAAAGTAAATATTATCAACCCATATTAATATATCATTTAATCCGTCAGATCACCCCTTCCTTATTTCAGAGCGTGACCGGGCCCGTATGGGACGGAGTAGAGGCGCCCAATAAAAATTATTAAATAGAAAATAAATACAAACGAAATTGTAGTTTGCAGTGCCTTTTGCACGTAACAAACTTTTTGGTGGCAGCGGTGGGATACTGCTTCTACCTCTCACGCCCTGATTGTGGAACTGGTGATCTTGACATTCGTAATATAAAAAAGAAAAGTAAAGTTAAACGCATTGTTTCGGTCTCTCCTATTGGCAATCAACTTTCTCTCAATCGCAGTCGATTCTTCGTGAATGAATATCTAAGTATTATCCAATATGGCTCAAGACACTTTGTCGGAGGACGTATCCGAAATGTTGGCCCACTCGATAAGGGACATTTCCACTATGATAGGGGGAATGAACTTGTCGAATCGATTGGCTAGCATCCCGGAATTTGATGGGACTAATATTCCCCTCAGGGATTTCCTCCAAAATGTTCAAAATTCGGCAGTGTTTGTTGGGGTAGGCGGACAGGCAGAATTCGTTGCGTCGGTCCTAAACAAATTACGCGGAGACGCGCGCGCTTGTGTCCAAGGAGAATCGATCTCGACCGTGTCTCGTCTAATAGCAGTTTTAAAGGAAGGCTTATCGCGTTCGCGTAGCTACGATGATTGCATGTCCGATTTTTCACGCTTGCGTCTTAACCAAGGTGAATCCTTTCGCGGGTTGTATAATCGCACTCGCGCACTTATCGGAATTACTCGAAATGCTTGGAAGTCGGAGTACGAACAAGATCTACCCGCCGTACTCGAAGGCCCTCTCAATAAAACTGCCCTTAAGGCATTTAGACGCGCGTTACCAACTCGTCTCGCGGAATTGCTAGTGGTCGCGAATCCTACCACACTTAAGGCCGCGATCGAAATTGCGGAAGAGCTTTCCGATTGTAGCTCGAGTCCCGATGTGAACATATCAAAAGGGCTCGATCGAACGCGAAATTCGTCGTCGGATACTCTCGCACTAGTTGCAAGAGAGCATCCAAAAACTCGAGATTCGCGCTCTCCATCGCCTGCACAGTCTCGTGGTGCTCCCTCCTCGAAGTCTCGTTCCTCAAGTCCCAGACCTCCGGGAATATTAAAATTTAAGGAAACGGAGCTTCCATGGTCCAAGAATCAGTCAGAAAGCTCGGGGTCGGGTTGTGATCGTCGGTATTGCTGCTCACGTGGCACAGGATGTGCTTGTTGCCCTTGGAATAAATGGCGTCCTGGTGCAGAGCCTAAGGACGCTGGGTGCAACCAACGTTACTGTTGCCGTCGGAACGGTGGCTGTGAATGTTGCCCATGGACCGAGCGTGGCTTACGCTCGGCAAGGAACCCTAGAAATTCCTCTCCGCATGATCACTCTGGTAGGTCTCGTTCTCAAAGTCCGGAGTCTTTAAACTCGAAAGGGGCTCGCCGTCGCGATATGGCGAGCCAGACAAATACTCGTATCGCAACATCCGAAACGCAGAAACCCTCTGTAACCTTCCAGGTACCGAGGAAGTAAGATCGCGAATTTACTCGGAAGTAGAAGGTAGTTACGAGCCGAATTCTTCAGTATCTGACTCCGAAGATGGCGTAGAGTCCCCTGTAATTAAATTATCAGCTCCCGAACTCGCGCGCGGAACCGAAGAGTTCTTCTGCGATTCTGGATCTGGATTGAACTTTATTAAGCTACACGCTCTTTGTGATGACGTTCCGTATGATCCCGCGAAGTGTCGGGAATTTACAGGGCCCTCGGGGGAAAAATCGCGGACGCTCGGGACAGTAGAATTAAATATCAATGACAGATCTCACACTTTCCACGTTGTTAAGGAATTCGCGACGGATAGTAACGGATTAATCGGTAAGCCCTTTTTGCGTAAAGAAAAGGCTGAACTCTCGTTTCATCATAATGCGTTATTAATCGCAAGCGATCCGATACGTCCCCGCCCATTTCTTACCAACAAGATGAAGCTGGTAGGTTCTCTGAAACCTGTAAAAAGGGTCTTTACTATCAAGGCTCGATCGCGAGTAAAATTGCCAATAGAAGTGGTAAACACCGACCTTGCTGAGGGTTATCTACCTCGTATAAGCACCTCCGATGGTGTCTATATAGGGGATGCGTTAGTCTCCCAGCAACGTGGGTTGTGCCACGTACTGGCGGTTAATACCCGCGACCGAGATGTCAACGTCGAAGTCACCCCACAAGAAATTATCCCTTGTGACTTATACGAACCTGACTTTGATATGACGAAGGCCAGTTCAGAATCCTCAGATGATGACGCGACACCACCGATTGATCGGGTAGAAGCCGTGCTTCAAGCCCTGAGATTGAACGCGTTAAACGAAATGGAGCGACTGCATGTCTGCCTAATTGTCGAGGAAAATGTAGACAGATTCAAGCTACCGGGAGACAAACTCTCGTGTACCGATTGCGTTGCTCACAAAATCCACACGCTGGATGATTTACCAATTAACGCGCGACAATATCGATTCCCTACGATTTATCGGGAAGAACTTGAATCTCAGGTCTGTAAGAAACTCGATAATGAAATAATCATACCATCGCAATCGCCTTACAATTCTCCGGTATGGATAGTACCGAAGAAGCCAGACTCCCAAGGGCGTCCGCGAATGCGAATGGTTATCGATTTTCGGAGACTGAACGAAAAAACGATTTCCGATGCTTACCCACTGCCCAATATAGTAGATATATTGGACCGGTTGGGAAAAGCGCGGTATTTTTCCACCTTTGATTTGGCTAGCGGATTCCAACAAATTCCAATGGATCCTCGAGATCGGGCGAAAACGGCTTTTTCAACGCCCAATGGACATTACGAATACGTTCGGATGCCTGAGGGATTGAAAAATGCTCCTGCCACCTTCCAGCGCTTAATGGATAATGTATTGCGCGGTCTTCAAGGTGCCGAACTATTCGTATACCTTGATGACATCGTGATATTTGCCACTACGCTGGAAGAGCATGAAAAGAAGGTTCGCCGTCTCATGAATCGATTGCGAGAAGCTAATCTCGTCCTTGAGCCGGATAAATGTGAATTCCTCAAAAAGGAGGTCCTTTATCTTGGCCATATTATAGGACGAGAAGGTGTTCGACCGGATCCACGTAAACTCGAGGCAGTAAAAAAATTTCCGACGCCTCGGACCCTGAAAAATGTTCGTCAATTTCTTGGACTAGCCGGGTACTATCGCCGCTTTATTGAAGGATTTTCCGGTCGTGCAAAGCCTCTCTCGGATCTTCTTGAGAAAGGGAAATCATTCGAATGGGGCCCACAACAACGTCGAAGCTTCCGTGAATTGCGGAAGGCTCTCTGCATGGAGCCCATTCTCCAGTATCCCGATTTCAACCGACCTTTCACGCTCACTACTGATGCATCCGACTATGCTATCGGCGCTGTGTTGGGACAAGAGCGAGATGGATTCGATTTACCTATCGCGTATTACTCGCGGATTCTCTCGAAAGCTGAGATGAATTACGGTACGACCGAGAAAGAATGTCTCGCGGTGGTACAAGCTTTGGAGAATTTTCAGCCCTATTTATATGGCCGAAAATTCAAATTAATCTCCGACCATGAGCCCCTTAAATGGATCGGTTCTACTAAAGATCCAGGTAAGAGGTTGATTCGATGGAGATTGGGCTTGCAAAATTACGATTATGAGTTTGTCTATAAACCTGGTCGATTGAATATCAACGCGGATGCTCTTTCACGAAATCCGATTAATCCTCTCAGCTCTGATTCGAGTGAATCGGAGGGCCGTGAGGTCGTAAAAGTCTTGCCAATACAAGGAGGTAAGCGTGGTGGAGTCAGACCGAGGCTGCACTCGGATCCGCAGTTATCGCAAAAGCCGTCGGGGAAATTAATACCCCCCGTGTCTCAACGGAACCCGAGACTTCCTAATCAGCTAGAGGTCAGTGCCATTGCGACTCGCACGCGGGCCAGGAGAAACCCTGACGCCCTTGGTCGAGCGATACCGCAAACTTCAGAAGCATCTGGCACAAGCTCTGCTGACGAGGAACGACCCATACAGCGATTACATCGTAGTATGTTGCCAGCTCCCCTCCTTCCTCCAAAACGTCCTTCTGCAAGGCCAAAGTTCTCTTCCACTCAATCAAAGAAACCTAATCCCGATGCGGAAGAGTTACAAATTCCTGCCTCGGTAGAGGAAAGAAATACGATCGTGGTCGCGAGCCCACCGGCCAGCGACAGCGATAGCTCCCCTGTGGAAGAAATGATAAGCGACGCGGATAGCACCGTGCCCGCTGACTTACAACAATCATTTCAGAAATTTCATGAATCTGTAACTCAGCTAGAAAGCAAATATCAGGGCGAAGAAACCTCGCCATCGGACTTGGAAGAAACGATCCTTCCCGGTCACATATCAGATGGTGAGGAAATTGATCCGGAAGTTCAGGAAATATTCAATGAACTAGACCCGTTCGATGATCAAACGGGCGACGTCGAATTAGCGCAACGCATAAAAAGATTATCTGAGCGCATGCAGGCGGTGACCGAGGAGGAGCTCTTACGTAGAACGAGCCTTATCGGTCCCCGAGGCCCCCGAGTAGGCGAGGTGGAGCGGGGAGGCGATAAAGCAAGGGAGAAACTCGAGCGGCCGGCGGCAGCATCTACGATGCTGCACGAGGTGTCGTGCGAGAAACTCCCGAGCGCTGTCTCCCCCTCTTCCCCTCTTTCCTCGGGGTCCACTATTGCTCCAACTATATCGGGTGAAGCCGGCTGTGAACGACCTACGGCTGTTCCCCTTGCCTCAGTCCCTGCGAGCCGCACTTCGGTGCATGGAGGGGCTTCCCTATGTCAAGCTAAGCAAAACGAAGAGGTCTCGCAGCTGAGCGGACCACTGCCATCTTCTGCTCCCCCTGCTCGCAATCCTAGTGCCTCGACACGATCCATCTCTCATCCTCTCTCCTCCCGTTCCGCGAAGAACGCGAGCACAGTAGAAGAGGAAGTTATGCTCGTCGACGATGTAGATTACGTTTTCCCTTTTCCCGTGGCTGCGAATCAGAAATCTTTGCAACACGAAATCAATCCGATTCCGCGAGGCAAAGAGGAGAAAACCAAAGATCTTTCCGCATTGTCGTCGATAACGGGCACCCGAGAGTGCTTGACGTACCGTCGCGATAACTATGTGCATTTTATTTCCTCCGATGGAGAGTTCACTACCCCGATCGGAAAAATATTGTCCGATCTGGGAATCGTCGATTCTCATTCCATTAAAAATAAAAATTTGGAGATAGGACAAATCGCGACGACACGACACGGCCTTAATCAGATTTTCAGCGTAGTAATAAAACGCAGATATTACGACGATACCCTGAGCGAGAACATCCAGTCGGGGCTGGAAAATCTTAGGAGAGAATTGTCACGCTCCGGGATAAAAACCCTACGCATTGCGCGTCACGGGGATTTTCCCGATGATTTACCATCTGGCAGATTGCTGCAGATAATACACGAAGTTTTTCAAGCTGCGGGTATTGTCGTGGTAATTTGTTACGGGAAAATAAAATTACCATCTCCTGAGGAGCGGGAGGGCATATTACAAGAATTTCACTCCAGCCTTATAGGTGGGCACAAAGGGGTGACCAAAACGTATCGACGAATCCGAGAGAGGTTCTATTGGCCTACCCTTCGGAACGACGTACAAAATTTTATACGTCGCTGCAAGGGCTGTCAAGAACAAAAGCTAGTGCGAGCGAAAACACGCGAGCCTATGCTCATTACCGACACTCCGGCCGATACCTTTGACAAGGTCTCTCTCGACACCGTTGGTCCGCTCCCTATTACTCCTCACGGTAATAGACATATTTTAACAATGCAGGATAACTTATCAAAGTATTGCCTCGCAGAGCCAATCCCTGATCTGAAGGCAACAACAGTCGCCGAGGCATTGGTTCGCCGATTATTTAATCAATTCGGCGCGCCACGGGCTATCCTTTCTGATCGCGGTACGGCATTTACGAATCAGTTGCTGCGTGAAATTTCTAAAATCTTTAAAATTCATCAGCTAACTACGTCAGGATATCGTCCGCAAACTAACGGTGCGCTGGAACGTAGCCACATAGTTCTCACAGAATATATCAAACACTATGCGAATACTTTCGATGACTGGGATCGGTTGTTACCATTCGCTGAATTTTCCTATAACACGAGCGTTCACGAGGCGACGAATTTCACACCTCATGAGCTTGTGTATGGAAAATTGGCCCGTCAGCCGAGTCAATTCCCCTCAGATGACAAGATTCCCACGAGCAACTCCTTCCTCGCTGAACTCATCAAGCGCTTGTCCGAGATTCGAGAAATTGCCGGGGAGAATATTATTCGGTCGAAAAATCGTTCAAAGGGGTATTACGATCGGAAATGTAGACCATTCCCGGGGAAAATTGGGGATTCGGTTTATGTATTAAAGGAGCCGCGGAGGGGGAAATTTGATTGCCAATACCACGGCCCTTATAAGATCATTCAAATATCTGATAAGAGTAACGTTATTTTAGAAACCGAAAAGGGCGAAAGATTTCGCAAGCACGTGGATAAAATAAAACTCGCTTATTTATGATACCGAATCACTCGACGGAACTCCGCTCATCCAACATGTCACGAGCGCAGCTCACCGTGTGGATGTTCATCTATGGCCTCACCATGGTCGCCGCCAACCGGACTTACCACGTAACGCCGATCGAGAACTGCCCGGGGCTCTACTACGAGAGGCAGGCTATGGTGCAGCTACAACAAGGAGATTGGAGAATGACTGTGTACATCGACGTAGCCAACTTCGCTCAAGCATTCCCCAACGATGAGCAATTGCTAACACAGGTGCAAGAGGATTGTACCAAAGTTAACACCCCACTCGCATGTAGCGAGCTGACCAGAAAGAAGTACTTATTCTCCCGATTCGATTACGCCCGAGAGCTAATTGGCGAATTATGGACGTTGAGTGACCACTCGGAGATTCAACCGATCCAACGCCCATACACGATAAGGAAAAGATCAGCTCCATTCGGGTTCATTGGAAGCGTCAGCAAATCTCTTTTTGGGACCCTGACCGAGGACGACGCTATCTATCTCAATGGTCAGATTGACCGACTCTTCAACGACCAAACCCGCATCACTCAGCTGATCGAGAAGCAGATGCATATCATCTCCACGAACCTACAAGATCTTCACCGCGAACACCTTGCGGAGTCCAAACGCGTAAACGATGTTTTCGGGTTCGTACTAAAGATGCATCAGGATTTGGAAAAGTATAACAATCATTCAGCTCTCGTCCAGTATAACTTGACAATAGTAAATTATGCGATGCGAGTGGAATCAAAACTAGAACGCTATATCCATGCCTGCCGGCAATACATCCGAGCCATCCTCACTGCAAGGAAGGGCCAACTCGACCCGAGCGTCCTTACTACGGAGCAGCTGACTACGGTCGCCAAGGAGGCACAGCTACGTATCGGTGGGTTGGAATTTCCGCTACCCTCCGATCATTTACGCCCGGAAATTCTCGCTTCACTCGTTCGCACCGATCTTCTGTCGCACAAGGATCGCGTCCTGATAGTGGTACACATACCGCTACTTGATCGCACAATATACGATCTCTATCGGATTTGTCCATGGCCTGTGCCACAGAACTTTCATAACGGAACAGGATCTGCGTTCATAACACCTGAAGCTCCTTACATAGCTGTCGCTGCGGATCATCGAACTTACTACCTTGCCGATGATGGGTACAGAGTCTCCTGCAAGGAGGTGGAACATCGCCTTATCTGCCCTGGAGGGACTCCTGTGCACGAGATAGCCACGTCCACGGCGTGCGAACTGCACATGCTATTGAACCCCTCCGAAGACGTATTGCGGCGATGCGATGTAAGGATACATCCATACCACCGGAATCACTGGGTACACCTATCCGTTCAAGGAGGTTGGCTTTACTCTCTTGAACATCCATTGACCATACAGATAACCTGCCCTGATACGCCGAGGCAGGAGGTAGAAATAGTTGGTGCAGGAATCATACAACTGCAACCTAATTGCATTGGAACGACTCCTACAATCACCCTCACCAGCATAAGGACGTACGAAAGCAGTAAACAATATCTCTACCAGCCTGGCATCTCACTCAACGTGTCTATCCTCACTCCGACAATGGAAAGAGAAGAAACGAGAGCGGTGCTGAGCTCGCTGTTCACGCGTCGAGGCGATAAGCACCTTTCGGGATATCCAAACCCGAGAGTGGAAGGAGAGTCATTGTATGACATAGAACAACAGCTGCAGACCATAGGCGAGCATCGGCGAGAAAAAGACCGACAACATCTCCTCATTCTCGCCAGTTTTGCAGGGCAGGTCAGCATTGTATTCGGAATAATGTTCTATCTCGCTCGCGGTCGATTGGCTTACGTGCTCATACGTATCGTACGAACTCTAACATCTTGCCAAAGGAAGAGAGGTATAGAGGGAACCGGCGTCGACTCCCAGCCTCCCCATGTGTATGCTGCACCAAGCACCTCACCACCCAACGCAAGCGTGGCCCTGCCGGGTGACGAAAATCCAACACCTAGACAACGGAACACAGTTTCAACGTTTCCCGTCCCCCGCCAGGAACCCATGGTGGCCTAGATGAACTACAAGACTATCATGCCAACAGAGAAGAGGTCGACGAGGACGCCAACAACCCGGGGGGGGGGGGGGATAGATGTCACATCCGCTTCAAAATTTCATGATATAATATTACAATTAAACTCTATAAATACGTTTCGACTTCGGAACGAAACTTTCACGGGAACGGATGTGACTTCGCGACCCCACGGATCGACAGTCTTATCAGCACATTCTTTTGGTAAGCAAATGCGAGTCCCCGCGAGCTCAAGGAGAACTCAAGGGTATACACGGGCCGATCAAAATTGCCACATTTGCAAAAATTGTCCTGGCGGGACCCAGCGGCGAGCTAGAGTTCCCCGCTGTGTCGCGTTAGTACTGAGTTGTACCAAGTTGCGAAAGCACGCTCAGACAAATACTCCGGCTCTTAGCTTGTCGTGGCGGCCTTAAGCCCGTGAAGATCTCGCGGTGGCTCGCATAGACCATCAGTCTATAGTCGATATCCTCGTTGTGTTGTTACCCCCTTTCGATTGCTATTTCCATTAAAGTTTCACCTATCTAAATCTTAAATTCAACCAAATATCCCGGCCTTAACTTCAGTTAGACACTATAAGTAGTGACTATAAGTTTAGTGACTATAAGTTAGTGACAATAAGTGATTAGTGACAATAAGTGATTAGTGACAATAAGTGCCATAAGCGTCATTAATACAAATTTTGGGATTTTATACCGTTTTCTTCTGTTCTTCGTACAAAGTAAGTCCCCACTCTACGGCATTATATTAATCTATATACATATATATCGTCCTACTTGGATAAGGTGTCAGCGAGAGAGAACGCGGGCGAGCGCGGCTGACGTAGTGCAGCCACTCTCACCTTACTTCTTGCTCTCTCCTTCGCGGGGCACCCAGTTACTGTATTTCATTTCCCCTATCTAATTTTACTCGTTCACAGATACATAAATAAAAGTAAATATTATCAACCCATATTAATATATCATTTAATCCGTCAGATCACCCCTTCCTTATTTCAGAGCGTGACCGGGCCCGTATGGGACGGAGTAGAGGCGCCCAATAAAAATTATTAAATAGAAAATAAATACAAACGAAATTGTAGTTTGCAGTGCCTTTTGCACGTAACAAACTCATAAACTAATAAAATCAATTTGATTTTTTAATTTCGAATGATCCAGTAATGTGTTACAACCGTCACCGCAAAACAACTTTTTTTCGAGACGACTTCGGAGATTTGCTGCCAGCGGCTTAGTTTTTAGTATTTTCCACTAAAAATTCCAGAAAATATTCTTGAAATGTTACTCTACAATACTATGATCAGTAAATTTAACATACATTGCCTGTATCTTGTAAAAAATTGTTTGAAAAAGTGTCCTTTTTCACCAAACTAACGATCCCCCCCTTTAACATTCTCAAGAAGGATGCTCAGAAAGCATTTCCGTCAACTTTTTGTTTTCTCACCGCAGTTCAGCTTGGTAGCGCAGTTTCCACTGCCTACCATGAAAACTATTTTTATTTTCAAATATTTTTTTTAAGCACTATTTTATTGAACTCAAATACGCAATTTTTTAAAAATTGGATTAAATCACTGATCTCAAACGATAATTTACCAAGACGGAACTGTGATTCCTCTTATTTGTATTTTTTTCAAAGGTATCTAAATAACGAATATAAAAAATTTCAACGCAAGTTGTTAATTTTTTTTTGCTTTTTTTTCGCAAAATTTATCACAAACGAATAATAATACGTCATGGTTATTCAAAAGACTTATTGTTACCAGCTTAAAAAAAAGTCTAACCAACCCATTGCTGAGTGTTTCGAACCGTAAATACGCGACTTTCTAGTTCATAAGTAATTGCTTTCAAAAACAGTTATGACGTATCATCATTTATTTATGAGTGATTTTAAGAGAAAGGCAAAAACAAACATAATTCACAACTTGCGTTGAAATTATTAGCATTCGTATTTACCTTTCTCCCAAAAAAATGTAAAAAACACGAATGAATTTTGTTACAATGTAAACAAATTGTTTCAATTCACTCGATTAATTTTTTCGAGTGGTAAATTTGGTGAGTGACCCACGAGCACACGAACTGACCGAACCGAAAAACACTGGTAAAACTGTCCGCTCCCACAGGGATGTACACGACCGTTCGCACACTGATTTTTTTTATCGATCTCGAACACAAGCAGGGAGTTTGATCAACTCGAAAACGCTGATGAGACCTTGTACCTGGAAGGGGTTAAAGCCAAGCTTACAGGTGCAGGACGGAAATCACTCGAAGGACGCGATATAGGTACTATTAACGCACTCATTAAACATCTTAAAAATAAATTCTCACCTGGGAGAAGCGCAAGCTCCTATCTAGCTGAGGTCAATCGACTTAGTATTAAGGATGATGTGTCGGTACGGCACACGCGCACGACAGAACTCATGACACGGGCAAGATTAGCTGTGAAGGGCAACCGGACCAGAGAGGAAGCTAGAAGCAGTCTCAACGACCTTGAAACCCAGGCACTGAACAGCTTTTTGAGAGGCTTGCCTGAAAATTTTTACTATTGCATATGTCATCATAATCTAGCTACTTTCAACGCCGCCTATGATCTTGTAATCAACGAGGTTAGAGAAAGACGTAATCGGCGCCACGCCCTTGGCTCAAAAGATCACCGCTCGTCGCGCACTCGGAAACGTGATAAAAGAAAATCTCGTAAAGGTAAGAAAAACCGTAAAAGGGAACGATCCTCGAGTAGTTCAGAGACAAGTTCTGATAGCAGTAGCAGCTCTGACTCATCGGAATCGTTAGAGGAAGATCGGAAAGGCAGCAAGATATATGCTGTTGACAGCGACCACTCAACCGATGGACGAGAAGAAAGATATCGAAGATGGGAACCGCGAAACCGTAACTACGGCTACAGAAACAACTACTACTCCCCCAACGCGCCCTTGCACGCAGTGTGAGGGAAAGGGTCGCATCCCTTATGAGAAACAGGAACCTCGAGTACGTGTGAGAACACCTTCACCGTACAATTCATCTCGAGCTTCATCAGCTACCTCCACGGAGTTTTTAAACTTCGAGGGCGCTCGCCCAGATCATCGCGGAGCGAGCGCAAAGAGCGAGAGAAGTCGCGAAGATCCGGAGAAAAGGGACATCAGGATCATGACAGCAAAAAGATAGAAGAACAAGCACTTTCACTTTCACGAAAAGGAAAGAAACAGTGCTTCCTCAAAGAAATTCCATCTGTAAGGGTAAAAATTAACTCGCCTCAATTCAAGAACGGGCACGCAGAGTTCGTCGTAGACAACGGCTCATCCCTGAACTTGGTGCATGCCAGTGCCCTGAGCAGAAATGTGACCATAGATACACGCGACCGTCAGGCAGTGAGAAGCGTGCACCCTGAAAGGGTTTGGACGAAAGGGGCAGTTCTTTTCGACGTTAGAAAATCAAAGGCAGTATTCCATGTATTCGAAGGGGAACCATTGCCACGAGCCGACAGATTTCTTGGTGCGCCCTATTTACATCAAGAAAAAGCTGAAATATCATATAACCATGTGACATTGGTCACCGCAAGCGAACCAGTCACACGAATCCATTTTTGCAATCGCGAAGAAATCGACTCGGTCCTAGGAGAATACGAAAAGTTAAAGATCCATCTTGAAGGGCGCAGTAGAACGCAAGTAGCTATCAAAGTCCGCAATACCAATGTTTACGACGGATATCTAAGGCGCATCGACCTTGGGCCACATATACACATTGGAGAAGCCGTGGTAAGAAATCACGACGGCACTTGTTACGCCATAGTCACCAACACAAGCCACAAGCCAGTTGACACTGAATTACCAGCACAAGAACTCGAGCCATTTGAAATTGGATCGCACCACGCGCCCGACTCCGACGCTGAGACATCGAGCGAGTCATGTACTGCAACGAAGTCAACAAAGAATAGAGTGAAAGAAATTTTGCAAACCTTGCGACTCGATCATTTGAATGAATACGAGCGACAACATGTGCAGAAACTCGTTCAAAAATTTCCTGACATATTCTATTTAAAAGGAGACAATTTAAAAGGATCATCACGCGTCGAACATGAGATCCCCACCATCGACGACAGACCGATACATACCAAACAATATCGCTATCCAATGGTACATCAAACGGAAATTGAAACACAGGTAAATGGACTGTTATCCAATAAAATTATCAAACCTTCACACTCGCCACACAATTCGCCACTATGGATTGTGCCTAAGAAAGCGGATTCACAAGGTAACAAACGATGGCGAATGGTAATAGATTATCGACAATTGAATGAGAAGACCATTGGCGATAGCTATCCACTACCGAATATATCCGAAATTCTCGATAGACTAGGGGGAGCGAAATATTTTTCGGTATTTGACCTCGCTAGTGGTTTTCACCAAATTAAGGTCGCCCCGAAAGACTGTCCTAAAACAGCTTTCACGCCTCCCCGAGGATACTACGAGTTCCTGAGGATGCCGTTCAGATTGAAAAATGCACCGGCAACATTCCAACACCTTATGGGCAGCGTTCTATCGGGTCTGATCGGCACAGAATTGTTTGTGTACTTGGACGATATAGTCGTCTTCTCAACATCCTTACAAGAGCATCGCATAAAAGTCGAAAGACTCTTCAGACGACTCCGAGAAAATGGACTATCTCTGCAAGTAGACAAATGCGAATTCTTAAGAAGGGAGGTCAATTATTTCGGACACATACTCGGTAAGGGCGGAGTGAGGCCCGATCCGAAGAAGTTATGGGCAGTAGAACAATTCCCGGTGCCGAAAACACCGAGAAATGTAAGAGAATTTCCTCGACTCGCCGGATATTACCAGAAGTTTCTTCCGAACTTCTCCGGAAGAGCCAAACCGCTTTCCAACCTCACGATGAAAACAGTGAAATTCCAATGCACCGACCAAGATCAACGAAGCTTCGAAGATCTCCACGATGCGTTATGTAAGAAACCCATATTGCAATATCCCGATTTCAGCAAGCCGTTGATACTTACAACTGATGCGTCCGACATCGCAATCGGAGCGGTGCTGAGTCAGGGAGATAAAGTGGGTCAAGACTTACCAGTTCAGTATGCCAGCCGAGTATTGAACTCTGCGGAAAGAAATTATACAACGACAGAGAAAGAGTGCCTGGCTATGGTATACGCTGTGAAATATTTCCGACCGTATCTGTATGGAAGGAAGTTCACTCTTGTGACGGACCATCAACCACTAGTTTGGCTACACTCTGTGAAAGATGCTTCCTCGAGATTAATGAGATAAAGGCTGTAACTGAAAGAATGTGAGTACCAAGTTGTCTATAAAAAAGGAAAAAGAAATCTCAATGCAGCTTTGTCGAGAAATCGTCCTGCGGAAAGTTTTCCGTTAACACCCAAGGACGATACGGAACTCCAGGTTGACGAAACAAAAGAAAAAGAAGAAATAAATCGAATTCCGATCGCCAGTAGGATACGCAATAGCGTTCGAACGGCGACCAAAACTGCTTACCATGATCCAAGTTCCTCAGAATCATCTGAAGAAGATGAGGCAGTCACTGACAACGCGCAACCTACATTGACCGCTTCTCCAGGCGATACTACCACCGAGAACGATGAGGAAGAATAAATGAATACTGCTACACAATCGGATCCACGAGGTTACCGCTTTGATACATCGATTGCCATTCCCCGCGGTACGCATGGCCTTACAATAGACGAAGCGAAAGGAAAATTACGGAGGCTTTCGCATGGACTTCCTCAAACGACCGCTCTTCCTGAAGAACTGAATCAAGATCTCGACGAATACTCGGAACCTAGTGGAAAGGAACTTACATCCGAACAAATCAAGTTCCTGCAAGAAACGCTCAATGACAACCCAGAAATCGCAAAGGAAACCGAAGACACACATGATCAACCCGAGGGAAATGCAGAAGTAGCTCAAATTAACAGAAAATCAATTATTAGCGGGAATCTCTTGAAGAATCAGACAAACAGAAGCAGTAGAAGAATCTCGACAATGCCAACGCCAACGAGAGGCGAACGACCTGAATGCGGATCTACTCCTTGTAACGTCCGTTTCTCACAAGGAAAGTCTTTCCGCTGACGTCCTTCGATTTTGACGAAATTCAAATATGTTATTCTACATCAAAATCTAAGAGACACGTATTTTTTTTATCGGCGGAAAAACGTTTCTAGGGGGTGAAATTATCCTTTAAAGTTCAGACCTCCGAGGGGTACTTTTCAGGTTTCACCTATTTTCACTTGAGATAATCGAATCCACCCAAATGGATAATTACCTTAATGATAAACGATGAAAAATGCAACTGGTTTCATATCGGGGGGTTGCATAGGAAAAAAATTACAGGGGTTGAAATTCACAAAATCGTTATAACAAAAAAACTATTGCACCTATCTCGATGGATTGAATTGCACTTTGAAGAGGGCAAAAAAATAATACATACATGTTTTTGCTTTTTTTTCGCAAATCAAGTTAAAGGGGTGAACTACCCGTATGTATGTTTACATTTAATCTTAATAAAACGGCAGTGTTGGGAAAATATCATGTTCAAATCTCGCGCCCAAATCACCCGCGGCAGCACCTCTCGGTCAGCCCTCTTCACGCGCTCTCTCTCTCGGGATTTTCGGGCGACTCGATCGATGAGAAGCCGGCTTTTCGCCATTATTGGCTCAACCACCGTGGCGTAGAAGCACGTGTTTAAGATAACTTCAGCAATCCGGAAATTCTCGTAATATAAATTAACCATCGGCTCTTTCTCAGGGAATTCGGATTCTCAAATAATTCTTGTCGGTGAATTTTCATACATATTTTGGGTACAACTCTCGCGGCGCGGTGTAACTCGACACAGGAGAATTAATCTCGAACTCCTCGTGGCGTCTCCGTCGCCATCTTACATTCTCGGCATTCTTACGCGAACCCGTGCCTTACAACCACGTGCAAGCTAGTAACTTATCCGGGAATTTCTCTTTGCAACCTCGACATCGAGTTTTCTCTTTCATACATTCGAGTCACCTCAACCGTATTAACGGCGAGCTCAATCATATTTTTTGGTCGGAATCTCAATTCGCGGTACCACTCGATCGTCTCTCTCGAGTTTAAGTCGATCTGTCTCGCGTTTGACCTCGTGGTGATTCAGGTCGCCATTTTCGGCTTCGGACCTCCCGGCGAATATTACGCGTTATACCTCGTCATAGTTCGGGCATTCTCACCTTAATTGTATCTCTCACACTTCGGCCTCCTCACGGTGAAAAATAAAGGAAAATCGGCGGTTCTCGTTCCACGTGGTGGACGAACCGCTCGGTGTTCACGAACATTCATTCTCGGCGTTTTCTTCACCTCTCCCCTCCTACCGCCAGATAACTCACCGGAGTTTTTACAGGCAGTAATTCTTTTTTTTTCTTATTCCTTCTCCCAGTGATACGTTTTTTCTTTAAATTTACCACAACCGTATCACGTACATAGCATTTAATAAACGGTTTTATCTAGGAGCCAACTTCCCTGCTAACACAGAACGTTATAAAAACGTTGTTAAGACGTTTACAAAAACACGCAAAAACGTCTCCTATGGATGGTCGAAAAAACGTCTTGAAAACGTCTTTCAAACGTTATTTTGTCGCAAACGTCTTGAAAACGTCTTTTAAACGTTATTATGGCCGCAATATTTTTCCCCAAAAAGTTTACAGCGTGTTTGACACATTTCTGTCAGCTTCTGTAAACTTTTTTGGGAAAAAAATTGCGGTCAAAATAACGTTCAAAAGACGTTTTCAAAACGTTTTTTCGACCATTCAAAAGAGACGTTTTTGCGTGTTTTTGTAAACGTCTTCAAAACGTTTTTATAACGTTCTGTGTTAGCAGGGTTATTCATAGATCGATCTTTTGATGAAAAAGTATTTATATCTGACTTATCGATAATTCTGACTGGTTTATATTTGGCAATGAGATAACATAGGCATACGATAAGCGCTTACACATATTCGTTTCGGTAGATAAGACCAAGTTTTGGGATGACGCATAGAAAAACTGCGTAGTCAAGTAAAAAAAAGAGAGCGTACAATATGCTTGTATCTTTTATTGATAATATGTCAACGGTCTAACAAAATAATCACTATAGCAATAAATAGAAGCGAATATATATTCATATGCTGTATTAGCCGTTGTAAGTACTGCAGTAATGATAGTCATTGAAAAAGTGTTTAAAACATAACGACTTTTTACACCAGGAACAGCGAACAATAGCAACATTTTCACATCCTGGAACTTCACAGTGTGAGTTGCAGTAATCTCCAAATGCAAAGTGTACAGGATTTTCAAAATTCGCTGGTTTTTCTTCTATGTAACCACTTTTGTACTAAGAATATTTGAAAAGATCGATATAACGTGGTGACGACAGTTGGTTATGAACGAGTGACTGCAGCTTTATGATATTGTTTCTCAAATGCAAATCAATATCGTAATTCATCAAAAGACAATTATCACAAAAATGTCTAACAAAATTTTTCCATACTCGGAATCCAAAAACATCGAGGGGCTGGATTTTTCCGGTAGCTCCTTTAGGTATAATCATTACTTTGGCATCTCTATTTGAAGGTTTCACGTCAAGTACAGCTTGGGGACAGTGTCCAGTCCAAGAATCCATCAGTAATAAAGATTTTGGACCAACTTTCGAGAAAAATACATGCTGCAACCAAATTTTAAAATGATCTGAAAATAGAAAAACGTATTATTTTTTCAATCGAAAAAATGTCTATACAAAAACAGTGGGTGTAATTTATACCTGAAGTAAGCTTCCCAGACTCGGATACTTCTATGTACACATTATCTGGTCTGAAGAGCGTTTTCTCCACTATGGGACCAATCTTGCCAGTTGGTTCTTTTAAAACCAAAAATAGAGGAGATAGCAGCTTGCTGTCAGCTGATATAGTCGGCTGAATAGTGTAACTGTGGGTCGTAGAAGAGACTGATTGTACAAGACATTGTACTTGCTTTTCTCCTTCGACTGATAAAGTTCTTCCGGAATGCATTTCTAGTTGGAAGCCACTCTGATCTGCGTTGAATGTATTTGACAATCCATACGTTCTAATATTTTGCTTTACGTCATAGACAAATTTTTGAATTTGTTGTTCCAAGACTTTTCCATCTTCAATTGTTTTGAATGTAATGAATTTATTAATTTTTCTCGATACGATACGATGAGCTGCTTTGAATGAGTTTATCCACGTACGAGATGCTTTGAAACGAAAATCAGTATGCCCTATTTCTTTTTGAGCATGTAAGGCCCATTTTTTCAAATCGGAATCATGCACTATTAAACCAGCATCCACAGCAGCTTTGAAATTTTCGAAAGTGTAACCACAAATTCGTGCTAATTTTTCTTTGTATGTCCCCCCCTTGTTCAAATTATGGGCCCACCGCTGCAACTGTCGTATAGATTGCACTTTCTTGAACTTTTGTTTAATACTGCCCAAACCTAAATTTCCTTTCTTCCCGCTGCGCCAATACTCAACGGCCCTTAATTTGTACTCGTAAGATAAGTCTTCGTTATCACGAGTGCATGTATCAGGCGGAAGTTCTGGTTCATACAGGGCGTTTGCCGATTCTTTATCTTCAACAATTTCCATTTCCCAATCCTTAAACGGTTCTTCGAAATGCAAAGAATTTTCTTCTACCATTTCGAAACCACTGTATTCGTTCATTGCACTCAACAAAATATTTTCAAAGTTTTCTTTCAACTGTATTTCATCGTTATTTACTGGCGAATCCGGTAAACGCATAACTTCAAAAGTTGCGAGAAGCATTCTAATAATGTTCAAAGGATTTATCTTCATTTTGATTAATATTTGCAATTTCGTTTTAAATAGTCTCGAATTGTAAGTGACTTCTTTCGTCATGTAAAAAAAAAATAGCCGACTGCGGTGAATATATTCCGCGATCGCAGTTTTATCACTGCTTCTACGTCGTATTTCAAATCTAATTTTGGAAGCGAGTCACAGACTGAACAGAGGTGACTCCCAGATAACACCGTCAAGTAAGGGGGGGGGGGAGTTATGATAACTATGAAAATACGTCAGTATTTACTAAATTTTTGTGAAAAATATAAGGAATAGATATTTTTGAAATTCGTCTGGTGGTTTATTCAATATTAACTAATAAAAAAAATTGTTATCCGTAAAAGTTATCCAATCTGTAATTTTTGGCGGAAAAAAAAAAAATAAGTGAATTTTTTCAAACTATGGATGTGATTCGTATAAATACCGTAAAAAGTTACAAAAAATAAAAAACTGATAAAGTGGTAGAATTTTCACGGAACAATTTGATTTTTTCCAATTTTCCTTGCTGAATTAGGTAAAATCCATTGTTTAATTAATTTTAAATGGAATCTTTTAAGTATAACTAGAAGAGTCTCAAATTGCTTTCAAATAAAAAACAAACCATTAAGATTGGACGTATACTTTTGGTTCTATCGCTTTCACCAATTATGAGAATGTAATTTCGAGAAAAATCTATTTATCGTTTTATATGTACAGGGTGTCCAATAGGAAGGTGTGAAAACTAATAAATTGGTATTTTGCAATAAATAAAGGAACCAGATCAGTGGAATTTTTTTTTAATAGAAGAGAGTTGTCATTTTTGTTTTATGTCAATTTATTACAAAAAAACGATGTTTCCATAGAAAAAATTATATATTTAAGCAAATACTAAAAAAAATGTCAAAATCAATGATAAATATTTTAAAAATGTGAGCCATTTGAATCACCACAGTACTCTAATCGCTTTTTAAAACTATTAAAAACGTGTTCTACAGTTTTATTTGAAATGCCATCGACAGTCTTCCTGATTCCTTTGACCAAATCATCTACAGTTTTTGGGTTGTTTTCATAACAGTGATCTTTAATATAACCCCACAAAAAATAACCACAAGGATTGAGATCGGGTGAATAAGGGGGCCATTCCATCCCTGTTCGTGTAAATCGAGGATATCCAAGGCCGATAACTCGATCACCATAAACTTTATTGATGGTTTCGAAAACTTCTTGTGTTCGATGAGGTGCTGCTCCGTCTTGCATAAAGTAATAATTCTTAACGAGATGTTTTTTCTTTGCATAGGGAAAGTATTGTGTCTCCAACATCTCTTTATAGCTCTGTCCGGTAACAGTAGATTCAAAGAAATGCAGGTAGATCCCTTTTATTGAGACAGCTGCCCATACGGATACTTTTACAGGATGAAGAGACGTTGCCACTACGACTTTCGGATTTTCTGAACCCCAAAAGCGATAATTTTGTTTATTAACATAGCCATTTATCCAAAAATGGGCTTCATCGGAGAAAATTATTTGTTTTTCGTTCAATTCTCCATTTTCCAACATTTGACACAATGAGTTGCAGAACTCTTTTCTTGTTTTCATGGCATGTTCAGACAATAATTGATGCGTTGTTATTTTGTAAGGATGCATTTTCAAAAAATGACGTAGAATATTGTGCAACGACGATTTGCTTATTTTTAAAGCTTGAGCGGCTTTACGGATTGAAGACTGAGGATTTTGTTCAAAATAGTCTTTAACTGCTTTAATCGTTTCCTCTGTAGTTACCGAGGTGGAAGGGCCTGACAAATCTTTTCTACGGTCCTGTAATGTTCCGTACTCTTTAAAATTATCGATTACTCTGCAAACGGAAAAAAAATAGTTACAATCTAAAAAATTTTGAAACATGAGATCTTTAGATGTGATTGTTCATAAACCTTGATATAAAAAATATTCAATTCTTACCTTCTAAGAGTAGTTTCGCTTTTGACTTTTTTACTTCCATACTTCGTACGAAAGCCTCTGAACGCTTCACTATAAATTTTCCCTCTTGAATAATAACATTCAATGAGAAAAACTTTTTCTTCGATAGTTAGCTCACTCATTTTTAAGAAGACTGTCCGCTTTCTACCACAGCTAGAATATAACTGACAGGTCTCAGGTACAAATTTCTGAAACGCAGGGTTCCTTACAATGTTAGAGAGGGAGGGGAGATTCGATTAGTTTTCACACATTCCTATTGGACACCCTGTAGATGTTGAGAATTTAAAGAAAAAAACGTATCACTAGGAGAAGAAATAAAAAAAAAAGAATTACTGCCGTTTTATTGAGATTAAATGTAAACATACATAGGGGTAATTCACCCCCTTAACTTAATTTGCGAAAAAAACGCAAAAACATGTATGTATTATTTTTTTGCCCTCTTCAAAGTGCAATTCAATCCATCGAGATAGGTGCAATAGTTTTTTTGTTATAACGATTTTGTGAATTTCAACCCCTGTAATTTTTTTCTATGAAACCCCCCGGTATGAAACCAGTTGCATTTTTCATCGTTTATCATTAAGGTAATTAATTCCATTTGGGTGGATTCGATTATCTCAAGTGAAAATAGGTGAAACCTGAAAAGTACCCCTCGGAGGTCTGAACTTCAAAGGATAATTTCACCCCCTAGAAACGTTTTTCCGCCGATAAAAAAAAAATACGTGTCTCTTAGATTTTGATGTAGAATAACATATTTGAATTTCGTCAAAATCGAAGGACGTCAGCGGAAAGACTTTCCTTGTCAGTAGAAACTGGACGAGCTACAGGAAGTACGCACAGCTCTCTCGTTGAAACTGAAACCAATTTATCATCAGACTCATCAGAGACATCATATTTGTCAGAAAACGAATATACAGATAGCAACCAAAGCGGCGAATCTGAAACTGAAGAAATTTTTCCAAGGAGACGACAATCATCAAAACTCAAATTATCCTTACGTCAGAGCAACTCACATCTCAGAAAGGAATATTCGTGCATTTTGTGTCAGCTGACGGAGTGATCTGCCATCCTATCGGTCGGCAATTATGCGATCTTGGTTATATCGACACCGAAATGCTCTTACTAGAGCTAAAGAGGGAAAAGATCGTACTTAGCGATACAGAAAAAAACCAAGGAAATTAGCATCGCTGCCACGAGGGAATACTACCAAAAGCTTACGGTCGAAAATCTGAAAAATGCACTCGAGAGCCTAAAAAATTTTTAAGGGCTGAAAATATAACGGAAATCCGAATAGCTGTTTTCGGTGACGGCCACGATGAAATGCCGCCCTATGCATTCAAAACCCTGTTGGAAGACACATTTTCTAAGAGCGCCTGCAAATTGACGCTTTGCACAGGAAAAATGGAGATACCACCCACCGTAGAGCGCCAAGAAATTATCCGGAAATGGCACAGCGAGCACATTGGAAGGCATAAGGGTGTGAAAAAGACCTATGAACGTCTGCGACAACGGTACCAATGGAAAGGCATGAAGAACGATGTTCAAAATGCCGTACGATGCTGTCATAGTTGTCAACAACAAAAATTGGTTCGAATAAAAACAAGAGAACCAATGGTAATAACGGATACACCAGTGGCTGCATGGGAAAAAATTGCCGCGGATATACTCGGACCATTACCCCTCACGAAGCGAGGTAATCGTTTCGTCTTAACCACCATCGATTTGCTTACAAAATTTGCACGAGCTTTCGAATTACCGGACATAAAATAAAAAACAGTAATTCGAACCCTCGACCGCGAATATTTCGCAATACACGGCACTCCACTAGTTTTGCTCAGCGATAACGGGAAATGCTTCGTTAGCCAACGAATCGAAGATTTTCTCAAGGAGAGAAAAATCCACCACGTCACAGCCACGACCTACCACCCACAAAGCAACGGAGCATTAAAAAGAAGCCACCAGGAAATAGCCGACTACCTGAAACATTATATTAAAAAGGAAAATGAATGGGACGAAATTTTGCCTTAGGATATCTAGTCGCACAACGCCACAGTGCACGAGTCAACAAAATTTACACTATATGAGATGCCTTACGGGAAATTAATGAAAACTCCAGACACGCTCCCGTTAAAAGAACACCTGCTAACGACGACTCGGTACATGAGCAATGTAGTGCACAGACTCGATGAGCTAGCAGAAATTGGAGGCAACAACCTAAACGACAGCAAGCACCGAGCAAAACAACGATAGACAAGAAATACAACGCCGTGCAATATGAACCAAACCAACTTGTCTATGTCCTGCAAGAACCGAAATTGCACCAATTTGATCCTTACTACAGAAGGCCCTACAGAATTGCCAAGATACTTGACCAAAACACCGTCTTGGTTGATAAAAGAGATGGCCAACCAAGCCTCACACACATGGATAAACATAAACATGCCCATGTAACCGGTGACACTCCACCCGAACCGGAAGCTAAGAAGAAAAGAGGCAGGCCCCCCAAAAACCCACAACTAATGCAGGAAGCTGTAATAAAACAAAGGCTCCGGGGACGCACTAAGGAATAATCAATACACCAAGGACGATCGCATTCGATGACACCTGGAAGTAACATCATCAACACATAAGGTAGCTACGTCTGGATGAAGCATGGACCACCAGACCATGTTCAATCTGAGAAGGAAGGGCTGTGACGAACCGAGGTATTGCTACCCGCGCTCATTGCAACACAATAGAGTCATCAGATTCCAGAGAGTACGCCGACTCTTGCGACAGTCACTCTCTGGAAACTCGAGCAAACCGCGCGTCAGCAGATTCCCTTTACGTCTTTTGACTCTTGCTACCTTACCAAATGACCTAGATTATTCGATCCCTTGTATCACATATAACCTGGATTATTGGGTCCCTTGCATTACCAGATTTCGTAAATCGTCGAGACCTATTGGGAACTCACAAATGTCACCCTGACCTCTGGCGGCCCAATTTCCAAGTACTTCTCTCCAGTTGCTGCCTGATGATTACCATTAATTATCATGCGAATTTGTCACTTTTTAACAATAATTCAAAATCTACTGCTTTATTACAAGGAATAAATCATAAATAAAGATCGAGAAGACATAGTCGATATTTTATGCAAGGGCATGAGATTTTCATCGCACGCAGAATATGCGTAATCGTTTTAGTTATGTCGTGTAAACACAAGCGACGTGACTATCAATTTCATAACTTATGAAATATGGACAATAATTTATACATAAAACATTTTTCATGCGATAGCTTGATATTTTAACTAATAATTTATTGTTCGAACGCATTTATTTAGCCGAAAAGTGACGGGAATTTTTAAAAAGATTTTGAGGTTAAACATGGGATGTCATGTAGGTTCATTGTAATCCTCATGGCGATAATCACTTGATCCGTATCCAATTTGCGCAGTGGATTCTATCCACGCATAATCCTCAACGGTAGTAAACCCTATTGTCAAATCATACTACAAAAATTGCATTTTGCCGAAAAATATGCGATAATCCAGTGTTTACAACTGCTCCCTATGCTGCCCCATGCTAACTAGAGCTGGCTACTGGCAGCGAACTGGAGAGAAGAGGCCATATTGGATAGGCCCCGCCTCCGTGTTGATTCCCAATATCCATCGATGATTTCTCAATCCACCCCCACGAGACCCTTGCAGCCGGGCGCCCTAAGCTAACAAGGGTTCTCCCGGCATATTATTAAATTAGTCTTAATACGACGCTCTTAGCAATCGGTCGAGAGATCCCGTTCCTTAGCGGCAAGTCCGTTCGCGTACTTAGGTTCTCGCGGGCGTGATTGACGTGATGTTCTCAAACCCTTGTTTTAGACAAGTGTATAAGAACTCATTAAGTGAAGGAACACCTTAGCGGCGCTTCACTTCCTCTGTGATATAATTGTTCGTGCCAATTACCTTAGCGGCATTGCGCGTCAGTGTATCATAGAGTATAACATTCAACCTTTGTACCAACTTAAACCATTATTGTAAAAGTGACTGATTGATCTGTGTTCATGAATAAATACATTCGTGTGAAACCACCTGTACTCCTTCATTGCATCACAGCTCATCTGATCATCACCAACTACAACCATATACAAGGTGAGGTGCTACCCAGCTTAAATAGGACAGAGAATCCATTCACCGGGGCCTTTGACTTCAGCGAATAAAATAATAATAATAATAAGTTACCACGGGATAAATAAACCCGTGTGTAACATTATCTTAATTCATATTAATTATTAATTTATTTTAATTTTTCTTATAAAAATCTTATTATTGTTTTATTTGTCTTATTATTATTTAATTATTTATTTATTTTAATTTATCTTTTTTTAAATTCTCAATTTATCTTTTCGAATGTTTAGTCCGTAAAATTTTCCCAAAAGAAATTTTTCATAAAATATGAATTTATTGTGCGTGGTAGGAGTGTCATTAGCGATCCACACCACCGACTGCAGCGCTCGTGTAACCTAAAAAAAAGTGGCTACTAGAGTGCATGTGATGACTGCTACTGATATTCGCGATACCAGGAACTCACAAATTGGTTTTTGGCTAAAAATTAATTAATTATTTTCCCAAATCCCTCATATTTCCAGAATATTAAGGCTAAGTCATTGTTTCTTGTATTTAATGTCAAGCATAAAAAATTAACCGTGTTTATATTTTATAAAAAATGTCTTTCGGGTAAATTTTACAGATTTAACAATTGCATTCGAAAAGATACATTTTTGGTCTCTTATCCATACGCTTCGTTAGATTTTTCACCGAATTACAGACATTTTGGAATTACTAATTTAATTTAATTTAATTTAATTTAATTTGAGAAAAAAAACAAAATATTTTTTTTAAATAGAAAGAATGAATTGCTCACTACGAGACTATGCTTAAAATTCTTTAAATAAATAACAGTTTTTCATTTTAAAAAATGAAAAAAATCGAAGGATACAAACAATGTAGAAAATGCGATTTTATGCTTAAAATTGAAAAAACTGATTGAATTAAAACATGAATGATTTTTAAAATAATCTTAAGCGAAAGAGTATTTTAAAACAAAAATTTTGACATCGTAGTTTTTTCGAATCGTTTAATTTTTCAGAAAGTTATAGATAAACGAAAAAAAAAAATAGAAAATGTTTGAAAAAATTCTACTGGGTGCAATTTTTGAGATAAAAATTTGAAAAAAATCAGGTGAGTTCTTTATCATGAACTCAAAATGTGAAAAAAATTAGCACATTTAAAAATGCAAAGGTCCAGCAGTGGCTGATTTGGCGTGGAGTGCCCCATACACATACATGGCTTTCTTTTCTTTGTCTTGCCATGGTGTATAAGGCTATGTATGGCCAACACTAAACACATTTATATTTTGTACATGAGTGCTCGTAACAAAAGGAGAGAGAGCAAGAGCGATGAATCGTGGCAATGGCCTGAGAGAGGCAGGGGCCTGAGAGAGGCCCGCGCATGTGCGTTCTCTGATCGTGTCAAAGTTTCCAGTTTCGAATCTCGGCTTGCGTACTTATTTAAATTTCCTAATACTTTTCAATTTCCTACTTTCATTCATTTAAAAAAAAATTACTTCAATGCAATAATAATAATAACAGTAAATATATAATTAATTCATTACCTTCACGGTTAATAACATGCATACGATAATCATATCAAATATAATAACGACAATATACGAATAAAAATAAGTAAAAAAAATTAACTTCAATTTATCGATCGATCATTTTGCGTAGGGACAATTTATAATTCGTACGTTTGAAAATTTTTCATATTAACAAATACGTTTAAATATGTAGGCGTTATTTGTCGTGCATATCATATTGTGAGTCTATTATGATTTTCGAAATAAAAAATTGTAATATTAAAAGTAAAATGATACACGAAAAAAAAATTTCTGTGAATTCTAGTCATGTTTCCATCACGTTTTACAGTTTTGTTAATAGAGAATGCCTCTCGGGAGGAAAACTTCGGAAATTCTTTAGAATTTTGAAGTGGAAATAATTGTTTTTACAGTTTAAACCAGCAAATATGGTTATACAGACAGTACACAAGTATATTCCGCACATTACTTTTTGATAAAAACACTGTAAAGAGATTAATTTACTGTGTTAAACTGGATTTTTTCTCTTCATCGTTGTATTTTTTGAATTTCAGTTATTATTTTTTGACAACGGAAATATTATTTTTTGAAGATAAAAAAATTGATTTTTTTCAATTCACCCCGAAAACTCTCTAATGAGCTTTTAACCGATGACGGCATTTTTTTCGAAAAGGCAAAGAATGTGATGGTTGAACGGGGTAATGAGTTGTGACGATCCAAGACGACGAGAAAAAGAATCAAGTGTGCCGCCCGTAAATTCGAACCCGGGACTCTTCGGCTTGCAAGCGGGAGCGCTAACCACTGCGCTACGGCCACCGATTAATCTCTCTCATTTGTGTCGTCTACTTAGATGTAATGCGGGATCATCACAAAGAACTCAATAATATTCTTTTGTTAATCGTTTAAATCCGATCAGCAGTTACAAGGTTATGAAATTTACAAAATTAAGAATTCATTAATCATCATCTAGAAAACAAAAAATAGTGGGAGACGAAATTTGGGTGAAATGTTGGTGACAAAAAAAACGGGGTGACCGAGTTGCCATGGAGCATGACATATTCGAAAATATAATAAGCTGATCAGGAATACCCACCTATACAGCGTGACCATTATAATGTAGACGGTATTTTTTTGAGGGTTTTGGGAGGTGACATCGAGGTGTTTCGGGTGCGGTTTTTGAATGGTTTTTGAAGCCCGATTTCAAAAAAAATACGGTGTGAATGTGATGATTATAGTTTTTACAGCAGAAAAATGGTTAGGACGAAAAATAATGTCAAGTTGATTTTTATTTTTCAAACATAAAGATTATTTAATTCTGACTACAAACCACTGGTGGAAATTTATTTTTGACCCAGATCGCATAGAGAAAAAAATCTAAAAAGTAGCATTTCGATGCGTTTTTATTCGAAAAGGTGGAATAGAACTGTGCTGCGTGAAGTTACGTCACATAAGCTCTGCCTTTGTTCACGGCTGTCGAAGCTTATGTCAGTGATGTGAGATTGAGTCGCTTGGCCCGAAATAGCAGTTAAACGAAATGACAAAGAGAAACGTATTTTCAGCTATATCTCTCGCACCCATGCCAAGCCGTAATGTTTGAAAAGTGATGCTAAAAAAACTGAAAAATGAAAAAAAAGGTGTGATATTATTTTAAAAAGTGAAAATTGGATAAGAAGTGAAATATGAGTATTGAGAGAAAGCGTATAAAGTGGAAAACAGTTTTACAAACATTAAAAATGTTAACACATAAATTTTAAACAATATTTTCCGAGCAATTACGAAACATTTCCATTAACTTTTTGAATCTCGAAAAAATGTATTGTTACGTCGGGAAATCGGGCAAGATCCCCTTTGTGACGTCGGAAAAACAACGAGTTCATCCTGTTAATACTGTCGCGTGGCTCGCTCCTGATTTAGGCTAGGGCCTTACGACCAGAGCCAGGGACGGGGATAGTCGGAAAAAAAGGCACCGAATGGATAGCAGATTCTAAATTTATTGACAAATGCATACGATGATTTTTGGATTACTTACAATTTGAGATGGTTCTTACAAAGATGTGTTCGGACACGTGGACGCCCTGACTTCCAGTTGTGGGTTAATTTATCTCGACGCTGATCCTAATATTTCCTTTTACATCTTTGAATTACTTTCAAATAGTTTACTTCAATTGCTGTCTTCTTCTATTTCATTTTAACTTTTCAAAATTAATTCTATCTCTTGAGAATTAATTCTTTATGACGCGTTACTCGACAAGGATACGTACTACTTTTTCTGGAGATCGATGATTGATTAAAAATGCAGGGCGTCCGGTTTATATAAGCTCTAAGGACGGTGTGACCTCCGGAAACGTGGCGGAAGTTCGGGGACTAATGGTATATGCCTCTGGGTCGAATTTCCCTCCAAGTTTCCCGGTCCCAATGCTTTGGAGTTTTCTCCCTCTCCTTTGCATAGGACTTTCTTAACGCGGGTGGACTCCCTTCTTCCCCCATACTTTATTAACTGTTTCGGGACGCCCATCTCCCTTCACAATTTATTTAACCTATCATAATATTCTATCCTGAGATATTCCGCTCTCGAACATTCTTCGTCCATCTAAGAAGTTTAGTTTACCTTAATGTTGAGTTTTTCCTAATTTGGACGTCTATATAGCTTTTATGGCCTGGTTTAAACGTCTATATAGTTTTATGGGTTTTTAATGGTTTCCAGGTGAGCATTGTTCTGGGTCTTTTGAGCCGATTCTTGAATGGTCTAGACGTGCGTCGAAATGAGTCATATTGTATTTCGGCGGACGTCACAGTATAATATTATCAACATTTGATACAATTTTGACTTTTTTTCATGTCTAGCTCGCGCAATATGGAAGATATCAGGCTAAATTTGTTCGAGAGTATAATCTGGTGATAGTTTGTATTCTTGTCGACTTAATGTTAACATCTTGTCATCTTGTTGTCGACTTGGTGTGGACTTGTTGCCGACTTGTGGTCGACTTGTTGTCGACTTGTGTTTGACTTGTTTTCGACTTTTTGTCGTCTTGTGGTCGTCTTGTTGTCGGCTCGTTATCGACTAGGTGTCGACTCATGGCCAGCTTGATGTCGACTTGATGTCGACTTGTGGTCGACTTGTTGT
This sequence comes from Rhorus exstirpatorius, assembly GCA_963564615.1. Lineage (NCBI taxonomy): Eukaryota > Metazoa > Arthropoda > Insecta > Hymenoptera > Ichneumonidae > Rhorus > Rhorus exstirpatorius. The sequence goes on along the minus strand of OY751314.1, from coordinate 2,182,890 downwards.
CGACTTGTTGTCGACTTGTGTTCGACTTGTTTTTGACTTTTTGTCGACTTGTGGTCAACTTGTTGTCGACTTGTGGTCAACTTGTTGTCGACTTTTTGTCGACTTGTGGTCATCTTGTTGTCGGCTCATTGTCGACTTGTCGTCGACTTGTGGTCAACTTGTTGTCGACTTGTTGTCGACTTGTGGTCGACTTGTTGTCGACTTGTTGTTGGCTTGTTGTCGACTTGTTGTCGACTTGTCGTCGACTTGTCGTCAACTTGTTGTCGACTTGTTGTCGACTGGTTGTCATAGTTTTTCGTGCAATACTCGTCATTTGTTTCACCTCAAAGTGTCAAAATGTGAATATCGCGATCGGGCTGCTCGTAATCCGATGTTAGGAAGTGAAACGAGCGTGGGCTTTGGTTCCGTGTGAACCCTGACATTATTTTAGTATTTTTCGTGCCATACGTTCCATTTGCATCACCTCTTAAGGTGTCCTAATGTGAATCTCCAGATTGGGCTGCTCGTAATCCGATGTTAGGAAATGAAACAAGCATGGATTTTGGTTCTATCTGATCCCTGACATTATTTTACAATATTTCGTGCTATTCTTTCCATTTGTTTCACCTCTCAAGGTGTTCAAACATCACTCTAGATCGGGCTGCGCGTAATCCGGTGTAAGGAAATGAAACAAGCATGGATTTTGCTTCAATTTGATCCCTGACATTATTTTATAATTTTTCGTGCCATACTCGTTATTTGTTTTACCTCTTGACGTCTCCAAAAGTGAATCTTGAGATCATGCTGCTCGTAATACGATGTTGAGAAATGAAACGAGGATAGACTTTGGTTCCATCTGATCTCTGACATTATTTAATAACTTTTCGTGCCATGCTTGCCATTTGTTTTACCTCTAAAGGTGTCTAAATGTGAATGTCGAGATCGGGCTGCTCTTTATCCGATCTTAGGAAATGAAACAAGCATGGCCATTGGTTCCATCTAATCCCTGAAATCATTGAATAACCTTTCGTGCCATACTTGCCATTTGTTTCACCCCTTAAGGTGTCCAAATATGACTCTAGATCGGGATGCCCGTAATCCGATGTTAGGAAATAAAACAAGCATGGATTTTGGTTCTATCTGATGCCTGACATTATTTTATAATTTTTTGTGCCGTTCTTGCCATTTGTTTGACGTCTTGAGTTGTCCAAATGTGAATCTCGAGATCGGGCTGCTCGTAATCCGATGTTAGGAAATAAAAAAAGAATGGACTTTGGTTCCATCTGATCCTTGATATTATTTTATAATTTTTCTTGCCATGCTTGCCATTTGTTTTACCACCCAAGGTGTCCAAATTCGAATCTTGAGATCGGGGTGCTCGGAATCCGATGTTAGGAAATGTAACAAGCATGGACTTTGGTACCTTCTGATTTCTGACATTATTTTATAATTTTCCGTGCCATTTTTTCTATTAAATACTGTACAAATCAAGAATATGTTTTCGGTTGGGACCAATGATTTGGAGGGTCGAAACATTATAAAATGCAGATATACTTTAGGCTATAACAGAACAAGTAGACTTTAAGCTCTATTCGACCATACGAGTGCACTGTGGATATCGTGACTAGCATAAAAAAACTGGAAAATTTTTTTGTATGATGTACATGAAAGTTTTAAAATTCAAATAAAAATCTCACGCCTCCATCGAATTTTATTGATGCGGCAATGGCCACTCAATCTTATAAAACTCTACTTGTGCAGAGGTTTTTATTTTTTCGAGATTCTACAATCGACCAATCCAAATGGAATCAGCCGTTCTTGCAAATTTGGTATTTGGTACTTCTAGATTAAAAAAAAAAAAAAAATTTGAACGGTCCGATCGGGAAGACGAATTCCATCTCGAGCAGTGAAAGAAGTAGAATGTTCTTATGTCTTTTTTTTTCCAGTGAACAACGAGTGCTCACGAAAACCGCAAGGAGATGAAATCACACGTGACAAGGGCATCGTACATCCGGAAATATTGAGTAGAATGGAATCGTGCAATTGCCATTTTTGATTTCATCGTCACATTTGGACACCTTGAGAGGTGAAACAAATGGAAAAAATGGCATTAAAAATTATAAAATAATGTTAGAAATCAGATGGAACCAAAGTTCATGCATGTTACATTTCCTGATATCGGGATACCGGCAGCCCGATCTCGAGATTCACATTTGGACACCTTAAGAGGTAAAAAAAATGGCAAGCATGGCACGAAAAGTAATAAAATAATGTCAGGGATCAGATGGGACCAAAGTCCATCCTTGTTTCATTTCCTAACATCGGATTACGAGCAGCCCGATCTCGATATTCACATTTGGACAATTAAAGAGGTAAAACAAATAGCAAGATTGGCGCGAAAAATTATAGAATCATGTCAGGAATTAGATGGAACCAATGGCCATGCTCGTTTCATTTCCTAAGATCGGAAAAAGAGCAGCGCAATCGCGCGATTCCCATTTGGACGCTTTAAGAGGTAGAAAAAATAGCGAGTCAGGCACGAAAAATTATAAAATAATGTCAGTGATCGGATAGACCCAAAGTCGATCCTTGTTTCATTTCCTAACATCGGATTACGAGCGGCCGAATCTCGAGATTCACATTTGGACACCTTAAGAGATGAAACAAACGGAAAGAATGTCACGAAAAGTTATTAAATGATGTCAGGGATTAGATGGAACCAATGGCCATGCTTGTTTCATTTCCTAAGATCGGATAAAGAGCAGCCCGATCTCGACATTCACATTTAGACACCTTTAGAGGTAAAACAAATGGCAAGCATGGCACGAAAAGTTATTAAATAATGTCAGAGATCAGATGGAACCAAATTCTATCCTTGTTTCATTTCTCAACATCGTATTACGAGCAGCCCGATCGAAGAAAGATTTTCACATTTCGACAATTAAAGAGGTAAAACAAATAGCAAAATTGGCGCGAAAATTATAAAATAATGTCAGGAATTGGATGGAACCAATGGCCATGATCATTTCATTTCCTAAGATCGGATAAAGAGCAGCGCAATCGCGCGATTCCCATTTGGACGCTTTAAGAGGTAGAACAAATAGCGAGTCAGGCACGAAAAATTATAAAATAATGTCAGGGATCGGATAGACCCAAAGTCCATCCTTGTTTCATTTCCTAACATCGGATTACGAGCGGCCGAATCTCGAGATTCACATTTGGACACCTTAAGAGATGAAACGAACGGAAAGAATGGCACGAAAAGTTATTGAATGATGTCAGGGATTAGATGGAACCAATGGCCATGCTTGTTTCATTTCCTAAGATCGGATGAAGAGCAGCTCCATTGAAAGATTAACATTTGGGAACTTTAAGAGATGAAACAAATGGCAAGCATGGCACGAAAAAGTATAGAATAATGTCAGGGATTAAATGGAACAAATGTACATCGTTGTTCCATTTCCTAACATTGGATTACCAGCAGCCCGATCTCGAGATTCACGTTTAGACAACTCACAACGTGAAACAAATGGCAAGAACGGCACGAAAAACTATGAAATAACGCCAGACATCAGATTGAACCAAAGTACATCCTTGTTTCATTTCCTAACAACGGATTACGAGCAGCCCGATCTCGAGATTCACATTTGGACACTTCAAAAGGTAAAACAAATAGCGAGTATGGCACGAAAAATTATAAAATAATGTCAGGGATCAGATGCAACAAAAATCTACCCTCATTTCATATCCTAACATCGGATTACGAGCAGCCCGATCTCGAGATTCACATTGAGGCAACTCAGGACCTGAAACGAATTGCAACAACGGCACGAAAAATTATAAAATAATGCCAGGGATCAGATGGAACCAAAGTCCATGCTTGTTTTATTTCCTAACAACAGATTACGAGCAACTGAATCCCGACATTCACATTTAGACACCTTGAGAGGTGAAACAAATGGAAAGAATGGCCCGAAAAGTTGTTGACTGATGTCAGGGATTAGATGGAACCAACAACCGTGCTTGTTTTATTCCGTAAGATCGGATAAAGAGCAGCTCGATCGCGAGATTCACATTTGGACACTATAAGAGGTGAAAAAAATTACAAGCATTGCACAAAAAATTATAAAATAATATCAGATTCAGATGGAACCGAAGTCTATCCTTGTTTCATTTCGTAACATCGGATTACGAGCGCCCGATCTCGAGAATCACATTTGGACAATTAAAGAGGTAAAACAAATTGCAAGATTCGCGCGAAAAATTATAAAATGATTTCAGGAATTAGACGGAACCAATGGCCATGCGAGTGTCATTACCTAAGATCGGATAAAGAGCAGACCAATCGCGCGATTCCCATTTGGACACTTTAAGAGGTGAAACAAATGGCAAGCATGGCACGAAAAATTATGAAATGATGTCAGGGATCAGATAGAACCAAAGTCCATCCTTGTTTCAATTCCTAACATCGGATTACGAGCAGCCCGATCTCGAGTATCACATTTGGACAACTGAAGAGGTGAAACAAATGGCAAGAATGACACGAATGATTATTGGATGATGTCAGAGATTATATGGAACCAATGGCCATGCTGGTTTCATTCCCTAAGATCGGGTACAGAGCAGCCCGATCGCGAGTTTCACATTTAGACACTTTAAGAGTTGAAACAAATGGCAAGCATTGCACGAAAAATAATAAAATAACGCAGTGATCAGATGGAACCAAAGTTCATCTTCGTTCCATTTCCTAACATCGGATTACGAGCAGCCCGATCTTGAGATTTACATTTGGACACCTTAAGAGGTGAAACAAATGGCAAGAATAGCACGAAAGGTTATATAATAATGTCAGGTATTAGATGGAACCAATGGCAATGCTTGTTTCATTTCCTAAGATCGGATAAAGAGCAGCCTGATCGCGAGATTCACATTTGGACACTTTAAGAGCTGAAGCAAATGCCGAGTATCGCACGAAAAATTATAACAAGTCGACAACAAGTCGACGACAAGTCGACCACAAGTTGACAACACGCGGACAACAAGCCAACAACAAGTCGATAACAAGTCGACCACAAGTCGACAACAAGTCGAAATCGAGTCGACCATAATTCGACAACAAGTTGACAACAAGTCGACTACAAGTCGACAACAAGTTGTCTATGTGTCGACAACAAGCTGACAACAAGTCGACAACGAGCCGACAACAAGTCGACAACAAGTCGACCACAAATCGACAACAAGTCGACTACAAGTCGACAAAAAGCTGACAACAAGTCGACAACGAACTGACAACAAGTCGACAACAAGTTGACCACAAATCGACCACACGTCGACAACAAGCCAAAATCAAGTCGACCACAAGTCGTCAACAAGTCGACAACAAGTCGACAACAAGTCGACCAGAAGTTGACAACAAGTCGACCACAAGTTGATAACAAGCCAACCACAAGTTGACAACAAGTCGACACCAATTCGAAAACAAGTCGACAACAAATCGACAGCAAGATGACAAGACATTAACAGCAAGTCGACAAGAATACAATCTATCAGCAGATTATACTCTCGAACAAATTGAGCCTGATATCTTCCATCTTGCGCGAGCTAGACAAGGAAAAAAAAGTCAAAATTGTATCAAATGGTCATTATATTATCAATTTTTTTGAGATTCCAAAAGTTAATACAAATTTTCGAAATTTCTTGGAAAATATTGTTTAAAATTTATGCGTTAACACTTTTAATATTTGTAAAACTGTTTTCCACTTTATACGCTTTCTCTCAATACTCTTATTTCACTTTTTATCGAATTTTCACTTTTTAAAATAATATCACAGCTTTTTTTCCATTTTTTCATATTTTTTAACATCACTTTTAAACCACTACGGTTTAGCATGGGTGCAATAGAGATAGCTGAAAATACGTTTCTCTCTGTCATTCCGTTCAACTGTCATTTCGGGCCAAGCGACTCAATCTCACATCACTGACATAAGCTTCGACAGCCGTGAGCCAAGGCAGAGCTTATGTGACGCAACTTCACGCGGCACAGTTCTACTCCACCTTTCCGAATAAAAACGCATTGAAATGTATCTTTTAATATTTTCTTACTCCATGCGAACTTCGTCAAAAAAAATTTTCCTCCAGCGGTTTGTATTCATAATTAAATAATCCTCATGTTTCAAGAATAAAAATGAATTTGACATTATTTTTCGTCATAACCATTTTCCTGCTGTAAAAACTATAATCATCACATTCACACCGTTTTTTTTCAAATCGGGTTTCAAAAACCATTTAAAACCCGCACTCGAAAAACCCCGATATCACCTCCCAAAACCCTCAAAAAAATACCGTCCACATTATAATGGTCACGCTGTTAACACATATACATATCGATCGTTCCCTCTGTCTCTCTCTCTCTTTCTCTCTCCTTCGGGTTGGCCACAGACCATTCGGACCTCGCGCTCTCTCGGAATCTTCTCATCGACAAGAGTCACATGTAATTTTGTGGACAAATACCACTCCGCCAATTTTCGACGTACAGCAATAAACAAAGACTCGTTGTTTAGAGTTTTCATCCGTCTAGTAGGTGTTGACCCTATATTTTGGAAAATCCTTTAAATTCGTCAATTTTCACTTAAAATTTTTACTTTTCGTTCGAATTTTAAAATTTTTGGGTGATTGCGTTATAAATAAAAGTCTCCAAAAATATCTGTACAAAATTCAATCCATTCGGTTCGATACTTTAGGAGTGGTACCTATTTAAAATTTGTATATAATAATACATGCGTATCTCTCGGTCCTACTCTCTCTCTTTCTCCCTCCCTATCTTTCTACATGCGTCGTCGAAGAGACGATAGGTAGCGCTCAACGCTCCGAGTTGCCCGCGGACTTCTCGCGAACTACGCGTTCTCCCTACATGTACTTACCGACAATAATTGCATGTAATTTTGCGGACTAGTACCACTCCGCCAATTTTCGGCGTACAGCAATAAATGAAGGCTTGTTGTTTAGGGTTTTTATCCGTCTAGTTTCATAATTGCATTTTTCAACATTTTGCGTCAATATGTTTGTTTTGGTCCCTATGATGATAATCAGGTTGCGGAGCCTGAAAAAATTGAGGGGAAAAATTAAGAGGGGAAATATGAATTTGAGAAATTCATATTTCTTTGTTTTTTTGCATCAATACGTTAGTATTGTGTGTCTCTCTCTCTCTCTGTGTGTGTGTGTGTGTGTGCGTGCTTGCGTGCGTGCGTGCGTGCGCGCGTACGTGCGTGCGTGCGTGCGTGCGTGCGTGCGTGCGTGCATGCGTGCGTGCGTGCGTGCGTGCGTGTGTGTGTGTGTGTGTGTGTGTGTGTGTGTGTGTGTGTGTGTGTGTGTGTGTGTGTGTGTGTGTGTGTGTGTGTGTGTGTGTGTGTGTGTGTGTGTGTGTGTGTGTGTGTGTGTGTGTGTGTGTGTGTGTGCGAGCGCATGCGTGCGTGCTTGCGTGCATGTGCGTTGGCATCAATGCATTAGTTTCGGTCTTAACAATGATAATCAGGTATAATGATAATCAGGAGAGGCGCTCTCACACACACACACACACACACACACACACATACACGCACGCACGCACGCACATACACAATACTAACGCATTGATGCAAGAAAACCAAGAAATATGAATTTTGCAAATTTGCATTAAAGAACTATGCACCCAAACCCAAAACAAACCCAAGCCCGCAGGGGGATACAACCCTTCTTGCACACGAGTAGCAAACATCTTTCGCGTACGACAAACTTTCCACGTGTATAGCAGCTTTCGAAAAACAAATTTTGAATATTCTTATATAACCCCTCAATTTTTTCGGGCTTCGCTACCTGATTATCATGATTGGGGCCAAAACAAACATATTGACGCAAAAAAACCGAAGAATTTTCAAAATTCGGAAAATCCGTCAAAGTAAATAATTACAAACAAATTTTGAATATTCCTGTATAACCCCTTAATTTTTTCAGGCTCCCCTACCTGATTATCATTATTGGAACCAAAACAAACGTGTTAACGCAAAAAAACCCAATAATTTTAAAAATTCGGAAAAACCGTTGAATCAAACAATTACCGTAAATTCTCCGAGTTGTACTTAGCCCAATAGGATGTGCTGTTCACGAGGAATGGAATATACAATTTTAAGGACAAAATTTAAATGCGAATTTTTATCGTATCTTCAGCGTCACTACAAAAATATGAAAAAATGCATTTCTTACGTAAAAAACTCTCAGCTTTTTGAATAATTCTTTTATTATTAATTTGCTCCCCGCGATCTACCTTAAAACATGTTTGTGATGAAAAACAGCGATTATTTATGCGCCTCAATATCTTATCATTCTTTCCAATTTTTAATCTGAAAGCAGAGATTTTTTCTGTAACAAACCCAAATATTTAGATCGGGACGGCTGCGCAGTCCCGCGTGAGCAGTGTTCAACCTTTTGAGACTCAACGATATATAGCTATGATATCCACCCCAAAAGGTACCTCTGACGAAAAAAAATGCCACCAAGTACATTGATGTAATCATCACTCATCAAAATACGTTAGCCAGCCAGAAAAGTTTCTACAAACGTCTCTCCAAAAATATGTACAATCAGAAATGCGTCTTTTATCTACTGCCGAATTATGCATGCAACAAAATATTTCGAATTAGAAACCAGCGAAAAAAATTTGAATAGAAACAGATAATGGTACTTGGGGGCTGGGATGAGCGAAAAACGATTTTGTTATGATATTTTTTGTGTACTATCGTTACGATGGCACGCACTGCGTACACTTTCGCCTCAGTATATTTTCTTTTTTCACTTGTATATCATGACAATTTTTTTTAATTTGCGGTATTCACAGAAATGTGGATAATTCTTCCGACGATAACACGGGGTTAAAACATTTTTGTCGATGAAAGACGAAATTTTGTATACCTTATCGTTGTGTACCAAAAGGTTGAACGCTGCTCACGTAAGACCGTGCAGCCATCCCACTCTAAAAATTTAGGTTTCTTGGAGAAACAATCTCATCTTTCAGATAAAAAGTTGAAAGAAAGGATTTAAAAAAATTGAAGGGCAAGTAAAATCGCTATTTTTCGCACAAAAAACGTGTTTTTAAGTTAGATTTCGTGAAGCTAATGGAAAATAAAAAATCGATTGAAAAAGCTGATAGTTTTTTACATAAAAAATGATTTTTTTCCCATGTTTGTTGCGACGCTGAAGCTACGACAAAAATTCGAATTTCAATTTTGTCTACAAAATTGGATATCCCATTCCTCATGAACAGCACATCCTATTGGACTAAAACTTGGTGAATTTATCAATCTTGGTGCAGAAAATGTAAGGACAAAATTTAAAGCAAATAACATTTTTAGGGCCCGAACATTGGTTGATAATTGGTGAAACGGCCCATAGGTATAAGCCCGCATTACTTGTTTTCATTTCAAAGATAGTTTGTTCCTACATTATTCCCTATTTCGATTTGTCATAGAAGGAGTTTTGTTTTCACGAAGTAAATTTTTTTGCAGATGTTCATGTCAGAATGCTTAAAAGGTTCCAAATAGTCAAGAAGTCACGATATTACATTTCAAAAAAAATGTCTGGACGTATATATGTGCTGGCCTTGGAAAATTCAAACGATTTTATCTCCAGAAGGCCTTGAGTAATCGTGCCTAAATTTTTCATGTCAGTAGAGTAGTAAGACCCAATGGCTTGATAAAAATTTTGTCGAAATTTCTTAAAAATTTTTGATTTCAGAGAATTTCGAATTTAAAAAAAAGTCTGTACTCGCTCTAACTTCCGTAAATTTTCAGCTTCCGGTCGAAACCTCTTACATAAATAGGCTAGGGGACAAGGATGTTAGATTTTGAGTTTGGCGATAATCCATCCAAGGGGTTGCATTTTTAGAAATTTTTAATTTTCAAAAATTTACAATTTTTATGGGAAATCTTACGTTAATTGACATTCGTAAATTTACCATCACCGAGCGAGCACAGTCCACTTTAATGAGACGGGTGAAATTAACGTTCGGTATTGAGTTTTAGAATAACTGGTAAATGGGTTCAGATTTTCAAAAGCTTGAAATTATGTGAAATTTTGATTTTTTATGAGAAATTATAAGATCGCTCAAACGTTCGCGAATTTACCACTACTGAATCAGCACTCTACATATGAATAAGGGGACAAAAATTTCCGATATTGCGCTTAAAAATATTCACTAAAGAGTTTAAGATTTCATTCAATTTTGAATTTTCATATAATTTACGAATGTTTATGGAAAATGATATGCGTGTTTTACCTTTCGTAAATTTGCTAACATTGAGCTGGTACGTGCCACGAAAAAGAGCTAAGGGACACTAATGTTCGTTTTAATGTTAGTTATGCACTACACCATAAGATCTGTTGACGATGTGAGTAATGGTTATGTTGTTGATGGTACATTTAGCCCAAAGTGAATAACACATTTTCTGCATTTTTAATGTGTAAATATAAAATATCTTTCAAACAATGTTAACAATTATGAATCATTGAAAATGAATTTTCGAAAAAGCGTACAAATTAGTAACTTGCACATTGGTGCGTCATTATTTTGTGTCAGCCATAAAGCTTGCTCTGTGATGAAGCCAAAATTAAAAACCTCACAGAAAAAACTTCGTGGTCGAGACAAAATAATGAATAAGCAATGTGTATGTTCCTAATTCGCACACTTTTTTCATTTATTAATGAAATGTAACATATGTTCATAGTTTCAACCCTGTGAATCGAAGAGAGAAATTATCCATCCGATCGCATCTCATTGATTATATATTGCTTCCTCAGCACACAGGAAGCTTGATTTTCATGAAAAAAAAAAATCATTCTGTGATTTTCATGCTAGAGTGCTAAAAATGGGTTAAAACGTGTAGGGAACCTATTTATAAATAATGTCTGGACGTGTGTGTGTGTGTGTGCGTGCGTGCGCGCGTGTGTGTGCGAGTGCGTATGCGTACGTGTATGTGCGCGCGCGTGTGCGTGAGCGTGTGAATGGGCGTGGGCGTGTGCATGCGCGCGTACGTGTGTGCCTGCGCATGTGCGCGTGTGCGCGGGTGCGCGTGTGTATTGTGTGTTGATCTTGTGAAATTTTAACCTCCATAATTCGAGAATGGTTTGAGCTACACAAGTAGTACTACTAAAGCTACTTTTCGTACTTTTTCGTAAAGCTACCTTCCGTATACAAATAAAGAAAATCAGCACTTTTTTATTGCAACTTTCATCAAAACTTCTTAAAAATTAGAAATTTTATGGCATTTTGACATTTCTAAAAAATGTCCGTAGTCGTTCTGGCTTGTGAGATATTGGGCTCAACCTTCATACACCAATAGGTTAGGGAAAAAGGATGTTTAGTTTTGAATTTGGTAAAAATCGCTTATGGGGTGCAAATTGTAAAATTTTTTTAAATTTTCGAAAAATCACTGTGAACGCTGTGACTTTTGTAAATTGAGACATAACAAGTGAATGTTTTTGATAAAAATAGGTTAGGAGACTTAGATATTTGGTAAAAAATTTGTCAAAAATTGCTTAGAGCAGGTCGTTATATTATTAAGAGTGAACCTTACGCACCAACACATGTACACACGTACAAGTAATTTCGCTGGATGAATTCTCGAAGACGAGAGAATATTTTAGGAATGTTTTGTGATGAAATGATTCCCTACCCGAAAATATTGTGGGTGAAATATCAGCAACGGATCACCGTTTAATAGAACGTAAAGAAAAAATTATTTTAAAGCATTACGTTGTGCGCTGATATTTCACCCACAACTTTTTTGGATAAGGAATTATTTCATTGCAAAACGTTCCTAAAATATTCTCTCGTCTTCGAGAATTCATCCCGCAAAATTACTTGTACGTGTGTACATGTATTAATGCGTAAGGTTCACTCTTAAATTTGTAAATTTTTGATGAATGACTATGATCGCACCAACGTTCGTAAATTTCAAGTTATTTAGCTAAAATTCTTATATAAATACAATATAGGGACGAGGATATTTTGATTTAAATTTAGAACGAATCGCTTCAGAAGTACAGATTTCATAAAAATTTGAAATTTTTAAAAGTTATCAGTTATCTCTCTAACTGTCGTCAATTTGAGATTACGAGCCTAAAAAAAAAAATTATATAAGTATGGTAGGAGAAAGTATATTGAATTACAAATGGCATCTCCACATTTACGAAACTGCGAAACCATCTGCTCGTAGAGGTAACTTTGTAATAAGGACGCAATGTGGAAGTTTCCAAATGGCACACTTTCTTTTTATTAAATAATGTGACCGAACCTATCAAAGACATTAATTTTTCATAACGCTAATTTTTCTGCAGTTAGTAAGCATAAAAAGGATGTGTGAAATTCTGAGCGACATTTAAATAATGCCTCTCAGCGACCGAAATTTTGCTACATTATTTTACCTAAGCATCCATGAAACTATTTCTAAGTGAGTATAGAAATATTTTTATTCTAAAATTTGGAACCCATATTTCATTTTAGAACATATTTTTTGTAAAATCTTCAATTTTAAAATATACGTAAGATCGAAAACAAAAAGAAAAAAGTGACTTAGCTCTAGATAAAGTATGGGATTTGAAAATCTGAAATTATTTTAGGTGTCCTTAACACTCTAAATTCCTTTCAAAATTGTACGACACATTTATAAGGTCATGTGAAATTAGGGTAGTTGAGTTGGTAAGGAATTACTCATATATACGCTGTATGTCTATACATCTGGTTCAGGATATCAAGGGTGTACAAATCGCTTAGACTATACTTGTGCAAGTAGTGTGGTCAAAGACTTTGTCTATTTCTGCGATCGGTAAACGTATGAGAGTATTTTTACACTATTGCTGTCTCCTATGAAAAATATCTCCTTGAAGTAAAAAAAGAATATAAATAAAACAATAATCTTGTGTATTGAATCCAAAATGAGTAGAGTAGTAAGCCATTCACAGCCAGGTAGTCATTATGAATTTCCAGATAATGACAGACAATTGTACCTTAGTCTTTTGTAAATAGTAATTTGCTAAGGATGACTGGATGATTCGTATATCATGAAGTAACAACTACATTGATAACGTTAGACATGATTCTTAGAGAATCATATCGATTATATAAATTAAATGACCTTAAATGACGTTCATGGGAGTACGGAATGACACGACGTACATTGTCTGTGTATATAGAACCATTCATACCCATAAAATGTTAAAATAATTACCTTAATCGCTCCAGCAGAGCAGTGCTAAAATAATTATATAACGAGTTAAACTCATAACGCGTTACGCATGGCAACATTTTTACATTTAGAGACTGTAACAATATAGCATTGCGTGTTTAACATTGAACTTAATTGTTTTCTCAGCGACACAATTCCATATAGCTGAAATTTTCAACGCAGAACCTTCGAAAACACTGTCTGCATTTGAAGTCGCGACATATTCAAAGTATCGGTAAGGGATATAATACGCTTTATGCTCTTGGAGATTTAAATCTTATTAAAACGTACCTCCGATGAGAACTAGAAGATAGATAACAGCCCTTCGAAATTTCCCGCTATTGCAATCCATTTTTCACTTTATTTCTACCGTCTCTTCCACAATTATTTAGAAAATATCCAAAGATCACTTGTCACATTCAGTATTATTAAGGTTATCACGGATTGTAAATTTTTATTATTTCTCTTATAATGAATGAAGTTTAACTGTTAAATGATTTACACACTTTTCGACACTGTTGCTGGTGATAATTTTTTTTTAATTTAATGTAAAATTAAAAGATTTTCGGCGATTGATTTCCGATGCTTGTGATAACATCCATGATCGAAAGCCTAGCGCATATCGTGATGATTTTCTAAGTACAAATATTATTGACCCGTATATTTTCTAAACTCGACTTAAGGTACGTTTCAAGATAAAATTTTGTATGGAATGACTTGCACTCAATTTACAACCGTTAGTGTAGCAATTTCGTTCAAAGCGACGGCAGCAGTAAGAGGGAGCTTACAGCTCCGTACGATACAACGATCAAAGTGAACACGACAATATCTGAGTTGCAACTGATGAGGATGCTGCACGAAGCGTTTGCGCTGGCTTCGCGCCCGCGCAGACGTTCATCGTGTACACCCTTTTGGTCTCTCTTTTTTCCCGATCCATTCCTCTCTCTCTCTCTCTCTTTCTCTGTCTCGCTCTCTCTCTCTCCCTCTCGCTCTGCCTCCACCCTTGTATTACCATCCCCACGATTTGTCTGATACTATACCAGTCCATACTTACCCAACTGCTGGAGCAGTCTGCGCTCATGAATTCCCCTTTCATCTGTCATCTTCGCATAGGCACCTACGTCTCCGAGTTAAGAGGCTGAGAAAGCGAGACGTGCTGATAGTAAACGTAAAAAATAGAAAGGCAGCTTTACAGATGCATAGGTCAAAATACAGAATAAAATAGGAGAGAGTAAGAATGAAAAAAAGAAACTATAGCAGCTTTTTTTGGTATACGTCACCCCTTGAAAAGAAAGACTCGGCGTTGAGGTAGGCGAGAAAGTGGGGTTAGGTTCACCGCCCTAATTTGATTGTGTTTCTCTTTATTCACTCACATCCTTCTCTCACCGATTGTATAACTTCCCAAACGCTAACGACTTTCTTAGAAAATTAAATTGAATTTCCCGGACTATTTTTATTTACAAAAGGAATACATATGCATAACGGCTCTTGCCAGCGGTCACGTCTGTACTACGGTTATGCGGTAACTGATGTGTGAACCCGTAATGATAACGGCACTTCTAATGATGCGTCCAGACCCACAGCATGTATCGCATATTACAAGCAGCAACCATTAATTTACCCATAACTTAATATAATTCTAATATAGGCATGTAAAGTGATCTAGGTTATTGTCATTTATAGCCTCGTTAAAATAATGATAATTCTGGTTTTTAAATAAGAAATTAAATATTGAACATGGCGCGGTAAGGCAGTGAACACATTCTACACAGTGCCCCTTCGGAGGTTAAAGCGACATGCTTTTAATCTATCGACTGAATGATAATTCTGGTTTTTAAATAAGAAATTAAATATTGAACATGGCGCGGTAAGGCAGTGAACACATTCTACACAGTGCCCCTTCGGAGGTTAAAGCGACATGCTTTTAATCTATCGACTGAAGGAACAAAGCAAGCGTGTCAGAAAAGGAGTCTCGGACTTTATTTGTTCTACGATAGCTCCCAAAAGTATCATTGGATATTAATTACAAAAATTTGTCTTCACATTTTTTTTGATCAGTCAAGAATAAGTGCTTCTTAAAAAAATTAATATTTTTCGCAGTGGAAAACCACCAGGATCCTCAATAGTCAGGTATGAACCATTGAAAACAAAACACGACAGATGTGAGAAAAATTAAAACACGAATTGAAAATATTTAAACAGCCGTATGTGGCACATTGCAAAAGTTAGCATTCTATACCGACTGGACCATTTTCTGACCCTTAAAGATCTGAGACTACAAAAATTCGCAATTTATTAGCAATAGTTTCCTTTTGTACAATGCGTAGCGCATATAGGGCCGGAATTGTAGAGCTGAGAAAATTATGAGTCACTGAAAAAAAAGACAATTTGATGATTGGTAAGCAATTCAATTTTTCGATTGGCATTTTATTGTTCTAGGTCATGATGTTTTCGTAAAAAACGAACGCATGTTAGACTGGAGAAATTAATATTCAGGTTCTATCTGTCGTAGAGAGATGAACCACGGCGCATTTAAGGGACGGAAGAATGATCTTTTGTGAACGATGCTTCAAGTAATTACATAATCACCAATTTCTAATGTCATAAGAACTACAAAGTTGAATTTTTTTTTCTTTAAAGTCGCAATACGAAAGTTAACTTTTTCATCTTACCGAATTCTTCATTGAATTTTGCATCGCCGACATTTTTCTGGATAAATATTCAATGGACTCTATCAATACCAAAATTATAAGCGCGTCCAGTGCCGGATTAACCCATGTAGAGGCCCTTAGGCCGTCGAAATCTCGGGGCCCCCTTTGCACTTGGCAAATTATATCCCAATAAGTTTGAACAACAAAATCTTGATAAACCAATTTTAATAAGCAAAACAAATATTGACGAATAATATATTATGATATGAACAAACAAACATTAAACTTTTTTTAAATTTTATAAATTTTTAAATGTTCACTTTTCTTATTTTTTTTTGTAGTGAACTCTTTTAAGACATATTGGAAGTCCACCTTTTGCAATACGTCGTATTCACTGGCCATAATTGCTAGTGAATTCAGTCTTTCTTGTGTCATCGATGATCGGTGACAATTTTTTAGCAGTTTCAACTTCGAAAACGATCGTTCACCAGTAGCGTTCGTTATCATGAGGCATCTATACATTTTTAAGGCTGTCATAACGTTCGGGAACGTTGCTTGTGCCATATTTTCAAAAATTAGTTTATAAGATTGCGATGCTGGCACTGTTTTATCAGATTTTTCGACTTGAGATATGAAATACTTGAAATGAACCATCTCATCTGCAAACTCCAATTCAATATCTTCGGGATAACTCTCTGCAAATTTTTGGGCAGCTTCTTTGATGTCCACGTCTGTCATCGATGGGAATACAACGAGAAATCCGAATAAACGTTGCACTCTGTTGTATGCTTCCACACGGCGAGAAAGCTCTGCACATAATTTATCTATCACAGGTAGGTAAGTTTCGCACCTAAATTTTTCCCTTCCTTCAAGCACAACCTCTTCCGCGTCACCATCATCATACTGTCTTTTTCTTTTGCGCGCACGCCTGCGTTGATCCGCGTATTCTTCACTGACATTGGTCATTTCATTTGCCTTACTCTCGTAGTCATCGAACATTTCTCTTTGTGATGCCAGAAAGTCAAGCAATGATTTGAGAAGGTCGACTGCCGTTTGAAGCTCTATTGTGTCCTTTTGTCGAGATTTGCTGACTCCGTTAATTCGCTCTAGGATTGCAGCCCAGAAGCCTACCATTATGACATTTTCCTTCTTTGCCATCTCATTTAGCAGACATTTGGCCTCGTGAATTGTCTCAGGCTTCTGAGTTACATCTTCAGCGATGACTTGCAAAGCCTTTTGAAAGCTGCTGTAGCCACGGGACAACGCCTTCGTCGCATCGGCCCTTGCACACCACCTTGTAGCACTCGCTCTTTTTACAACGAGTGGAGAGCCTCGCTTACTCTCACCAGTCTCACCATCTTCCTTGTGCATCAGATATTTGTGCATAACCCCCCAACGGTGAATTGATGCCGAGAAAAATTGTAAACTGTCTGCACGAGTCCGAAAAATGAGGTTGCTCCAATGCAGCTTTCTACAGCACACACTCCAACCAAATTCAGTGAGTGTGCTGCGCAAGGGATGTAATGTGCATGATGATTAATCTTTGTAATATGCGCTTGAAGGCCGTTGTAGCACCCTGACATGTTAGCTGCATTGTCATAAGACTGACCTCTCAAATTTTTTATGTCAATGCCGCATTTGTGTAAAAACGTCAAAACAGTGGTAGCAAGCGCTGCTCCAGTGTGGCTTGCTATTGGGATGAATTTAAGAAAACGTTCTAATACTTCACCATCTGACACTCTGACATATCTAAGCACAATAGTGAGTTGATCAATATGAGAAATATCGGGCGTCGAATCTACGCTCAGAGAAAAGTATTTGGCTTCCTGAATTTCCTTCACAATATTGTTGAGAACTTCGTTTCCCATGATCTCTATTACCTCTTTGCAAATTGTGGAAGACAAGTAGGAGGGCTTTCCTTGTCCTTGATTGCCATATTTGGCTAAATGAGCACTTAAGAAGGGGTCGTACTGAGCGATTAGTTCTAAAATTCCCAAATAGTTGCCATTGTGTTGACAACCAAGGAGTTCGGTATTACCGCGAAAAGCTAATCCACGGGACGAGAGGAAATTTATCACAGTCACGACTCTTTCCAAAACTTTCATCCAGTACTCTTTTTCTTGGTTAAATTGTGATTCTAAAGAGCTGTCGATTTGACCAGGTGCGCGTCGCCTTCTGATCATTGTCTGTACACTTGCACGATGCGCCTCGCTGTCCTCGTGCATTTTCATTCGCTGCGAAGCATTCTTCCAATCCGAAAATCCATTGGAGAATTGAGTTCCGCTTTTGTGTGTTTCACCAAATAGAATGCATGGGAAACAATACACATTTCCTGTTGATGGCGAGTACATGAGCCATTCTCTTTTGATTTTTTCACCGCTTACGTGTTTTCGAAAAATCATTGATTGAACAAAATTTCTTTTATGATCTTCATACTACCGGCTCGAAACTGAAAAATCATCATCAAAGTGTTGACACTCCGCGGGGTCCCTATTGCACCAAAAATCCTTCACGTCATTACTTATGTTTTGCCATAACCCAATATCATTTTGATATTCTGGTCCCAGAGTATTTCTGTTTCGAGGCATTAACTCAATTTTTTCTTTTGGACCTTCTGGCTTGGTTTCATTCAGTAATTGAGCTGAGTCTTTGTCTTCAATCATCTGTTCGGGAGGGAGACCCACTGCTATTACATCGTTGGCAGAGGTACTGGGAGGGGTCTCAGATTGATTTTCTGCTAATTTAGCAGTAAAACCAAGTTGGAAAAGACTGGGTGTCTTTTTTATCTCGTCGTCAAGCTTCCTCGCTTGCTCCAGGTGTTTTTTTCGTTTTTCTGCACCGCTTCGGTATCTCTTTTTTTTCGGGTGCCGACATTCTGCGTCTAAATAAAAGCGAAGATCAGCAATATTTCCCTTTTTCATTCACGAGGATGAAAGGTTTTTTACACTCATTCATACATTCACTGTTACGGTAGAAATGATGCTGTAAAATTAATTGTATCATAAATCAACAATTTTTTTTTTATTTTCAATCCTGCAAAAGAATACGTTTGGATCTTAAAATACACTATCTGTGTTATTTGGGTATGAATCATATGTATATATATATTTCAAGGATGTTCAACCCTCGACCCGTATAGTCTCATCCAAAAGTTCAATCCGCCAATTTCAATCACAATTTATGTACTTCCGGATATGACAATAATATAAAAAAATAAAGTATGTTAAAATGACTAGAACAGTGATTGGATATAACAATAATGTTGAAATGTTATTAACGAAGTAATAAAAAAATTGTTTATCATTGAATTTTTAGAAGACCGGTTTTTTATTTTTTTAATAAATTGATTAATTTTTATGAATTTGTATAAATTTTAAAAAAATGTTCTTGTATTTTTGAAAATGCTGTTTGTTTAAATATACGGCTGTAACTGAGAGACTTTTTGTTCCATCATCCGGAATCTTCTTAAGTGTGATGTGAAGCCTTCTCACTAAGACATATCCAAAATTCATGACTTTCATCATTTCTTGAAATCTAGAAGCAGCAATTTTAAAACCAATAAAAATCTGAAATAAATCAAACCATTTCAGAAAACTCAATCAATTCATTGTAAAATTAAATAATATAATTTCTAAAAATGTAATAAATAACATTTTTTTGATCGATTCGTTAATAACTTTTTAACGTTATATTATATGTCGAATCGATGTTCTTGGCACCATTAACATACTCGATTTTTTTAGATTTCTTACGCATCAGGAAGTATATAATTGTGATCGGATTGACCTTAAGGTTTGATTTTTAAGGTTTAAATATATACTTTTGCAAGATTAAAAATAAAAAATGAAAAAAATGATTTTTACGTCGCATGGTGTTGCAATGTCGGTTTTCCGCACGCTTCGCGTGCATAAAACCGTCATTACACATCTCGCGAAGTATAATTGCGTACGAATCTCGTCGGTAAAACTGTTTCTTAACTTGTGTGATTAATACACTCGCCTTCGGCACGTGTTATAAACTCACACGTTAGAAAAAGTTGTACCGCACTTGATAACGCAATATACCATTTTGATACACCCTAATATATGGTAGTTCTAACTCGGCTGCCATTCTTATTGAATCTGCATCTAATAAAAAAAAAATCAAAAATTCATAGCACCAATTTTAAATTTGGGATAAATTTTTTAAAAAATATCGGACAGGTAAAAAAAATTAGTTTTTAAATGATTATTTGAAGATGACCCTTTTCGAATTCCACTCTACAAAAATTATTATGTGTAATGAAAAACATGAAATTTCAGTAGAAAAAATAAAATCGGATTGTGGAAAGAACGATTCCACCACTTTTTCAATTCTAAGCGGGTTTTTCTTTTGATATATCAGAACCACCTCTATGCTGAAACGAATATATTTTTCGAAAGATTTAGACCTTTTTACGGCGATTTTTTAAATTTTCTTTTGCGTCACCCATAGGTCAGAGAATAATTTAAAAAAAAATCACTATTTAAATACTAATTGATTTATTTCCCGAGAACTGGCGAAAATTCAGGGCTAAAACTGTAAGCATCATCACTTCTTATCAAATGCTGCATTTGAAATGCAATAAGATGTGAGAATGGCAGACAAATCAAAATTTTAATCCTGGATGGCACGGTGAATAATGATGGAACTTGTCATATCTATTCATACTTATTCACACTAACAGTTTCGGAACATGAATATGAATCGCACTGCTAAATTGACAATATCAATATCATCGATCATCGATGTCAATTGTATTTAATCTTTGCCGAAAATCGTCCGGTTTGAAATATAATGACTCATATTCATCGTAGGATTTCTTACAATTACACTTTAAATTCATTAAAATACGTTATCAGTATATTTACTTTGAATACGCGCATATTACATGACATATAATAACACGAAACGCGATCGCACATGCAGTGGACAATCCGAAAATGCTGACAATGGCAATACGCGCGTAGCACAGTCAAACGCACACAATCACAAGTCAATTAGCTAAAAATTTCACTTATATACTGAAACGTTCGAGAATTCGAGCAGCGAATATGTCGGCGTTGAGACACGCTATCACGAATATCTCTCTCGTTTGTTGTCACTCGAGAAGCGAGTGACGAATTTATTTTTACTTTTGTTTGTTTACGTTTTCGGTCAGTGACCGAAAGCAGAGTTCGAGTACTGGACTCGGAAGGAGAAGCCGGGAATAAGTGGATTTCATCTAATGTTAAGCAGGCAGGAGCCCCAATCAATTTAGGTGTTTTTAGTGATGGCCTCAGAGTACTAACCACGACTGTGAGCTATCAAGCTACGCGTTGGTTGACCCTTCATCATTGGCCATTTATACTGGATCGGGGGTCCAAGGTATCGTCTTAATTCGTGAGGCGAAATTAAGATATTTATTTTACTATCGGGAAGCGATAGTAAAATACCAGGAGTCAAATTTTACTTTTTATTTTTTTTTTTTTTTATTAATTGTCGCTTTGCAATACGACCAGAAATAATCACCAAAAGGGGAAGCCTAGAGGATTGTTTCACCGGGGGAAATTAATGAAGGAAATGAAGCTAAGTTAACCAGTTAAGAATATTATTGGATTGTTTCCACGATTAATTTCGGGGAACAGGATAGTCCGGTTTTGTTGGCTCGATTCGTCACGTAATCGTGTCGTCACGTCGTGTGCAATGAGTGATCCATCGAGTTTTGTCGTCGCCTTTGCGTCGGTTCACGTCGCCACGTGTTATGATACTGTTTAAGTCTGGGCGGACTCGAAGAGTCCGCTTACGAGTTGAGATAAAGGGTTTTCCAGCAAAATGTACCTCGCGCCGCGATCCAACTTCCAGCAGCGATAGCTGGGGCTTCACGCGGTTTGAGGGGCCCTACCTAGATGTGAGAGGGTTACTGAGACGATCACCCGTCTCAAGATCCAACTTCTGGGCGCAATGCCCAGGGCTTCACCTGAGACGGGTTCCCTAGTACCTGGAAATCTTTATTAAAAAAAAAAGAGTTGTCGATCGATTCGTCTTGAGAAAGACGAATCGGTTACGTTATGTATGAATCGCCTTGAAAAAGACGATTCGACGGAGATGTCTCGGTCCGTCTTGAAAAAGACGAGTCGAGTGTTGAGATGCGAAGTTGAATGCGTTGTTGTCGGCTTGGCCTCGAAGTCCGGGTTGAGGCGTCGGGTCTCCCCTGGCTTCGAGTTATGGTGGATAGTGTAAGTTCGCAACGGGAACGTGCGAGCACGAGAATTTGGCAGCTGGGTGTCTGCCACGTGTACTGCTCACCGATATATTTTTCGAACTGAGAACGAGTCTTGCTCGTCTTGATCTTAAATACGTTATCACGATCCATCGGCGCCGCGATTTCATTGGCCGATGGATCCGTGGTAGGGCATTTTCACCGCTTTTCGGTGCTCTCGTACCTAACACGCTCGTGACGTATCACAATTCCTCGAAGGATCAAGTTCTATTTTGGTCCTTCGAGGAATTCCGACATTCGACGAGAGTGATGATTCGAGATTCTTGTCGGTGGAAAATTGTTCTATTTTCCGTTCCGTTACAATACTTACCAAAGTACAC
The DNA here is from genome assembly GCA_963564615.1 of Rhorus exstirpatorius. NCBI lineage: Eukaryota > Metazoa > Arthropoda > Insecta > Hymenoptera > Ichneumonidae > Rhorus > Rhorus exstirpatorius. The sequence goes on along the minus strand of OY751314.1, from coordinate 2,160,407 downwards.
CACAGACCACAGAATTTTTTGGTTAAAAAGTTTTCTCGATGCTTGACTCTCTTTATGTTCGATATTAATGGACAATAGTCAGAATGAAACTGAGCGCGCTGAAGCGTTTATCCGAAGAATTTTTTGGTAAGGATGCATACATTGCAATTACATTGTAGCGTGCCGTGCAAACTTAGCTTGAGCTCGCTACGGTGCGCTACAATATACTTGATATAAAACTTATTGTAGATGGTGCTGAAAAAAAGTTTCTTATCGTACTCATCGTATACTTTGACGTTTTCCGTGTGTGCCTCCTTTTTTCTCGTGAGGGCCATAAATGTTCGATTATCCGATAGGCTATAAGGCTATATGCCGTTGATCTTGTTGAAGTACATTCGAACGCCTCATAAATTGTTTGATTCTTTTTATAAAATACTGTATTGCTCTCACCATTTTTGTCCATTGTATCACAGCATTACAGCATATTAAAATCGAAATAAGGACAATTGATGCGATGTCCAAAAATAAGCTACGCTTTAATAGAAAAAAAAAATGCATTCGAGTGGACTCAAACCACCTACCTTACGATCATCAGGGATCCACACTAAAAACTAGGCGATGCCATTAAATATATCAATATATGTACAAATGCTTATTATAACCCACAGCTTTTTTTTGACATTTCATCAGTGCATCGTACAATGCGAGGGGGAAGGTAGTGACTGCATGGAGGCCCCTGGCTGACCTGGGCCGACCCTGTAGCACATGACAGGTGCCACACCTGCAGATAAAAGGAAATGCAAAAAATTCTTTTTCAAGATTAAACTCAATATTATTTTTATTTTTGATCCGTTGTTGTGGGGCCCCTAAAAAGCGTGGGGCCCATAGGCCGGTGCCTATTTGGCCTATTGGTTAATCCGGCACTGAGCGCGTCAGGCTCTCATTGACATCGACTGTGCAGGGCAGTACGTATGCAAAATGGACAATGATAAATGAAGAATATTTTTATTTATTTTTACATGGTCTCGTGAGTGAACAGAATCCAGAGACCAGAGAACAGCTTATTTTTTTGATGTGATACCAGAGTAAATTTTAAAATTTATATATATATATTGTAGAATTATATATAGGAGGGACCGGTGCAATGTCGGCACATAGAGAATGAATGTGGACACCTGAGCGGAAAATTTAAATATTTTTGTTTATTTTGAATCATTTTTTTTCGAAAATTTTCATGTGTAACAAAACCCAAGCACAAAACAAAATTGTCTATTCTCAAAAATTTTTTTCTAAAAAATTATATTTTCCTTAAGAAGTTTGTTTTCTTCAAAAGTTTTTTAAAAAATGAGTTGTTACGAATAATAAATTCCTAATCCGTGACTCGTAACTTTTAGAATTCTATCGTAGGCGGGCCATTCTGTGGCTGCTAGACGGTGATGGTTCTCTGAGCTACGTGTGAACAATTGTTTTTATTCCGTTCATTTTATTCAAAAAATCATTCTTGTTTTTGATGATATTACGTACTCACATTTGACAGAATTATTATTTTTAGATTTGGTGCCTATTTTTTCTGGATTCTCATTTTTAGCTGAGAAGGCAAACACTAAAGGAGTCTCACCTACAAATAAAAGCTATTAGTTAGAAGTTACAAAATAGCGAATAATCATAAGTGATGATTCATGTCTGAAACAACTTTTAATGACAGTAAGGTTTTCAGGAAAAAGTGATTTTTACTTGTAGAAAAACTTATCGAAAAAAAAATATTGTTGAAAAAAATTTAATTTATCTAAAAAAAAAAAAATTCTGTTTCTTTTGAAAGGAAAAATTTGTATTGGCTACTATAATTTTTTGGAGAAAACATTAACTTTTAACGGGAATTTTTTTTTTCAATTATCGACTGAATTGCCCACTTTGCCTATTGTCCTCTATATGTTTGTACATATAATAGGGTGGTTTATTTGTTACTTTTTTATTTGTCTCTTTCTTTAAAAATTTAAGGAATTGGGTGTGATATTAAGCCTCATAAAAAGGGCGCCATGTAAAAAAAAATCCTATGAGGTGCTTCAACAGCGTAGAAGACCGCAATTATGAGTCACCTGTTAGAATGGATTGCTAGTGCACCCTCCTCTCGTGACGCGAAATTTTACGACAAATGAGTAAGATTTTTGACAAGGGACATATATGGGGTGGGGGGAGGGGGGTTAAAAATGTATATTCTTAGTTCGAAATAAGCTAAAAAAAAGTTATGTTTCCACTCTTCCTCGCGCTCAATAAATTCAGTATTTAATAACTATGTATTGCAAGAAAAGCAAGCTCAGAGTATCATGTCTAAGAGATGACTGAATTGATGTAAAGTTCCATTTAACAAAAAAAAAGTATTTTTTTCAGTATGAAGTTATTGAATTAATATCTGCAAATCTCGTATATATAATGTTACCCGGATAAAACCAGATAACAGAACGAATTCGAGAAAAGTGCGGCACAGACGGCACCTTGATTCGAACCCGGGGCCTCTCGATTACTCTTCCAACTGAACTATCGAAACAGCTTACCACACTCACTTTAAATCTTCCATATATTGTGTTACAATGTATAATGTATTTATTAAGTTGTAGGTACATTAAATGTATTAATATTAGTGACATAAAAAACTCCGTTTGCTTCTACTTGCTGTTACGTAACGTTTTTTAGTGTGACCTTGAACGTAATACCGTATTCGGAATACACACGTTGCTCGCATCTGATATTCAGTTACTAAGAGGCGCCATTACTGTGTCGCTACATAATTCTTATTTTTAATACGTTCAAAACTAGATAAGTAATTGTTTCTACATGATAACAAATTTATTTGGTAAACGTCTTTGTGCCGTAGATAAATTTTTAAGGACGTCAACCGTTTTTTTATTACGAAAGTATTAAGACATACAGATTTCGTCGTTCCCTCTATAAGAGCCCATGTAAAAGATTTCCAAGATTACACAGATGAACCACACGAAAATTTAAGAGTTATGTTTGTCTTGGTCAAACAAACGCCCTAAAAAACTTTCAGACAAATCCCCATGGTTTTGCTCCAAATATACAACCTACCTTTCTAATATACGAGGCTTCCGGCCCATGCGTACGGCAGGTAGACAGGTATGCAGGACCACAGTTGTGGCGAATCTTAGCAAATAAATATCAGACGCAAGGAACTTGCGTATGTGGGGTACGATATTACGCAACGTGACAGTAAGCAGAAATAAAGTTTGACGTTATGGAAAGCCCTTATAGAGAATGTGTCTTGTCCATTGATACATTTGATGAATAAAATTTTATAAACTTCATACTGTTACATCATGGGTCGAAAGAGGGTACGAATGCTACTCCTAAAGAATTTAAAAAATCCTATTACTTTTGAAATCGTTCGGATATTGAACATCCTCACAAATAACTATGAGCTAACGAAACAAGGGAAATCATGGAATAAAAAAACGGCTTGAAATAAGACGGAGAAATAGTAATAACGTGTGCAATGTGTAAGTCCCATACTGAGCAATCACCAAGCGGCCGCCGTGTGACCGCTTAATCAGTAGCCTAACCCAGAGCATCGGTCAGCGGCCACCGTGAGACCGCTGAGTCAGAGGTCTTATCTTCAGCAGAACGGGCTAATAAGAGAAACTCTTCTCTCACGCACCGACTTCTCCCACCGTTTTCAAATCAAAAATAGAGTTCACCTACTGTACATCAGGGATGGGCAACCTCGAATGGAAAAGTATTGAAATACATGATTGAAATACGAAATACTTTTCCACTCGTCATTTATTTTACATTTGAGTAAAGAGTGGATTTCAACTCGTCATTTATTTCGGGTATGAGTGGGGAATGAATTTTCACTCGCCATTCATTTCGCGCACGAGTGACGAGTGGTTTTTCATTCTGTATTTATTTCGCGTTCGAGTGATGAGTGGATTCCCACTCGTTATTCACTTCGGAACCGAGCGGAGAGTGCGGGAACCATTTAACCCATTTCGTGCTAAATGTCCAAAATTTGTACACGACTTTCGGTGATGTAACTTTTGATCGAAACGTCGCTTGAAAAAAAAAAAAAAAAAACGCGTAGGTCAATAGCTTTTAATCTCCTCTTTCGAATAGCGTGGTCTAAATCAGCCTAAGATTTTTTGGAAAAAAGTTGTGACCATTTTTTCAAAAAAAAAGCCGATTTTTTCCATGTTTTTTCGCAAAAATCGTATATTTTAACAATGAAAAAAGCAATACCAATCATTGCAAAAGGCACTAACCGCGTATTTTTGATCACCCCTTTCATATCGCGTTGGAATTTTTTTGAAAAACAAAATGGCGGCTCCATTATAGCGCCTCAAAGATATGATTTTTCATTTTCATGCTCAAATCTCGATTATTTTACTGTGATGATCGATAGAAAAGATGTGATTTTTTGTATTTGTCTTTTTTTTTGTTCTTTTTGTTGTATTTTTCGTTTCTTTTGTTGATTCACATTTATTAACCGGTTCACTGGTGGACCCGAAATCAACGTTTTGTGCCAAAACTGGTGAGAGCAAATAATTTCGTATTCAACATGAAACCTTTACAATATGTGGTTTTTCGTGTCGCTGATTACGAATTTCAACTCGAAATCCGAAAATTCAAAACGGCGGATCCAATATGGTGGACGGGAACTCAAAAATTGACTCGATTCTAATTAAACTCAGTGCTCGGGGGTTCAGAGGTCACTGATTACGAATCTCAACTCGAAATTTCAAAATTCGGAATAGCGGATCCAATATGGCGGACCGGAATTCAAAAATTCACTTGAATCTAATGAAACTCGGTACTCGAGGGTTTTCGAGAACACGGATTACTAATCTCAACTCGGAATTCCGAAATTCAAGATAGCGGATCCAATATGGCGGACCAGAATTAAAAAATTCACTTGATTCTAATGAAACTCGGTACTCGGGGGTTTTCGAGGTCACTGATTACGAATCTCAACTCAAAATTCCGAAGTTTAAAATGGCGGATAAAATATTGTGGCATCGACTGACTAACGGTGTTCCATTATGACTGTCACAGTAGATAAACGGGGCCGGTTCTACCCCAAGATACCTACCACCGACATTTACCGACATTTTTCAGCTCAGACATGAACCACTTAGCCGAGACATGAACCGAAGGTGGGGAGCTGAATTTTTATGGTGGCATTGGAATGACACTATCTCCACAGGAAGCTGCAGAGCACCTCATTTTTCATGGCAGCATTTGAATGTCGCTTATCAGTTAGACTCACACGTCTATCTATCGGGGGGTATAATTTTAAGGATAGTATAAGAATGCTGCTATTTCCTCAGGAAGCTGCAGTACACTAATTTTAAGGATGTTATTAGAATGCTGCTATCTCCGCAGGAAGCTGCAGTGCACCTAATCTTTCATGGCAGCATTTGAATGTCGCTTATCGATTAGACTAGTGCGTCGGTATACAGAGGGGGATAATTTTAAGGATGGTACTGAAATGCCACTATCTCTGACAGCTGCAGTGCACCTAATCTTTCACGGTGGTATTGGAATATTGCTTTTTCTAACAAGTAAATATCGGACTGAAGCGTTAGATTTTTCATCCGCATACTATCCTGGACTGCCCCGTTTGTCGCGCCCTTGTCGCTCGTGATGAATCGATTATGGTTGCGCACTGTCAGACTGCAGTCTGAAAAATGCCGAATCATGAGGCCATAAAATCTTAGAGGTGTCTGATCGGTCTGACCGCATATATATGAGCGTTGTCCCATTACCAGTTCACATTCTGACCCATGCATTCATACAAATATAATCGAGTGAAAGAAAGGATTCGCTAATGTGTAAAAGGACTGTCATGCTTATGGAGGAGGCATTCTCCTCAATCGAGAAAAAATCTCGACCAGCCTCAGTGCAAAAGTGGATAAGGTTCAGTGATAAACATGTGAAGATTTTGGGCAAGTTGTACGTGCAAACGAGTAGAGGAGTAGTGACAGTTCTTGGTAAAGATGTGTTAGTGTCACACGTACACGGTCTGTTTTATCGACGGGTGCTCACACGTACCCACACACACACACATACACACATAGCCAATAAGGGATGTTTTACCAGCGAAGACAAGAGGGGTCCCTACCTCACCGGCATATTTCTGCCATTCACTGTCTTACCGGCCACTATTTTGTAGTTTGAGTTGAGTCTGCTTTACCGACTTATCGATATTTTAGGTTAGTAGGTGTTCTTTTATAATAGCATATTGCAAATATATGCAGTTTCAGCGGTCGGTACCGTGGATTACTGAAATGAGTGGACAAGAGTCTACCGCAGGGGTTTCCTTCCTTACCAGTAGAGTTAAGTGAGCCCCCCTTGCTAGCCAGCGTTTGCCGTATTAGTTTAATCGCGGTATCAACGGTCGGTACTGTAGATTACTGAATTCAGAAAGCAAGAGTCTGCTAAAGGGCCCCCCCTCCTTACCCGCAGAGTTATGCCAGCCCCTATCTTGCCAGCCACCGTTTGCCGTATTAGTTTGATCTGTTTTATCGGCTTATCAAGGTTTTTACCCCATTTCGTATGGACGGTTAGAGTGGGAATATCCGCAGTGTCAACGGCCGGTGTTGCAGATTACCGAAGTTAATGTAAAAGACTCTACCAACATTTTATTCCGAAGTCTGTTATGTCGGCAAGAGTAGCTATCTGTAGGGTCAGCTGTCGGTATTGACCGAAAATTCTATATACCGGCGTTTCAGGGTCGGATGTGTTCTCTAGCGTCAACAGTCGGTACTGTAGAACAGGAAAATGTCGGCAGAACCTAAAATATCACTACATTTCTCCAGCCTGCATGCTTCGTATCATATGGGCGTAAGTTCGTTTCATTTTTTTTTAAATTTGTGTTTTTGAAAGTTTTTGAAAGTTTTTTGGAGACCCGCTGATTCAATACGTAAATACACAGTTGCTCCGTGGAATGAAGCGAGCACCCCCAGTCCCCCGGATGCCAACACCGGGAACTAGCGGGTAATTCGGGGCCTCTCTCCATGGTACGCACTCACGGGGACTACCAACAGAGACTTTGCGGTTTTAAATATGGAACCCAGCATGGAACCCCGGACAATAGCGGGTATTTTAGGATCTCTATTCATGGTACGCACTAACGGGGCCTCCCAACAGAGACTCTGCGGCTAAAAATAGAAAACCCAGCCTGTAACACCGAAAAATTGCGGATATTTTAGGGCCTCTCTTCATGGTACGCACTAACGGGGACTCCCAACAGAGACTCTATGGCTGAAAGTATAGAACCCAGCCTGTAACACCGGAAAATAGCGGATATCTTAGTGCTACTCTTCATGTTACGCATCAACGGGACTCCCAACAGAGACTCTGCGGTTGAAATTAAGGAACCCAGCCTGTTACACCGGAAAATAGTAGGTATTTTAGGGCCTCGCTTCATTTTACGCACTAACGGGACTCCCAACAGACTTTGCGGTTGAAAATGTGGAACCCAGCCTGTAACATGTTCTTGGTGACGTATGGGCGTAAGTTCGTTTTTTTTCGTTTTTTAAAAAGTTTTTGAAAGATTTTGAAAGTTTTTTTGGAGATCCGCTGATTCAATACGTAAATACACAGTTGCTCCGTGGAATGAAGCGAGCACCCCCGGTCACCTACACCGGAAACTAGAGGGTCTTTTGGGGCCTCTCTCCATGGTACACACTAACGGGGACTCCCAATAGAGACTCTGCGGTTGAAAATATGGAAACGCGCGTTTGATTCGATACTCGAGCTCCAAATCGTGTTCTATATAAATGGAATACAGAGCTGCCCGATGTGGGGAGAAGTTGCACGTGAACGATTGAGGATCGGAAAATTGAGTAAAATCATTGAACCTGATGAAAAAACTTTCCCAGTTTGAAAATTAATCAATACGCTTACTCATGGTGGCAGCTGTTCAAAAAAAAACGTGCCAAGAAGCCGCGTTCTCGATGCAGCTGTGTCAACAAAAGGTTTAAAGGAGCCGCATTCCTCCAAATGCTTACATGGGATAAAAAAGGTTCAAAGAAGCTGCCTTCCCTCCACAATGTTTACAGAGGATAATAAAGGTTCAAAGGAGCCGCATTCCTTTAAATGTTTACATAGGATAAAAAAGGTTCAAAGGAACCGCTTTTCTCCATAATTTTTACACAAGATAAAGAAGGTTCAAAGGAACTGCCTTTCTAGATGTGTACACAAACGTATTTCGACGTTTTTCAACACGCTTTAGCGCCATCGTTGCAGCTGTTCAAACAAACCGAAATAGTGGGCATGGCCATAGGATACGTACTAAAAATACATAAAAGGCTAGCGCAAAAGCTCGCTTCACATTCATCCACAAATCTTCATCAGTGCACAAACATTAGCTATCATGGATGTTTATCGTAATCTTGTCGAAATGATGGAAGTGGGTACGCCTTGTTGCGTACACTGGGTCCGGGACAATTACGTGATGAAAAGATTGCCCGCTGTATACGTCTCGCAATAGTTGTTTTTTTCATTTTTCACGCAAACATCTTTCGATTTCATTTTAATTTTTTGATGCTTCGTATTATTATATAATGTGATTAAACTGGGTAAAATATCAATCCACTTGTATGAGCCTCGGAGAGTAAATTGCTTCCACATTTTATTTTTTAACGTTCGATTAAAAATTAAAACGTTCGCATATCGATGCCTTCAAGTTACTGAATGTTTAATACGTGTTGATATCATAATGTTTCATGAGCGCTTTGAATTCAGTGATATAAAATTCTTTTTCTTCATCAACATGTATGTTTTTTGGTACACGATCCTGCACCAATACAGATTTCATAACATCGGTTACATCTTTTCCAGTTTTAGACTTTATCGGCACTGCCCAAGCAAACTTGGAAAATATATCGATAATTGTGAGTAAATACTTGTAATTCTTGTTGAATGACTTGTATGCCGAAATATCAACAAGATCAGCTTGCCAAGTCTCATCGAGTCCTCGTATGTCTACATGTCGTCGCAGATAATTACGTCGAGTGGGTCTGTGGAGTTCGGTAGCTATCGTAGCCTTCATGATCAAACAAAATGTTTTTTTTCGATAGATATTTTTATTTCTGACAATTCGTTAAATCATTGATCATCATACGATTGAGAATAATTTTTCATCGTAAATTTAGTACGCCATTTTAATAAACTCCTAAAAGATGTTTTCAGTGATAACACTTGAGATCCAAGATTGTGATTGAGGTCTGTCCGGTGAGTTACAAGTTTATGTATGCTTTCAACATTCCGCTTCTCCGCATTGAATCGGGATTCAAGAGAATTGATTGCTTGCTGCAATATATGCATAGAAACGGCATCGTTTGGTTGCTGCGGATCGGCAATGTTACACAACCGTTTATTGTCCATGTCATATTGATTATTGGCGGTCATTTTAAATCCAATGCCTGGAGCACCCCGAATACTACCCCCTCCGCTTACTAACTATTATCCAAATGGTTACGTAACAACTGATCCCAGGAAAAAATATCCCCGACAAAATATCCCGCGAAAAAAATATCCATGTAACAAAATATCCCGCAACAAAATATACCCGTAAGAAAATAAATTATTGAGCAAACATTGTACACAAAATCGAAGAGGAAAAAAAATGTATTACCAACACAATATGATCAAAATATAACCAACACAATATAATCGGCAAATATGATCGTCAGGGAAAATAAATATTTATTACCAACTCAATATAATAATGTGGAGATAATAATCAAGAATCATTATCTCTCAATATTTCACCGAAAAAAAAATGAAATAAACCCGAGCTCACGCTACCCACTGTTACAATGATATATTGTGTGCTATACCACGCAAAAACTCCAGCACATTATCTTTCTCGTATTGCAATACTAGAGTCTTTACTTTCCCATATAAATCTCGGTCTTTCCGACGCTTTGGGCATTCCACATTCCTCCCGGCAACGCTTTGCTCGATAAGCAATTCAGTCATACTCTGCTCCAACTTTAAAGCTGTTATAAATTTTCCAATCGAAGCGTGGTTAACTCGCACACGCTCGTTAAATCCACGATGCCAACCTTCAATAGCATTATTTGTTCGCGGCTCATCTTCCAGCACTGCGGAATAACAATTCCACATGCTGATCGGAAACAATGGAGATCGACGACGTTTCCCTCTAGACATACGTCCAATCCACGTATCCTCGAAGTAGTCGGTAACTGGCATCATTACGTCCTCATTATTTTCAAAATAATCCGATGCCATCAGCGTTTCGAATGATGCGATGACATCGTCGATAGGAAGAAAGGCTAACGCAATCAACATTTTCACGTGAAGAGCAAGCTCAGCATCTTCAACGTATTTAGCTTGCAGTAGCAAAACTTCGTTCAAAGTCGATCATAATACTCCGGGGCCTCGGGATTTGTGTATTACACATAATACTCGAGCCTACACTCTTTTAAACAACGAAGCACCGAAACGTAAACATCCATAGCCTTGCTCGGTGCCAATACATATACAAGTGGAAAGACTTTGCCATTATACAGACCATGGATTGTGTACAATTGCGAGAAAATAGACGGGACTTATTTGAATGTACCGTCACCAAACCAGTATTCACATTTTCCCTTTAGATTCTTTCCCTTTAGAACTTTAGATTCTTCCTCGTCACGAAAATCAAGAATCGATTAGAACCACCACTGTCGTGCAACAAAAACGAAATTGAAAAAGAAAAATTGTAACGGCATTTTGAAACTACCGACCATACGATAATACGAACAACAATGCCTCGCTCATCACTCATCATCTATCTCCCCACTCCAGGCACTTTATATTCTAAGAATATGAGGTGCCCAGATTGGGAAGAAACCTAATACAATACCTAATATCACAGTGGAATATTTATTACAGGGATATTTTATCAGGGGATCTTATGTCACAGGGATATTTTTACGAGGGATATTTTGACCGGGATATTTTGTCAGGGGTATTTTGACGTGATACCGTCCAAATACGTCTATGCTCATTGTTCAATGGTTAATAGGTAAATGACGATTTTCGCTGTTAATCTCATACTAATAAATGATTCCAGCTTCACGCGACTCTTCAATAATGGAGACTATTTCATTGGAGCGGCTAGTATTGCCAGCCGCTTGTGATGCCATGAGTAAGCGAAGACGATCAACAATTTCATTCGGATCATCCCAGTAAACATAATCCAGCCCCTCTTTTGTCATGAAGAGAGGCCCTATGGCCATGCTTACTATTTTGGTTTGTTTGCACAGCTGCAACAATGGCACTAAAGCGTGTTGAAACACGTTGAAACACGTTTGTGTACCCATCCGGGGGCGCGGATCCTTTGAAAACATCCTCTTGCGTAAACATTGAGAGGAATGCGGCTCCTTTGGACCTTTTGTTTGAACAGCTGCATCGAGGACCTTTTATTTTAACAGCTGCAACAATGGCGCCATAAGTGTTGAAACCTATCTAAACACGTCGGAACACGTCGAAACCTGTCTAAACCTATCTAAACACGTCGAAACCTGTCTAAACACGATTGTGTACACATCCAGGCACGCGGCTCCTTTGAACCTTTTTTATCTTGTGTAAACATTGTGGGGGAAGGCGGCTTCTTGGAACCTTTTTATCCTATGTAAACATTTGGAGGAATGCGGCTCCTTTAAACCTTTCGTTTGAACAGCTGCATCGAGAACGCTGCTTCTTGGAAAGTTTTGTTTGAACAGCTGCCACCATGAGTAAGCGTGTTGATGACTCATGCGACTAATTTTCAAACTGTGGAAGTTTTTTCATCAGGTTCAATAATTGTACTTAATTTTCCAATTCTCAATCGTTCACGATCACGTGCAACTTCTTCCCACATCGGGCAGCTCTGTATTCCATGTATATAGAACACGAATTTGAGATCGAGTATCGAATTGAACGCGCCTTTCCATATTTTCAACCGCAGAGTCTCTGTTGGGAGTCCCCGTTAGTGCGTACCATGGAGAGAGGCCCTAAAAGACCCGCTAGTTTCCGATGTAGGTGTCCGGGGGTGCTTGCTTCATTCCACGGAGCAACTGTGTATTTACGTATTGAATCAGCGGATCTCCAAAAAACTTTCAAAAACTTTCAAAAACTTCCGAAAACTTTGTGACGGGAATCTCGCAATTCGCGTCACCTTCGGCCTATCTCACCATCCTCCACGCCGGGAGAGCCGTTGAGCGCCAGGTAATCTTTTTAATTCGACGGCGGTAATTACCAAACCCGCTAAACGTAACTTTAGCTGAAATGAATAAAATACACGGAAACGAAACTTAACCTAAAAGGGACGCTGGCGTGTCGGTTGGCGAGAACGGTGACGATATACCCGATTCGCTCAGTATGTAGGTTGTGGAGAGAGGGCGTGGACGGCTGACTAACTCTCGAGTGCCTTCGAAAACGTAACCTGAAATAAATGAACTCAACACAAAAAATATCGTATGGGGCCTTAGTTCAGGCTAATTTATTTATGAATCGATAGCTTACATTACATACCAAGACCATAACCCAAATTTCGATAACGTATAAAAACAAAACGAGATCACGATAACGAAGAAAACGCAACGATAGCACGATAACGGGAGCGATAACGAATAAACAAATTCGATAACGGCGAGAACGTCGGTAGCAAAAAAAAAGAAATTCTGTAACACTGAAAAGAAATTCGGAACCTGATTAGCGATAACGTCGGTAACGGGAACTGAGCACGGTAACGAAAACGGTAACGCCAGATCAAAATTAGGCGAGAACAAACGATAGCGGCAAAACGCGAACCAAAAAATCGCTCGGTAACAAACGATAACAAAACGTGAACGCCGAAACGATAGCTCGGTAACATACGATATCAAAACGAGAATGCCAAGTGATAGCTCGGTAACAAACGGTATCAGAAAACGAGAACGCCAAACGATAGCTCGAGAACAAACGATAGCATAATCTTACCAAAACGGGAGCAGAAACGGTAGCATCTCGGGAGCTCCCCGAGCGGTGAACCGCTCGGGTCGATCGTCGCGCCGCAAGAGAGCGAATATCGGATCGATAGCTTGATCGAAAAGGTAACGCGAAAAGAGGGGACGAGTACGCGTACGCGTGATAAGATTACGAGCCCACTTCTCCTTACCTCACGCACACAAATAAAGACCTATCACAGACATGAAACGGTAAAATTCGAACGAGAACACGAATTCAAACAAAAACATTTCTTAATAATCGATAACGGAAAAATGCCCAGGTGTTATGGCGTGGGGGTACTTTTTATTTTGAGGATGGTCCTCCAAGGGGTATTCTTCAAGTATGGGGAAGATCCGGGACTACCGAACTAAACCTAAGATAACAGCGATCGGGCAATCCGCGACGCCTGGGTGATCGCAATCCCAGCCGGCAACGGCCTTCTATACGTAACTCAAAAATCGCCCTTCTCTTCCCATACCCTTTATCTTGAAGCGTCGAGATTCCCATTCGATCCTTTATACTTCCCTCGGTTACTTGTCCAGAAAGACCGAATCTACCGGGTGGCTCGTTATCTCGGCCCTGTCTCACGGTAACTCGGTATTTTTCATGCGATTGACCCCATAAAACCAAACTCGCAAACTAAAACGTACGATAACACGAAAACGGAAAAAACGATAACGAATCCATATGCTAAATCTTAAAAATTAACCGGATTAAACGAATATCGTCTCGTAAACGACGGTCGGAACGACCTGTGACGCTAAAATTAAAAAGTTGCGTCACAACTTTCAAAAAATTTTTAAAACTTTCAAAAACTTTCAAAAACTTTCTAAATCTTAAAAAAAAACGAAAAAACAAACTTACGCTCATACGTCACCAAGAACATGCTACAGGCTGAGTTCCATATTTTCAACCGCAGAGTCTCTGTTGGGAGTCTCCGTTAGTGCGTACAATGGAAAGAGGCCATAAAATACTCGCGATTTTCCGGTGTTACAGGCTGGGTTCCATATTTTCAACCGCAAAGTCTGTTGGGAGTCCCGTTAGTGCGTAAAATGAAGCGAGTCCCTAAAATACCCGCTGTTTTCCGGTGTTACAGGCTGGGTTCCATATTTTCAACCGCAGAGTCTCTGTTGGGAGTCCCCGTGAGTGTGTACCATGGAGAGAGGCCCCGAAGTACACGCTAGTTTCCGGTGTTGGCATCCCGGGGACTGGGGGTGCTCGCTTCATTCCACGGAGCAACTGTGTATTTACGTATTGAATCAGCGGGTCTCCAAAATAACTTTCAAACACTTTCAAAAACTTTTAAAAACACAAATAAAAAACAAATGAAACGAACTTACGCCCATATGATACGAAGCATGCAGGCTGGAGAAATGTAGTGATATTTTAGGTTCTGCCGACATTCGCCTGTTCTACAGTACCGACTGTTGACGCTAGAGAACACATCCGACCCTGAAACGTCGGTATATAGAATTTTCGGTGAATACCGACAGCTGACCCTATGGATACTCTTGCCGATATAACAGACTTTGGAATAAAATGTTGGTAGAGTCTTTTCCATGAACTTCGGTAATCTGCAACACCGGCCGTTGGCACTGCGGATATTCCCACTCGAACGGTCCATACGAAATGGGGTAAAAACCTTGATAAGCCGAAACAACAGATCAAAGTAATACGGAAAACGCTGGCTAGCAATATGGAGGCTGACATAGCTCTGCAGGTAAGGAAGGAAACCCCTCGGTAAACTCTTGTCCACTCTTTTCAGTAATCTACGGTATCGACCGCTGACACTGCTTATATTTTCAATATGCCGGTATAAAAGAACACCTACAACATTAAATATCGATAAGTCGGTAAAGCAGACTCAACTCAAACTGCAAAACGGTGGCCGGTAAGACAGTAAATAGCAAAAATTTGCCGGTCGGTAGGGACCCCTCTTCTCTTCGCCGGTAAAACATCCCTCATTGGCTATATGTGTGTGTGTACGTGTGAGCACCGTAAGAGAAGTTGATAACTGATTGAAATCCGGAATAACTCGAACTTATGGTGATAGGACCGCTAATTTTTTTTTATCCATTACATGCATGCATGCACAGGTGAAAAAAAAATTGGCCTGAGACTTAAAGGTATTTTCGAGCATCTGGCTAGCAAGAAGTATGCTACGAGTTGAAAAGGTCGTTTCAAATAATTATTCGGGGACGATTTCTAAATTTGGAGAAAAATATAATTTTCCCATACTTGGGAAATTTTTCCCATACGTGGGAAAAAATGTTTTCCCGATGTAGGAAATTTTGGAGTAAAATATAATTTTCCCATACTTGGAAAATTTTTCCCAAACATGGGAAAATTTTTTTCTCCAATCGGGAAATTGTTCCCATACTTGGGAAAAAATATGTTTCCCAAGTATGGGAAAAAAAATTGGCCTGAGATTTGAAAGTATTTTCGAGCATCTGGCTAGCAAAAAGTAGGCTACGAGATGAAGAGGTCGTTTTGAAAAATAATTCGGGGACGATTTACAAATTCGTAGTCAAATATATTTTTCCCATACTTGGGAAAAATAATTTTTTTCACGTATGGCAAACAATCCCAAGTAAGTGGAAAAAAATTGTCCTGAGATTTACAAGTATTTTCGAGCATCTCGCTAGCAAAAGTTATGCTACGAGTTGATAAGGTCTTTTCAAAAAATGTTTCGGGGACGATTTCTGAATTTGTTGTAATCTATAATTTCCCCATACTCAGAAATTTTTTCCATACATGGGAAATAATATTTTTCCCAAGTAGAAAATTTTGGAGTAAAATATAATTTTCCCATACTTGGGAAATTTTCCATACATGGGAAAAAATATTTTTTTCAAATGGGAAATGTTTCCCATACTTGGGAAAAAATATTTTTCCCAACTATGGGAAAAAAATTGGCCTGAGATTTTAAAGTATTTTCGTGCATCTGGCTGTTAAAAATTAGGCTACGAGTTAAAAGGTCGTTTCAAAAAATAATTCCGGAACTATTTTCAAATTTGGAGTAAAATATCATTTTCCCATACTTGAGAAATTTTTCCCACACTTGGGAAAAAATATTTCCCATACTTGGGTAATTTTTCCTCATACTTGGGAAAATACATTTTTTCCACGCATGGGAAAAAATTCCAAGTATGTGGAACAAAAATTGGGCTGAGATTTAAAAGTATTTCCGAGCATCTGACCAGCAGAAAGTATGCTACGAATTGAAAAGGTCGTTTCAAAAAATGATTCGGGGACGATTTCCAAATTTGGAGTAAAATTTAATTTTCCCATACTTGGAAAAAATATTTCCCATAGGTGGGAAATTTTTCCATACGTGGGAAAAATTATTATGTAATTAAATATTTAATTAATCTTCTGAACCGGAATGATAACCCGCCTGTACAATGAGTTTTTTTTCTAATAATTCGAGACTATCCTGGACAGATTTGCCGTTTAGAATTTCGCGAAAAAATGTTTCCGGCGACTGCATAGAGAAGATGCAATTTTTTTCAGTTCTCCGCCTTTTTATTATTTTTGGTCCAAAATAAAAGGATTTTGTCGAAAAAATTTTTTTTAAATACCAACATTTGAAAAAGCCACCATCATTAATAATTAGCAAATTTTTTTATCAATTTTTACTCATCATTGCGAAAAAATTATTTTCCAGCTTATTATCGTCATTTGTTTTTATTCTCATAAGCTGGGCCATCGCGACAAGCATGAACATTGCCACACGCCTAGCGTTTATTTGTTTCTCTCTCGTGCGTCCGTGTGGTGTTCAACGGTGTGGGTGTGCGAGCGTTTTGTTTCACGAACCCCGCTTCTACCGACGCCGTTCCCTCCACTATCTCAACTTTTTAAAATTTCTCTTCAATCAAGCGGTCATTGATCGACGTTGGTCTACCTTAGTCGATTTTAAATCGCTAATAACTCCACCAAATTTGATTTCACAAAATTTTCGAATAGGACTTTTCTGCTCCGTTTTCGACGCTCGACACGGTCCTTATAATGTGATCAGTAGGTTAGTATACACCCTGTATATGACCTGATACTACCATATCGGATCATATATGTATGAGTGGACATGACAATATACTGTCAGGCCTGGTCAATCTTTCGTATATGATCAGATATGATTATCATGGCCGGGTTCCATTATTTGCTCAAAGCGCTTTGCTCAAAAGGCCCGACCACCCGAGCATGGGCAAATTAAGCGTTTTGAGCGATTTGAACGAATAATGGAACGCGCCCCATATATGATCATATCTCATTATTTTTCCCGGGCGATAATGGGGTGTAACATATAGTAACATTACAGTAATGTAACATGACTGTGTAACGCTTACGCAACATGCTTATAATAATGTGACCCTGGAGAAAATAGAGTATGCAAACACATGTTCGGGAAGTGGCTGCACGTTTCCTAGTGTTTCTGCCATATTGGATTCACCACAATGAATTTTGTATTTTTTTTCAAAAACTGACATGGTTATACTAAATAAAGGGTGGAAGACGGGACCACCGCCATCTTTTGAGTAGCTCGCAACATACAACTGATAAACTATTCTCTGGCGTGTCAAATACATGTTGTGATTTACGTAGTTCATAAACAGTTGATAGCGTAGTGGGTAGCGTGTTAGGTAGATAGGTAGGATAGATGGGTAGGTCGCACGTTTAAGTCCCTGTCGGGGAGAATAAAATCCTGTCGAGAAATCCGTGCAGGATTCTTTTTTTTCAGTGTAATCCTTCCACGACCTATAACGAAGACAAAATAATATGATGAAATAAAAAAATTGTTTAATAATAATAATCTTTTATTTTATATTACTTTAGAATAGTGCAGTATAACTGTTATGACTTTTGTTACATTACCTTGCAATATAACTGTTACATACCGGGTATATAACACGTTTATATAACATAGTTATATTGATGAGTAGGAAATTGTAAGTTACTTACATGTAAGTTACATGTATCATCCAGGTAATATTACCTGTTACAATCGGTAACATAGCCGTTACATTGCTGCAACATAACTGTGTTCACTGGGATACCACACGCTTGGACGCGCAAAAAAAGAGGGGAGGGTATACAAAGGACTGTGACGACTGTACGTCGTCACAAGCTCGTAAAACATGCATATATCTATTAGCACCAGAGAAGTCCTCTATAGGTCCTAATACATCCTACTGAACGTAGGACTTTGCAGGCCTATAGTCGGACCAAAATTTCGACTCGGAATATAATATATATATATATCTATTGGCACCAGAGAAGTCCTCTATAGGTCCTTATACATCCTACTGAACGTAGGACTTTGCAGGTCTATCGTAGGACCAAAATTTAGGCTCGGGAATATATTTATCTCATACAATATACACATCCTTATTACACTATCGTACTTTTCGAGGACGTAAAGACTTTACATGGGCTCTAACGTGAGAGAGCAGCACCAGAATACGTTATGGTAGGACGTCAAGGATCAAAAGAGGTACAAATATGAAAAAGATAGCTCTATCAGGTTCTAAATAGGGATTGCGGACCAAAAAGCGCTTAATAAGGTCTTGTTTAGTATCTAAAGGTTTAAGGTGGTTCTTGCAAAGTCATAAAATCTAGATAGACTGATAAAAATACGTCAAACGTAAAGGTTGAAGTTCCTATAGTATGCTTGCAAAGTTGTAGATTCTTTCACCGTTTGGTTCCGGAGATATCTGCTCGTAAACTTTTTCAATTTAACACTGTGGGTATAGGCCCCAAAGTGAGAAACGAAGCTAGAGTCCTTACTCCTATCAAATTATAATACTTAAAAACTAGATGAGCAGACGAAACTTTGCTGGATCAATGCAATAAATATTATTGAATATTCTGATGAAATTTCGAATTTATTTACCGTACCGTTATAATAAAAAAAAAAACGTCATTTTCTAGCCTCGGGAGCAGACCGATTCTCGCTTGTTTCATGCGTGCCCGCTCACCGCGCTCCGCCGCGCCTACGTTCCCGCTTATTCCCCGCCACGGGTCGCGCAAGAACTACTTTAATGTAGGGACAAAATTTCAACTCGGGTTTTCCGTAGTTTCCCTCCGTCTACGGCGGATGCGATACAGGGGCAAAAGGGGAGGTGAAGCGGCTGCACCCGTGGAACACCGAGGAAGGGCGAATAATGTCGGAGTGGAAGGAAATGGAGGCAGTATGCGTTATGGAGGGCTTTGGACAAAAGTAGAGTGGCCAAAAAAATAAAAATAGAGAGACTCCGACCTTGTAAAAACCACGAGTAGGGGTATAAAAGTAAAACTCCCACATTATTATTATCTATACAATGACTGATATTCCCGTGCAAAATTGTGTGGAACTTCCACAATACTCATCAACAAGCCGATGTCTTTCGCTCACCCCATCTACGGCGCTGGCATTGCTGCTAAGCTGGGACTGCCGGACACTGCATTAAAGCTTAACTCTCTCGAGTTCTTTCTTATCATGATCGTATTTGAGGATAATGGTGCAAGCATAATTTGTTATCGCAGCACATCATAGACCAGAAACTTTTAAAATTATACTTCGTTCTTTGCTGAAGAAAACTTTATTTCATCCACCTCTGTTCCCACTGCCACCGCCATTGCAACCGTCTGAAAAATATGAGGAAAGTTGGACACTCACGATATATATAAAACTGACATAATATTTTTCGACCCAGTGTTCTCCGCTACCGGATTGCACGTGCCTTCTTTTTCGCTTAATCCGGAAGGTATTGGATGGGGTGTCTGTCTACTTTGGGGATGTCTGACTATCACAAGGAAGATATCCTAGGTCGATCACTCCGATTTTGATCTAGTTTATGTATGTTGAAGTGCATCGAAAACTAAGCGACACGTAGATTTTTTTATCGGCCATGAAACACTTTCAGGGGTCGAAACTACCCTCCAAAGACGGAGGTGTCAGGCATTAATTTTGTTGTTTCACCCAAAGAATAAAATATTTTTTAACCGAATTAACTGGAAAAATTTTCTCATAACAAGAAATATAAAATGTTATTTTCTCAATCAGAGAAAAATTTTAGGGGGCGAGCCACCCCTAAATATGATTAAATATATGCAAAAAAATGGTCAAATTCGAGTCTAAAAATCTGAAAAAAATGTAAATTGTGTATGAACTCAAACGAAAATTGACGTGTTGCTGTATTTTGCCGAAAAGAAATATTGCATAAAGTAACTAACCTCGAACACTGTTTATTTTACGTGCGTGCAAAAATGGTCAAACTCAAGTTTGAAAAACTCGAAAAAATGTGTATTGCGTATGAACATCAAAGAAAATTTACGTTATTCTGGATTTTCCCGAAAAAAATATTAAATGGGGTAACCACCCCCGAACGCTGCTTATCTTCCGTGAACGCAAAAAATGGTCAATATCAAGTTGAAAAATCCAGAAAAAATATACATATATTGCGTATAAACGCTAAAGAAAGTTAATGTGCTTTTGGATTTTCGCGAAAAAAAAATATTTGATGGGGTAACTACCCCTTAACGCTGTTTATCCTGCGTGTATGCAAAAAATGGTCAAATTCGAGTTCAAACATCTGGAAAAAATATACTTCGCGCATAAGCATCAAAGAAAATTGAAGGGTCTCTGGATTTTCCGAAAAAAAATATTGGACGGGGTAACTACCTTCGAACGCCGTTCATCAAATTCAAGTTTAAAAATCTGGAAAAATATATATTGCGTATCAACAACATGGTAAATAGACGTGTATTTGGGTTTTTCCGAAAAAATATATTGGTGTGTAACTGATCCCAAACGCCGTGAACGGCGTTTGCACACAAGATGAATCTTGTGTGCATGCAAAACATGATCAAATTCAAGTTTAAAAATCTGAAAAAATGTATATATTGCTTATCATCACCAAGGAAAGTTGACGGATTTTTAACTTTCTTGGAAAAAAAATTGACCAAGGCAACTACCCCTAAATGCTTTCAATTGTTAACGTTTCATTATTTTCTCACTGTAAAAAAATGAATCATCGGGAAGGAAAATACAGTAAGTGTTTGACTGAGTTTTAATACGTTTTTATTGTATAATTTGTCGTTATGGAAATTTTGTTATGATATGTTGATTATGATATTATTTTGTTATGATATGCTATGTTATGATATGATATGGTTTTGTTATGATATATGTTATGATATGATATGATATTATATAATATTATATCAATAACATATGGAAATATTTTATTGATATTTGAATGTTGCAATATAATGACGGTCGTCAAAAAAGCGTGTAGAGACAAGGAATTTTTACACCATGAACATCGAATAACAGCGAGGGTTGTGCAGTCTTGGATTTTGCAATGCATCTTACAAGAATCTCCAAAACTGAACTCAACTGGATTTTCGAATTCTTCTGATTTTTCTTCCAATGTACCCAGATTTATACCAAGAGTATTCAAAAAAATTAGTGTATCGTGGGGGGGATAACTGATTGTGGACCAAAGATTGCAATTTGATCATGTTATTTCGTAAATGTAGATTGATATCGTGATTCATTAGAATGGCGCGGTCTAAAAAGAGATAAACTTCCAAAAGCCCGAAACCGAATTCCACATTGAGATTTGGCATACGCCCTCGATTTGCATATCCAAGGATCGTCCCAAAAGAATTTTAGGCGACTCACAAGAGTTCTAAAATTATCGGATATCTATCGTAGTGCGCACTCCTACATCTACTCTTTCGACATGTTAGGACACGGCGCGTGCATGCGTGCGCACGCGCACGTCTGTGTGTGCGCGCGCGCACGTGTGTGTGTGTGTGTGCCTGTGGATGTGTGAGTATTTGTGTGTGCGCACGTGTGTGTGTGTGTGTGATCGTTCAAATAAATAGTTTAAAACATAGAAATCTTGGTTCGTGATAATCGAGGGGGGTGGGGGAGGGGGGGGCTCCGCCGACCTGAACCCTCCGCCGGGGCTTCGCCGCTGGATCCGACCGGGGCTCCGCCCCTGAACCGCGGTGGACCACCCTCATACGCACACGTAGACACAAACACGCATGCAAACACACACCCACACACATACACACACCAACTCACAGACCCACACCTACTCACGAAAGAACGCACACACACGAACACACACACACACGCACGCACGCACGCACGCACGCACGCACGCACGCACACACACACACACACACACACACACACACACACACACATACACACACACACACACACGCAATATGACACAACTACCCATAAAACTCATGAAAAAATCGCCGAAATTCCAAAACTTACCAAATTGACTTTTTTACTTTCAATCGCTATAGCGCCGTTATTGGATCAAAAATCGATTTTTTTTTACTCTTGAAAAAGTGTTTATTTTTGCCGAAATATCAATATCGCATGGTCAAAATTTGGCATTGCGATATCGTAGTATCCCCCTTACTTGTATACTATATTTTTCTGTCAACAACCACTCAGGTATGCACGTAAAACGATGAGTCATATTGCAGTAACGCGTAAAAATATCCATTATGCAAATTCAACAAGTCAAACATGTATTATTGTAATGATCATAGATCCTTGTGAGCAAGAATGAATACCTAATTCAGTTTTTTATTATAGTTGCTTCCAAATATGAAGATGCTCTGCAAGTTTCTGCTGTAGATGACAATAATGATGCACAAAAGAACGTGATGCAAAGAGCCTCTCAGGGCGCAGATGTCCACGATAGCTTTAATATGAACGTTGACACTGATATTGTTGCAGAGATGGGGATAAACACACAACACGAACATGATCGGGATACATCAGATATCAGTTTTGTCGGATGTGTCGATGAAGACATAAGAATGGATATACAGGAGGAAACTGAACTTGTGAATCTCGAGAATCAAACAGAACCTACTTTTGACTCCAAAAAATTAGTAGACACAAACAAACATTGTTGATGAATTACGTCAGTGGGCCATAGTTTCGAACATCCAACAAAATCATCTGGATATATTTCTCCAAATTTTACGTAGAGAGTTTATCCCTAGTCTACCAAAATCGTCAAAAACATTACTTCACACATCCTCAACTTCGTATTTTATCGCAGAGATGGAAGACGCTGGTATTTTTAGAGGTCCTGGACAATGTGTATATTTTACTATAGAAGAGGGCCTTCAGCGATGTGTCAATCCTCATATTCACAACGATACTGTTAAATTGATATTTAATGTTGATGGGCTACCAATATCGAATTCTTCTTCCAAATGTTTCTGGCGAATACTATGCAAAACTCATTGTGTACTAGATATCTACAGTCCATTCCCTGTCGCAATTTATCTTGGTATGAAAAAACGGAAAAACTTGGAAAATTATCTCGAGCAGTTTATACAAGAAATTGATCATTTGCAAGAACACGGTATCGTTATATCTGGAAAAAGATACAAAGTTGGACTCAAGTGCTTTATCGCTGATACACCAGCTCGGGCCTTCTTAAAATCTTGCAAGTGTCATGGAGGATACAGTGCCTGTGATAAATGCGTTGTTCGCGGGCAATCAGAACGCACAGGGAGGGGATCAACTATAGTACACCCAGGGGTTAATCATCAAGAGCGTACAGATCTATCGTTTCGACAACAGAAAGATCCACAACATCATACGGGCATATCTCTACTGTTGAATGTAAAACCTGATCTGAACATAGTTGTGCTGTGCTCATTAGATCGGATGCATTTAATTTCCGGTGTAGTCAAAATAAATGATTGGATATTGGATGAAGGGTATACAAAAGTATGGCTAACTTCAAGTCAGAAAAAGGAACTGTCTCGTAGACAGTTCGTATCTTTGCGGAGGCAAGTTTCATCTGAATTTCAGCGCAAGCCAAGATCTATTTTCGACGTCTCACAGTGAAAAAAACTAATAAGTATTTGAACAAATTTGTGATTGCTCTACCATTATTGTACAGTCCAGCTTCCGAAGTGATAAACATGCAAAATTTGGTACATTTGGCTGACGACGCTATGAACATGGGACGCAGCTTAAGCAGAGTCAATTGTTTCCCATTTGAGAGTGAACTTGGAGCGCTGAAAAAAAAACTGCGAATATCAAACAAACCTCTGGCACAGACATGCCGGCAATATCAGGAAAAAAATTCACTCCAACAACAGCAACAGCTGTCTCTTCCTCCTATTATTAAAGTTCATACCAGCTGTAGCAATGAGGGAATTACAATTGTACGTTCTCCCAAATTTCATTGAATGCATTTATCTAGCACATCGCCTAATGATATGGTACTACCCTGGCGAAAATAAAGTGTGCAAAGAAATGTTCATGAGGTGTGTAGGAAGTGGATGCACGCTTCCTGAAGTGTTTTGTCACAGTTGCGCACGGTTCACGCACACTTCGAGCCTTGAACTCTTTATCACACTTTATGCACACTTCATGCACACTTCATGCACACGCGATTCTAGGTGTGTGGAAATTGGATGCACGCTTCCTGAAGTGTTTTGTCACAATTGCGTACACTTCACGCACCCTTCGAGCCTTGACCTTTTTTTTACACTTTATGCACACTTCATGCACACCCCGAATCTGAGTTTGTGCACATCCGGTGCGCACTTTCTGGACGCTCAGGGGATGAACATTCGCGCACTATTCCAACACATTAGATCACCTTTCCCTGGCAAAAATGGAGTGTACAAAAAAGTGTTCATCAGGCTTGTGGGAAGTAACTGCACGCTTCCTGGAGTGTTTTCTCACAGTTGCGCACAGTTCACGCACGCTTCGAGCCTTGCCCTCTTTGACATACTTCATGCACACTTCATGCACACCCCGATTCTGAGTTTGTGCACGTCCGGTGCACATTTGCTGGACGCTTAAGGGATCAACATTCGCGCACGCTCCCAATATTTTCGTTATTCCGTCGAAATTAATTTTTTCCCTACCTGAGATTTTAACTGAGAACTACCTAACGACCTACCTACCGACTGACACGCTACCACTACACTATTGATTCCTTAGGACTTTCTTGTATTTAAATGGTATTAGTCTATGAGTTCAAATGAAAAAGCGCTGTCTCACCAGGTTGGATATAGAACAGCGTGATATTCAGTCAAAAGGTGATATTTATGTAATATTAAATAATTATCGTTCTATATTATATAAATATATCGCCGCCGCCACCACCGCCGCCGTGTCAAGAATACACCTTGACCTATACCAACCCAAACCCAAACCCAAACCCAAACCAAACATGACCATTTTTATCGTATCTACTGAGAAAAAATTTTATTTTTTGTTTTGGATTTCTCTCAGCTATGTCCTGGCATTTGCCCAATGCCCCAGGGAAAACCAAAACTTAAAAACCTGGGAAGGACATTTCTATATACGGTTTACAATATATTTACAATTTATTGAAATGTTCTTAAATAATTCCATGAAATGTTTTTGTATTATCTAATCTGTTTAAATAACTATCTGAAGCACACATAAATTTAAGCACACATAAATTTTCCACTACCGCCGCTACCGTCTCCATTTCAGTTTTTAGAATTGCTTCCCTCTTTTTCACTCTTCCTTTTCGTCATCGGTCGATCGTTCTATATTTGTTTCACGTTATAAAAATAGGGGAGAATTACAATCGAACTGTTATAAAAGAATTTTAATAATACTATGTATGGGGTAGTATATATTTTTCTTTTTTTGGTATCCCCAGTAGCCTATTAGGTCATTGGTTGTTGTCAATTTTATATTACAATCATTCCAAGAAATTTAAGAAAAATATAACTCACATAATAATTTATCATCCTGTATTTCGACGAATTAATTTTCCTCCTAAAATAAGCTCATTCAATGGCATCATCGGTACTTCGATAATTTTTATATGCTCGATATTTTGAATTTTCAGGTAAATGTTTTTATTCTCTGGAATAAATGATTAGATGAAATTTTTTTTTATGTTGTTAGTTTTCATTTTTAATTCTATGAGTGTAAAAAAATGTATTACCATATTCTTGGACTTCTCCTATAACCTCAATTTTTTGGCCTTGACTGATTTTAATTTTTTCTTTTATGTTTGAAATCACCACCTCGAGCTTGAAGATCCCGTCGGTGATTGTCCCGGTATATTCACTAGATTTGATTTTATTAATCATAATAAATCGGTCACGTAGATACCCCTCGCATTCTGAATGTTAAATGTTAGTAATTATGATCAATATTAATTTATATTATATATGCTTATTATTATTTAAAATACAAATTTATTACGTACTTATGTGTCCAATTTTATCATTAATTTGATCAATATTAATTTTTTCAATGTTGCCATAAATTTGTAGAACGCCAAATTGGCCTAAGTTTAAGAATACGGTACATTGTAAACCGTAGCTAGACTAATGTCCTTCCCAGAACACAAACACAGGTTACAAACACAGAATGGGGGGTTGGCGCGCGAAGCGCGCAGGGGGGCGAAGCCCCCCTAGTATATATATATATATATGTCACATCGCAATGGAAATCAGTTTCCAACGGCTCTCTCGATTCCTTCCTTGTTTATGAAGGGTCAAGTGGCAGGCATCGGGTGACAGAACGACGACAAGACGTTCGAAGAAAGACCTACCCCGTTGATGGTGCGTGGTGCATGTATCACGAGTGTGTTGTATTGCGTAGAGGCCTAAGAAAAAGTAGAGTGGGAGACTAAGAGGTCTCGGTCATGAGTTGATTCCTTCTTGGGTCATTGGGTCGAAAGGACTGATTTTTAATAAGGCTCTGCGCAAGGCACCTCACTAGCACTGCTATCGGATGGCTACATTTTGTTTCATTTGAATTCTTTTGTATTATATCGATTCATCAATAAATTGTGTAAGCCGTGTCACTGCGGCAGTCAGTGAGATACACTGTTGCTTCTCAGATTGATACTAGCACTCCTAAATCTTATTATTATTATTTTTTTTTTTTATATCTGACATATATATATTGTCACGGCACTTTTCACTTTGCCAGACGTTGTTACCAGGCGAACCAGGGCTAGATATTCGCCAACGAAATTTATTTAAGCAAAAAAAAAGAAATCGACAAGGATGAATTCACAAAAAAAAGAATACAAAAGTTTATTCGGATGACCCAAGCGACTCGCGCACGCGACAGCTCTCGAGCGTGGCGAGGACGCGCAATACAACAGAAAATGATCATTTGCAAACAAAAAAAAAGGAACGCAAAAAAAAGAAAAAGAAAGGTTGATCGTGCTTAGCGATATCGGCGTGTACTCTATGATTGTTGGGCGCCAGTCGATGCCAGTCGACAAAATTCTTATTACTAATTACTCGAATACAAAAAGAACAAAGGGGGGGGGGGGGGGAATTATTATATCTCAGGGTCTATGGATTTTCCGGCTCGCGGGCCTCTTAATTATTACCCACGTCGGGTTTTCGTGATTACGGAAAATAATCAAACTCAAACAATGATATGAAAAACTACTAATAAAAAGAAAGGAAAATGGGGACGACGGGTGAGAAAAATCGCGGAAGTGTACAAGGGGAAATCGCGCTGCGTCACCACACACTCACGGATTGACATAAGAAAAAAAGGTAAATTGTCTCAAATAATGTTCGGAGAAATCGCAATTATTAATGGGCGATGGAACGGGCTTACTTTCTTGGTGGTGGGATTTCCACACGCTCCAACTCGTTCTCGATTTTCGCTCGTGATCCTCGATACCCAAGATGGTGGTCACGGCCACGCGCTCGCTCTCTCGCTTTACAATGGTTTCTGATAAGACTCGATACAATGGTTAATTTTCGCTACTGCTCTCTAGGATCGCTCTCGCCGAAGTGACGAGCTCGTTGTCTTCTTCACCGGGACAGCTTGGGGTGGAAGGGTAGGGGGAACCTAGGAATGATTTGGGGATCAAGGGCCTGCGCAATATAAAGGTAGGTCATGGAGGGATCAATAATCGATATCTAATTGAGTCACCGTAGTCGCCGTCACAGGCGCAAGCGCCTTCGATGATTGATACCCCGTAAGGTGCTGCCAAAGATGGAATGTGACGGTCGACTCGGTGACAAATCCATGGACGTACAAAATATCTGGACGGAGCCTTTCCCCGCGGGGGTGAAGCCTCAAGGGTGAGGGGAAAGAAAGTCTGCTGCCACGGATATGACTAACCAAGATGGCGGCGGCAATACTATTTTATATATATATAGTTTATATACATTGTTACGTCCCGGATATTTTAATATTATTTTTCCGTTGGCGTAACGATGTTTGAGGTTGCTCCGAATTTCGACGAGAGTGTGCTCATCGGGGATTGGAGCGATAAGTGGTGATCATTGCAGGTTATTTTTAATAATAATACTCCAGATGGCAGTTGTTTTTAACTTTAACAACAAGAAATCAATTTATTTGAAACACAGTATTTTTATATTTTATATTTTTAAATTTCGTATTCACTTTTGGAATTTTATAACGACCCCGACCATTCTGGTCGGGGCCGGAGTGGAAAACCTTTAAATTTATCCGACTTCGACCATTGTCGTCGACAGTCGTGATCTCACTGAACTCACTTCAGATTTTGATAGTGCAGAGCATCTTCCAGATTACTCCGCGACAAAAAAGAGTGCGTGTGTCGGGCGCTGCACATCTTGGAGGTGCCCAGCGTCCGGCCCGTTACCGTGAGATCCCCAGTGTCAGCAAAATTTACAGACGCTGTGACTGTGGGATCGTCACTGATAACTTGTTCGCACGATGATTGTATTCGGATATTGTTACGTTTTGAGACGTATTTTCGTCTCTGAATGGTTAAAATATTATTTAAAAAAAAAATTTTTATTTCGATTTTTCAAATTATAATTCCAAAAACCCAGGACGTAACAATATATAGGTCTAAATCTGACTAACCAAGATGGCTGACACGGGTTTTCTCCTCACCCCTGTGGCTTCACTCCCCTCATCGAAATTGGTACTTTAGGCTCCGTCCAGATATTTTGTATGTCCATGGACAAATCTCATAGGGGGAAGGGTGGGGGCTCCCTGTGGACACTGGCGCTCGAATTTGCGTATGATGTGACGTTGCTAGCTCATCGATGATTTTTCCCGATAATCCCAGTTGCTCGATATACCGACCGTGCTCTCACAGATGTTCGGTTCCTTTTGGTGTTCTGTCCGTGTGAGGGCCTCGGCGCAGCGGTGTGAGTGGGACGCTCGGCGAAGAAGAGAATGCTATGCGGCGTTGTCGTGGCTTCTCGTACTATTTCGCCGTCTACAGGGTTTGCTTCAATACTTTTTATTGGGGATTTTTAAGTCGACGGGATTATTAAGGAGATTATTGGGTTGATATTGGGCTACGGGGATGGTGAAAGAAGAGTGACGAGGGACGACGGGGTTTCGATGGTTTTCCCATGCTGTGGGTTACTTATTCTTAATTACAGTTTTCGGGTTTTTTGGCGTGTGGTGACGGACTTCGGCGAGGCTTATGCCTCGCCTGTGACACAGTGTTACAATATATATATATATACTAGGGGTGCGTAGGGTGCTACGCGCCCTCACTTAGGGCGCGCATTTAGGTAGGGTTGAGTTTGGGTTTAGGTTTGGGTTTAGGTTTGGATTGGTCCTTCTTTTAAAATTGGACACCCGCTATAAGCTCAATTCCTGAAACAGCGGTGGCGGCAGCGGCGACGGCGGCAGCGGCGATATATCTTTATATTATAGAAATATATATATATATATATATATATATATGTATTATAAATATGTCGGAGATCGATATAGATCACTTCAAGTAGAAGATAACTTGAAGTATGAAAAGGATCAATGATACACGGAGAGAACAAAACGGCGATAGTCATTGTGACTCACGTTGCTGATGCGCGTGAGACAAGCGAGAGATGAAAAAACAGCTTCAAAATGGCCGCAACCGAGTGAAATGTATGTTATAAGGAGGACCACTCGCGTGTTTCACAGTGATCAGAAATGTGAGAAACAATTGAGACTCTCACACCTCCCATCGCTGTTTTCACGGTGTTCGGTATTGTTTTCACGCGCAACAGCACTGTGATGTCGCGGAGATTGGGACGGTTTCATAATAATCCCCGTAGCCGTTTTACTTCAGACTGTATTACCGCGTTCGCGCATGCGCATTCTATAAAATTCATCAGTGGAGCTGATGAATTTGCCCGTCGTTGTTTCACGTATTCTCTCGTAATATGTATTATTATTTATTGTTAATTCCTAATTTGGATCAATTCGTTAGCAGATTGTCGATTTATAGGATGATTTAAAATTCGCGGTCATTTCCTGGTTTTTCAAGGTTTTCTTTGTCTGATTTAAAAAATTCCCGGTCATTTCCCAGTTTCATGTACAGATCGACACCCTGGTTAAGTATCCCAGGTAACAATTTAATCTTTTGACATAAATGTGACGTCTGTACTGTGATGATCCTAATACGTTCATCTGTGAACGTAATCGTTACGTAATAAAGATGGAACTAACGTCTCTGAAACGTAACCTCCATGTAACGATAACTTGTCACAGCCATGTAAGCTTGTTACGTAAAGTATATGGTATGGTGTCACTGTGATAATGCTGTCCATAGAAATGATGTAAGCGATATGGAACCGTTTGTACGTAACGTGTATGGAGCAGTGCAACATATACTTAACGTAACGTGTACGGAGCAGTGTAACATATACGTAACGTGTATGGAGCAGTGTAACATATATGTAACGTGTATGGAGCAGTGTAACATATACGTAACGTGTATGGAGCAGTGTAACATATACGTAACGTGTATGGAGCAGTGTAACATAACGTGTATGGAGCAGTATAATATAACGTGTATGGAGCAGTGCAACATAACGTGTATGGAGCAGTGTAACATAACGTGTATGGAGCGGTGTAACATATACTTTACATAATATTTGCGGATTGGAGTGTGACGTGTAACTAACATAACGTATGCATGCTGTAACCGTAATCCATCGTATCCATGTTGCAGCGTAACTATTCTTGTGCCTTCCTCAAATATGACAGCACGGAAGCATAATTATCGAAATTGGTATTGAAATCATAAATAAAACACACGACACGTGAGCATAATGCTGTATGCTTCACTTATAGGAACTTGCGGGCAGCAGGATTATGTTCGAGGTTATGTTTTGTGACGGGAATCTTGCGATTCGCGTCACCTTCGGCCCATCTCACCATCCTCGACGCCGGGAGAGCCGTTGAGCGCCAGGTAATCTTTTTAATTGAACGGCGGGAATTACCAAACCCGCGAAACTTAACCGGAACTTGATAGGGACGTAAACGAAACACAAAAAAGGGAAGCCGGCGTGTTGGATGGCGAGATCGGTGACGGTACACCCGATTCGCTCAGTGTGTAGGTTGTGGAGAGAGGGCGTGGACGGCTGGCTAACTCTCGAGTGCCTTCCAAAAACGTAATCTGAAATAAATGAACTCAACTCGAAAAAATAACGTATGGGGCCTTGGTTCAGGCAAATTTATTCAATTACTCTCGATAACGTACACGAAAAATCCGATCTTTCACCGAAAGCACACACAAGATAACTCGTGGCGAAATTGACGGGAACTGACGAACGAAGCGATAGCGAAGGGAAGGAAAAGACACGTGGATACGAGAACAGGGATCGAATCGATAGCATAACGAGAGCTCTCAGAGCGGCGAACCACTCTGGTCGAGGGACGCGCAGCAAGAGAGCGAATCGAATAGATCACTCGATCGAAAAGTAACGTGGGAAGAGGGGACGATTACGCGCACGCGTAATCAGATTCCAAGCCCACTCTTCTCCTTACATCACACATACAATAAACTCTATCACAGACATGAAACTCGGAGAAAATTAGAACGATAGCACGAAACTCGAACGGCGAAATATCGCTGACCAATCGATAACTGAAAAGGCCAAGGTGTTATGGCGTGGGGGTTATTCTTTACTTCGGGGATCGTCCTCTGAGGGGTATTCTTCGGATATGGGGGAGATCCAGAACTACCTAAAACTAAGCCTAACGATAGCAATGCGATCGGGCAATCCGCGGCGGCTGGGGGGATCGCAAGCCCCGCCGACAACGGCCTTCCATACGTAAACGGAACTCAAACGTAACCGTCCTTCTCCCCTTCATACCATACACATGAAGCGTCGAGGTTTCCACTCGATCCTCTATACTCTCCTCGATTACTCTCCCAAGAAAGGCCGAATATACCGGGTGGCTCGTTATTTTGGCCCGATCTCACGGTAACTAGGTGTCCTTTCTGTGATTGACCCCTTAAAACAGACTTGAAAATTGAAACGTACGATAACGCGAAAACTGAGGCAAACGATAACGAATCCATACTCTGGATATTAAAATTAACCGAATTATTCGCATATTTTCTCGTAACCGGAGGTCGGAACGACCTGTGACGCTAAAACACAAAAATTGCGTCACAGACCCCCCCTCCATGACTGATACGTATCCGGTTCTGACGATAACTGATTTCTGAAACTTAACTCGAACCCACACCTGAGATACTGGAAAGGAAAATAAATCGGAGGTAACACACAGCAAAAATATACGGTAGTCGTAAAATCCCGAAACTGGTTTATTTAACCAAACTTATCATCTAATAGTAACAAAGCGGGATAACGGTAGCGATAGTAATACCCATATGTGCGAGAACACCCAACCCAAAATACTGCGTAAACTGAATCATGAAAATAACTTGAACGATAGCGAGACGGTAGTCGAAACCCTTATCTTGAGTCACCCGGGTTCTGATGAAACGTCAATGATGTCGGTAACTCCCATAACCCTAATCGTTAACTCGAAAACCTTATAGTAATCTTATCTTTAGTACCTAATAATCTTTGAAATCGATAACTGTTCTTTATCTTAATAGGAACTTCATAAACGAGGACGATATGGCACGTAATATCTGACACGCTAAAACACGGGGCAATACGATAGCATCCAGGAGGCTTTTTGATAACGATAACGGGATCCGTCCTGCGACAGAGTTAGCACGAGAACCTTAAACGTAGTAACGGGAACTTTGAGTATTTTAATAACTTTTTTTTTGTTTTTGTATTTTGTGGTTTTTTTTTCTGTTTTTCTAGTCTTTTCTATCTCTATCTTCTTGCATCCTTACCAGTGACTGAAGGTCAAAGGGAGTTGTCAAATTTTTACTTCATTCATCAAAACAATAGCAGAAGGCTAGGGCAAATCGTCAATTCTGTGGCTTACGCCCGATAACTCGATAACGGTAACTTGAATCGGTAGCGCTTACGATAACTCAGCCAACGTCGTAACGGAAATGGTAACGAATCGGAAATGAGAACAACAATAACGGTCCTACGATCTACAGAACGAGAGCTCATGACAACGTGGTAACGACCAAAAAATGAGCAGAATTTTTAACCATTGCTACGAGAACTCGATGACAATTAGAACTCGGTACGCGACGATCGTATAGTTTCGATAATACGGAGAGCTATTGACCCCGGGGATTATTGACACATCCGGAAACACGCTAACACGAGAGAGGTAACTATCATATCGAACGTTAGCTCGATAGCAATCGAGTCTTTAGCCGAACCGGAATTTACGGAGATGAATATCCCACTCGCGTTGGTCGCGCACGATGTACCCGCGAAACGTCACTCTCATTACGCGAATTACCCTCTTTATCACTGCATGTCACTGAGGTCGGTTGGAATGACCGCCTATTCCCGTGAGACGTACGCACTTTTCCTCGAAACGCGAAACTCGGGCACAGCGAATCTTCCGGTTTCGGCGGGGGCCGGCGCGTACCCATACTCTCGAGGATCTTACCGTGACGAATCGCCGATTTTTCGATTTGACACATCGTCGTCTGATCCGATAACCCAATGGCAATACGATATTCAGGTAACAGGTTCCGGTGTGTGTATCGAACTTGCTCTTGTTCACTCCACTGGGGCGAGGTTCGCGAGAACAAGCCTTTCATACACGAGATGAAATCCCGTACGTGTTCCCCGTCCGCCTGCGTACGATTCGCAATTTCTTCTCGAAGCGCGAGTTGGTAATCGGGGTCCGCGAAATAACCTCGAAACGCCACCTTAACTTCTTCCCACGTATAAAATTCACAACGATGTCCATGATACCAAACGAGTGCAGCGTGACGCAAGAAAAACGGAATAACTTTGAGTAGCTCGTCGTCGTGAATGGGTAGAAGGTCGCGGCCTTCCTCAATTCGTGTCAAAAAATCCTCGACGTCCTCATCTCGACGACCCGAGAACGACAAATCCCACCGTTTCATCGTGTTCAATACAGTCACGGCCGTTAACGGACGCTCAATTTGGGGATCACCGAACTCGTCGTCCGGTAGTTGAAATTCGTTACGTCGTGGAAAGACTCGATAACGTGACGGTTCGCGCCCTGGGTCGAGTACGTTCGGAACGGGATTCGTGCCGCGCGTATCGTGATAACGTAGCTGCATCGAGGCAAAGCTTGACGCGACGGAACGCGCGTCATCGTCGCCGAGTCCGTTATTCCCGTAAGCCAGTAATGGGTTAGGATACCCAACGATATCTTGACTCGTTCTTAGGGTGTTTTGAGGAAGAGTGAGCTCGGGAACCGAAGTCTTCGATCGCCTCGGATTCGTTGTCCGTTTCTTCGATGGTGCATCCGGATGAGGCACGACGTACGGGTCGGTCTGTGCGGATTGCGACACGGTCGGTAACCGTCCGCTTGAAGTATCACCCGTGATGTCTTCGACGTCACCGAACGCCTTTTTCGTGTCAACTTCGTCCATCTTGGGATCCACCGAGCCTTTCGGAATCGCCCCCTTTGACGGAGGGTGCGGTGAGTCACTCAGAGCGAGATGCGAAGAACGAGTTGAACTAATGCGAACAAGTAATGAGAATTTCCGGAGCGTAAATCGGTATCGACGATATAATTTATCGCGATAACAAGAGGACGTATTACGTGAGAGTGATTAGGTGATCACGAAAAGCAGAATAAGGTGAAATCGCGATTTAAAGGATCCGGAAAGGAAAAGGAATGCACTCACTTCGATAACAAAAATGTGAGAGCTGGACGTCGCGTAAAGTAGTGGGTTTGATTTTCCCCAAAACGAACGAAAGGGAGGGATAACAAGGAAGGGAGACTTCAGGAGAGCGGAATTATTTTTCGCGGAGAATCGTTAGTAAATGCGGCGATAACGAATTTACTGTTCCTCGTCGCGTCCGGTGGGCGATAACTGATACACACGTGACGTAGTGTCTCGGTAACGGTCTTTTTCGCGAGGATGCACGCACTGTCCATTCACTTTCGCGTACCCCCTCGATGACGGTTGATCGCGTTTGCTAAGATCTGTCTCGCGAAAGTCCACTGGCTCCAGCGCGCATTGACGCTGAGTATTAATTCGTTCGTTCACGGTCGCGGAAAATGGTGTAATTAATTCCCATAAATTTCCTTCACTGACTATTACCGTTGGTTTGACTAGCGCGATCGGTCACAGTAACGCCGTGAACGAAATATATGTCGAGAGAAAAGGTTTAGAAAAATTATCTAATCCCTTTTTTTTTTTCCAAGTATCTCGTGGTCTCACTTTGTCTCGATAACTCACGCGTGAAATCTCGATAACGTCTGATCACGTTTTTCCTACGGCTAGTCACTGCCAAAGCTTGCACCGCGCACTTGAGGACGGGTTCGTTCGATCGCGCGATCGCGGAAAATTTCGTCATTGACTGTCCAAGACGTCGGTAATATTTCGGAACTCGCGAGTGTCACTTGTAGTACCCGATGGGGGTTTCCCCCTTCCCCGATATTTATTAGGAATATTCTCTCCTCTCCACATAGGAGGTCGCAGCTCATCGAGTCACGTACGCCCAAAAATTTCGAGCACTGTGAACCGTTCACGGTCAACGATGTTTACTTCACGCGCTCGCTTGGTCGAGCGTCTCTCTCGAAATCCTTTGTCCCTTATGTACTAAGATAACGCGACGGCGAAAATGCCGGGGACGATGGTCAGGCTTCGCGAGTGACGAGAGTCGAGAACAAAGACATGTAAGGAAAGATATACGAAAAATTTTTTTTTTCTCTCGGTAGCTGCTCGAACTTTCTCGATGGTCTTCGACTGTTCCTTTGTCCGAGGATCACCTCCCCCCTTTTACTTCGAGCATATTCTCGAAACAGTTCGAGGATAACCGTTAATAACAAGAATAATTTTTTTTTTCTTTTCTCGACCCGATTCGTGGTCTACGAAATTATCGTACGTTCCGAGTTTTTCTGATGACGATATCGTTAACTCGCTGACCAACAAAACCTCGGTAACACCACAGAATGACGGTAGCGAAAATGGTTACAGAAAATTTTCGATAACCATGCCTTCCCTAATTTTACTCCTCTTTTTTTTTTTTTTTTTTTTTTTTTTTGGCATGCGAGAACATTTCATTTTTTTTTTTTCTCTCTTCGGTTTTTTTTTCCATGCATTCGAGAAGTTATTTTAATTTTTTTTTTTTTTTTTTTTTTTTTCGTGCATTCGAGAACATATAGATTCTTTTCAGGCGTTCGAGAGCATTTCTTTTTTTTTTTTCAATTTTGTCTCTTTTTTTTTCATGCGTACGAGAACAATTTTCTATAGTTTTTAATTTTTTTTTCTTTGCTCTCCATACATTCGAGAACGATTGTCTTTTTCATGCGTTCGAGAACGACTTATGTTTTCCTCATGCGTCTACGACAACAATTTTTTTTTTTTCATGCGTTCGAGAACGATTTTCTATTTCCCTTTTTCATGCGTTCGAGAACGATTTTCTTTTTCAAGCGTTCGAGAACGATTTTATTTTATTTTTTTTTATTTTTTTTTTCTTTTTGATAACACCCGATAATAACACCAATTCGATAACTTGAATTCCACGAGAACTCCAGCACCAATCGATAACGAAATTAATAAAATTCGATAACACCATTTGGATACCATGAACCAAAAGTAAAACTTCGTTAACAATATTTATTCGTAGCACTGAACCAAGACTATAATCGAAATAATTTTCTTCTCAAAGAAAAACGTAAAATATACTCACATGTTTGGCACTCGATCGTTAGAGCCCCACGTTGGGCGCCATTTGTGACGGGAATCTTGCGATTCGCGTCACCTTCGGCCCATCTCACCATCCTCGACGCCGGGAGAGCCGTTGAGCGCCAGGTAATCTTTTTAATTGAACGGCGGGAATTACCAAACCCGCGAAACTTAACCGGAACTTGATAGGGACGTAAACGAAACACAAAAAAGGGAAGCCGGCGTGTTGGATGGCGAGATCGGTGACGGTACACCCGATTCGCTCAGTGTGTAGGTTGTGGAGAGAGGGCGTGGACGGCTGGCTAACTCTCGAGTGCCTTCCAAAAACGTAATCTGAAATAAATGAACTCAACTCGAAAAAATAACGTATGGGGCCTTGGTTCAGGCAAATTTATTCAATTACTCTCGATAACGTACACGAAAAATCCGATCTTTCACCGAAAGCACACACAAGATAACTCGTGGCGAAATTGACGGGAACTGACGAACGAAGCGATAGCGAAGGGAAGGAAAAGACACGTGGATACGAGAACAGGGATCGAATAGATAGCATAACGAGAGCTCTCAGAGCGGCGAACCACTCTGGTCGAGGGACGCGCAGCAAGAGAGCGAATCGAATAGATCACTCGATCGAAAAGTAACGTGGGAAGAGGGGACGATTACGCGCACGCGTAATCAGATTCCAAGCCCACTCTTCTCCTTACATCACATATACAATAAACTCTATCACAGACATGAAACTCGGAGAAAATTAGAACGATAACACGAAACTCGAACGGCGAAATATCGCTGACCAATCGATAACTGAAAAGGCCAAGGTGTTATGGCGTGGGGGTTATTCTTTACTTCGGGGATCGTCCTCTGAGGGGTATTCTTCGGATATGGGGGAGATCCAGAACTACCTAAAACTAAGCCTAACGATAGCAATGCGATCGGGCAATCCGCGGCGGCTGGGGGGATCGCAAGCCCCGCCGACAACGGCCTTCCATACGTAAACGGAACTCAAACGTAACCGTCCTTCTCCCCTCCATACCATACACATGAAGCGTCGAGGTTTCCACTCGATCCTCTATACTCTCCTCGATTACTCTCCCAAGAAAGGCCGAATATACCGGGTGGCTCGTTATTTTGGCCCGATCTCACGGTAACTAGGTGTCCTTTCTGTGATTGACCCCTTAAAACAGACTTGAAAATTGAAACGTACGATAACGCGAAAACTGAGGCAAACGATAACGAATCCATACTCTGGATATTAAAATTAACCGAATTATTCGCATATTTTCTCGTAACCGGAGGTCGGAACGACCTGTGACGCTAAAACACAAAAATTGCGTCACAGTTTACATGCTGTCACTTTTAACCCTTTGTGGTCACATCTCTGTAGAATAACTTATTGGTCACACACGGGTAAAATTTACCCTGCCAAGTTTCAAATGTGAAAACTATCAGTCCGATATTATTAGTCAGTGCAAACAATTTTTGTAATGTTTTATTGATCATGAAACTGGGAAATGACCGGGAATTTTTTAAATCAGACAAAGAAAACATTGAAAAACCAGGAAATGACCGCGAATTTTAAATCATCCTATAAATCGACAATCTGCTAACGAATTGATCCAGATTAGGAATTAACAATAAATAATAATACATATTACGAGAGAATACGTGAAACGACGACGGGCAAATTCATCAGCTCCACTGATGAGTTTTATAGAATGCGCATGCGCGAATGCGGTAATACAGTCTTAGGTAAAACGGCTACGGGGATTATTATGAAACCGTCCCTATCTTCGCGACATCACAGTGCTGTTGCGCGTGAAAACAATACCGAACACCGTGAAAACAGCGATGGGAGGTGTGAGAGTCTCAATTGTTTCTCACAGTTCTGATCACTGTGAAACACGCGCGTGGTCCTCCTTATAACATACATTTCACTCGGTTGCGGCCATTTTGAAGCTGTTTTTTCATCTCTCGCTTGTCTCACGCGCATCAGCAACGTGAGTCACAATGACTATCTCCGTTTTGTTCTCTCCGTGTATCTTGCGTCAAGCGTTGTTCCAAGAAATGAAGATGTAAACTCTGGTTGCTAAGCAACAGGAGGTTGAATAGGGTATAACGCTTGGATGAAATCGACAGTTGAGATTGGGAGATTGACAGCTCGATATGTTCGCGATCATCGCGCAGATATTTATTTGAATATTCAAAGAATAAATAAATTTAAAATGAATAATAATAATTCTTGTGATTCGTCTCCCTCCTTCCGCGGTTGATGCTCGACATCAGAAGTGGGATCGGAATCCAATTCTGTGAAAGAAAAAAAATTTTCCAATTCTGTGAAAGAAAAAACTTTTAGAACTACAACAAAAGAATTTCATGGAAATTCTGAAAAATGTTAATCCAAATAACACGAAAATTGATTTACCTGAGTTTGATCCTGGAAAAGAAAATAACGTTCGAGCATGGATCGTCACTTCAGAAATGTGTATGTCCAGTCGATTATTAAAAGGTGCCTCTTTCATCAACGCCTTGACTCGTGCCATGAAAAGTGAAGCATCATCCTGGTTCACTCAAATCGTGCATCCTGAATTGGATTGGGACGAATTTGAGACGATATTTTCTCTTTGTTACGAGAATCAAGAAACGCTCGCTTCCTTTCTTATCAATTTGAACAAAGGAAAACCGAGAGAAGGGGAATGTATTGCTGCTTATGCTAATACTGTCGTGAATTCGATAATTAATCAGTGGAAAAAGTGTTCCATTGAAGAAATCGCTGTGTCTGTCGCCCTGTCGCGTGCTTCTGAATTTGAGTCACGTTTTCAGCATCTCGCCTTCACTGAAGAAATAACAACGAGAAATAAATTACAAACGGAATTAAAAGCGATTCCATTCTTAAAAAGGAAAAATCCAGAAGGACAACCTGAGAGAAATCTTACTGATATGAAATGATTTAAAGAAGCCACTTCGTCTCATGACATCAAATGTTTCTACTGGGAAAATTGGGGCATAAGTCGATTGAATGCCGTATACAAAAGCAAGACAACAATAATTCTTCAAAACCGAATACGTCACAAGGAGAAGAATCTTCAAGGGCCACTGTTGTCAAGAAACTTGTCACCTGTTACAAATGTCAAGAGAAAGGCCATTACGCTTCTCAATGCCACGAAACAAGGAGGAATTAATTTCCTGGGAATAATAATAAATCAAATACCGAAAACCGAGTTGACGTGTGTGAAGTAAATTCACCCTCCAGCATTCTCTGACACGCAAGTGAGCGATTTTGTTTCTATTTTAATTGGTGCTGAATGTTCCTTGATTAAAGAATGGATGTCTTCAGTGTTTTCTGAAAAAAAAAATAATAATAATAATCATAATAATAATAATAATAATATAACGTTGTGACAATGACAGGAATTGGCCAAACGAGTATAAACAGTACTTTACAGATACTAACGAATATAAGTATTGATGACATTACATAGGAAATTCTTTTCCATGTTCTGCCAGATCATTTTCTGAAAAATGATATTATGATTGGTCGAGAAATTCTGAGTCACAATCTAACGATTCTTATTTTCTTATATCTTCGAATGAATTGAAACTACAAAGACACAATCGAGTGAAAATTCTAAATATTAACGAATCTAACAAAGTAAACTTTGACAATATTAACACTGACGTTTCCTCAAATTCAAAAGAAAGATTGCTCTTGATTTAAAAAAAATAGCATTGAGGCATTGAAATCCGGAATGTCTTTATTTGGCACACCTACCGGAATTATTGCAGATCAAGGTCGTTGCTTTGCCAACAATGAATTTCGTGAATTTTGTTTAACGCAAAATATTCAGTTACATTTAATTGCAACTAGTAGCTTTCGTGCCAATGGTAAAGTGGAACGTGTTATGGGAATATTAAAAAATATGTTGACCATTGCAGAAAATTCCAGTGAACGCTCTTGGCAGGATGCTTTACCTGATATACAGTTGGCAATTAACTGCACGCAAAATCGAGTTCCAAAATCAAGTCCTCTTGAATTGATGATTGGAAAAGTGGCAAGACCTCTTGAACTTATGTTCACACATGATAAGGATTCTGAAACAGATTTATTAGAAAAAAGATCAATGGCAATCAATAATATCGAAAAAAAAGCCCAGAATATGAAAAAGAAAGATTCGATAACACAAAAGCACCGGTGGTGAAATTTTCTAAAAACGAATTTGTTCTTCTAAAAAATAAAGAAAGGAACCAAAATAAACTTGATCCAAAATATAAGTGACCGCATCAAATCAC
The DNA here is from genome assembly GCA_963564615.1 of Rhorus exstirpatorius. Classification (NCBI taxonomy): domain Eukaryota; kingdom Metazoa; phylum Arthropoda; class Insecta; order Hymenoptera; family Ichneumonidae; genus Rhorus; species Rhorus exstirpatorius. Next base: position 2,119,113 of record OY751314.1, on the reverse strand, counting down.
AAAAATTTTGGAAAGAGATAGATATGCTCTGAAAGCTTTTAATTCTAATAGAGTATTCAAATATGCTCATGATCGTTTCAGAAAGATGCCGGATGGATATAATCTGGAGTAATTGTCATAATCAATTTGTTTTTGTTCTGAGTTATTTTTTTTTATTATGATATGATCAAACTTGTTAAAACAAAATACGTTTTGTATTGTGATTCCACATATTTCTGCTATGTATAGAGTTGTAAATACATTTCAGAAAAGTTGACTGAGCATAAATATTTTTGCAACAGTGAATTGAATGGTGTATTCTTTCTATAACACGTGCGATTTTAATTAAGGGCTCTCAAAACATATCGGTCACCTTCCGATCTTATCATATTAGGCGACTTTCTCTATACTATCGACTGTTCTCTTTTTTTTTACCGCTCGGCCTTCCTGATCATTTTATTATTTCAAAAATCATTATTATTCCGAAACGATTTTCTTCAACAAATCCATGAATTTTAACAATTTCAGCACAAAATAATTAAGAACAAATCCGGTGACAAACTGTCGACAACACCCTATCATCACAAAAATTATCGTCTTTCCATAAGACCAAGAACTAAAATCTTCTCAAAAGACTTGCGTTCTTCTCATGAGATTTACATTATTATCCAAAGACATGTAATCTCCACATAACATTGCCAATTATCCATTAGACTTCACATATTTGACTGTATGACAACACGAAGTTGTCCATACATCAACATTCCCAAAACACAGTCGCCTCATGCGACAGCACCACACCATTAGCCGTTACATTGCACCATCTCCGCTCACCGAAATGAATTACTTTCAACCAATAAACGTAATGAATTTATGCTCCAGGATCATGATCAAACCACGAAGGAAATGACAATCATTTACCGCTTTAATACTCTTATAAGTTTCTTATAATAGGTGCGTCAACAAGGATATCACAAGGAATGCACTGGATTTACAATTTGATACTTGGAATACTCAATGTCACTTCAAGGATTCGTCAGAACAAATATTTAGCTCTGAAGGTACATCACAGTCGGGCATTGCTCGAAAACGATCATGAGCATATTTATACGTTCGATTACAATTTAGGGATTTTAATATTGTGACAGAAAAACCACGTTGATGATAATTTCCTCGACGTCATCGATCCATATCGCTAAAATACACGTAAGATCGTACCTAAGATCCGGGCGAGCGCTGGTAAGAATAGTCGACAACGGTGTACTGTAAGATTAATTTGACAACACCGCGTGGTGAACATATAAAAGGGATAGCCCCGCACAGGCCAAAAAACTTGTCTCTCCCGTGTTTCGCTGGTCGAATAATTTGAGTCATAGAGCCTCGTAGGCTGTCTCTCTCTCTCTCCGTCTGTGTGAGAAGAGCAGTCACGAGCGTTATATACTTTGTAGACCGTTTTAAGAATTCTCTCCGTCTGTAGAGTGTAGAGTCAAATAATTTTCTATACTATCGTACCCCGAGGTTCGTCGCATTGTCTAACACACCTTGGGTAGTCAGTCTATATTTTTCAAAACCGGTGATACGAATGAAACTTCGGGAGAGTTTTATCTAAGATGCAATGAACACTCTCTCAAAATTTCAGGGTATGTTGCCAGGCAAATTATTGCGAACGAGTAATTTAAAATTACCTATATTAACATGGGTCTTATGACAGTTCATTCCATTTTCACCAGAAGTGACATGATATCTTTTGATAAAGACGAGAGATCTCATTCAAATTTTGAGTATTGAAAGATGAAATCGTGAACTTTCCAATGGTATTTAAAAAATTTTGTCTTGCCAGGGATTTTCCAGAGAAATTTAATCGCGAAAGTCATCGTGTGTGCAAATCTCAGATACAATATGTCTGTCATTCTACACGCGAGGAAACATATGAATATCAGCTATCGTTTTTGACTTGATCGCTCTGATAGCGTTAAATACTTTTGTCAGTTGAGACTTTATTTATAATATTATTTATAATAAATTATGGATAAAATATCACGGGAAACGTCGGGAAATATCACGGGAAATATCACAAATATCACGGGAAACACGGGAAACATCGAAATTCATACATTTTATTTAGACAGAGTATTTAGAAAATATTATGATAGGTTTTATGATTTTTTTTCACGTCACGATTTTTGACTAGTTTTGTCACTGATGGGTCGCCTTAAGCTGGGGTATTTTCTTTGGAAACATTTTCCAAGTTTTCCGGAATGGTATTTGATGAGCTACTTTGACATGCGGAAATTTTGTATCCAAATTTTCCACAATTGAAACATTTTAATGATGATCTCAAACGTTTTGGGTCAAATGATGAGCCGTCTTCGGCTTGAGAAAAGGGAAAACCCCTTTTTCGATATTCAACTGCCATGACTTCTTATTGAAGCTTTGTAGGAGAATTTATTTCCGTTGTGAGGGCCAAACGTTTTAAACGTGAATTAAATTGAGCCACATGTGCCAGAACAAACGAAACGGAAATTTCTTTGGCAGTCATCGATTCGAGTCGCGGTATAAGGGTACTCAAGATTCGGCTAAAATATGCAGCGATATTTTCATCCTCGTTCGGTTGACGAGAATATAAAGAAAGTAACGTTGCTGCAGGAGTCTCGATAATATTATAACGGGAAAGAAAAATATTCTTGAATTGTTCCCAAGTCATTCCAGGAAAACTGATTTATGCAAACCACGATGCAGCGAATCCTTTCATTGCTTTGCTCAAGGCAATTATTAATTTTCTTCCTTGAAGTTCTTGTTCTTGCATACACAAGTTAGCTGTCGAATATCAGGCTCGAGCATTGACATTACATTCGTCAGGATTAAATTCAGGCAGTATAATTTCTTGACGAGAATCAATAGAAGGACCTCGGATACTTCGTATTAACTCCATCGTATTTTTATTTTGATTTTCTATCAAAATTCGCCAACGATCTTCGGATGAATTTTCATTCCGTTGAGAAGTCTCAGGCGGAGATTCGGAGATTGACGGTTCCACGTCCCTTGGTAATCCCACTTCGGATGTCGGAGAAAGGCCAGATACCACCCGTGAATTTAGTATCTTGCGTGTGGGACACATATTGAACCGTATTATTCATCAATAACAAATTAATAAACTCCGAACTTCGATTTACAAATTATTTAGAAGAGACTCGATTGTCAACTTGACAGAGTGACGTCAATTCGATCTGAGATTTTCTCGTTGGCTGACTTCCGCTTCTTCTTTATTTTCTTGTTATCAACTCTTTCAAAATAATCGAAGGAAGCAACGACTGCTTCGTTCTTCTATTCCTCGACATATAATTATATAATAACACATAAATATTACATCAAAGATAATAAATATATATAATATCCTTGTTTAAATCTATTGCGGTAATCCTTGTTTGAGCCTGACCGGACTCCACATGGATTCAACTATCAAAGGTTCCTATTAAATTTTAACCTGGCAACCTGTGATTGCCTTATCGGGGCCTTTTCGGGCTGCATCCGGAAAAATCATATTAGGGATTCTACATTTAAACCTGTTCGGGGCCCAATTATTATCAGGGCTTCCCTGATTATTTTCTACACGGGTGGTAACTCGATTAAATACGAATTCGGAAAAAAATGGACAGATTTATAAGATGATGAAAGCTCACGTAATCATAACTTTCAATCAATAGACTGAACTCGGGCAATACTATATTACTGAATGTATTTAGAATTAAAACGAATCCATTAATAAGTGAATTCGTTGAAAGAATTGGTTCGGAAATTCTATCGCTCAGTTGAATTCGTCGTATCGAATACTATGCCATTCATTCCGTTTGAAGCATTGATTTGAATTGCACATAACGAAAAAGAATTCGAAGGCTCGGATTAATTCGTCAACAAAATTTGGTATTCCTTCAAAAAAATTCACTCGTATAGAAAAAAAATATGATTTTTACTTCGGATGATTTTTATATTCTTTGAAACGAATTGATTCGGATGAAAAGAACAGAATCGAATTGGAAATTGCAATCCCTTATTCCAAATAAATCATTGAAACGAATAGGCCGTGAGAGGTGGCATTGACGCGGACAGGACGGGATAGGAAAGAACGGATGAAATCGAATATAAACGAATAAAAATATTGAAACGAACATTTTCTCATTGGAATAAAACATGCTTGATTCGAAAATCTAAAGAAACGAGATCCATAATTCCGTTCCGTTTCTATAGTTTTTCGATTGTTGGGAAGTAACATGTTATGTATTATTTTTTATATTGTTACGTCCTGGGTGAGAACGATAGGGTATAAGTAGAAATAGGGGTGCCTCTTGTTGGGACCGGAATGCGCCGGTCGGGGATAGAGGCAAGAGTGAGGTGATCGTGTGACGCTACTTACGTGAAACGTAGATTTTTCTTACTTTCTTTGGTAAAACGTGGTGTTTTACCGTGGTTTTTGTTGGATGATTTTTGTTTGGGCGTAGCGAGTGTTTAGTGATGAAGACGACGTTGTCGATTGAGGTGTCGCTCGAGTTGTTGTTGCTGTGCTCGTACATTAAACAATTCTTCCCTGGAGCGAGTCGTTATTATTTTCGTATTTACCGCTTCGTCGTTTGCTCGTAAAAGTCTGAATGAAAAAGTTATCCTTCGAGTGTGTCCTATTTTCGGGTGGGACTTCCACACGATGGGGTTGGAATCTCCACCCCAGTGCGTGCATCTAGTGCACGGATTTGTGGTTGGCTGGTTAGAGTACAGAGCGTGCATCTGGCGCACAGGGCTGTACCCGGAGAGAGGAATAAGTAACTACGTGAGCATGTGCATCTAGCGCACAATGCTGTAGTTAGAGAGAGTGAGAAAAGTAACTACTCAGGCAGGTGCATCTAGCGCACAGTACTGTAGTTAGAGAGAGTTAGAAAAGTAACTACGTGAGCATGTGCATCTAGCGCACTATGTTGTAGTTAGAGAGTAGTAACTACGTAAGCGCGTGCATCTAGCGCACAGCACTGTAGTTAAAGAGTATGAGAGGAAACTACTAGAGAACGTGCATCTGGCGCACAGAACTGTAGTTGGGAAGAGGCGTTGGGAACACGTGAGTTTTGGTGGGTGTCCCAATCGAAACTGAACAACTTGAAGCATGTTCGTACGTTTTATCAATTACTTTCCCGTATTTACCGGCCGAATCTATCCTCGTTGGATGAGCGGATGCAGGCGTAGCGGGTTATTTAAATGAGTTTGTCGAATCACTTTTTAATTTCAACAAGTAAATTTCGGCGTTTATTAAAATAGTCCTTGACCAACCCCGTTGGGGAAATCGGACAAGAAGTTTTCACAATTTTTACAATTTTTAAGTTTTAAGCTGCTTTACACGCGGTCGGGTCCCCGAGGTAGACCCGCCGGTTTTTCCGATGGTTCTTCGTTAACCTGTTCGACTGACTCAGTACTCTGACTCTTAACTCTTGACTGTTGATTACTCTCTACTTTTCACTGACTGCTGCTTCTTCTTCTTCTGACTTCTCACTGACTGCTGGTCATTATATAGGCCCTTATTCTATTGTCGCATAAGGTGGGAGATGTCGGCGCGTGAGGGAAGGGTTTCTCTCACGCCTCGACATCCTGCTGACGACAATCGCCAGACGGATTTCCAGTTATTATGGCTGGCGATTTTCATGTCAGCTTCGTGTAATCGACATTGTCCAGACTGATTTCTGACTACTGCCAGTGCAGGAATATCGATACTCACGAAGAAGCTTGTTGTTTATGTTGAGGCTCGTCCCTAGGCGATAAGCGCGGCTATCGTGTGCGAGCCAGCAAGGCGTTGATTTTCACTAACTTCCCGCATCTGCGGGAGCTTGGTGATAACGTGCGACATACGCCGGTTCGTCACTCACGCGCCTTCCCCCCGTGACGAGCCTCGTTCGTAAAAGATTAAAGTTTTTGTGCGTTAGGCGGTGAACTCCGGCAATGGGGAACACCTCTGGTCGTTCATGTTTTCTTGTAATTTAAGTATTAAAAGAACGTATATGAAAAATTTTTAATTTAGGTGGGTATTTCGACCCAGGACGTTACAATATACTGTTTACATAACTGGTATGTAACGTTTTGACGTTACAGTAATGTAATAAAGTTTTATAACCTTCATGTAACATGTAACATGTTTGTAACAATGTGAGTGTACCTTTGGTGATATTTACGTAACGTTAATAGGATGTAACGTAGTAACGATACGGTGGTGTAACATGACTCTGTAACGTTTATATAACATGCTTGTAAAGGTTCCCGGTCAGAAAATCCCAGAAAACAAATCCCATGCAGTAATATCCCATGCGAAAAAATCCCAAACAAAAAAATCCCATGACGAAAAAAATTCAACAACGGAAAAATCCCCGGAAAAAAAATCCCTCAACAGAAACATCCCATAACTAAACATATACTGTCATATTAACATATCGTATGTATATATACATACCAAAAAAACGAAACCTAACCCAATCCCACGCGCACACAAACACGCACACACAAACACACACACCCACGCGCGCGTACGGACACACACACACACACACACATACCCAAACCTAAGCCGAAACCCAAACCAAAAACGAAACCCAAACCGAAACCCGAACCCAAACGCAAACCAAAAACAAAACCCAAACCGAAACCGAAACCCAAACCGAAAACGAAACCCAAACTGTAACCCAAACCCAAACGCGCGCGCGCGCACACACACACACAGGCACACACACACACACACACACAGGCACACACCCACACGCACACACACACACACGCACGCACGCACGCACGCACGCACGCACGCACGCACGCACGCACGCACGCACGCACACACACACACACACACACACACACACACACACACACACACACAGAGGCACAGAGGCACACACACGCACACACACACACGTGCACACGCACGCACGCACGCACGCACGCACGACCGCACGCACACACACACACACACACGCACACGCACACGCACACACACAAACACATGCACGCGCGCGCACAGACACACACACACTAAAACCCAAACCTAAATCTACACTGAAACTAAAACCCAAACCCACGCCCACGTGCTCGCGAGCACGCACGCACACACACACACACACATACACACACACACACATACACTTGCGTAGACACACACACACACACACACACACACACACACACACCAAAACCCAAACCTAAACCCAAATCGATACCGAAACCCAAACCGAAACCCGAACCCATGCTCACGTGCGCACACGCACACTTGTGGCAGTATTATGATGTTTTTGTTATGGGATGTTTTGTCATGGGATTTTTTTGTTGTGGAATTTTTGTCATGGGTTTTTTTTTTGCTTGGAATTTTTTTACTGGGACATTAGTGCATGGGATTTTTGTAACTTCGATTTTCTTACTGGATACCGCTTGTAACGATGTTAGTGTACCTTTGGTGATATTTATGTAACGTTAATGGGGTGTAACTTACATGGAAAGTCTTTCTGCTGACGTTCTATGATTTCGACGAAATTCAAATATGTTAGTCTACATCAAAATCTAAGAGACACGTATTTTTTTTATCGGTGAAAAACGTTTCTAGGGGGTGAAATTATCCTTCAAAGTTCAGACCTCCGAGGGGTACTTTTCAGGTTTCACCTATTTTCACTTGAGATAATCGAATCGAATTATCCAAATGGATAATTACCTTAATGATAAACGATGAAAAATGCAACTGGTTTCTTATCGGGGGGTTGAATAAGAAAAAAGTTATAGGGGTTGAAATTCACAAAATCGTTATAACAAAAAAACTATTGCATCTATCTCGATGGATTCAACTGCACTTTGAAGAGGGCAAAAAAAATACATATAGGTTTTTGTATTTTTTTCACAAATCAAGTTAAGAGGGTGAACTACCCCTATGTATGTTTACATTTTAATCTCAATAAGCCGGCAGTAATTCTTTTTTTTTATATCTTCTCCTAGTGATACGTTTTTTCTTTAAATTCTCAACATCTACATATCCAACGATGGATGGATTTTTCTCGAAATTACTTTTTTATAATTGGTGAAAGTGATAGAACCAAAAGTATCCCAGTGAACACGTTTCATTACAGTAATATAACATGGAAGTTACATGTAATTGTCACAATGCAATAGCTGTGTGATGTAACTGCTACGTAACATGAGAATAATATGTTATATATTATTGGTAATATGCAGGCAATGTAAATGTTATATAACGTTGTTGCATTACAGTTTTATAACTCAAATTTATAACGTTTACAGAACAGGCTTATAACACTTTTTATATAACATTCGTAATGTGCAGGTTATGTGAACGTTACAAAGTGTTGTTCCGTTACAGTTGTATAACTGACATTTGTAACATTGACATAACGTACTTGTAACGACATTTATATAACATTCGTTATAAGCATGTGATGTGAAGGTTATGAACGCGTTTTAGCGTTAAAGCTGTATAACTAAGATTTGTAACGTTTACGCAACATGTTTGTACCATTTTTTATATAACATTCGTAACGTGCAGGTTATGTGAACGTTATAATGCGTTGTAGCATTATATCTGTATATAACTAACATTCATCATATCAACATGTAACGGATGAAAAAATCAAAAGCATTTTGGACCCTATTCAAATTTTCATTTTTAAAGCAGTATCATGTACATACATTTAAAATGTTAAATATATTGTTTAATGTGTTTGTATAATCATAATATGATTATTTATGTCCTGATATGAAATAACATATGCATATAATATTATGGCATGTAGCTCCCAACATACAACTGATCAAGAATTCTCCGGCGTGTCAAATACATGATATGAATTATCAGAGTTCATAAACAGTCGATAGCGTAGTGGGTAGCGTGTTAGGTAGATAGGTAGGATAGATACGAAGGTCGCAGGTTCGAATCCCCGTCGAGGACAGTAAAATCCTATCGAGAAATCCGTGCAAGATTCTTTTTTTTCCAGTGTAACTCTTCTATAACCTATAAAAATGACAAAATAAGATGATGAAGTGCAAAAATTATTTAATAATAATCTTATATTTCATCATATTATTTTAGAATATTGCATTTATATAACTTTTATGACTTTTGTTACATCACATTGTAATATAACTATAACATACCGGGTATATAACACGTTACATAACATGTTATATTGCTGAGTCGGAAATGGCAAGTTACATGCAATTTACATGTAACATCCAGGTAATATTACTTGTAATATTCGGTTATGTTGCCGTTACATTGCTGCAATATTACTGTGTTTACTAGGATACGTCCAATCTTAATGATTTGTTTTTTATTTGCAAGCAATTTGAGACTCTTCTAGTTATACTTAAAAGATTCCATTTAAAATTTATTTAAACAATGGATTTTACCTAATTGAGCAAGGAAAATTGGAAAAAATCAATTTTTTCCGTTAAAAATTCTACCACTTTATGAGTTTTTTATTTTTTGTAACTTTTTACGGTGTTTATACGAATCACATCCATAGTTTGAAAGAATTCACTTATTTATTTTTTTCCGCCAAAAAATAACGGATTGCATAACTTTTACGGATAAGAATTTTTTAATTAGTTAATATTGAATAAACCACAAGACAAATTTCAAGGGGAGCAGTAGCGCAGTGGGTAACGCGCTCGGCTCGCACGCAGTGGCGCGCGATGTGGCCGGGTTCGATTCCCACTGTCGGCACCAATGGAAAAATTTTTCAAGTTTTCTCCGAACCCAGTGGTTCGGAACCCACCTAAAAAAGTAGGTCCAAAGGAAACCAGCGTCTTGGTGTGGTGACCGAAAGGCTGGGAAGATGTCTCGGGTTCGATTCCCGATGTAGTAGCACGGCTGATGACAGCACCACGGGTTCGGACGTAGCTCCAGAAACAGGACATACAAACTACGACTGCCTCTATCCCAAAGTGCTGACATCTAGCGTGTGCGAGACGAGCTCCGGCAGCGGGAAGCATTTCCGTAGCACAGCAGATGGTAAAAGCACAAACGGGCTCGGCGTAGCTCCAGAGGCAGGGCGTACGAACTACGACTGTTTCTGTCCCAGGTGCTGACATGTAGCGGGTGCGCGACAAGCTCCGGCAACGGGGATCGAACCGGGGACAAACGGATACGAGAGGACACCAAGGTTAGATGGTGTGGGAGCCCGCAACCCTCAGGGGAGCCGGTGTAAGAACTCATACCATACCATACCATAAGACGAATTTTAAAAATATCTATTCCTTGTATTTTTCACAAAAATTTAGTAAATACTGACATATTTTCATAGTTATCATAACCCCCCCCCCCCCCCCAAAGCCTTACTTGACGGTGTTATTTGGGAGTCACCCCTATTCACTCTGTGACTCGCTCCTCAAATTAGATTTGAAATACGACCTAGAAGCAGTGATAAAACTGCGATCGCGGAATATATTCACCGCAGTCGGCTATTTTTCTTTCACACGACGAAAGAAGTCACTTACAATTCGAGACTATTTAAAACGAAATTGCAAATATTAATCGAAATGAAGATAAATCCTTTGAACGTTATTAGAATGCTTCTCGCAACTTTTAAAGTTATGCGTTTACCGGATTCGCCAGTAAATAACGATGAAATACAGTTGAAAGAAAACTTTGAAAATATTTTGTTGAGTGCAACGAACGAATACAGTGGTTTCGAAATGGTAGAAGAAAATTCTTTGCATTTCAAACAACCGGTTAAGGATTGGGAAATGGAAATTGTTCAAGATAGAGAATCGGCAAACGCCCTGTATGAACTAGAACTTCCACCTGATACATGCACTCGTGATAACAAAGACTTATCTTACTAGTACAAATTAAGGGCCGTTGACTATTGCTGCAGCGGGAAGGAAGGAAATTAAGGTTTGGGCAGTGTTAAACAAAAGTTCAAGAAAGTGCAATCTATACGACAGTTGCAGCGGTTGGCCCCCAATTTGAACAAGGGCGGGACATACAAAGATAAATTAGCACGAATTTGTGGTTACACTTACGAAAATTTCAAAGCTGCCGTGGATGCTGGTTTAATAGCGCATGATTCCGATTTGAAAAAATGGCCCTTGCTTGCTCAAAAAGAAATAGGGCATACTGATTTTCGTTTCAAAGCATCTCGGACGTGGATAAACTCATTCAAAGCAGCTCATCGTATCGTATCGAGAAAAATTAATACATTCATTACATCCAAAACAATTAAAGATGGAAAAGTCTTGGAACAACAAATTCAAAAATTTGTCTATGACGTAAAGCTAAATATTAGAACGTACGGATTGTCGAATACATTCAACGCAGGTCAGAGTGGCTTCCAACTAGAAATGCATTCCGAAAAAACTTTAGCAGTCGAAGGAGAAAAGTAAGTACAATGTCTTGTACAATCAGTCTCTTCTACGACCCACAGTTACACTATTCAGCCGACTATATCAGCTGACGGCAAGCTGCTATCTCCTCTATTTTTTGTTTAAAAAAAACCAACTGGCAAGATTGGTCCAATAGTGGAGAAAACGCTTTTCAGACCAGATAATGTGTACATAGAAGTATCCAAGACCCTTATTCTAGAAACGTTTCGCATTTTATCACAGCTTGTCGCAGCATATCGTTGTGGCTCCAGTCGTGAAAGTTTCCAATGCGCATGCGCGTGGTCAATGTTTGTAGGATTTGAAGATGCTTGAGATTTTGAATACTGCGATGCATCATGATTTAATTCGCTAAACTAGATACTCGGGAATAGTAGGTTATATTCACGTGAATCGAGTTTTCCGCGTCAGTCGTATTGACAGTTTTTAAATCTTCAATAGGGAAAACGGTTCGAACCTAATACGTATGTGCGGAAAAACGACAACCCGTATATAGCGATATGTACGTATATGTGTGAATTAGTGAGTTTCTCGCATTTTCGGAACTATGCGAAAAAATATTATTATTATTGCGTACTAGTCATTTAATTCATTTGTCAATTAATTGTATTCATGTATAAGTTGTTACCCCCATTGTATAAGAAGGTTCTTTATTAACTTTTGTAAATACACAGCATGAAAGTAAATTATGTAGGTATATATATATATATATATATGATTTCGACAGACCAACAATTTTTTTATTTCGTTTTTGGAGTGGAACTTGACAATTTCATAAATTCGGTATGAATTGATACTTACCACGAGTTTCTTAAATTTTCTTATTAAATTATTATCATAGTTCATTTCTGAACTTACATTGATCATCATGATTGTACTAAAATGATGTTGTATTTTTGAAATATACAAAAATCAATTGAAGGGGGTGCGCGTACTTTGTGACCTCGGACCTCTGACACGGTTTGCTACCATACTCTGCGGTAACGGTAATATCTAGAAAAATTAAACTTTTTTTTGTCAATCTGTACTATGTTTCTACTTCATTTTACGTCTACTTTGATCAAATTATTAATTTTATTAACTGAGAAAACTACACCCGAAATTCATTCAGGGAAATTTTAGTGTGTACCGGATCCTGGTAGAACGGTGGCTGATTTGAAAATGGACCTGGTGCAAACCAAAATTTTGCTCGATCCATTTTGACTGTACTTTTCCCGGTATCAAAATTAATAATTCAATTTAACTAGACTTAAAGTAAAGTAGAAACATGGTATAGATTGACTACATAATTTTCATGTGTCCAGAGGTTACGGTCATCACAGGATACGACATTAAACTGTATCAGAATTCAGAGGCCGCAGGGTGAGTATACGCTCCCAAATTAATTTTTTTATAGTACCCATGAATATATATATTTAGTCTCAAGATGTAGGGAAGAGTATGGTGCACAACGGAATGTTGTGAATGCAATGTTTATGTATACCAAGCATACAGTAAATATCTGTAATTATATAATGCTTAAAATTTGAGATAAATGTTACGAAAAAATTGTGTAAGAAGTAATTTGGATTATCAATAATAATTTAATGTTAAAAATCAACCATTTTTTATAAAAGTTAAAATTTTTGTAGGGATTGCTGTTTTGTACCACCCTTCAACTCAATTATAATATCATTTTATTTTCGTGTATTTGTTCACGCATAGTACGTTTCAATCACTCTTGTTCGCTCACATATTCCGGCTTGGTAGCCCATATCGTTCACGTTGTCGGCATTCTCATTGGGTAGGTCATTATCCTCGAGTTGAACGTCAGGTAAATGGCTATATGGAAGAAAATTAAAGCAGAAGGTCATTACAAAATCAATAGTTTCACTGTGGTTCCACTTACCCACGCGTGATGCGAAAATTATGTAAAACGGCAGATGCCGTAATAAATTTTGCTACTTTTATCGGATCACGATAGCAGAGTTTTCGTTCACGTTTGATGTTTCGCCACACTGCAGTGAGGTGTCCAAAAGTTTGCTCAATTCTGCAGCGCGTCGAAACATGATCTTTGGTGTATCTTTCAGCCGGGGAGCCTTCTGGAGCATTTCGGACAGGTGTCAGTAATACTGGTGAAGGGGTGTAGCCACTGTCACCTTCATTGGTCACATAAAATCATTAATTTTATTTGACAAGCGGATAACGCAACTTAGGGAAGATGGATAACTTCAGTCGATAATGTTTTAACTTTCAGATGACAATTATTAACACATTTGTGTTCATTACAGATTATTCATACCGAGTAGATAGTAACGGCCTTCCGCGCGTGTAATTTGCGCGTCGTGTCTGAGTCTTTCGAAGTAACGCTTCGCTGTACTAAATTCCCACACAAATCTATCGTTGTTGCTCCCGGGACAACAACGTATACTGCGTATACGGAAGTCTGCATCTGAAATCTAGATAATGCTTTCAAATAATTAATGACTTGTGTTTCGCATCGAAGCAAAAATATAAGTATTCGCTAAACGCACAACTTGCACATTCAATGCGTGGAATCCTTTATAGTTGTAGAACGCCTCTTCGTTCTGAGATGGCCTTATAAAAGACACCAGGAAACAATCTATTAAGCCCAAGACCCCACGAATAATAATGTGCTGTTGAAACCTGCGTAAATTTATGTAATTAAAAAGCGTATCATTCATAATGCAGATACTTGTAATAACACAGCTCCATAATACCCTGTAATCACATTTCACGTTTAGAATAATTGAATGAACTACGTCTGTTACCGTTGTTGTACACGTAGCCGTTCTTCTCTCGTTGAAGGCAGCTGTATAAATCTCGATGCAACAGTAACAAGGGCATTTGTAACCCTGTTCAAGCAGCGACTTACAGTTGTCTGGCTGAGAGGGTGATGGTGGTCTTGTCCTACACCCTTCTGGTATCCTCCTTCGGCAAAAAATCTGAGTGCGGCCAGCACTTGTATGTGTACTGGAATTCGAGAGTTGTTGCGTGCCTCAATATGGGCGCGTAAAAGATCGACAAGATTTAGTACCAAATGACAAGGCATTCTGGAAATAATTTAAATAGTACTTTACGTAACTAGTTACAAAAACCAGGAAATGGTTTTTGTCAATTGGTCAAACAAACAAATTGGCAAAGCATATCAAATTTCTCAAAATGAACATGTTTTTATATTAATATATATATTTATTATAATTATATATATTTCCGTATCTTCAATTTTATTCAAAAAACCATGTTCATTTTGAGGAATTTTGTACGTTTTACCAATTTTTGAAATTGGTTATTTATATTCGAATCTACAATCAATGCTTTTAACAATTCATTTTGGACTTATTGATACCTGCTTGGAGACTTGATAAACTTGAAAAAGTGACCATTGTGGTCGAAAAGTGGCGTAAAAAAAAATCGGAACAAGGTATAAAGTCGAAAAACAACCTATGAACGTTTAGGGGAGGAGTCATGCTTTCAATTAAGACAAGAAATACATCCATCATCGCCAATTTTTTGGTTGCCTGACATCATTTTGAACGAAAATCAATATTTTTTACGTGTTAATTAGATGGGAAACCTAAAAAACTCAAACTACAGCACCCTCTGCACCCTCTTTAAACCTAAAGTTTTGAGTGGTAGGAGCGAAGAAAAAAAAATCCATTTTTGACACACCAGTAGCGATACACAATAGTTTCTAGGGATCGAACTGCGTGTCCGTAGCGACTCACAGCACTTTGTACGAGTGAAACTACGCATGTGCGGCGATGCACAAATTTTGATGTGACTGTTAGCACCGAAATTGGCCACTTTCGTCGCGTATTACAAGCGCAAAAAATCGAGTTTTTGACGCAAGTGTGACGACAAATTTAACCACGCACTTCGATCACGATATGCTGTGTTTGGTTCTAGACTAAGATAGCCATACTCACCAATGCTACGAGCATTTGATGATGCCACGTGAGTAATGTAATAAGCAGTAGAAAATGATTAAGAAAAACCGTCATTGGACCTGTATAACTTTCTGAAATATTCGGGATCGATTTCAAAAGGATTCGATGTATCTCGAATCTCTTTTCGGCGGATTCGTAGCTGACGCAGTTGAATGTGCCTCTCCTGCACCTCCTCTTCTTCAATGGCTATTGCCGCTACACCAGCAAGAAACATGTTGCGCTCCCTGTAATGATATCACATTATTATGTATCATAAAATCCGTATTGCATTCTGTTACAATGAGGATGAGTACTTATAACAAGTATTGCATTAAAACATGACTAGGGATAATAGTGTAGGGACCTTCTGCGATTTCAAAGAGTACATTGGAACACAATTCACATGAAAAATAGACAAGAGAAAGTAGATTCGCCTAACTACTCATAATAATACTTACGACACTATCCAGATTCTTCGTCGATCGAGTGAAAACTTGTAAAGATTTTTTTTTTTATCCTCCAGGTATCGACTGACGTCAATGTGCTAAATACAATTTTAAGTTATTTTATTGAACACTACTTAATTCACAATGTACCTTTCAAATAATAAGTAGGGTACTGCTATAGCACTGTTTCGCTCATGATTGATGAGACTAATTGCAAGTACTACTAGCTAATTAATGAAGTCCAAATCGGGATTAATTAAGTTGAGTCGAGAAATTAAGCCACAGATAAAGACCTGAATTTTTATTTTAATTGAATTGAGAGACAACTAATTCGTGGTCAGAATTTATTATATATTACATGCTGTCACTCTGTAAACGATGAAAAAAAGGTTTTAATCACCAACCGGCTAGATCCACTGTCCAAACAATCATCCAAGTTTATCCGTGAAAACCTCTTGACAAATGAAACACTATTAATGTTCCATTCCTTTGAAATTATGAATTATTTGCGACTTTCCAAAACGAATACTAAGTATAACCAAAAACTCAAGAGTCAATACAAATACGTCCATCCGGGCGGGCAGACAGCCAAAACGAAGTTCGATTGTTTCGTAGAATTGACTAATGAAGAAGATTGTTCGGCAAGAGGCTTTGGAGCGCTCGTCGAACGCATGCGCAAAACGCGAACGCGCCGCACATAATTTATTTCAAGCGCGGTCGGATTTGGGCATCCTGATTGATAGAGTTATCCGTCAGATAAACCATCTTCAAATCACAGGATATCTGTCAGATAACTTAATCCGTTGGTGAAGTAATTGGCCCTAAAACGGAACGACAACGTAAATCTCCTTGAGGCCTTGAGGAGAAGTAATAAATATTCTTTGGGTTTGGGTTTGTGTGTAACGGGGTAATAAGTGCAAGTACCATATTTTACATATCAATAAATGTTTTAAAAGTAATCGTATTCATGATTGGAATAAAAATTGAAGGAATCACTTTCAAATTCTAATCAAAATTGTAATTCAAGCGTTTTGACTAGCTCAGAAAATTAATGAAAATCCAATTGAACCCAGTGGAGACGCTATAGATTGCAGTTAACCTGGAATCTCGTACTATTTCTCATCGTTTTCATTCCAACATGAATACAATAGTAAATGATTACACATATATTTCCTTGCATACGCTCGATCGTTACAAACTTCTCATCGTTAATATCCAATTATTTGTAACATATTTCTGCAGAGAAATGCCGCGAAAACGAGCTAATGTTGACCAGTTGGAGGCACTGCTGTATCATATGGAAAGTCACCCCAAATTTGCCAAGGGTCACATAACTGACCTTGGTTATTTAGGTCACGTTAAATATAAGAAAATGTGGCAAGATCTGACTAACTGTTTAAACAATATTGGGCCCGTTCATAAAAGTGCCGATGCATGGATGAAGGTAAAAGTATATAGTCACTATGGAACAGATAGCTGCAACTTATTAATAAATGAAATAAGTAAGGTGTCGCTGGGTTCTCACCTTAACCCTTAGCGGCCACACGGGGTATGTATACGAATGATTTTATAATTAGTTTGGTGCATTCAATTTCAGACATGGAAGTTTCTCAAGAACTCGGCCAAGAAAAAAAAAGCACAGCACACTGTGCAAATGCAGAAGACGGGAAATGAAAGTCCCGTACAATCTTTAAGTGAATTTGACGAACGCGTTTCATACATATTTGGGAAATATGGAACTGGACTTTGCGTTCTTCAAGAAATCGGATTACCATCCAACTCAAGGGATGACGAATTGACTAAGTATTTCATCTTTTGAAAAGTTTTCAAAATTTTGACAAATGGTGATGAATTTGAATTATAAACTTTTAGCTACGTGAAAAGCTTAGGTAGTAAATATATAATAAATTTTCAAAATTCTGATTGAGTGAAATATTTAGCCACATTTTGCCAAAATAATGCGTCATTTCCCGAAATTTGGTCAAAATCAGTTTTGTCCCTTTAGAAAGACTACGAATCGTGTTTTCGAGAGGCGGTGAGAGCGTATATATTCCAATAGCCCCTTAAGCAATACATACACGTCCTTTATGCGAGATACTGTGGTTATCGCAGTTAAAATTAATTATTTAATTTTACTGAACTTCGAAAATTGACATTTCTTTTACAAAAAAAAGTGTTTTTCGAGTATTATTATGCAATTTTTTGACCTCAAGCAAAAAACATATTTGAGAGTCTACGGCTTTTTCGCATGTTAAATGTTTTGTTTTCGGCATACCATATTTTGGTTTTCGGTTTTTTATTTGGTAAATCAATTAAATTTAATGTCACGGTTGCCGTGAATTTTTGGTCCTTCAAGTCTTGTTGCGTTATTGTATGGAAGTATAAAATTGGAGAGAAGTGCAAAAAATTAAAACCTCCCCGTCCTGTGTATAAAAACTTGTCCGATTACCAAATGGAGTTGTAAGATGATATTGGGAATTTTTTTTTCAAATATTAGAGGATTTTTAAACAGCGACACTGCAAACGAAAAAAATTTTTAAATAAAAATTTTTTAATATTTAAAATTTTAGATTTTTTACAATAAATTATTAAAAATTATACAGCACTTAAACGACCAGGTGACCCTGTGTTACGTTAGATGCGTCGTCAAGCCAATTAGGAAGCACGACAGTGGCGGTCATTTGTCGCGCGGCATTTTCGAATAAACAACGACGTGCTGACAAGCCGTCGCTATGGACGATATTAACAAGAGAAAGAGACGTATAACTTGTTTTGTGCCACAGGCTGTATTCAGATAGTAAAAATACACGAAATAAAACATTTATAGCAGTGCCGAAAAGCTGATATTCGCAAAAAGTGGGCAGAAAGTGTTGGGCTCAGCGGCATTTGTACTCTTGTTGATTATTAATTAGCTCCAATTCATATAAAATATTACACAATGCTATTGTAAATTCATGATCACGAATACTTACCGCTGTTCCTTAGATCCTCTAACCTCAGCAGGTACGAAATCTGTGTTGTTTTTCATGTAGGATGCTGCCATAAAAATATCAAATTTCGGCAAATTTGTCGAATTTGCCTTTACAACCCATTCTTGGTCATTTCTTATTTTTTTTTTAATTTTTATTATTTACATTTTCTGCAATCTACACAATGGCATTTTATTATCTTCTCATTCAATTCATTAATAGGTTCAACATTTTTTGACAGAGACGTAAAGAAAATGAAGCACAGAAGTAACCAGGCGCAAATGAAGCTGATGGTCGAATTTATGGACAAAAACATACAATTTGCAAATGGCCAATTGAATGACCCAGAACGTGTCGCTGATTTATGGGCAACGTTAGCGGAGAAGTTAAATTCCTTAGGCGAGGCGAAAGATTCAAAAGGATGGATCAGGGTACAAATTTTACTATTGTCGTGCCTCATACATTTTCGACACAGCGACCTCTGTCGAGGTGCCTTTGGACACATTTTCGATATTTCTGAAATGTTTCCGAAATATGTCAATTGCAATATAAAATTTTGGATACTTCCGAAATATGTCAATTGTAATATAACATTTTCGATATTTCTGAAATATATCTGAAATATGTCAATTGTAATATAACATTTTCGATATTTTTAAAACATTTATGAAATATGCAATTTTCAATATGCAATTTTTAAAGTACTCGTGTATTCCAAGTACCAAGTACCGTAAATACTTGAAGTACCAGTTACTTCAAGTACTTGGTACTACAAGTACGTAGTACTTTAAGTACTCAGGATTTCCAAGTACTTGAAGTAAAAGTACTTGAAGTACTTAAGGAACGCAAGTACTTGAAGTAAAAGTACTTGAAGTACTTAAGGTGCCAGGTACTTGAAGAATTGGGTAATTGAAGTACCAAGTATTCAAATAAAAGTACTTGAAGTACTGAGTACTTGAAGTACCGAGTACTTGAAGTACGTCCAAAATTATGTATCAAATAATTTTCAAGTTTTCAGGTACATCTCGTAAGTTCTAGTACTTATTTTTGATTTCTTACGTACTCTTTAAACTCCTTTGATTTTGATTCGAGTACTTTTTGTATCAAAAAATATTTTCACATTGTGCGATTCACTCAGGCTAGGCAGATTGGAACAGAAATATTGAAACGAAGAATAATAAATAATAAAAAAAATAGCATTGACGATTGTATTCAATATTCATTTAACCTCAGGTTTGAATAAGAAAAAATAAAGAATATAATACACGGATTGTTAAAAACTACTTCAATTTCGTGTTCGTCTTCGAAAAACTTTTCAATTGCACGAGCTGTTATCTTTCAATTTATCGACTTTATCGCGACTATCTATCGCTGATTTTCATAAAGCAAAATAAATTAATTTAAAAAAAAAATGAATACACATCTTTTATAATTACCTTTCCTCTTAAAAATGGAGTTGGTTTCATTCGATTTCCACATAATTTGGCGTTGTTATTACGTCTATTATTATTTATTATTACTATTATTATTTACGTGTATTACCCAGAAGATATGTTTCTTTAATATTGATATGCTACTTTCAGACATGGAATGATCTTGTCAAAAGTGCACAGCAAAGAAGAACCTTGCTACATACCGGCCAAATGAGTATGCCGGTACCAGACCTAGATTTTCGAGTGCTGGCCATTACCAACAAAGTATCACCAGAAACCGTTCCGGGCAATGCATCACCACAGGCTTCGCAGAAGATATTACACAGGAGATCACCAACACACATGTCCCGTTCGAGTAACCGTTCACCGATGCTTAGAGACCGATCTCCTCGCCGTTCCGCTCACGGTTCATCTCGCGGCTGTTCGCCTACTCTCATACTTGCTCCCCACTGCTCTTCACATATTTCACCTCACCAGTCTCCTCGACATTCTTCTCATCGTTGCACACGTCGGTCTCCTGTTTCTTCGCATCACTATTCTCCTCATCGCTCACCTCTGATTTCCCCTGGTCGGTCTGTCCGTCGGTCTTCCATGCCTTCTCCTTACCGCTTAGCTCATCGGTCGCCTTTAAGTTCCTCTCATCATTCAATCAGTCACTTACCTATATCTTCCTATCCCGGTTCTGCCCATCGTTCTCCCATGCCTTCTCCTCATCGTTCCCGACGCAGTCCTTCCGTGCCGTTCTCACACACAGTCAGATCATCTGAGCCTGGTCTTAACAACATCAAGCTGTCCTTAAAAAATAAACAGCTACAAGTGCCAATTGTCGATTTAACCAAAAAGACTGCTGCATCAGGTAATGTGAATTCATGAAATGTTAAGTGATAGGACAAGTGATGTATTAATTCCGCCAGTGAATAGTGGATTTTGGGAAACAATAAATGCACAAAGTTAATAATCATAAAATGATTTTATTTTCTGATGTTTCAGTTCCTCCATCTCGATCAACTCAAGAAACACCTGTCAAACGTACGTTTGTTTTTGTTAGACGTTGACAAAGTCTCATTATATTCCTTCACTCGGCCGTTTAATTATTTGTTAATTGAACTTTTTTCATTTGCAGGTACCAGTGCGAATACTTCAGCAGTTGTTGAAGCGATGGACAATCACACAAAAACTATAACAGCCAGCGTTGCACAAGCAATCAAATGCTTTGAAGATCAAAACAGAATTTTACAGAACGGCTTTGAAACACTCGGTAGAAAATTGGAAGAAGCAGTCAAGCAAATTATCCACAATTGGATTGAGGAAGGAGACTCTGGTAGCTATGTTACCTCTACTGCTGCTACACAGCAAATAAAAAAGAAAATAAAAAAGGATGACTCTGATGCCGAAAGCCAGTGGCCGGTAGAATACCTGGAGTCGGAACTATTCCCCGAAGATGAATAAAAATATTAAAAGGAAACATTTATTTACTAGTGCACGTCCTGTTATTGAGACGTTTAACTTAAACGTATTAATATTGACAATATTAAATATGTATATTTCCTGAAAATAAAATGTGACGTTAAAATGCATTCGCCCAGTTCCACGGTCAAGGGCCTTTCTTATACTTTGAATAAATCTTAAATCGGATTTCGTCGAAAAGTTTAATGTGGGCTTCGTTTGAAAATTTGAGGTGGTGGTGAGTTTGCAAGTACGCAGCTTGAGGATGGATTGCGGATTCCAAAAACTATCATTTTGACATACAAGAAATAGGAAGAAACAGGAAATAACAATGACAATAGATATTTTTTGTATTTTTTCATGCCAATTATATATTTTCATTTGAATTTTATCCAATTATATATTTTCATTTGAATTTTATCATTGATGCAGCTCAGAATATATTAATATTATTATCGTAACATATGAGTAGTAAAATTGCTTGTTACACGATGAGTGGAAATTGATTTCAGCATATACTTTTAACTTCGGTATTTAAACGAGTATTCGTATACGCCTATGAGCCTGCATTCCCAAGCAGTGTGCTATAGCTAACATTGCAAAGCATGCAAATTCTATATTGTTGAAGTCGAAAACTAAAAAAAAAATTATTCATGGATGTCACCAGCCCCCTTCTGACAGCGCCCACGTGATACGCCCCTACGCTAGCGCATTGCCTTCATAACTCGATTTTATTAGGATAGTTAGTAGTTTTTGCTCTATTCGAGCACAAAATTCCCTTGTCACAACTAATCACCTGTGTCGTTCCGTATCGTGTATCCCCTACTGAAAAAGTTCATGTGATATATCATGTAGAAAAGTACATGATAAATCACATAATAAATTGTATGAAGTTATGACCGATATCAGTGCACAATTTATTGTGTACTTTATTTTGTGATTTGTTACATGATTTATTGTATAATTCGAATTCACATCGTTTATTTTGTAATTTATCATATGATTTCTCATATGGTCAGGGTTTATATCGGAGAAAAAAAAATGAGGACTTCGTGCGGGATCGAACCCACGTCCGTCAGATTCTGAAGCAGCCTCGCTACCGCCTGGGCTACGCCGCTTGTTTATATAAGTTAACAGTTTAACGAATATGAAGTCCACAGATGACCGGAATTTATTTCATTTTCTCTCACCGAGTTTAGCTTTATTTTAATCCAACTATGATTTGTATGTAATAAATAGCGTGGCCGATGTGGTAGCGAGACTGCTTCAGGATCGTTCAGGATCTTTCAGGATCGTCCGTCAGATCCTGAAGCAGTCTCGCTACCACCTCGGCCACGCTATTTATTACATACAAATCATAGTTGGATTAAAATAAAGCTAAACTCGGTGAGAGAAAATGAAATAAATTCCGGTCATATGTGGACTTCATATTCTTCAAACTGTTAACTTATGTAAACAAGCGGCGTAGCCCAGGCGGTAGCGAGGCTGCTTCAGAATCTGACGGACGTGGGTTCGATCCCGCACGAAGTCCTCATTTTTTTTCTCCGATATAAACCCTGACCATATTGAGAAATCATATGATAAATTACATAATAAACGATGTGAATTCGAACTATACAATAAATCACGTAACAAACCACAAAATAAAGTACACAATAAATTGTGCACTGATATCGGTCATAACTTCATACAATTTATTATGTGATTTATCATGTACTTTTCTACATGATATATCACATTAACTTTTTCAGTAGGGTCCTCTTGTGTCACACGATAAACGCGAAAGTTACTAGAATAAGGGTCCAAGTCTGGGAAGCTTACTTCAGGTATGTATTACACCCACTGTTTTTATATAGACATTTTTTCGAATGAAAAAATAATACGTTTTTCTATTTTCAGATCATTTTAAAATTTGGTAGCAGCATGTATTTTTCCCGAAAGTTGGTCCAAAATCTTTATTACTGATTGATTCTTGGACTGGACACTGTCCCCAAGCTGTACTCGACGTGAAACCTTCAAATTGAGATGTCAAAGTAATGATTATACCTGAAGGAACAACCGGAAAAATCCAGCCCCTCGATGTTTTCGGATTCCGAGTATGGAAAAATTTTGTTAGACATTTTTCTGATAATTTTTTTTTGATGAATTATGATATTGATTTGCATTTGAGAAACAATATCATAAAGCTGCAGTCACTCATTCATAACCAACTTTCGTCACCACGTCATATCGATCTTTTCAAATATTCTTGGTACAAAAGCGGTTACATAGAAGAAAAACCAGCGAATTTTGAAAATCCTGTGCACTTTGCATTTGGAGATTCCTGCAACTCACACTGTGAAGTTCCAGGATATGAAAATGTTGCTATTGTTCGCTGTTCCTGGTGTAAAAAGTCATTATGTTTTAAACACTTTTTCAATGACTATCATTACTGCAGTACTTACAACGGCTAATAGAGCATATGATTATATTATCGCTTCTATTTATTGCTATAGTGATTATTTGTTAGACTGTTGACATATTATCAATAAAAGATACAAGCATATTGTACGCTCTCTTTTTTTTTTACTTGACTACGCGGTTTTTCTATGCGTCATCCCAAAACTTGGTCTTATCTACCAAAACGAATATGTGTAAGCGCTGATCGTATGCCTATGTTATCTCATTACCAAATATAAGACAGTCAGAATTATCGATAAGTCAGATATAAATACTTTTTCATCGAAAGATCGATCTATAAATAAGTTGGCTCCTAGATAAAACCGTTCATTAAATGCTATGTACGTGATACGGTTGTGGTAAATTTAAAGAAAAAACGTATCACTAGGAGAAGGAATTAAAAAAAAAAAGAATTACTGCCGTTTTATTGAGATTAAATATAAACATACATAGGGGTAGTTCACCCCCTTAACTTGATTTTCGAGAAAAACGCAAAAACCTATATGTATTTTTTTGCCCTCTTCAAAGTGCAATTGAATCCATCGAGATAGGTGCAATAGTTTTTTTGTTATAACGATTTTGTGAATTTCAACCCCTATAACTTTTTTCTTATGCAACCCCCCGATATGAAACCAGTTGCATTTTTCATCGTTTATCATTCAGGTAATTATCCATTTGGGTGCATTCGATTATCTCAAGTGAAAATAGGTGGAACCTGAAGAGTACCCCTCGGAGGTCTGAACTTTAAAGGATAATTTCACCCCCTAGAAACGTTTTTCCGCCGATAAAAAAAAAATACGTGTCTCTTAGATTTTGATGTAGAATAACATATTTGAATTTCGTCAAAATCGAAGGACGTCAGCGGAAAGACTATCCTTGTTAGTAACATTACGGTCAGAGATGAGCAGGGAGATCAACAGCGCTCGGGTTTTCTTGATACCTGGCGTCGACGTGACACCTAGGCGGTCAAACGCCAAACTGGTCTCATTTTTCGTGACATCGACTTGAAGTCGCACTGCATGTTGGTGGTTGTCAACTGCACGGTTTCGCCAGTGATCATCTCGCGTTTCGCTGTCGCGAATCCAGTCCCTGCTGTCCTGACGAAACTTTTCCCTCAGATGATTTTTTTTCAGCTTATATGTATTAATTAATAAAAATATGTAAATTGAAACGTATTTTTTTCCTAAATTAACCGAATTTGGATCCAAATTATCAAAAGTTCCTAAGCGAGCTCGATCAATTTATACTTTCAATGTTCCTTAATATTCAAAATTGTTGTTTGGTCGAGTGGGTATCGTGCATCTCTGGAGTTCTGAAGAACCGAGAGATTCGAGCCCAAATCTAAATTTTTTTTTCGAAATGTTCAAATATTTTTTTAAATCAAAATAATCGTGTCTCCATTCTTTTTCACATACGTTTAAACACTCGTACGAAAAAAATACTCTGTACCTAGTGCACGAAATCGAAATAGAATAAAAATAATAATCTGTCGGCTATGTTCGTATTATATATATATATATATGGGTTATCGCGCGTTCTGTTTTGTTCGGATCTTCGCTGGCCCGCTTCCCGCTCTCACACTATGTATTCGCTATATCTATATCTACGCACGCACGCACGCCCGCGCGCACACACATACACACACACACACGCACGCACGCACGCACACACACGCACACCCACACACGCGCACACACACACACACGCACGCACGCACGCATGCACGCACGCACACACACACACACACACACACATACACACACACACACACACACACACACACACACACACACACACACACACACACCCCCCCTTGCATATATCGATCGGTTTTGTGACTCTTGGGGATTTGATACCGCTTGAAAGTATTCTGTTTTCTCGAGCTCTCGGCTTGACGAAGAGTGGGGAAAGATCGTTCGAGAGCGCGGAGGTGCGCGGGTTGCCGGGCGGGCAGCGTGCAAGAGAGAAGTCCGTGTTACGAGATCCCATAGATTTATTATACAGCGCGAGAACACTAGTTATTTTCCTTGAATATTATGCAGTAAAACTTGTTCCTGGCGATCACATACTAATCGTAAATATGCACTGAATCCAGTAGCTATTTTTCCATTGATTTCCTGTATTTCTATCTGACATCAACAATCGAAAAATATCGGCTACGATTGGAACCCTGTCGGACCGGGATTCGAGGTTCAACATATACTTACCGAATTTCGACCAGGAATAGTCATAAAACTAATTTCAAAAAAGAATTCTAAAAAAAAATTCTGACATGTTTAAAATAAAATAATAAAACTTTTTCCCCCTGACATTTAATTTTAAGCCGCATAATTCTCGAGTTACGATGGATTTTCCAAAAACTGAACTACTGTGCAAAAAGTTGCATAACTTTGCGGGAAAAAATCGAAAAATTTTTTTAAAAAAAGGAAATTAAAGCAGAATTCGCCCTTTTAAAAATCCTTTCAAGAAAAAATTCCTATTCCCATTTCCCAAAAAGTTATACGCGACTCTATTAAAGTTAGAAAATCGCGAAAATAACAACATGTTTAACATCACCCAGTGAGTGCTAATAAGGTCGTATTGGGATCCAACATAGGGAGACATGACATCTGGTGGCCGAAAGTAAAAACAGAAAAAGGAGGAATAAGAGCAGTCAGTTAATACGTGTTCATATGGATTTGATCAATTGCAATACAATTTTTGTAAATTGCAATCATATGCACCCAGCAAAATATTCGCCGCGTTGGGACAATTGACCGTTTTAAATCATGGACAAGGGCTTTAAAAATTAAGCAAATAAAGGGACAAATAAGAGTGTGTGCATTACACTTTGCAAAATGCATTTGACATGGAGGGCATATTTTTTTTTCTTACATTTAAAACACACTTATAGTATGTTGAATGCATCGTTTCAGCGAAAAAATCGTCGATAAATAATAATTCAATGACACACGGAGCGAGAAGTAAGGAAATACACATCGCGCATACGCGGGGTTATAAACATCGAAAAAACTGTCGCATCTGACATCGCGAGTATATTTATCGTTTTTCATTTACATTTGGCGGATTTTTTATGTACACCATCGCGTAATATACGTAAAAAATACACTCATT
This sequence comes from Rhorus exstirpatorius, assembly GCA_963564615.1. Lineage (NCBI taxonomy): Eukaryota > Metazoa > Arthropoda > Insecta > Hymenoptera > Ichneumonidae > Rhorus > Rhorus exstirpatorius. Next base: position 2,091,958 of record OY751314.1, on the reverse strand, counting down.
ATCGCGTTTAATCGTCCAAAACAGGGAGTGGGTATAACCCGATAAAATCCACGGCTGTCAAAACTCGACAACTGCTGTCAGCTGTCAGTCAGTTCACCCTAGTAGATTGCCGAACTCAACAAGCAACTGAAAAAATAACCGTCAAAAGGACGGTTCTTTTCGGACAAAAAAGAACTGTGGAAAAACCTTCAAAAGAACCGTCTATTTTTATGAATCTGTAGACGGTCCTTCGTACGGTCGTTCCTACTGGTTTTTGGTTCTCAGTACGGTTTTTACCAGTTCGGTCCTTTTTATGGTTTTATTAAGGTTATATTTTATGTAAACAAATTTATTACAACATTTCATATGCTCCTTCTCTCCCTGGCAGTTGATTCCCTTTATTATTAAAATTCCCTTTATTATAAAAATTTCATTCTGCTGTGATTTGGACTGCCTCGATCCTGGCTCGCGTTGACACTACAAAATACAGTGTTTTTGTTTCGTTTATCCAGTACGGTTCGTTTTATGGTCATTTTGTCGGTTGCGAACCCGAAAAAATAGTATGGTTATTAGTACGGTTCTTTTGGTGGTTGCTCGTAGTTTTTTAGGTGCTCGCGAAATATTACGAACGGTTCTTTTTTAGGTTATTGGTCGGTGATTTTTTGTCCAAAAAGAACCATCGATGACCGGTCCTTTTTACGGTTTTTAGTGAGTCATACAATCTACCAGGGCGTGTAGACGAGGCAATTTTCTATCCATGAATTTTTCGACAAATCGACCAATTCGCTCGAAAACCGATCAATCGCAGCGAATCGCGTTGGGCAGGATTTGTACCGGCCCAATCGCATATATTTTCCATATTTATTAACATTTTGGCAAAAAACTAATACTGAACATAGGGATTGTGTATATCACTGGAACTTTTCTGCGCCATATTGAATAGGCCCCGCCTACATGTATCCTATTGATGCAAACGAAAAATGTGTAGATTGAATGAGGAGAATAGAAGGGATGTTGAAAGAACTCGCGTTTGTTTCTTGTGTATGGTTGATGATAAGAAAATAAACTTTTATTTGATCCTCGTATACATGCGTGATGGCGGCTCGTGCCCAACTAACGCTCAACCGTCGCTTACCCTCTTACTCGCATGTCGCTATAGTCTCCTTCTTAGGTACTAACATTGCCGGCATATCGGCACTCTACTTAACCTACGGTACACGCGTTGGACTACATCAACACTTCCACCGTTCAAGTGTGTACAGTCTCTCCTCGTGTACAGACTCCCATGTTCACACGCATCTCGCGAAATCTGTCTCGCGGAAGAGCCTTTGTAAAAACATCGGCCTTCTGACTTTTCGTAGGAATATACTCGACTAGAATCTCGTTCTCGTTATATTTCTCTCGTATATAATGGTATCGATATGCTCAGTACGCTTATGATACTCGGGATTCTTTACTAATTTAATAGCACTCTGATTGTCCACATTTATCACAGTCGCTTCTGCACCCAGACATCCGATGTCTCGCATTAACTTTCTAAGCCAGATCGCTTCTTTCGCCGCCGCAGCTGCTGCGACATACTCAGACTCGGTAGTGCTGAGTGTAACAATTCTCTGTCTTTGCGAAGACCAGGTTACCGGACCACCCGCAAGCTCGAACAAATAGCCTGTCGTCGATTTTCTCGTCTCGATATCACTCGCGTAGTCCGCGTCGGAATACCCGATTATTCGTAGCACGCTTCCACCGTCGCGAAACTCTATTCCGAACTCGCTCGTACCTTTTAGATACGCTATGATTCTTTTAACCGCGCGCCAATGGATCTCGCCGTGTTTATCAAGAAATTTGCTGACCGAATTGACCGCGTACGCGATGTCCGGCCGTGATACAATCGCCACGAACATTAACGCTCCAACAGCCTCGCGATAAGGCACACTGTCGGTTCCCTTTTCTTTTTTTTCTAACGGACACAGCGCCGTATGCGGATCAGCCGGCATGCTTACAATTTTTGCATTACCCATTCCGAAACGCTCAATCACACTTTTCACGTACGCGCTTTGATGAATGAATATCGATTTTTCCTCGCGATTTCGCTCGATCTGCATTCCGACGAAAAGACTAGAATCACCAAGAGTGATTTTGAATTCGCTTCTCAAATGCTCGAGCACAACTTCTATCGCTTGTTTACTTTTTGCTGCGATCAAACCGTCGTCTACAAACAATGCTAAGTAAACCGGCACTTCTTTCACGCTTCCCACAAAAATACATTTATCACCCTTGGCTTTAGTGAAATCAAAATTTTTCAAGAACTCTCGGAACTTCGCGTTCCAGCACCGAGGCGCTTGTTTGAGCCCATATAAGGACTTTCGCAAGTGGCACACTACATTTTTTCGCGCACTTCCATCTTCTCTTCTTTCTTCAAGCCCTTGCGGAAGTTCCATGTAGATTTCCTCGCTGAGATCCCCGTAGAGGAACGCCGTCTGGACATCGAACTGAGCAAGTTCAAGGTCCTTCACTGCAGTCACCGGAAGCAACACCCTGAGCGAGTCGTATCTCACGACGGGCGCAAAGGTCTCGGAAAAATCAATTCCATGTTGCTGCATGAACCCGCGGGCACATAGTCGAGCTTTGTAGCGAAAAATCTCTTCGTTCGTATGTCGGAGAACGCGAAAAACCCACCTCGAATCGATGACCTTCATCTCGGGCTTTTTCGCGACTATGTTCCACGTTTTGTTCTCTCGATGCGCCTCAAGTTCTTGTCGATCGCCTCGATCCACTCTGCCGAATCTCGACTCGTTACGGCTTCGTTGTATGTGTTTGGTGGATTATACTCAGCCACATTCGACTGATAACGTATAGGCCTCTGCAGGGCCGCACGATCTCGTAGACTCGGAGCTCTTGCATTATTGTTTTGTTCTCTCACCTCCGCTTGCTCGTCCTCTGCCGGTAAGAAAACCTCCTCGTCTTCATCGTCCTCGATCTCCACGATTTCGTTATCCTCGACAACGTCTTCTTCTCGTCGCTGGTCACCCACGTGACCTCCAGGCAGTCGAATCTCGTCCTTTTCGTCATCGCTCGTCGTTTTCTTGGCTTTTGTTAGCTGCTCTTTAAACACGACGTCCCGCGAGACGACAATTTTTTTCGTAACCGGATCAAACATCCGATAATTTGACGAATCTTTTTCGTACCCGACGAACCACATTCTTTTCGACCTTGCTTCTAACTTCGTCGTGTGCTGCTTGGGCACGTGCACATAAGCTTCCGATCCGAATATGCGCAAATGCCCCAAGTCAGGTTTCTTCTTTACCCACAGCTCATACGGCGTTTTGTCACCGCGCACTCCAGCACGATTCATCAGGTACACCACTGTATTCGCGGCTTCCGCCCACAATATCACTGGGAGCCCCTTCGCGAACAACATTGTACGCGTGCTTTCGATAATAGTACGATTGTCTCGTTCTGCTCGCCCGTTTTGCTCGGGCGTATACGGAGCGGTCGTTTCTCTCTGAATGCCGCGAGCCTCGAGATGTTCGTCCATGAACTTATTGCGAAACTCCAAACCGTTGTCAGAGCGTAGCACTCGCATAATTTTCCCGAACTTCGTCTCGACCAGCTTGTCGAACACTCGAAACTTCTCGTATACCTCACTATTGTGCTTCAAGAAATATATGAAGCGATAGCTCGAGCAATCGTCTTTAAATGTCAGCAAATATCGCGGAACCGCCGGGAGTCTCGACCAACATCGGTCCACACACGTCTGTGTGAAACACCTCACCCGGCACCATTTGTTCTCGCTCGCGACACTTCCAGAATGGCTGCCTGTGCGACTTGCCGAGTTGGCACGGGTCACGAAAAAAATCATCCTTGTCAGAAAATTTCACCCCACTCACGAGGCCTTTGCTGACTAATTCGCGCATCGTACATTCGTTCACGTGGCCGAGCCTCTCGTGCCATACTCGCAAACTCGCGGTAGAGACGTTTGCCTCGATCGCGCTTTTCCCGGAAACAACTCTAAACAGCATCCGATAGATCTCGTTCTGCACCTTCACTCCCGTCGCGAGCAACTCGTCCTGTCTCATAATTTTCACAAACTTTTCTCCGAACACCACGTGGCGTCCGCCTTTCGTCGCGACGCCGACCGAGAACAGGTTTTTCGTAACCACCGGTACGTAGAGAACTTTCTCGATACGCGCACTCTCCCACGAGCCGTCGACGAACTTTTCAATGGGGATTGTTCCCTCTCCCACAACAGCGCAATTCTTGTCGTCGCCGAGAGTGACCGAACTGCCGTCGGTAACCTCCCGATAGTTGACGAACCACTCGCGCCTGTTGGTAATGTGCCGAGACGCTCCGCTGTCGGTCAACCAGATCTCTCGCAGATCGGCGGCCAGCACGTCTTTCACACTCGCGATTCTCGAGACACTTTTCCCCCGCTTTCCGCGCTCCGCGGTGTCCGCCATGAACGCGCAATCTCTCGATTCCCTCGATTCACTGTTGTCGCATTTGACTTTTGTTTTTCCTTTCGATTTACACTCGCGCGCGTAGTGTCCTTTTTGTTTACACTTGAAACACTCGACATCTTTAGGATCGCGCGCTTTTCCCGATGAATTTTTCTTTGGTTTCGTACCCGAACTTCCACTTTTCTCCGTTTTATTGTCTCTTCGCAGAGCCGAAAAAGCACGCGCGGAATCCTCGCTCGATATCATTCGAGCTTCCTCTCGAATTAATCGCTCTTGTAGATTGTCCAACGTCTGCCGCTCCGGATCGACGCTATCCCACGCCGTCTGAAACGCCGCAAACTTCGGCGACAAACTCGCGAGCACCTTCGCGATAATCGTCACGCTCGAAACTGTCTCACCCACATCCAACAAATGTGCGGCCATATTTTGCACTTTTGCTATGTGATTCACCACGGAGTCTCCCGGAGAGATCTGATATTCGTGGAACTTTTGCGTGAGCATCAATCTGTTCGACGCCGACGTTCGCTCGTGCACTCTCACAAGTCCGTCCCACATGTCCTTCGCAGTCGTACACACGATTAACGGCTCGAGCTGCTTTGGCTCCAACGTGGACGAAATCAAGTACATCGCCCTCGCGTTGTCTTTTTGCCATGCTGTTCGCAACGCTGCCTGTCCCGCTGCCTCGCCAGCCACTTCCGGCGGCAACGTCCGTTCTCCGCTCACGACATCTTGCAGTCCGTACACCGTAAATAATGAGCGCACTTGAAATTTCCAGCACTGAAAATTCTGTCCGTTGAATTTCGTGATATTACGCGCCGAGATGTCTTCGGACATATCGGATTCGAAATCGCGAGCACGCTCGCGGTTAGCAACACTTCAAGATGGCTGCACCGACGTCGACCTCGTGTTCGCGCGCCCTTTTCTATTCCTCCAAATCTCTACACAAAATGCGCAGGCAGGGTCACTGGGCCCATAACCTATTGATGCAAACGAAAAATGTGTAGATTGGATGAGGAGAATAGAAGGGATGTTGAAAGAACTTGCGTTTGCTTCTTGTGTATGGTTGATGATAAGAAAATAAACTTTTATTTGATCCTCGTATACATGCGTGATGGCGGCTCGTGCCCAACTAACGCTCAACCGTCGCTTACCCTCTTACTCGCATGTCGCTATAGTCTCCTTCTTAGGTACTAACATTGCCGGCATATCGGCACTCTACTTAACCTACGGTACACGCGTTGGACTACATCAACAGATCCCAATAGAATTCTGCGAAACACGAGCATTGACAATGATAATTAGCCGAAAGAGTTCGAAAATCCGCGACAAGAGATAATTCTTTTTTTTTTGCTATCTTAATGTAAAAAAAACATGGAAAAAATACGATACAGTACGTAGTTTGTTGATTGTTTTGCCGAGTGCACTCATCAGAATTAAATTAATCATGTTCAAAATTATTTCAATTGAGACGCGTTCAAATTATAAAGTGCATCTAACAAAAAAAGATCAATGCAACCCAGGATACGACTTATTCAATAAAGGAAATTTAATACACGAAGTACAGCTCATAAAGCCTTTGGCGATCAACCGGGTCCCGTCTTAAAACATGATAAACATGAAGCGCAGCTCACAGAGCCTCCGTCAAATAACAAGTTACGACTTCGAGAAGATAAATTACTGAAGTCCAGCTCAAAGAGCCTCCGAGAAACCACGGGAAAGACTTTAGGGAAGAAGTATTGTTTAATTGCAATTCACAGAGCCTCTAACTAAACCAGGTACGACTTCACTACAAGGAATGTAACGAAACGTAGCTCAGAGCTTCCGGTTGAAGTTATGGTACGACTTTACAATACGAAGTTGATTAATTGCGGCTAAAACATACTGAATAAGTTTCGTTGACTTTTAAGGCGACATGGCACTCGATATGGTTACTAAATATCCGTTTCCTCTTTTTTCTAGTAGACGATTTACATTTCGAGCATAAGAACACATCATATTTCATTACTTTTTTTTTAGGAAAGCGGAAGAAAACTTTTTTCATCCTTCTAAAACATAAATCCTTTTGGAGAAAGTAAGGAAACTGAAAAACAACTGTCTCTTTGGCTTAACATTTATCAGAACTTTTGTCAATAATAAACCACCTACATGAATAATAATCAATAAGTGCGAATAGCCCCAGAGTCATTTAAGGGCCTTGAATTTTTTGCAACTTACGGATCGGCTTGTGCATAGCAGTACGAGCCGATCCGGATTTCCGTGCTGCCCGATTGTTAAATTTCGTCTGAGCGAAAATCTTGACTTTGACCACAAAGCGTAGGAGCTCTATGCGATGCTGAAAGCATCCGTGACGTTCGTTAAACCAGTCGGGGAACAATTGGGCTATATCGAAAATAATATCATCCACAAGATTGATCAAAATACCTTCACAAGTCCAGTACTTTTTCCACAATCGATAGAAAGCTTCTAGTTGCGCTCTTACGATACTTTCGAACATGTCCGTAGGACGGCTGAGATACGATACTGTTGGAGCATCCCCATCAGCATGTTCATATTCTCGGAGTTCCATGTATGCGTAATTGGGTGATGATGCTTTCATAGGCGTCTTGACGATTTTTGAACGACATTCGTCGCACGGAAACTTACGCAGGTTGCGTTGAGGTACGTACCCCGCAAATTAATTTTATTGCACAAAGTTCGTAACTCGGTAACTCTGTCTCTTTAAGACTTTTTGAGGACGCATCCTCGGTCTCGAGCTCTCGCCGGAAAGCTTCCACAGCATCTTTTATTTCCGTGGCTTCCTCGTCGATTTCCTGTTCGATAGGATCAACGGGGATGTCAATTGGTGTATCGAAAGCCCGAGCCACCATTGTACAGGGCTCTATCAAAGCCATAGCTTCTGGGCACTGTACATTTCCTCTATTCCCGCTACCGATGTACCCGGTCGAAAGAATGTGTCTCAGAGACAAGCGAACCATCCTGGCTGTTGGATTGGGATTGTGACCACCTCGCTGACGAAATTTCAAAAATAGGTGCTCGACGGAATCTTGATTGCATAGACCAGCTGCCAACTCAAACCCAGGATACTTGGCTTTTATGGTGCGATACGTTAGTAAAATAGCTTTCACTGTCAGAGGCAGAACTCTTAAATAAGGCACTTATTTCATTACTGGCGGATCTGAAGGATTTTTAATTATCATCTTTTTCTTCTGGTCAATGACAGTCCATTCGGATGACCACTGAATGAATTCCGTGAGAGTTTTCTCAATCTCGGGATTCTTATCGGCGAGGGGTCGCTTATCTGGATTTCGACACAGCATCTCATAGGCGTTGCACGCGTCTATGAATTTATTCATGCGTCCTGCAAAAGATGCGCTAGCCTGCCACGTTGCAGTATTAAGTCTTTTCCCGCCACTGTTATAGCTGCTGCGAATCGGCGACTCAAAATCTGAAATGCTCGCTTAACGTTCATCGCCTCGAATGACGATGGAAATAAGTGCTCTTCGGTGATGTGTGGCAGTAGATTAGAGGTGTTGCTGCAGTTATCGTATCTCCAAATTCTAACGAAATCTTCATAAGCCGCGATGATCTCGCCTTTACAGTATAATGTTTTGTACGTCTGCAATTTGTCGAATGAAGCAATGTCACTTCGCCCATCACTCATAAAACAAGGATTCTCCTCGGATACTTTCAGGCTCGAATTTAAAAGTTTTCGATTTGACGGGCCTTGGTCACACGTCAGAAGTTGAACTTGGGCTCCAGGTTCGTGTAAACGGCGCAGACATTCGTCGATTAAGACATGAATCTCCTCGGCCTTCATCCCAGTATGTACCAGGAAGAAAATACGCGAGTTGCTGCTGCCATGGTTTATTACCGTTCAAACTGTCAACGCAAAAAACGAAGACATAGCGCGCGCGTTCATCCTTTCGACCGAGGGGGCCGAGGTCAACCAGACCTTCGATGCAATCGAATTTTTTTGAACATTGTCCGAATTGCTTTATCGTCATCTCATCCCATCCCAGGTAGCAATATGTTATTTAAAAGATATCCGAAAGACACCCAGAAAAAGTTCAGGATAACTTTTTTGTTGGCCAAAAGATACCCTGTATCACGAATTGTATCACTTATGTCGGTCCGGATGGGAACTTATTGCTGTCGTAATAATAACTATAAGGAAGCCATAGCAGTTGACAAAATGCCAACAAATGGCCATCGCTTATCAGCTGCCGATACGGAGGCATAACGTTGTCAAATTGCCACAGCCGAAAGATATCGTTTATAAGCCATGAATTAGATAAATTCGTAACATCCCGGTTCCAAATCCAAATGACGTCGTAAATGTATCTTATAGACATCTAAAAACAGTTGACAAGACGACACCTTAATGGCACCATGATGGGACATCCAAAAGATATCTTAGTTGCAAGATTTATGGGACTGCTGGGATGGGTGGATATATATGGGACATTCCACGTCAACTCAGCCACCCCGTTTTTTTTATTGTCTCGAAAAAATTATTCAGTATGGGCATTTCAAAGGACAATATATCAATGACATTTTACCAAAATTTCATCCCCCCACTATTGTTGGTTCTCGAGATAATGATTAATGAAGTCTCAATTTTGTAAAAATCATAACTTCGTAACTACTGATCGGATTAAAACGATTAAAAAAAGAATCTTTTTTATTTTTTTTTGCTCTTTTCGAAAAAAAATATGTCATCATCGGATAAAAGCTCATTAGACATTTTTCGGAGTAAATTAACAAAAAACAATTTTTCCCTCTTCACTGATGCCTTGTTCCATTTTGAAAAAATCCTGCGGAGTTGTGTATTGCTTCTCTCTGTCAGAAAAAAAAATACTGAGTAGAATTCCGATTGGCCCTTTCGTGGAAAAAAAAAAAATCGAAAAATTTCCCCGAAAACTGTCTAATGAACTTTTCTCCAATGACGGCATATTTTTTTTCAAAAAGGGCAAAAAAAATAAAAAAGATTCGTTTTTTAATCGTGAAAATCCGATCAGCCATTACGAAGTTATGATTTTCACAAAATTGAGAATTTATTAATCATTATCTCGAGAACCAACAATAGTGGGGGGATGAAATTTTGGTAAAATGTCATGGATATATTGTACTTTGAAATGCCTATACTGAATCATTTTTTCAAGACAAAAAAACGGGGTGGCTGAGTTGACGTGGCTGCGTTGACGTGTCGTATTCCACGTTAACTCATCAGCCACCCCGTTTTTTTTGTCTTGAAAAAATGATTCAGTATAGGCATTTCAAAGTACAATATATCCATGACATTTTACCAAAATTTCATCCCCCCACTATTGTTGGTTCTCGAGATAATGATTAATAAATTCTCAATTTTGTGAAAATCATAACTTCGTAACGGCTGATCGGATTTTCACGATTAAAAAACGAATCTTTTTTATTTTTTTTGCCCTTTTTGAAAAAAAATATGCCGTCATTGGAGAAAAGTTCATTAGACAGTTTTCGGGGAAATTTTTCGATTTTTTTTTTTTTCCACGAAAGGGCCAATCGGAATTCTACTCAGTATTTTTTTTTCTGACAGAGAGAGGCAATACACAACTCCGCAGGATTTTTTCAAAATGGAACAAGGCATCAGTGAAGAGGGAAAAATTGTTTTTTGTTAATTTACTCCGAAAAATGTCTAATGAGCTTTTATCCGATGATGACATATTTTTTTTCGAAAAGAGCAAAAAAAATAAAAAAGATTCTTTTTTTAATCGTTTAAATCCGATCAGTAGTTACGAAGTTATGATTTTTACAAAATTGAGACTTCATTAATCATTATCTCGAGAACCAACAATAGTGGGGGGATGAAATTTTGGTAAAATGTCATGGATATATTGTCCTTTGAAATGCCCATACTGAATAATTTTTTCGAGACACAAAAAACGGGGTGGCTGAGTTGACGTGGAATGCGACATATATATAGTTCATTTTAAATTATTACTTTGAGTTTACGCGGCAGGGAAAAAATATATATTTTTTCTCTGCTGCGTAAACTCAAAGCAACAATTTAAAATGAACTATATAATATAATATGTGTGTGCGGGTGTGTGTGTGTGTGTGTGTTTATGTATACACATTTGCATTGCTGATGGTATAAGAATTCTCACATAATTTTATTTTTCATTATTTATAATGGATTATTTATTTAAGATATTCAATTTATAGTCAATAAATGATTAATTTTTGTTGCCGTTCGCGGCGTTTGTTTTCCGCGGTTTGCGCCGCCTTCAACCTGTCACCTCCACGGCGAAGCCAGTCGGCAATCTCATCTTCGACGGCCTTTCGGTTTGTCTTATCAAACGCGTATCGCACTACATCTGAAAAAATTAATCGATTATAAATATGAGTTTGGGCAAATACAGACGCCTATATACTATATACTATACATTATATATAAAAGAAATGTTAACTTGAACGCACCGCTGATGTTAAAGCGTAATACTAGCATTCTTTTTTATCCTCTACGGACAGAAAAGTTTTGCAAAATAAGAAATAAAAAAATCTTAATTCTCCGTTAAGCTTAAGGGGTCTGTCTAGTAACTCACTTTTGAAAAATCGTTTTTTTTGTTTTACTTTTTTCAAAAGTAAATATATTAAGAAATATTGTGTGAAAATTTTAGAACGATCCGAGAACTCTAACATTATTTTTGAACGCTTCAAAGGTAGGTACCTCTAGCGCGCTGACCGCATTAAAAAAACTTTAAGCGCGTTTTTCTCGAAACAACGTTTTTACTCGCCTTGTTGATGAAATTTTCGAAACTACTCGACCGATCCTTATGAAATTTGAACCACATATTCTTTAAACCTATCGCTATGTCCCCTATAAATTTTTTTCAAAAATTTTGAATTTTACTATATTTTTTTTTCAAAAATCGGCGAAAAAAACCGGTTTTTTGAAAATTTTTTGTTTCTTCTTCACCATTTTTTTATTTTTTAAAATAATTGAATAAAATTCATAGGGGACATAGCCATCGTCATACCAAACCTAAAGCACTTTGATTTTTTTGTTTCAGACAACACAGCTCCGAGATTTTATCAACAAGGCGGACCTACCTACTTTTCGAGGTGTTGCGTTTGGCTGACGTTTTTGGTCATAATACATGTATAAAATAAAAGAAAAAATTTTTTTTATGTATTTCAATAGTGTATTTACTAAGCCTAATAACTTTTATATCATTACCTTTATCCAGTATCCCAAGAAATAATCACGAAAATCGCGTTTTTTTCGGCGCGAGCTACTAGACAGACCCCTTAAACTCAATGGAGAACTAGGATTTTTTTCTCTACTGACTCAACGAACAAAAAAGATTGTTTTACGGACAGAAAAGTTTTGGAAAAAGGATTTTTTAGTTTTATTATTTCTTAATTGGCAAAACTATTTTTTCCATAGAGTCTACAGAATTTTTTTTGTCCGTAGAGTCAGTTGAAAAAAAAATCCCAGTTCTACGTTCAACGGAACTGAACGGAGAACTGGTATCTTTTTCTCTGCAGACTCTATGGATAAAAAAGATTCACTTTTAGCCTCTACGGACAAAAAACTTTTGCAAAATAACAAATAAAAATATCGTAGTTCTCCGTTGAGCTGAAACTCAACGAGGAACTGAGATTTTTTAATTTTTTAATTTCTTATTTGGCAAAACTTTTATGTCCATAGAGTCTAAAGAAGAATCTTTTTTTTTCTTAAAGTCTGCAAAGAAAAAAATCCCAGTTCTCCGTCGAGTTCAAGCTCGACGGAACTGAACGGAGAACTGGGATTTTTTTCTCTGCGGACTCTAAGGATAAAAACGTTTCTTTTTTAGCCTCTACGGACGGAAAACTTTTGCAAAATAAGAAATAAAAAAATCTTAGTTCTCCGTTGAGCTCAAACTCAAAGGAGCTTAAACTCAACGGAACGTGTGCGTCGCTGTTGCTGTCTTCGAGAAATCTAAAGGAATGGCTTTGGCGGTGGCCCCATAATTTGATTTTTTTTTTCAATGAAATTTTGTTTATTACTTACTGAATTTTCTATGGTAAGGACAGCAAGGACACCGATCGCTGAGCAGAAAATCTTTTTCCATAAACCTATAAAGTACATACAGTCTATCAAGTTAACCTAACAAAATGTAATGAAAGTAAATTACACAAAAAATAAAAATTCGATAATAAAACAACGAAGCATATACTTACGGGTATACAGCGTGACCATTATAATGTGGACGGTATTTTTTTGAGGGTTTTGGGAGGTGATATCGGGGTTTTTCGGGGGCGGTTTTTTAATGGTTTTTGAAGCCCGATTTGAAAAAAAATACGGTGTGAATGTGATAATTATAATTTTTACAGCAAAAAAATGGTTATGACGAAAAATAATGTCAAGTTGATTTTTATTTTTGAAACATGAAAATTATTTAATTCTGAATACAAAGCGCCCTAGCGGGAAAAGCAACCGGATGTCTCGTGTAAAACAACCCTACAAGCAACCAGGCAGACAACGGTTGCTTTGTGCAAAAAAGCAACCGCAAAAGATGCAGTTACTTGCATTTGCTAGTTGCTGGTAGCTGCTCGTGCAGTTGCTAGTGGTTGTCTTAATCGATTGTGTCACACGTTTTTCTCTCTCAAATATTTTTGCATGAAGGTAAGCAATTTGAGAGTTTTCGATGTCGTTGATTACGAATTCGAAGTAAAAAATACAAAATTCAAGATGGCGGATCCAATATGGCGGAACCAATTTTTAAAATTTAACGAATTAGCGTGAAACGTGTTCTATGGAGTTTTTGGGGTCGCTGATTACAAATTCGAAGTGAAAAATGCAAAATTTAAAATGGCGGAACCAATTTTAAAAAATTAACGAATTATCGTGAAACATGTTCTTTAAGGGTTTTTGGGGTCGCCGATATGACTCTGAAGATATCTGCATACCTGCACATTGGAAGTTTGGCAATTTGTAGCTTTTAAAGTAGTTCTTGCGCGACCGGCGGCGGGGAATAAGCGGGAACGTAGGTGCTTTGATTTGATGACTTTGCAAGAACCACCTTAAACTATGACTCTGAGAGGTATCTGTACAGCATCTTTATTGTTCCTTTTTCGATTCTCTAAAAACGGATTTTTTAATATTTTTTTAAACCGCATATAAAGCGCGTTTGGGTTCAGTTTCATTCTTTGGCACGCACCCCCGCCTCACCTGTTCATCCGAGAGATGACCGTACAAGAACTTTTTTTCCCCTTTTTTGATCATCTAAAATCAGATTTATTTACTTTTATAATCCGCATATAAAGCGCTTTTGGGTGCAGTTTTATTCTTTGACACCCGCCCGCGCCTTACCCATTCATCCAAGAGATTATTTTACAACAACTTTTTTGTCCCTTTTTTGATTCTCTAAAATCGGATTTTTCTACTTTATTTTAAAACCGCAATGCCCGTTTGGGATTCTATTCTAGCACACCCGAAAATATAGAGAACCTTACATTATATTCATTTATTACTTTGTTACCGATGTAAAATTTAGGTTAAAAAATTGTTATAAAATTAACTATCTTGGTCGTTAAGGATGTATCGGACGTACCTTCCCAACCAAAAGTGACTTTCGTCGGCAATATTGCGTACTTCATGATAGGATAAAAATCGGAAAAAATTCAACCACAATAAAGACGATAAGAAGATTACTTTTTAATAATAATAATGCTCAAAAGTTATCAATAATTTGTTTAAACAAAACATTGCTGAACAAATTTTTAGGGAATGTTTTTTTTGTCACGTGAAATGAGTTCATTGATTTTACTGACTGCAAATCAATTTGTTTCAAATTTTCTTATCATTTTGAAATTTCGGTTTTCGGAAATTTGTAAAGGTTGCATTTACGAAACTATTCGTTGAATGCCCTGGAAACTTCTAAATTGTAAAATATACGTTTTTATGAAAATGTATCCAAAATTCATGATTCTTCCTTTATTTTTCAAAATTAAAAATTTTTCGAAAACCGAAATTTCAAAATGATAAGAAATTTTTTTAAAAACTCATGTGTAGTCAGAAAAATCAACGAATTATTCATTTCACGTGTCAAAAAAGAAACTTTCCCTAAAAATTTGGTAAAAAATGTTTTGTTCAAACAATTTATTGATACCTTTTTGGCTCTATTAATAATCAAGATTAATCCTCTATCGTCTTTATTGTGGTTAAATTCTTTCCGATTTTTATCTTATCATAAGTAAGCAATATTGTCGCGACGAAATGAGTCACTTTTGGTTGGGAAGGTACATCCAATACATCCTTAATGGGTTAAATTCAAACTCCTGGATATTTTATTTTTTCTAAAATTACGGTTTTTCTTATGAAGTATTTTGTAACTTTATATCAACAGAGGAAGACTACGTAATACTACACGTATGATACAATAAATAACGTCCCCGATTACCCTAATCGATCGCAGCATATTCAGCGGACTTTGGAAAAGAACAACAACCGCATGATCGGTCGATCGCGATTGTCTGAACTTAAAGCAACCATCAACAACTGCATTAGCAACCACCAGCAACTAGCAACCGCAAGCAACTGCATCTATTGCGGTTGCTTTTTTGCACAAAACAACCGGTTGTCTGCGCGGTTGCTTGGGTGGTTGTTTTTCCCGCTAGGGCGCTGGTGGAAAACTTTTTTTGAGGCAGATCGCACGGAGAAAAAAAATGTTAAAAGTTGCATTTGAATGCGTTTTTATTCGAAAAGGTGGAATAGAACTGTGCCGCGTGAAGTTGCATCACACAAGCTCTGCCTTGGCTCACGGCTGTCGGAGCTTATGTCGCTTGGCCCGAAATAACAGTTGAACGAAATGACAGAGAGAACCGTATTTTCAGCAATCTCTCTCACACTCATGCCAAGCCTCAGTGTTTGAAAAGTGATGTTAAAAATATGAAAAATTTTAAAAAATGTATGTGATATTATTTGAAAAAGTGAAAATTGAATTAAACGT
The DNA here is from genome assembly GCA_963564615.1 of Rhorus exstirpatorius. NCBI lineage: Eukaryota > Metazoa > Arthropoda > Insecta > Hymenoptera > Ichneumonidae > Rhorus > Rhorus exstirpatorius. Next base: position 2,076,549 of record OY751314.1, on the reverse strand, counting down.
GAAATAAAAGTATTGAGAGAAAGCGTAAAAAGTGGATAACAGTTTTACAAATATTAAAAGTGTTGACAGATAAATTAAGAACAATATTTTCAGAGATATTTCGAAACATTTTCATTAACGTTTAGAATTTCGAAAAAATTAATAAAAATATCAACGTTTGAAACAATTTTGATTTTTTTTTTCAATGTCTAGCTCGCGCAAGTTAAAAGATATGCTAAATTTGTTCGAAAATATCATCTGGGGATAGTTTGTATTCTTGTAGAACAGAATTTCCGCAAGTTACCAGCTGCAAACGTTACTTTGATACAACGGTTTACCGTTTTTTTTTTTTTAACTTTTTCACTTGGTGACAAATTTCAAATTGTTCAACATTTTCGCAGCTCAAGCTGACCTTTCAGTACTGTTATTAGCAGTTGTTTAGCTTGACTTTTTGTACACTTTGGCTCTGTACAAGCTGTGAACTTGCTATTTCCTGAGGAATTCAAAAGGTTCAAGCCATCTACGATTTACCTTTGGATTAAGGGATCATCACAGTGCGACCACCCGAAAAATAGCCGATTTTCACTATTTTTTTTGTAAGGTGGATGGAATGAGCTAATCGGTCTGATTTTTTTTTAAATTGAAGCACCGATAAAGAATACAAAATTTATTTTAAAAAATGTCTTCATTCATTGTTTAACATTTTTTTATTTGTGTAAAGTTGCGTAGAAAAAAATGGTGTCCCATGTTGGCCAGGATTGCGACCGCAAATTTCATGTGAAACGAAAAATTCAAAATGATTTATTAATCTGTAAAAAATCCGCCACGTTCTTATCGAGGTTTTTCTAAGTGAAATTTAAAAAAATGGCGGCGGTTTGAACAAAAAGTTTCGAATTGAGCTTTTTTCGACAGTTTTTCGTAAAAAAAAAAGATGATTAAAAAAAAAAGCTTCCATAGAAGCATAACGAATGACGTGGAGAATGTTCTGTCGAATATTCAAACGGATAGGTCGAAAACTCTTCCTTTGAGAGTGGCCACCGTTTTGAAAAACACCATTTCAAGAAAAACACCACTCAAAAAAAAACTTGTGTTTGATTTCATCTCCTGCGGCAGTAGCGAACGTCCATGACTAACCGCAAGGAAAATGGTGAAAGGACAATCTGCATTTTCAATGCGCGAAATGGAATTTGCGTTCCCGGTTGAACCTTTCGATTCGTTTAAATATTCGACTATATTATATTGCATATTTATGACTGATTTCTGATTTACTGATTTACTGATTGTAAATCCCGCTCGTGTTAATAGTTTCATCTCCGGAGAGAATACGAACGCCGACTTGTAGTGCCACGCGTGATCAAAATTACGATGCAATCTTCTGAATGTTTCGCTGTGCGAGATGAAATCAACACTTCTGACTGCACGATTCCATTCTACGCAATATTTGACTATTCACGATGACCTTGTTGTGTTTGATTTCATCTGCTGCGGCAGTAGCGAACGTCTATGACTAACCACAAGGAAAACGGTGAAAGGACATTCTGCATTTTCACGGCCCGAAATGGAATTCACGTTCCAGGTTAAAACTTTCGATTCGTTTAAAGATTTGACTGCATCAAATTGCATATTCAACACTGATTTCATCTGACAATCGACAAGTAGTGCAGCTGAAGGTGGAGGCATAATCATTTTGAAAATCGAAAGTACAATCGAATTTTCTGCATTTTCCAATGTGCGAGATGAAATCAACATTTCCGATTGCACGATTCCATTCTACGCAATATTTGACTATTTAAGATTCCATGGCGTGTTTGATTTCAACTGTTGCGGCAGCAGCGAACGTCCACGACTGACCGCAAGGAAAACGGCGATAGGAAATTCTGCAACATTCACTGCGCGAGATTAAATCCACGTTCCCGAACGAATCTTTCGATTCGTTTGAATATTTGACTACATCAACTTGCATATTCGAGACTGATTTCATCTAACGATCGACAAGTAGTGGAGGTAACCGTGCAGGCAATAAAAATTTTACCCTTGTCGTGTTTGATTTCATCTGTTGCGGCAGCAGCGAACGTCCATGACTAACCGCAAGGAAACGGCGATAGGACATTCTGCGACATTCACTGCACGAGATGAAATCTACGTTCCCGGTCCAATCTTTCGATTCGTCCAAGCGGCATAAGCTCCAATCTTTCGTCGGCCAAGCGACATAAGCTCCGACAGCCGTGAGCCAAGGCAGAGCTTGTGTGATGCAACTTCACGCGGCACAGTTCTATTCCACCTTTTCGAATAAAAACGCATTCAAATGAAACTTTTAACATTTTTTTTCTCCGTGCGATCTGCCTCAAAAAAAATTTCCACCATCGCTTTGTATTCAGAATTAAATAATCTGCATGTTTCAAAAATAAAAATCAACTTGACATTTTTTTTCGTCATAACCATTTTTCCGCTGTAAAAATTATAATTGTCACATTCACACCGTATTTTTTTTCAAATCGGGCTTCAAAAACCATTCAAAAACCGCACCCGAAAAACGCCGAAATCACCTCCTAAAACCCTCAAAAAAATACCGTCTACATTATAATGGTCACGCTGTATATATATTATAAAAACTTTTGACTATAAAAAGATTCTTCATTTGCACGTGTTAATTTTTCTCTATGGACGCCACAGTTAAAAAAAAACGTTGACGTCATAACGTATAGGGGATTACTTGTAGATAGCATATTGGCAACATACAAAAGACATCATAAAAAAAGATAACTTTTTTATTCACTGCAAGGCGGCAGCAGAAATCGCCCCGCCGAAAGATATCTGTTGGACAACGTTTACGTAAACATACTGGGTAGCATTAAAGGTCTGCGTACACTATGCCGCGGCGAAGCGCGGCGCTGCGCGGCGCGGCGAATCTCGGCGATGCGAAGCACGGCGATGCGCAGCGCAGTGAATTTATGGAAATCGTTACGAAGCGCTCGGAAGTTTTCGAATTGTGTGGACACTACAGCAATATATAAATTTTTTTAATCGCACGTGTCGATACCAAAAACGTAAATACAAAATCGTCAAATAGAATTAACCAAAATTGCATCGGTTCACCGCGCTACGCATCGCCGCGCTTCGCATCGCTGCGTTTCGCCGCGACTCGACGCGATTCGCCGCACCGCGCCGCGCTTCGCCGCGGCATAGTGAAAAATAGTAAAAAATCTTTCGCGTCATTTTTTTGTTCAAATCACTTTATTTTCGAAAAATTCCAGCCAGCACGATTTGCACGGGATTCAACTTATGCCAGTCTAGATTGGTTCATCAAGTGCTATAGTTTCATACAAAAAATCAGGAAACAATAGGATACTTGATTCGAGAATTCATACGACCTCAAACTCATCCACCTTTTTATCTTCGAAAATCATAAAAATCCGCATTTAAGGTTAATTTTTCTTGGTCATTCATTTCATAACATTCTTCACAGTCACCACAGCTTGATTGCCAAACGCAGAGTCCATCTAGCGAAAAAGTACAATCCAGAGACAGGGATAAAAGAGGCAAAATGTATGTAGGTGTAGATAAATGTAACTGTCAATTCACGGATGAAACAAACTGAACGTGATTCTTCAGAAAGTATAGTATTTTATAGTTAAGAAGAATATGAATATATTACACAATATATTATATCATAAATGCTTTATGTTTCCAGTGAGGAATTTATTGCCTTCTTTGTCAACGTGGTAATCACTTTGCGATGACGATGTATGACCTGAAGCAAATATTGCTTTTGTTCCTCGTTGGCCATATGCAAGGAATTGTATTCTTCCATCAGTGCAGCTCCTCGTTCAGCAACATCGTTGACAATACTCAATCCTTGACAAATTTTTTTTGTATCCAAAAAAGTCGAATTTAACTCCCCATAGTAATTGATCCATTACTATGGGGAGTTGATTCGACTTTTTTGGATGCAAAAAGAATTTGCCACGGATTGAGAGTTGTCAACGATGTTGCTGAACGAGGCGTTGCACTGATGCAAGAATACAATTCCTTACATACGGCCAACGAGGAACAAAAGCAATATTTGGTTCTGGTCATACATCGTCATCGCAAACTGATTACCGCGTTGACAAAGAAGGCAACAAATTCCTCACTGGGAACATAAAATGAAACATGAAGTATTTATGATATATATTGTGTAATATATTCATGTTCTTCTTAACTATAAAATACTATATTTTCTGAATAATCACGATCAGTTTGTTTCATCCGTGAATTGACAGTTACATTTACCTATAACTACATACATTTTGCCTCTTTTATCCCCGTCTCTGGATTATACTTTTTCGGTACATGGACTCTGCGTTTGGCAATCAAGCTGTGGTGACTGTAAAGAATGTTATGAAATGAATGACCAAGAAAAATTAACTCTAAATGCGGATTTTTATGATTTTCTAAGATTTTCTAAGATTTTCTAAGATAATAAGGTGGATGAGTTTGAGGTCGTATGAATTCGCGAATCCAGTATCCTATTGTTTCCTGATTTTTTGTATGAAACTATAGCACTTGATGAACAAATCTAGACTGGCCCAAGTTGAATCCCGTGAAAATCATGCCAGCTGGAATTTTTCGCAAATAAAGTGATTTTAACAAAAAAATGACGCGAAAGATTTTTTATCTCATCATCTATGGTTTCTGTAACGGTTTTGGAATTTTTTCCCATGTCTCTACAGTGTATTTGATGGTGAAAAAAATCGGCAGCCCTTGATTCAAACTGTTCCCAATTGGAAACCTTTTTTTCTAAATAAAAACGCAAAAACGAAAAAAAATGACGAATTTAGGCAGAAAACGCGTTTTCGCGACCTCTAAATCTTATTTATTTTCGCCCAGCCAATGGGAAATATCTTTTTTCACCCGACTGCGATAAAATGACCGTATTTCGCACCTGAAACGCGGGTCGAAAGTCATCAATTCCTGACCAGAGGGAAGAAAAGTAGATTTCCGGCCAAAAAAGTAAATTTCCGGGCAAAAAAGTAAATTTCCGGGCAAAAAAGTTAATTTCCGGGCAAAAAAGTTAATTTCCGGGCAAAAAAGTAAATTTTTCGCTAATGACTACATTCGGTCTTCTCTTCAACCACCAAACGTATTTGTTCGAAATAAAAACATCAATATATTTTTAACAAATCTTTATTATATATTTTTTTTTAAATTTATTTTTTTTAATAATACATAAAGCGAAACGTAATTCGCTGCTATCTACCGAATAGAAATTCAACCCTGACTACGCGAGATTTATGAAAGATTTAATACAAATTTTTTCGATAATCGCACAATATTTCAACGCAATTTACATCGTATTTTTTCTGTTTAGAATATTTTTCACAACTTGCAAATATCTAATTCATTGAAAATAGCAATATTGATTGCCATATTATGTTTTCAGTCGATAAAACGAAAAATTTGTAGATAGACAAAAATTGACGTGTTATTTCGCTAAGAGAAATGAAAATAATTTAAACTCCGGATATGTCTTGAGTCGGGGGGGCGAAGCCCCCCGACCCCCCCACGAGGGCTCCGCCCCTCGACCACCCAGGGGCTCCGCCCCTGGACCCCGCTGTCCCGCACAGTGGTCTGTCAAAGTAGGGTTGTGTGGGATCTGTTGGAACGCACTTCCCTTATGCGAAGCGATTTGAGCATACCTTCGGTGTTGTTTTTCGTATTTTTGGTCATTTTATCGTAGTCGGGTGAAAAGAAGTATATGCCACACGGGAGGAGCGGATTTTTACGCACTTTCCTCCCTAGTAGCATAATGTACTATTTCATCATCCTGAAGCTTTTCAGAGGGTTTCCCGAAAAAAATTCGGGGGTCGGGTTATTTTGAACAACCCTAATATATATATATGTATATATATAGTCTCAATTCGGATCACGCGCAAAACTTATTGCGCGCGATCTTTGTGTTATAATGTATTTATATAGTATACATCATATAATGTAAATAAAGTGTTATAAAATATATTTTAATTGTAAGAATTTATCCATCCACTTATGTATATCCCATATAAATCACTGACATCTAATATACATATATTACAGATATACCCGTATATGATATGTATGCGTGATATACGTATATTTTACGTATATTATACAATAAGCATTTGACATCAAATTATATACATATATTATATGTATACGGAACATCTACTTGACGATAGAAACGAAGACGATAGAAACTGCATTGCTGTCAAAATCACGTATTGTATACGTATATTGGACGTGTGTTTTTCAACAATATCTCCGTGGAATTTTGTACATCTCATATACGTATAATATTCGTTTATTATCTTTCGGTTGTAATTCCAGGATCTGAAGCTATAATTATATATAAATATATATAAATATTCAATGTACGTATGTACATTAAATATATATATATATATATGCTTCAGATCCGGGAATTACAACCGAAAGATAATGAACGAATATTATACGTATATGAGATGTACAAAATTCCACGGAGATATTGTTGAAAAACACACGTCCAATATACGTATATAATACGTGATTTTGACAGCATTGCAGTTGGCTTCGTTTCTATCGTCAAGTAGATGTTCCTTATACATATAATATATGTATATAATTTGATGTCAAATGCTTATTGTGTAATATACGTGACGTATACGTATATAAAATTCTTTCACTACATCAGTTAAATAGCACCACAATATACACTCAATATACGTATGATATACGTATAATATAAGTCTATCATAGACGTATACATATCATATGCATATATTCCTAAAATATATGTATATTAGACGTCAGTGGTCTATCTGGGTAGGTAGGATAGATAGGTAGGTCGCAGGTTCGAGTCCCTGTCAGGGAGAATAAAATCCTATCAATTAATCCGTGCAGGATTCTTTTTTTCAGTGTAACCCCTCCACGACATATAACGATGACAAAATACTATGATGAAATAAAAAAATTGTTTAATAATAATAATAATCTTTTATTTCATCATATTATATACTTTAGAATATTGCAGTTATATAACTGTTATGACTTTTGTTACATTACCTTGCAATATAACTGTTACGTACCAGGTATATAACGCGTTATATAACATAGTTATATCCCACACAGCATTAGATATTCATTGTATATATTTTGCATGTTCCAGAAAAAATATTCGAATGTTCATAGAACATTCACTTTTATCTCAGGGATATGTTTTGAATGTGTAATGAACATGAAAATGTCACCCCAAAATAATATCTGCAAAATGTCGATGGGAACATTTAAAGGATATGTATATCATGTACACGAATATACGCGAATATCGTGTACATAATATGCATGTCCTTTAAATGATCCCATAGACATATTGCAGACATTATTTTGGGGTGACATTTTCATTACACATTCAAAACATATCCCTGAGATAAACGTGAATGTCTATGGACATTCGAATATTTTTTCTGGAACATGAAAAATATATGTACAAGCATTATTATTATTTTCAATGCCTTGGGCATGGTGAACACACAATCAATAAAAATACAGATTAAAAACTTAATTGAGAAATAATAAATACGACGAATAAACGTGGTGAATCACCTGATGCATAAAAGGTTAACAGCGCGCGAGGACTCGTCTAACATAACCTAACATAAATTATAAACTAGAAGAGGTGGAAATAATATATCAAGTTGAACTATATTTACAATTCCTATTATGAATATAATACTCTCGTACGTACACGCGTCCATATGTAAAATAATTTTCCTGGTTTATTCTTAAAACACGTGCGGCGACAAACTTTCGTGCGCGGGATTGAGTGAGAATGAAGCCTTTATTCGCACGGTAACAGCACTGCACTTCCACTGGTTGCTTTCTTCGCTGAAAAGTCACGTGAGCAGATATCCTCTTGGATTGGCCGTCGATCGCAGCGCAACTCATATTCTGGCGCGAATTTTGAAACGTAAAACAGCGAAAGCTTTCTGTAATACGTTCTCAAAATAGATAAATAGCTCTGTATACCTTCTATCTTATATTATTCATCGTACTTATTCATATATATAATAATTTTATCAATTTTTTTAACTCGTTTTTCAACTAAATTATTAATTGATTAAAAATGTACCTACATAATTTTTTCCAACCCAATTGAACGTAGTTATTCGATAATTATTATATATACTGTTTATAGTGAACGAATATGCTTCAGAAATCACACTTCTATGCAAGTCCGTGAGCTGTGGGGGTATCAGAATCTTCAATTACGGATTCGAACATTTGAAAACATACGGGGAATATATAACGACGAATATCCCGGAATTTTCTAAAAACGCATATACATATAATATTCATGATATGCTCGTAAATGAATATCCTTCCGGGTATGTACATAAAATATCGTTTTCACATGCACGATATTTTTTTCACATTGTGCACTTATTTTGTACATACGGTGAATATCTAATGCTGTGTGGGATTGATTAGTAGGAAATTGTAACTTACATGTAACTTACATGTAACGGCCAGGTAATATTACCTGTTACAGTCGGTAACATTGCCGTTACATTGCTGCAACATTTCTGTGTTCACTGGGAAGTAACTGCACGCTTCCTGGAGTGTTTTCTCAAAGTCGCGCACAGTTCACGCACGCTTCGAGCCTTGACCTCAACGGGAGCTTTCCATCAACGACACAGTGCGACATAGTGTCGACATTTCTGATGGAATCGGCCTATCCGAGCAAAGGAATACACCAGAAATGTCGACACTGTGTCGCTCTATGTCGTAGATGAAAAGCTCCCTTTGACACGCTTCATGCACATTTCATGCACACCCCGATTTTGAGTTTGTGCACATTCCGTGCACACTTGCTGGACGTTCAGGGGATGAACATTCGCGTACATCGCCAACACATTAGCTCACCTTTCCCTGGTGAAAATGAAGTGTACAAAAAATGTTCGTCAGGTTTGTGGGAAGTGACTGCACGCTTCCTGGAGTGTTTTGTCACACTTCACGCACGCTTTGAGCCTTGACCTCTTTGACACACTTTATGCACACTTCATGCACATGCCGATTCTGGGTTTCTGCACATCCCGTGCACACTTGCTGGATGGTGTGTCAAATTCATGGTATGAATTACCAAAGTTCATAAGCAGTCGATACCGTAGTGGGTAGCGTGTTAGGTAGATAGGTAGGATAGGTAGGTAGATCGCAGGTTCAAGTATTCCTCCGAGAAAAATAAAATCCGATCGAGAAATCCCTGCAGGATTTTTTTGCCACCGTAACCTTTCTATGACCTTGTTACGTCCCAAGAGCGTCGGTAGAGCCGAAACTCTTGTAACCCGCGACATGCGAGTTCGACGAGTCTGATATGAGCAGCGGTTTCGGCTTTTTCCCTACTCGATACCGGAACCAATAGTATATAAATGTTTTTGGGTATACCAGCGACAACTACGCGTCGCTGATTTGGCGAAAAAAACATGTAGATGATTTCGAAGATTTGTTGATTAAACAGATGAACGTTTTTATTCAATTTGTAACTGTCGATGATCTCGGTTGGTAAGACCAAGATATTTTAAATATGAATACAGAATGTTTGTTACGCACTTGATAATTTCGGATAACAGATACTGGAATCGCGCGCATGAAGTTTAATTGAATTGAGCGCAAAAATAAAGTCGTCAGAAGTCAAAAGTCGATGTCTTGAAAATTCAGTGTCAAGATTGTAAAAGTGAAGTAAAAAGTGATGCGAAGTAAAAATTAAGTGTAAGTGTCGATTTTTTGAGGGTTCTGTTTTTTATAACCTCGGTAAGTGGAGTTTGGGGAGATGGAAAATTAGAGTTTGGTAGGGGAGATTTGTTCTCGTTGGTCCAAGCGGAGCAAGGGAGGAGTCAAGCTGATGTCGCGTGGGCGTACTTAAGGGCGATTTCTTTATCCTTGAAAAAGTTTGGTGATCGCTGCGAGTTTCCTGTGTCTGTTTTACACATATTTTCTTAGAGATAAACATGCCGGCGTTTTCCTCGGAAGAGGGAAACGTTTTCAGTTGCAAGATAAGAGGATATTCGATTATAATATGAATGTCGCCGTTTTCTTCTGGCGAGAGACGCGTGCACGTGGGAAAGCAAATAGTCTCGAGAGATGTGGGGGTTTTTTGCGATGTATGTTGAAGATATAATTTTATGACCGGATGTGTCCGCTTTCCTCGGGAAAGGGCCGTGTGCTGAACAAATGTTTACGAAGATATTAGTTTTGGTACATTTGGGGACCAAATGTATCAACTGAGTTGAATTATTTGGTTTAGCTATTGGATGGTCTTGAGATTCTGTTCTCTTCTGGTTTTTAATATTTAAATATATTATTTTCGTGATTCTTTCCGTCTTCCCGAGATTGATTGATTACAGATTTTTGATCGTGTATAATAATTGTACAAGAAATGATTATTCGATGAGATCCATTTTATCGGCTACCGTATATTCTACTGTCGTTAATTTCAGGTCGGTATTTGAAAGAGTATAATAAAGAGGGAGACTCTGATCGAAAAAATATGTTGGTGGGGATGTAACAACCTTGGGTGCATTCCGAATTGAGCTGGCAGCGCTACAGCGTAATATGCTACGCTTTCCCAACTCTAGGCGTTCCAAATCGACGATGTGGCGTATTCTAGTTTTATACCCCCCACTCCTCAGCGAATCACTCGCGCAATATCGGAACGGTCTCGCAGCGCTTGTTTTTGAACATTGCGATCAGCCGACAGATGCGTATCACGCAAACGGTTGAAGATGGACGAAATTATCATCAATGTATTAATCAACGCCAAAAACCTATTGGATTCTGAAGATTTTTCATCCGATGATGACGACGGTGATCTGGCCTTGATGATTTTGGAGAATTCAATTCGGGGTCCTCAAATTATAAGGCCATGAATTGAATTATTCGTCGAAAACGTCGTTCATAGGTTGCAAGATGCAGAATTCAAAACTCGCTTCAGGTACGTGTAATTTTTACACAGAAACTGCGTGCTAAAACTGTAGCCACGTAAGTTGTCTGAGGTGTACCAAGAATACGATAAAGAAACATCATAGATAAAATAAAAGTAAAGCTTGTACGAAAGAGGTCTTGTGGATCTTGGAGGTCAATTTTTGAGGCCTCCAAAAAGATGGCGTTTCAAATTAACCTTACATTTTTGTTATCTCGGCTAATATTTTGGATAGTTCTCTTAAAATTTAGCTGGTGATCTATAAAAAGTAGGTTTGAACTTGAAAACTAATTAAATAATTTTGATTTAAGTTCAAAATTGTTGATATTTTTTAAATTTGCAGTCGCACTGAGTTTCATACGAAAATCTTTCACTTTTTTAATGTTTCTCCGGATTTTTTAGATTCCTTCAGAAATTTTTCATGAATTATTTATAAGAAAATGGATATTATTTTATGAACATTGTGTAATTATGGAATTAAAATAATTATGTCGTTCCGGGATGAATTGTACAACATTTCAAGTTGTGTTGGAAACGGTCGCACCTCGTATCATAAGGCACAATGCTGACGTACAAGCTCCCAATGTGGGTAGAGAAACTATTAGCCCGGAGAAACAGCTATTGGTAGCAATTTGGATGTTTGCTACCCCTGATTCTTATAGGTGCATAATTGTAACTTCAACCCATTTTCTGTGCACTAGGTGTTTGAGGAGATGGGGAAATTTCAATATTTTAGTATGAAATTTAAATGTCCAAATTAAAATATTTATAATGAAAACTTTCAATCTTAAAAAATGTTATGGTATTGTTGAATCATCTGATATTTTGCAGATCTATCTGCGATCGATTTAATATTGGGCGAGCCACAGCGATAAGAAGTGTCAGAAGAGTGACGAAAGCCCTGAACGAACTGGCATCAAATATTATTAAATGGCCTTCCGCGGCTGAAACAGCGATAATATCGGCACAATTTGAGCAATGCCAAGGATTTCCAGGAATATTAGGAGCAATCGATGGGACTCATATAAGGATTGCAGCACCCGCACAAAATCATGAGTCTTACGTCAATAGAAAAGGCTATCACTCGATGCAATTGCAGGTATACGTATCCTAGAATATGAATCCGAAACAGTATATGTACATAAATAAAAAATTTCGAACGAAATGGAGAACATCGATCGCTACTCGAAGATAAATTCACCAAATTCTTTTTGGTTTTCATTTCTCTCTCTGTCTCTATTTTGTTTCTTTTTTTCGTTATTTTTTTTATAATTCTCAGAGAATATCGCTTCGATATCTCGCACGGTATCCCATATAAATAATCCATGTATAGCTTTCATCGCGGCAATATTAATCGATATTTTCATTGAATAACATTTATCGTATCCTAAAAACAAAATTTCATAAAATACGTGATTCAATGAGCAAGATCATACCAGCTGAATGAAATTTTCTTTGCAATTCAACATTCTCCACTTCTCCGTAGATTAATAATCACGTGAATTATTCGATTTTTTGTTTGTTTTGCAAAATTCTTAAGAAGAATATACGATGCAAGGAAAAAATGTACTATATTCTACTGGAAGTTATTTACAAAAAGAAATTGCCGATATAGAAAATCTATTTTTTTTCCCCGATACTATTTTTCGGGGGCTTAATTTTTTTTTCTATCCGACTCTAGCTCATTTTATGTAAACAAAAAAAAACATTCTAGTAGCAATAATAGACAAAAATAATTGAAATGTACTCAAGGAAAAAAAAGGATCAGCAATAAAAAGAAGAATGACCCACTGTCAAAAGTTAAACCATCAGAATATATTTGATCTTTCTTTTGCAGAAAGGAAAACTTCTTGAGGCAAATTTCTAATATCCTAAATTTTCAATAACAAAAATTCAGCGTCCCCCCATCATTCATTTGATTAAAAAAAAAACAAGGTCTGATGATTTGTTTAACAACTCTTTCTTTCGAAAGTTGATTAATAACGCCAGTATACACACAGTATTACATAAAATAGTGTGCAATTGTCGCGTATCCAGAGGATGTCCAATTTCTGAACTTTCATAATTATTTTCCTATAGGTTGTTTGAGATCATAAAATGCTGTTTCTTCACGCTTACACTGGTCAAGTCGGCTCAGTACATGATATGAGAGTATTTTCTTTGTCTGGACTACAAGATTTCTACGGGGATGAAAAGTTTCCTAACAATAGCCATCTTATTGGTGATGCAGCTTACGCCATCCACAAGCACATGATGGTCCCATTCAAAGATCATGGACACCTGACAAGACGACAAAAAAAATTATAATTACTGTCTTTCTTCAACCAGAATGATAGTGGAACGATCATTAGCATTGCTTCAAGGATGATTCCGTAGATTGCTTGACCGTTTGGCTATGACCAGAACTGACCTGATCCCAGCTTTCATTCTGGCATGCTGTGTACTGCACAATATTTGCATCCTTCAAAATGACCTGTCCGATATACCTGTGCTGGTCAATCTCGATATTCCTATTGCAGCTCAAAATGATCCCAGGGCAGGGAGACAAGAAGGTATTCAAAAGCGAGCACGAATCGTCAATGCTCTACCAGCTGCTAGAGAATTTTGAAGTATTTAGCCTTAGTTAAAATTCGTAACATTTTCAGAGAAATCAATGTCCAAGATTAAAAAAAATAATTGTGCATATATTTGTTTAACTCTCTAAAATTGACTGCTCAAGGGTCTCTAAAACATGTAACAGAATCAATATCCATTGACGACTTTTAAAATGCAGTCTTATGTACGTAATAACTCATTTCTCTGTATTCTTGCTGTAAAAAATGCAAAATAGTGTAATAATAAAATGAATTCAATTCCATTAGAATAACAAATTTATATATTTTATTGTTCATCACTGAATATATTGTGATTATGGATTGACATATGTGAAACCCATGAGTTTTATATGGCAATATACATACTATAGTCTAGTCAAATAGATAGATTATGTACTAGGTACAGCAATATTCAGTAAAACGAACAGAAATTCTGTCGTGTAGAAGTGAAGCGTGCACAATAACGATCTGATTAGAGGGGTCATTCAAAGATACGTCAGCTTGGGGGGGGGGGGGGGGGGGGGATTGTTTAAAGGCTCCAGTATCTATTACCGAATGAGTTTAGAAGAATTATTAATGGAGAATTAAAATAACTCGTCACTTGAGGTCTTATTTTTGTATTTCAATTATCTTAATACTAGTACTAATGAATAATTTTTAGATCACATTGATAAACCCTCAATGGGTATGACTAATGGATATAATGGTAAGTACAAAAAAAAAAAAAATACAATGAATAAAATAGGAACAGAACGTCATTATAAATCACTCGGAGTGACGATCAAGGTAATAAGTATTTTGAACATTATAGTGCGATCACAGATAATATGAATACTTTTTGGATCACATCAATAAACTCTCAATGGGTATGACTAATAAATATTATCCAACTTCGAACGTTGTTTAAAATTTAAAATTAAAAAAAAGTGAATTTTTTTTTTTAAAGATGCAAAAACAAAAATATAATGAAACAACAGTGCATAATTATGAATCACTCGGAGCAACTAGCAAGAGATATAGACCGGGAGCCCATAACACTTTTTTCATGTCTCATTTGTTCAGGCTCAAAACTACCTTACATTCCATAAATCTGTGTCCTGCATCACAAAAATCGCATCGCCGAACAAAATCAGTGGACCAAAGATGCTGAACCGGCGAAATCACATACAAATATATATCTATATATATACAAATGATATATAGATATATTTTTGTATGTGATTTCGCCGGTTCAGCATCTTTGGTCCACTGATTTTGTCCGGCGATGCGATTTTTGTGATGCAGGACACAGATTTATAGAATCTAAGGTAGTTTTGAGCCTGAACAAATGAGACATGAAAAAAGGGCTCCCGGTCTAATACTATTTCACCAGCATTGGACAAAACAACGGTTTTGGATGTTATTTTAATCAGCGCTCGGTGTAGGCCTCTCTATAAGTCATGCGAGAAGGTTATTCATTGTGTCAATCCGCTGCAATGTAGCCTCGTGCTGACGTTCTCGAGTTACTCGCGACTGTTCCTTTTGCTGTAACGCTTTGTCTAAGTACTCTTCTACCATACTGCTCATTTTTCGGCTCTTTCTGGCTGTAAGAATAAATTAACTTTCAAGATATAATATAGGCATTTTTAGATCGTTGACTATTTTTTTTTCGCATGAGAAATAAAAACTGGCAAAAGATTGCTATATTCCATGTGTTGCCTCGTGATTTCTGTTGAATGTATTCAATTAATACAATTTTTGTAATTTTTCACGTAAATAAACACTTGTGGCTAAAGTTTATAAGTAAATCAGTTAAAAGGGGTTCCAACAGAAAATCAACAGACATCAGCACATAAACAGAAAGCAGCCGTTACGTTCAGTTTTCAACGATACTTGATACTTCTATTACGAACCTGGCGATTCACTTGCAGATTCATTGTCTTCTTGGTCCGTAGAAGCTATAGAACTAGCGGTAGCCAACGGTTTGCACCAGGGTTTTTCCCAAAAATCACGTCACATTTCTGGAAAATAATACAAAAAAATAGTGCTGTATATTTGTATCAACGTTTGATGTACAGATTATTAATAAAGATATTCGATTGCATAATAGCCTTACATCATAGAAAACCCAAGTCTTACGGCTTGCTCCTGATTTATTATTATGATCAGTCACTAATTTATAGGTTCTTTTCAGAGAATTCATCTTCGTGGTACATTTATCCCAAGTCACGGAATATCCCTGAGCATTCATTATATTCGCTACTTTCTGCCAGCACACTTTCACAGAACTTTTGCCAGTGCTAAATGAAGGTTCCATCGATTGGTACGTATCCAAGAAGTACAAACAGGCAGCATGCATCCATTTATATGACCCTGTACAGAAATCATTTTACTCTATAAAAGTTAAATTTGGAGAAGGTGTATATTTGCGTCCAATAGATTTTCCTCTGAGGAAATTCTACACAAAATTGTTAATAGGCATTATTTTACACAGCGTTATTATGAAGGCTGTGTCTTTTCGTTCGGCTACCGTACGAATAACATGTCGTTATTCGTCCGAAAAAGTAGCAAGATGAGGTTAGATCTATCGTCGTTACATAATTTCATCTAAAATTGCTCATCTCTGTGATGTCTACAATTTATCAGTATTCATCCACGAATATTCAATGAAGAAGCAAAATAACGCATTTCAAAATCATTATGTATAATTAATGCGAATATTATGTAAAAAATATATCAAATTATATCTCGATGAATAATTTCAAATTATTCCTTCGAAAATAACTTAAAAACTAAACTTTATCATATCTGGATGAATAAACGTATTTATTCGTCCTAAAATCTAAAAAAAAATGGACCAAATTATATCCGAATGAATAATTGTTGTGGTTTTACTCAAAATCATAATTTACTCGAAATCAAATAATCATAATCTCTGGATATTTTTCAATTAGATAATTTTGTTGATAAGGCTATACAAAATATTGCATGTGCGCAATAACATAGTGTAAAGTAGAAATAATGAAGTAATTCCGTGTACGACATTGCGCTTGAGGCAAATTGATCTTCTCCAAGAAATCCAATTATTCATTGAGTCAACAAAGAATTCGCGTGTCTAATGACAAAAGGTCATAAGCGCCATTATACGATCTTTTGTCGTTTTTAATGGCATAAGGTCTCATAACTTTTTTTTTCGTATTTGGAATAAGAACGTGAAACGTCCAGAAACGTTGAAATTAAAAAGCCGGTCAACTAATGACAGAAGGTCGCATGTACTGGCAGATACGACTTTTTATTACGAACGAGATGAGAATACGTTAAGAATGGTTCTCGCATTTAAGCATTGACTGTACCGTCGTACTTTCTAAGTCGATTGTACAGGCAAACTCGAGAAGTGCTGTACGCGCGCGACGCCAACGAATAAGAGGCTTCGGGTATCTTCGTAGATACTCGTGCTCGGATAGTCTCGAGCTTGTCGTTGCGCCCGGCAACCGTCAGTCGTTGTCGCGTCACGGCACGAAAGTCGTCGAGTCAAGACTAGCGTAACCGATAAATATATTTTCACGTGTGATCAAATAAAAACCATTGCAATATTATTCAACGAAATACATCGTTCTCGCAAAGTTATTTTTCCTCTCACGCTCCTCATCGTACCTTTGCTTCAACAGAATAAATTGCGTAGACTAATTGCAGAAGGTCGTATCCCCCGAAAATATTATTTTTGGGGGATACGATCAAGTTTTGTCAAATACCAAGACTTCACTTGCAAATTACGTAAAATTTCGCAATTTCATCGCATCGGCGTTGAAAATTTCTAGTCGAAAAATAAAATCCATTCATCCGCTGCACATACGACTTTATGGTTGGACGTCCAGAATTTCCAAATTTCAACAGATCTTCGCGTTTCAGGTGTTATAGGAGCGATTAAAAAAAAAAAAAATGTTATGACTTTTTGTTATTTTGCTCGGAAAGGTACAAAACGTAACATTTTTTTTCATTGATTTTTGGTGGATACGACCTTTTGCGCTTAGGTTGTTTTCTTGATAATTTTAATAGATCTACACGGAAGGAAATTTGTTGCGAATATCGCATGGGATTGTACCACGTGAAACAAGCAATGGGTGCGCCATACTAAAATCGTATCGATTCATGCTACTTTAGCATGAATCGATGTGATTTTAGTATGAATCAATACGATTTTAGTACGAAAGTGTCCCATGCGAGAAAGGCATGCACCGATGCGATTATTGCACGAGAGCGATGCGCTGAACGCACGAGAGTGATAATCGCATCGGTGCATGCCCTTCTTGCATGGGACACTTTCATACTAAAATAGTATGGTTATTATGCGATAATGGCAATTTTCTCATACTTTTTTTGCATGGAACACTCGAATGCGAAAATAGCAATAGCGTCCCATGCGATATTCGCTACACATTTCTTTCCGTGTAGGCGGTTGCTGTTTTTAAAGCAAATGTAATAAAAAAAAAATTTTATACGACCTTTTGCCACTAAAATCGTATTTTTGGTGTTTAAGACCTTCCGTCATTAGACACGCAAATTATATAATATCGTTTTTAATTATTCTTACCGTCCTTTTGCAAAGTATCACCAGCTTCGTCACTTTCCAACTGCGCAGATGGATCATCGACAGCTTCGTCATTACCGTCAGATAACGAGTTATTTCCAGGATTAATCGGCGCTGGGGCATCTTGACGGCTACTGGACGCCTCCCCCTCTCGTTGTGCCGATTTATCGTTCTCCGCCATTTTCAGTAATGTTACAGCAAATTCCATGTCTGAAATGATTATAATTTATGGCTTTAAAACAGACTGCCACATGATCGGTAGTATCAAAATTATCAATCGCATCATAACGTTCATGGCAATAAATGCAGCGCCCCTCGATTCATGACGAGATTTCTGATTAAACTTATTACAAGCTTTGTAATAAGCGCTTATATTATTAAATATTTGCCTACCTCTGCGTGCTCTCGCTGCATCTTCTGAAGAAAGTTTCAACACGTACGTTTCGTTCGTAAAAGAGTTTGTGAGAATTAATTCCACTTCTTCGGAGGGGGGCATGATTCTCTTTGTATTTAACAACAAAATTAGGTTGAACTCTAATATAAAAGACGCTTATACAGCACAGGGACGACTGGGCACGACAAGCTCGATGCTCGACTCACACCACGATTCACGACACGCTGTACAGACGGTAGCCCGATGCCGGTTGATGAATGCGATGAAGCCAAAAGAACGTGATATTTGGCGGGAAAATAAAACGCTGTCACCGCACTACGTTGGGAGGTAGTGCAGCCACAGCGTTTCATCTAGGGACATTGAGCGCAGCCCTAGCCTTGCGACGGGCTTCTATTCACCTCCGACGTCGCACTCGCATCGCGCTACCTACAGTTTCGGAACGCCGCGGAGGAAGCTATTAGCGCTGCGAGCTCAATTCGGAATGCACCCCTTATAACAACGGCAAAATATACATATGGGACATTCCAAGTCAACTCAGCCACCCCGTTTTTTTTTATTGTCTCAAAAAAAATTTCAGTACGGGCATTTCAAAGGACAATATATCCATGAAATTTTACCAAAATTTCATCCCCCCACTATTGTTGGTTCTCGAGATAATGATTAATGAAATCTCAATTTTGTAAAAATTATAACTTCGTAACTACTGATCGGATTTAAACGATTAAAAGAAGAATCTTTTTTATTTTTTTGCCCTTTTTGAAAAAAAAATATGTCATCATCGGATAAAAGCTCATTAGACAGTTTTCGGGGTAAAATAACAAAAAAAACAATTTTTCCCTCTTCACTGATGCCTAGTTCCATTTTGAAAAAATCTTGCGGAGTTGTGTATTGTCTCCCTCTATCAGAAAAAAAATACTGAGTAGAATTCCGATTGGCCCTTTCGTGGAAAAAAAAATAAAATCGAAAAATTTCCCCGAAAACTGTCTAATGAACTTTTCTCCAATGACGGCATATTTTTTTTCAAAAAAGGCGAAAAAAATAAAAAAGATTCTTTTTTTATTTGTTAAAATCCGATCAGCCGTTACAAAGTTATGATTTTCACAAAATTGAGAATTTATTAATCATTATCTCGAGAACCAACAATAGTGGGGGGATGAAATTTTGGTAACATTTCATGGATATATTGTACTTTGAAATGCCCATACTGAATAATTTTTTCGTGACCAAAAAAAAAACGGGGTGGCTGAGTTGACGTGGCTGCGTTGACGTGTCGTATTCCACGTTAACTCATCAGCCACCCCGTTTTTTTTGTCTTGAAAAAATGATTCAGTATAGGCATTTCAAAGTACAATATATCCATGACATTTTACCAAAATTTCATCCCCCCACTCTCTCGAGATAATGTTAATTCTCGATAATGAGAATTATAATGATAATTCGAGATAATGTTGGTTCTCGAGATAATGATTAATAAATTCTCAATTTTGTAAAAATCATAACTTCGTAACGGCTGATCAGATTTTAACGACTAAAAAAAGAATCTTTTTGATTTTTTTTGCCCTTTTTGAAAAAAAATATGCCGTCATTAAAGAAAAGTTCATTAGACAGTTTTCGGCGAAATTTTTCGATTTTTTTTTCCACGAAAGGGCCAATCGGAATTCTACTAAGTATTTTTTTTTCTGATAGTAGGAGGCAATACACAACTCCGCAGGATTTTTTCAAAATGGAACAAGGCATCAGTGAAGAGGGAAAAATTGTTGTTTGTTAATTTACCCCGAAAACTGTCTAATGAGCTTTTATCCGATGATGACATATTTTTTTTCGAAAAGGGCAAAAAAAAAATAAAAAAGATTCTTTTTTTAATCGTTTAAATCTGATCAGTAGTTACGAAGTTATGATTTTTACAAAATTGAGACTTCATTAATCGTTATCTCGAGAACCAATAATAGTGGGCGGATGAAATTTTGGTAAAATGTCATGGATATATTGTCCTTTGAAATGCCCATACTGAATAATTTTTTCGAGACATTAAAAAAAACGGGGTGACTGACAAGGAAGGTATCCCAGGTCGATCTCTCCGATTTTGATCTAACTCATATATATTGTAGTACTAAACTAAAACTAATTGAACTAATTAAAACTAAAACTAATTAAAACTAATTGTAGTAAAAACTAAGCGACACGTATTTTTTTTTATCTGCCATTAAACACTTTAAGGGGGTGAAACCACCCTCCAAAGTAAGGCATGTCAAGGGGCCATTTGGCAGTTTCACCCACAAGGACATAATATTTTTTAACCAATCCAACTGCAAAAGTTTTCTCATAATGAGAAACGAAAAATGTAATTTTCTCGATAAAAAAAAAAAAAAACAAGGGGGTGAGCCACCCCTAAATATTATTACATTAATGCCAAAAATGGGCAAATTCAAGTAAAAAAATCTGAAAAAAATATATAATACGTATGAACACAAAATTAAATTGACGTGTTTTTGGATTTTCCCGAAAAAAAAAATTGGCCGGGGTTTATGGAACGCTGTTTATCTTGCGTGTATGCGAAAAATCCTCAAATTGAAGTCTAAAAATCCGAAAAAAAAGTATATTGCATATGAACACGAAAGAATATTGCCTTGTTTTTGGATCTTCCCGAAAAAAAATATTGGCCGGGGTAACTACCCCTGAACGCTGTTTATCTTGCGTGTATGCGAAAAATCGTCAAATTCAAGTCTAAAAATCTGAAAAAATGTATATTGCGTATTAACACGAAATAATATTGACTTGTTTTGGATCTTCCCGAAAAAAAATATTGGCCGGGGTAACTACCCCTGACCGCTGTTTATCTTGCGTGTATGCGGAAAATGGTCTAATTCAAGTCTAAAAATCTCAAAAAATGTATAATGCGTATGAAAACGAAATAATATTGACTTGTTCTGGATCTTCCCGAAAAAAAAATATTGGCTGGGGCAACTACCCCCGATGAACAAAATTCATTCGGGCGGTTTTTACTCTACGTACACGTTTCAAAGGTGTTCGTGAGGAATTTAATTTTATACAAAATACTGAATCTGAAAACTGAAAACAAAAAAACGTTGAAAATTCAATGCATTTAGGGGTAGTTACACGGGCCAATATTTTTTTTCGGGAAAAACCAAAGACACGTCGAATTTCCTTTGGGTTCATACACAATATATATGTATTTTTTTCAGATATTTAGAGTTGATTTGACTATTTTTCACATACACGCGAGATAAACATCGTTCAGGGGTAGTTACCCCGGCCAATATTTTTTTTCGGGAAAATCCAAAACAAGTCAATATTATTTCGAGTTCATATGCAATATACATTTTTTTCAGATTTTCAGACTTGAATTTGACCATTTTTCGCATACACGCAAGATAAACAGCGTTCAGGGGTAGTTAACCCGGCCAATATTTTTTTTCGGGAAGATCCAAAAACAAGGAAATATTATTTCGTGTTTATACCCATTACACATTTTTTCAGATTTTTAAACTTGAATTTGACGATTTTTCGCATACACGCAAGATAAACAGCATTCAGGGGTAGTTACCCCGGCCAATTTTTTTTTTTCGGGAAAATCCAAAAACACGTCAATTTAATTTTGTGTTCATACGTAATATATATTTTTTTCAGATTTTTTTACTTGAATTTTCCCATTTTTGGCATTAATGTAATAATATTTAGGGGTGGCTCACCCCCTTGTTTTTTTTTTTTTTTTATCGAGAAAATTACATTTTGCGTTTCTCATTATGAGAAAACTTTTGCAGTTGGATTGGTTAAAAAATATTATGTCCTTGTGGGTGAAACTGCCAAATGGCCCCTTGACATGCCTTACTTTAGAGGGTGGTTTCACCCCCTTAAAGAGTTTAATGGCAGATAAAAAAAATACGTGTCGCTTAGTTTTCAATGTACTACAACATATATGAGTTAGATCAAAATCGGAGAGATCGACCTGGGATACCTTCCTTGTGAGTTGACGTGGAATGTCCCATATGTAACCATTTTGCAAGTTATTCACAGATTTCCAAATTAATAAATGTTGTGCACTCTTCACGCGCATTTGGTGTATTTCCCGCAAAACCTGAGTACACTTGGTGCACTCTTCATACCCATTTGGTGTATACATTCCGTGCACATTTCCCACAAAACCTGAGTACACTTGACGCACTCTTCATACGCATTTGGTGTACACGCCGCGTACATTTCCCGCAAAATCTGAGAACAATTGGTGCACTCTTCAAGCACATTTGGTGCACACTCCGTGCACATTTCCATCTGCACACCTTGTCACGCTTCCGATGTTTCAATTTACATTCCCGGCATATCTTAACTTCATTCACGCTTCAGTCACATTACATGAACATTCCGATTTCACCTGCGTTAACATTTCGATTCACACTCCATTTTCGCCAGGGTATTGGAAGATGGAGTTGTGATGCAAATTAATAAAATTTGGAACCAAGGTCCTGCACCGCCATTATGATGATTCAAGGCAGAATTTAGACAGACAAGAAACTCTTATATATTGCCTGACTATCCACTGAACACACTACATGTTGGAGCCTGACAACTGCAAAAACCTTTTGCCGGTTCTATAACATATTTGTTAACCAAGGTGAACCAAAATTTAGTACTGAGAAACATATCCTTTCGACGATTCGGACCAAAAAGAATATTCATAGTTTAAATGCTCCACACTTAAAAGATTGTGCGAATAAGTAGAAAAGAAACGGTTTCCTTTTCCTCAATAATTCTTCCACACTCAAGCACGTAATCAAGAAAAGTGGCTGCGTTGATATAGGCATGGATATGTGTAAATCAAACCAGATTTTACAGATGTTTTATGAAATTGAAATAGATAAATATACAAATAAATAAACGTCAAATAGATAATACTGTTAGTGCCAATGTTTAATATATGGTTCTGAAAAGGGAGGATAACGACGCAGGAGAATAATGCCGATGAATATTGAAATAGACTGAATATATATGTGACTTTATTATATAGGTACACTGCGTGCTCTCTCTACTATAGTTCGCTTGCGACTGACTCTCTCGAGAGCTTCGCCTTGCCTCGCTCGAGACCCGAGGGTGCTCGGCTACACTCGGCCATCTTCGTATACGCTTGCTAAATGCGATGACTCGTCTCAACACTTCCGCCGTCGGAGCGTTTTATACACAGCCCGAGATTCGTATATAACTCGATAAATCTACTCTTTGGTAGCGCTTTGGTAAAAATGTCCGCCAATTGAATTTCGGTAGGCACGAAGATTACATTGATTTCGCCGTTTTCGACTTTCTCGCGAATGTAATGAAACTTCACATCAATGTGTTTCGTGCGCTTATGAAATTCCGGATTGTGAATTAACCGAATCGCGCTCTGGTTGTCGACGTACAAGTTCGTCGACTCGTTTCGCAGGTACGCTAGTTCGCTTAACAGCGCACGTAGCCACACGGCTTCTTTCGCCGCCGTCGAGGCCGCGATATACTCCGACTCCGTCGTACTCATCGACACGAGTTTTTGTCGCTGAGACGACCATGTTACAATTCCGTTTGCTAGACAGAACGCGTAACCAGTCGTCGACTTTCTGGTCGTTATATCGCTCGCGAAATCCGCATCTGAATATCCCGCGAGTTTAATTACCGATTTCGATGCTCGGTACTCGATTCCCATTTTCGATGTCTCGATCAAATAGGCAATGATTCGCTTCACTGCTCGCCAATGACTCTCGTCGTGTTCGTTCTGAAACTTGCTAACCGAATTTACCGCGTATGCAATATCTGGGCGTGTTACTACCGCAAGAAACATAAGAGATCCTATTGCCTCGCGATACGGCACCGTTTGCCTTTCGGTCGCTTCTGACTCTACCGGATACAAAATTGTGTGAGGATCCGCCGGCACGGAAACCCCTTTTGCTTGACTCATTCCGAATCGATCGATGACTTTCTTCGCGTAGGCCTCTTGATGTACGAACATCGACCTTGACTCGCGATCTCGACTTATTTGTATTCCGACAAAGCTACTACAATCCCCGATCGTTATCTCGAATTCTTTGCTTAGCTCGCTGACAATTTTCTCGATTACATCCGCAGATTTCGATGCAATTATCCCGTCGTCTACGAACAGCGCGAGGTATACTTTACTCTCGTCGTAGGTGCCCACAAAGACACACTTGTCCGCATTAGTCTCTTTCAAATTGAACCTCTTTAAAACACTCGCGATTTTCAGATTCCAGCAGCGTGGAGCCTGCTTGAGTCCGTACAATGCCTTCTCGAGACGACACACCACTTTATCTCGATTTTTGTTCACTTCCAGTCCCGTTGGAATCTCCATCATGACGACCTCGTCAAGAGGTCCATGGAGAAACGCAGTTCGGACATCGAACTGTACTGCTTCAAGATTCTCTTCCGTGATGATCGCTAGGAGTACTCGAAGAGAATCGTACCTCACGACTGGTGAGAACGTCTCCGAATAGTCCACGCCTTCTCGCTGCATGAAGCCTCTGGCACACAGTCGTGCCTTGAACCTGATGACGCTTCCTTTCGTGTCGCGTAATATTTTGAAAACCCATTTCGAGTCTATGGTTTTTCCGCCTGGGATTCGTGGCACTATCTTCCACGTCCCGTTCTTTCGATGTGCATCGAGCTCGTCCTCGATGGCTTCCGCCCACTGAGTAGCTTCTGGACCCGATACAGCTTCTTGGTATGTTTCTGGAATATTGTATTCCACGAGACACAGTTCATACCTCTTCGGTGGCTTGATCGTTGCTCGATCGCGCAATGTTCTTGGTACCGTGGCCTCTTGCTCCTGTTGTTCTGTCTCGTCACTCGCTGCTCCTTGTCCTGCTATCGCGTTTCCGGCGGCCTCACCGTCGGCTTCGTCGCCGACGACAGCTCCGTTACCGTTTTCTGCATCCTGGTAGTCTTCTTCGTCGATCTCGTTCTCCATCGGGAATGTGAGTTCGACCTCGGACATTGGTACCTCCGATCTTCCACCACTCTCTCGTTCATTGAACACTACATGCCTCGACATAGACACAGCTTTCGTGACAGGGTCGTAACACCTCTAATTCGACGACTCGCTGTCGTATCCCACGAGCACTAACTTCTTCGCTCGAGGATCGAATTTTGTGAGCTTCTGTTTCGGCACGTAGACATAGGCGTCGGAGCCGAAGACTCTCATGTGGCGAAGATCCGGTTTCTTCCCCGTCCACATCTCGTACGGGGTACGACTTCCGCCCTTTCTCGACTGCCCAGTCCTGTTGAGTGTGTACACCGCTGTAGCAGTTGCTTCCGCCCAAAGATGCGTCGGTAGTTTTCTCGCTTGCAGCATCGTTCTCGCTGCTTCCACTATCGTGCGATTATCTCGCTCGGACTTCCCATTCTGTTCCGGAGTATATGGGGCCGTGGTCTCGAGCGTGATTCCCCTCTCCTTCATATATTCGTTCATCCTCTCGTTACGGTACTCGGTACCGTTGTCCGTACGTAGCGTCATCATCGTTCGCCCGAATTTGTTGTTTACTAGACGTTCGAATTCCTTGAATCGCTCGTACACGTCCGACTTGTGACGAATGAAGTACATGACTCGGAAATTTGTCACGTCGTCCTTGAAGAGTACATAATATTTCGCTCCTCCCAGCGACTCCACCGGTATTGGTCCGCACACGTCGCTGTGGATGACCTCTCCGGGCTTGCTCGCCGTCTTCTTGCTCTCTCTCTGGAACGGAAGTTTGTGTAGTTTGCCGTACTGGCAAGCCTCGCAGAAAAAATCTTCGACGTTCTTGAGTATTACTCCGTCCACAAGCTCTTGCTTCACCAATTCTGTGAGTGCTTGCTTGTATATATGGCCGAGTCGCTCGTGCCACATTTTACAGTCCATCGCTGTCACATTGACTTCTCGACGCTTCTTCGGTCTTCGGAAATACAATCGATATAGCCCGTTGTCCTGTTTTTCACCGGATGCCTCGACGATGCCTCCTCGCGATATCTCTACGATTCCGTTTTCGAACTCTACTTTGAACCCTTTGTTCGTGCATGCTCCAACTGAAAACAAATTTCGTGTAACACGAGGTACGAGTAGCACATTTTCGATGGTACCGCTTTCCCATTCGTTGTTGACGAACTTCTCGACACGGATTCTCCCAACGCCAGCCACCTCGCATACTCCGTCGTCACCCAGTAAGACAGTTTCCCCTTTTACCGGCCTTAGCTCCTCAAACCAGTCGCGACGCGACGTGACGTGCTCCAACGCTCCGCTGTCGGTAATCCAGACGTCCCTCTTGTCGGCATCTCGCAACCGTTTTGGCTGCTCGGCCGAAGGCTGTTTTCCTCGATCCCCCACTACTAGTGCTTCCGCGCTTTGTTTCTGCGACTGAACAACAAACGCGCACCTGCGATTTGACTGACCTTTGTTGTTGTCCTTACTGTCGCATTCCTTCTGCTGCTTCTGGCACTGACTTGCGTAGTGTCCCTTTTCCTGGCATCGATAGCATTCGATATTTTTCTTCGACTTTTTCTTCTTTTTGTCCTTTTCTTTCGACTCGCTTTGTCTGGTGACTGCCAACGCACTCGCTGTGTCCCCGTCATCATTGTCGTTCGAATCTTCCCGTATGAGCCTCTCTAGCAAATACGTGACCGTCTGACGCGCCGGGTCCACGCTATCCCACGCTGTCCTGAACACGTTAAATTTCGGCGTTAAACTCGATAGGATTTTTGCAATCACTGCCGCGTCGGAGATCCTTTCTCCGAGATCGATCAACTGCCGCGCCATGTTTTGAACAGCACTCACGTGCTGAATGGCCGTGTCGGTCGGACCCATCTTGTAGGAATAGAACCTCTGCGTTAACGCACCGACGTTCGATGCTGATTTCTGTTCGTGTACTGTGATGAGCTTGTCCCACATTTCCTTAGCTGTGACACACACTAGTACACTCGCTACTTGTTCGTCCTCCATAGCTGACGCGATAATCGCCGTCGCTTTGGCATTGTCTTTTAACCACACTTTCGTAAGCGCGGCGTTTTCGCCTGTTGCATTTGCTGGCCTCGTTCTGGTACCGTCGACCACGTCAAATATCTCGTTCGCCATCAGCACTGCCGATATTTGAAACTTCCATGCTTGAAAATTTCTGCCGTCGAACCGCTTGACCGATCGTACCAACGCGTCACTCGACATCTTCGAGCGGTGACGAAAACTCGGATCACGTGAACACTAAAGCCAAAAAAACGAAAAAAAACTACGCGTATGCCGACGCGCGCGATACGACACGAAACTCGATTACGTATATTCTCGCCGATTCGTTTTTCCCCGATGCCCGAGATTCGACGCACTTCGAACTCTATCCGAGCACCTGCCTCGCGAACACTAGTCTCTTTTGTCTCTCGGCCACGTGCCTTTCTCCGACACGCAACAATGGCCGCCTTGAGCTACAAGCCCGCACGCTTCTATTTCCCGCACTTCTGCGATCCCGGAACTCTCTCGCTTTCCACCAAAACCACACTTTTTTTTAACCCGCTACGTTTTCTGGGCCCATAACCTGTTAGTGCCAATGTTTAATATATGGTTCTGAAAAGGGAGGATAACGACGCAGGAGAATAATGCCGATGAATATTGAAATAGACTGAATATATATGTGACTTTATTATATAGGTACACTGCGTGCTCTCTCTACTATAGTTCGCTTGCGGCTGACTCTCTCGAGAGCTTCGCCTTGCCTCGCTCGAGACCCGAGGGTGCTCGGCTACACTCGGCCATCTTCGTATACGCTTGCTAAATGCGATGACTCGTCTCAACAAATACTCACCGAATATGATTTGGATATAGAAATATCTTCTGAAACTTTACTGATTTTTAGACTCGATGAATAAACAACGATTTATAATTCTATAATGTGTGGTTATATGACGCTCAAAGGAAACGCTTGCAATGATATTTATATTAAAAAGTTAAAACTTTAGGAGGAAGTTGGTGGCGTTGTTGGTGGGTTTGAAGGCGGCGTTTGATTCGGTGGACAGGGGGGTACTGTGGGAGGCGTTAGAGCGGAGAGGAGCGAGAAAGGGACTGAGGGAGAGGATAGAAGAGGTGTACGAAGAGACAGGAAGTAGAGTGAAGGTAGGGGGAGAGATAGGAGAGGGCTTCTGGACGGCGAAAGGGGTGAGACAGGGGTATCCGATAAGTCCCATATTATTTAATATGTTGACGGCAGATATGGAGGAAGAGCTGATGTTACGTCCTGACCCTCGATTTTTCTCATCTCGGCCAAGAAAAGCGTGGCTTTCCCTTTAACACGTTATTCCAGACAAAATCGGCATTGGCGAGGTTATTGCCCTGTTTTGAGCCTAACCTTGCGGAAAATTGCTCAGGATGGGCGGAGAGTGCATAATTTGGTAACAATGGCAAATTGAAATAAAATCTCGCGAACAAAACTCTTTGATTTTCGCGAGAGACATTGAACAAGACTAATAAATTGTAATTCGGCAAAATCGGACAAATAAAGATCGTAATATAAACAGAGAAAAATAGTGTAACCAGATTAAATAAACTCTGATAAAAATACGCAAACTCGACTTTCACTGACGCGGGAGAAAATAAACTACAGGGCCATCCTCAAGATAAGCCTCCTGGGGTTTATCCGCACAAACTGCAAGGACAAACGAAATTATCGCGAGCACTAAAATGACCGCTACTACAACGACAGCTATCTTTAATTGGAAAAGGTCCATGGTCGATAGACAGGACAACTCTCACAAACAAACAAAAATCAACACAGATTTTACTCGACCACGACTCGATTGAATTTACACGGAGAGATTTCAATCGAAAAATAATTCGAATTTGACACTGCATTTAACACAAAAATAACCCTTCAGGGAAGCTGAATTTAACATAACATAACTCTTCACTAAACTGAATTTAAATTGACAAAACCTTTTCGCGAAACTGAATTTAACACAAAAATCTGAACTCCCATAATCTGAATTTGACACAAAAATCTGAATCTAATACAAAAAAAAAGGATAACGCGAAAAGGGAAAACAACGACGAAAATATTTCATAGAGCTTCAACGGTGAGTAGCCCGGTAGTTTCGGTTACGGGCCTCGAGCCGTCATGGGGTGTCGACCGGGGTCGGAGACACCGCGCAACACGAACGAAAATATACTGACACATGCGAGAAAACATTTTGAGATACTTATTAAGGTCTGCGCCCACTATGCCGCTACGAGCGGTATATATACATATATATATATTTTATATACCGCGGCGCGGCGCGGTTCCGCTCGTAGCGGCATAGTGGGCGCAGACCTTTACTTGACGATCCCTTTTTACGAAAAGAAAAATGAAAAGCTTTGATGATGATGATGATGATCAGTCAAGGATTCGACGATGAAGATGATAGAAACGATTGACCACGAAGATGAACGAAATGGTAATTGGTTGCAGGGCGAAAACAGTGTCCAACACAAAAGCAAAATGTTCTAACTAAAAATATATTGGTCTTCAAAACACAATGACCACACGAAAAGCAAAATAAATGTTTCTTCACAATAAAAATAAAAATGAAAATATTCGGGTCGCCACGGAGACTTAAACAGTTCGTTTCAAATTTTAAAAAATGTAAAGGAAATAAAACTGAAAATTCAGTGGTAAATTATTAAAATGAGCGCGGGCTCATTACCCGGTCTTCCAGGATGGTTTAGTTTCGGCGGTGGGGAGGTCCGCCCTTAGACGCCTTAGACGCTCCAGGCTCCTCTGCCGCCTCCGCCTCGCATCCCCAATGATCCCCTGGAATCTATATAATCGAAAATTTATACTTATGATAAACACGAATTAATCCTTATAATATAATATTCACTCCTGCATTCATTTATAATAATTATTTCATTATTACCTAATAATCAGGAAACGAATTTTCTCGTACATACGCCGTCTTTTCATGAAGACGCTCATTCTGTCTCTCTTATACTTACATATTTGGTATTTACTTTCTCACTCGCTCTATCCCTCGTTTTGGAGGTACCACACAGCGGAGGAGCCAACCCCTCCTCTTCATTCTGGTTACTCTCTCCTTCTCATTCCTCCATACTTGCATCTGACTTATCCTATCGGCCACGAGCTGACCGGGCATAGGCTCTCGATGTCACACACACACCTACAAGTACATACCCACGCATTTCCATCCGTCTTTTCTCATTCGTACTCTCTTTCTTTCCACGACAATTTCTCCTCGGTTTCTCTGTACCTTTTTCGCTCTGCATTGCGTTCGGTCTTCCCTTTTTTTCTATTCATTCCTATTTCTTTATAATGGTTCACCATGCGGAGGTTCTGATGCAATGGTGTATGACATGCAATTTTTTTTGGATTAGAATTAATGCATGAACTTTCCAATAATTACACAAAAGAAAATCATTTTGGCATATCTTAATTACTTGAAATACCTAATGCCAAAATATCGAATTATTTATTTCAAGACATTAATTTTTAACCGGTTATTCATATTTTACCTTAACGTTTAGATTTTTTTATCTGGATGATACTTGTTTGTTATAACCATTTATATAGTTGCGATTTTATGATTCTGGTTCCATTATTTATTTTACTTGTCCTTACAGGAAAGATCTATCCTCATGCTCACGCATCTATCATTCAAACATTCGTTCTTCTTTCTCGCAATTATTACAGGGAAAAGGATTCGTTCACAATTTTCATTTCCACATAAACCTTTACCCATGCATTACGAAATCTCCTGAAATCTCTGAATTTGGTCGTGGCTAATTGGAAGAAAAACGTTAATTAAATAATGCGCTTGCTACGTTTTTGGGGTCTTTGTTGGATTCGATGCCGAATTTTGGTGTCGCACCTTGCCGGTTTGTAGGCGAGAGCTCGGAATCGTATGTCGATGGGACATACGCCTTCTGAATCCCAGGATGCTGTTGGAAACGATTGCTTCTCATGTTGCGGGTGACGTGTACCCAGCCCTTGAGACAACGCGTTGCTTGATTTCTTTCTTCCTTCGACTATAAACTCGGCGTATTTTTGAGTTACATAAACATTCAGTTCTCTGAATTGGAGATAATATACACATCCGGCCGATAGCGGACCGGGTATGTTCTTAAAAGTTTATTTAATTTTTTTGTCGTTGACGGTTGGGTGGTCCTCCGAAGTATTTCTTCCATCGAAATCCCTTGTCTCGGCCATTGGTAATTTACTGGCCACGTGCAGCACTTCATACAGACCAAAGACCATCCATTGATTTCCTCAAGACGTTGTTCCCAAAAAAATCGTAGCAAGGCTCGAACCCCTCATACCCCTGGATCAGCTCATAACGGACCCTTGTGGACTGGAAAAAACAAAAAAAAAAAACAAACGAACAAAGACTATCCAAATGATACGATAACCTAAATACAAAGATGACTCTCGTCGTACGTGCCTTTCTTCGTCAGGTGCTGAAGTTTGATTTGCCGACATTTTGATTGACGATAACTTCCGTGGCATATTCCCCTGTCTTCAATTGGCTACTGATGGGATGACAGCTTCTGACTGTTGTTTGTCGGTTGCGGCATTCATCTCCTCATTCATTCCATAATCTGACTCACATCAATGGTTGAACTTAGATTTTGTGAATATATCCATGCGAATTCTGAAGAAACACTACAATTAAAGAACATGATCACCCGGACCTCAAGGAAAAATAAAATTTCTAAGAAAGATGACGAAAATTGAAACAAAATCAAATTTAAACCATTGGTTATCGTACTGGGGAACATAATTGAAACAAAACATTGAAATTTCATTTAAGAATTTACTCAGAAAATATTGGACATAATGAAAATAAACGAGAAAATGAGAATTAATGAAATTACTTTTATGGACTACTGGATAAAATTGAGGCTATAAGAAGTTATTGGCATTAAATCTATGGGTGTAAAATAAAAGAAAAACATTTTAGATTGACTTCTCAAATACTATCGCGATAACATAAAATGGATAAAAATGTAAATTAACTTATGAATATAAGAAAATATTGAAATTAAAATCTATGAATAGGGTGACTGAACCAGTGAATGAACA
Organism: Rhorus exstirpatorius; assembly: GCA_963564615.1. Lineage (NCBI taxonomy): Eukaryota > Metazoa > Arthropoda > Insecta > Hymenoptera > Ichneumonidae > Rhorus > Rhorus exstirpatorius. Next base: position 2,043,959 of record OY751314.1, on the reverse strand, counting down.
CCTACCAGTGAACGAACAGGCTTAGTATTTTAATTAAACGGCAGAGATATGATTCTATTATTATGAAGAATTTTGTATTCATAATGAAGTGAAAATTCTGAGAAAACATCTAGTAGTGATATTATTTGACGCTGTGAAAGATTTGCGATGCTATGGATTTTTTTTCGTACTTGGGGCGCATATTCATAAGAGACAGCTATGTCGTTATAACCATCTGACTGTGCATCGAATACCAGAATATTCCATATCACCTCGATAAATCTTTTTAAAAGATATGCAATAATTTTTTCAACGTTATACATTGCTAAGCTTCAATTATATTAATGAATTTTCGGTCAAAAACCCAATATTGTTTGCGATATATGGCCGTTTATTCACTGGTCCAGCTTTTTAACCTATTTCCAGTGATTGAACGAGCGTTGAAAAGGCTTTTCATAACCTCAAAACGCACGAGTATGCGTACGCATCTCTGGTTCCATTGTACGTTCATTCACTGGAAAGATAAGAGTTCATTCATTGGAATTTTTGTTCATTCACTGGGAAATTGGTTATTTCGTTCATTATAATTTTTTTTTTACAAAATCCTTGCGAACAGGGCACTTCGAATATTTTTTTTTATATTCTGTGAACATTGTTCTATAAGATCTGATGAGCTCATAAATAAATTCGTAATAAGTTAAATTATACGGCTTTATCGAAATAGAAAAAAGGCTTATGCGTTCATTCACTGGTTCAGTCACCCTACAAGAGAACATTGAAATTAAAATCTATGAATACAAGAAAATATTGAAATTAAAATCTATGAATACAAGAATATATTGAAATTAAAATCTATGAATACAAGAAAATATTGAAATTAATATGAGAAAGTTGTGAATTTAACCTACATATAAGGTTTTGAGCTAACCTACAAATCAGGTTGTGAAATTTGAATTAATGCAAACACGAAGAAATTTTTTTTTTTTTTTTGCCGTCGTGGGGAAAAATAGGCAGATTTTGCATCTTGGGACGTTTACGCCGCTGGTGGTGGTGGTGGCGCTGGTTCTGGATCAACCCCTTCCTCCCCCTCATAACAAATCGTAGGCGGGTCCTGTCCTCTCGGCAGGATGCCATCTGCCCACACCTCGTACCACCATCCTCCGAGTTTGAGTGCCCTAGGCGCGGCATCCCTTATGGCTTGTGCCCAGGAGGCCTGGACACGCTGCCCTAATAGCCACCATTCGGGGGGCACCCATAACCCCTGAGGTCCCCTCCAATACTCAATCTCATGCTCATATCCTGCCGGGGCCCCCATTGGCCACTCCTGGTTGACGTCGATTTTCAGCGTAACCAAATCCGCTCCGTATGGCAGCATGATGTTTTATACTTTGTAACATTAGCGGGAGTGGGAAAGAAATATTAATCAATTATGGCCCTCTCTGCATTTCCATGCTGTTGCTATAAGGGTGGAATGGCTAACAAGCAGTATGGAGTTTCACACACGTGCGAGGGAGAAGAAATAAATGTTCGTGCTTTTTCGAAAAACCAAAATGAGTAGAACCCAATAATAGTTGAACTAATTACGGGGAAGAGTGGGGTATAACAGAAGTCTGGTATTCTGATGGTTTTCGCTATCATCAACGGCTATTAGTGCGGAAACTTCCTTGCGCATTTCAACCGGCACAGCCCCCTCGTCTTCGGGCCTCGCGTCAAGATTATTCACCTCCCGATCTTCCCTATTCTCAATCAGATTCGCTCCACCTCCCCCATTAAGTCCGTTATGCCCTCTTTTGAGGTGCAACAAAAGGTTAGTTACCGAGTCCCAAACCGCACCAATGAGAAATATTGACCAACCATAAACCGTGTGAAGCGCGTATCCGTGTATTAAAGTGTCTATGATCAATTTTATCCCACGAACAAGCATAAAAATCCCTATCAAACCCGCACTAACATGTCCAAAGGTCATAAACTTCTCCCATGTTTTAGTCCATACCTATTCTACGAACCTGGTGAAATCGGGCCCGTCGAGAAGATTGGTGATGGATCCCCCCTGGGATACAGTCGGTTTTCCCATCATCCCTCTCGCGATTTTGTTTAGCACGCCGGGTCTTTCCGCTGGGAACATGACATGTTCCCTCAGTTGTTCCAGATCGGCTGAAGTATATATTCCGCTACTTGCCAAAGATTTGGTGTCCTTATACCTCCAGGTGGGGTCATTGGCTTCATGGTTTCCGGAGGGTACACGTGCACTGGACCAGGCAACAACCCGTACCATTCCCCTTCGATGAAATACATTGGCGGCACGAGCTTGTTACAGGTGACCTGTATCTCCGTACGAGTGTTCTTGGTACCATGAAGTACGTCTGGTTCCCCTCGGTCACTGGCAACTGGGTATAACACTCCTCCATGTGTTGAATCCGGACGTCCATTGGTATACACTTAACGATGTGTACGACTTCTCCCAATATAACAGCCATATAGCCTGGCCCCTGCATCAAATGGTATGCGAATTCATCGGGTGCCTGTGTGGCTATGGCCAACCGGTTTTTTTAGCATTTCCCTTTCCAGGGAACATCTCTGGACCAAGACGTCGTAATAGAATTGTTGTATTTGAGTGCGTATATGCCGCTCAACGTACACAAATTTGGAATTGATATGCGCAAAAATGTCCATATTATCAACCTCAACCTTTTTCCCTTTTACAAACCCTTGCCCATCGCGAACTTCATGAATGAGCAGACGAGGATGCTCCGTACGAATCAATGTTTGGCCGCAAACAGTTACTCTTGAGGTTGCGGTGAGCGCAAACGTGACGTCGGAAGCGGTCAAAGAATACATTATTTTACTATCGAAATTAGACGCGCGTTCGGCCATACCTGCGTAAAGTATGCTATATTTCCGTTCTCCGCAAAAGTCTCTCGGCACAGGTTCCCAAAAAGTCGGTCCACCCTCAGCATCCATGCAATATCCCTTGCTGAGATCACATTTAGTACCCGAGTTCAAATATACTTTATTGTTTTTAACCCCCACCCTGGTTTGATAGTCGCGCAACGAGATTTTAACGTCCGCTTGCACGACAACTTCTACCCAGCTTCCATAGGGGTCTGAGTACGTAGTGCCGGCGCAGCTACCATCCACCCCCACTACTCCCGCTAGGGTTAAAGGATAGCTCCCACTTTCATTTTCCCTTAGTCTCGATATCATGGCCTTGTCGATTATCACAGACCCGTATTCATGCATGCGTATACACGATTCCCGTGAAATGGCTGACAAGTAAGAAGCTTTTCCGTTATATACGCCACTGGTATGCGAGAACATCCCACACTTTCGTACATTGCGGGAGATCTCTATTTTACACTGATGAACATGAACCGAACTAAAATCGTCTATCTGCAAAAACTGTATGTGCACGGTAGTAATATTCAACACCGGTTGAGGTATATCGCACTCGTCCACATTTAGAAGGGATAAGGTAGTTATGTTGGATGCTGACGATCCACACTCATATCGCACTATTGCTTCGCCGGGCAAAGCACTCAACATTCCCCATGTCAACATCATAATCATCACGATTGTCATCCTCATTTTATCTAAATAACAGGAAATAGTAACGATTAAGGAACCCATAATGTTTAATGGTACGATTGATAACTCTTAAAACCCCCCCCCCCCTACCCTTTTTCCCATTCTAAATTTTTACTTTATACATTTACTCTATTAAATTTTTATTCGTGAACATTTTCAAACTACCCCTTTCCATAAATGACTTTCAAATCGCAAGAAATATAAAACAACCCCTTTTTTCAAAAGAATTTACTAGATTACCAATTGTGGTGAAATCTACCCGCTAGCTCGTAGATGCACGGGCGTAAAGATTTCCCGACATAAAATCTTGATTTTACTTCCACCTTACGTATTAACGTAAGAGATATTGGGAGGAAAAAAGCGTAAGCCGATCAAGCATGCCAGCAGTGAAATTACATGAAAGATGGAGGGAGGAAACGTTCCAGACTTACCTAGTCGGTTGTTGCACGCCTCTACCGCCGATGTTTCTCGAGTAACGCACACGCTTATTAAAATGAACTCTAATTTATTGCGCTATCACAGTGTTTAATCAATTATACGACTCGATATAAACCCAAAAAATGCTATTTGGCCAGCTGTGCGCACGTGGTCCTCTTTGTTCTCTCTCTCTCGTATCTCGTATTAGAAGGGCTCAGACGGGAGTCAACACGCTGTCTCTCTAGCGTTCGGTAACGAGCCTCGCCACTGAGTATCCCCAAATTATCGCTCCCGCGTGCTCCCCGGTCGATGGGCCATCGATGGCGGAGAGTAGGGGACATAGAGTGCGCAGAGAATCATGCGCGTAGGGCGTATGTCCAGCAGCGCTCCTTCTTTCTTCTGCCCTCTCGGAAACTCGCAGCGCGAAATTATGAAAAATAAAAATGCATATTGTCAAGCAGCGCGTTATGCGCACTGCCCAACAACAACCCTGGCCTCTCGCATGGCGCAACCGACGATGCAGCCAGTTGTAAACGCAAAAAGAGTAGCGGTTCGCTACACAATATGAGAATCATTAATTTATATCTATCTTTACCGATATTTCAAAACACAAAAATATTTCACTGATCCCACCTTTTCTTCAATCAAATTTCAATCCACCTTAAAACTAAACTTTCAAAGCATAGAAGCATAACATCGTAAGAAGCAGCGAATAAGCATTCAGATTTAAAAGCAGGGCAAAGCGGGGTTGGGAAAAGCAATATGGGAACACATGGTGGGCTAGGTCAATGACCTGCTTACCGGGGGTACATGGGCTAGACAGGGTTTTCTTTAGAGCGTCAGCTTCCAGTCTGGTATTTCCTTGAGTGCTCTAATCATTCTTTTAAAAACCTCCACCCCCATTACTAGCAATTCATTCCCTTCGATACGCTCTACCACCTCCAGACATCCGTCTACTTCCCAGGTCAACGCAATTTGGCTACCCCGATATTGGATAGTACGAGTTAAGTGTTTTCCCCAGGGATCCAAAATCAACTCCAACTCCCCACGGAGAGCGGTCATACAGTTGTCGTTGATCCATGGCTCATTTCCGACCATCTTTTCCTCCAAACGCTCCATGAATGAGACGGCAAAACTCCGAAGGACTTCCCGCTCTCTTTTCCCTATCTTCAGAACCCACCCTCCCGGACAGCTACATGGGGCCTCCCCCATTCTTACTTTCATGGGAGATGTTTGGCTGCTTCGCGACTCCACAGCCATTGTCGCCATTTCCTGAATTTCCCATAATAATCCTAATTTTACTTTACTGTTTCCCACCACCTCATGCATAAACAAATGGGATCTCCTTTTATCTTGAAAATCAAAGATATTCTTTTTATTTTTAATATATGTATATATATATTTCCATCTTCTTTTTCAAATTTAAGTATACAAAAGAATAATAAAATCCCACATTAAAACAGTGTTAAGAATAGCATACACTGTCATCATGCCGTTTACCTAGACTATAATTGTTTCTTATAAGCTTAACGTATACCTTCGGTTCTAAGTTATTTGGGTAGTTCCCGTTTAGCCATTTTTTATGTAGCGAAGAACGAAATAGTTTTTTTTGTTGGTTTTTTCCCTTTTTTTGTCGTAAAGGCATTTAGTTTATATGTCCTTTCACTCGAAAACTCGGATCCCCAAAATTGCTGTCCCTTCTTCTTTTGCCTACGTTCCATTAACACCACATGCTCCGCTCTTTACGTCTCTAATCCTTTCCAAATGTTTTATTGATGCTCCAGGTATTTTGAACCTAAACGCTTATGCTATCCATCGGACCTTCTTGTAATTGTCAGTTTTCCCTTTCTACAACTTCTTTCCCCCAAAAAAACAAAAAAGATCCTTCCAGAAACTTCTTCCGAGTTTACTTCGTAAGCAACGAAAAAATCTTCCACAGATCGAAATCAGCAACATCAGGAACACGTCTTGTTCCTGTTTCAAACCCCAAGTTGAGAGTCTCGCCGAGCTCTCCCCAAATAGTTTTAAGTCTTTTAATTCTCGCGAATCAAGTTGAGGGTCTCGCCGAGTCCTCCCCGAATAGTTAAGAAAATCGAGTATTATCAAATCAATTTATAATTAAAACAATTAACTAGTGATAAGAAATTAATTTAGCTTGTCAATTTATTAATAAAGTGTGTTGAAAATTTACGTTAACAACATTTTTTATTATTAAAATACATTTTGGTCCTTCGAGCCGGATAGAAAATCCGTGAAAGTAAAGACATTTAACGAAAGTTAGTGAACTTAAGACATATTCGACCAGAGTCAGTGAACGAAAAAGTGAAACAAAAGACAGTAACTGAAGTGATTACAGTGGTTTAAAAAAAAAAAAGACATTATCATCACACCATTTCGAGGAACACCGCCACGACTTGAGGGAAACAACCATCTCAGGCAGAGCATCAAAAGGTAGGTTGGTCATCATTCGTTACCACAAAAATTTGGTCAATCCTCAATTATCGTTGCAATCCAACCACAATCAATTTATCGTTGTCCTTATTACATACGTCCCCGCTCAATAACAACTCAATATGGCCGAACTTACGCGATTAAAAAAGCAACGTGGTCATATCCAAGCCACGATTACCAATTTGAAAAGGGTTCTCGACACTGCCAACACAGATGTTTCGCAACGAAATTTGCATTATTTGAAGTCCTCTACAGACACCGCTAGAAAAGCTTTTAAAAAATTCGATGAAATTCAAACTCACATAGAAGAAATAGACGAAAAAGAAATCGAGAATCGAATCGTGTACGAAGAAAACTACAATTTGGAAGTCGCACGCGCGGTAAGCATGATCGAGGAATTAGAAATTATTCAGAGACCAGTTTCCACGACAAACTCGCCAGGCACGAGAGAAACTTCGACTCACATGAAAACCGCGGTCTCACTACCACCGATAAAGCTCCCCACTTTTGATGGATCAGTAGAAAAATGGACCGCGTTCTGGAGCCTATTTAAAACCGTGATAGATCAAGAAGAGTTACCGCCAGTCAAAAAGCTGAATTATTTGATGTCATCGTTGACTGGAAAGGCAGTAAACGCAATCGAATCACTTGACGTTACCGACGAAAACTATCCCATCGCGATATCCATTTTAAAGGCCAAATACGAATCCGTGCGACGAATGACGAGGCAGCATTTTGCGATTTTACGAAAATACCCTAAACTACATAAAGATTCAGCAGCCGCGATTAGTGAGCTCGTAGATGCGTTTTATCAACATACCCGAGCGTTGGAAAATTTGAAGGCACCAGTCTCCCACTGGGACATTCCGTTAGTAGACCTTATCCTATCCAAATTGAACGAGAATACCATATGGCAGTGGGAATTAACGTTTTCTGATGATCCTAATAAAATTCCATCATACAAAGAGTTGTTAAAATTTTTGGAAAGAAGAGCCATATGCTCAATTACGTCACACAGTGAAGCGATCTCCAACACATCGAATAAGCCAAGCTACACCAAGCGTGAGAATCAGCAATACCGACCAGCCCAGGCTCTGTACACGGCATCTAACCCTTCCGCGGAGCATCCCAATACCAAAAATAACACCAACAATGCGACAGTCGTATGTCCCGTATGCGATGAAACACATCGCTTATATACTTGCGAGAAATTCAGAAATTTGTCCATTGATGATAGACGAAAGGTGATTACTAACGGTCGTCTTTGTTTCAATTGTTTTGGCAAGGGCCATGGGGTCAACAGCTGTAAATCAAAATCGTCGTGTCAGAAATGTTCGAAACGACACAATACATTGCTGCATTTAGATTATCAATCACCGGAGGCAAATACTCAAGAACCAAAGGCGTGACTAGAACATAATGAGAATCAACCAATTAAAACTGTTTGTCAATCAGCGATGTCATCGGGTCGACAAATAAGTTTCGTTGTAAATATCCCATCGAACGACATCATGGTCACTGCAATGCTAAATCTCATGGATAAAGATCATCGGGCCATCCCTTGCCGAGGGCTACTCGATACCTGCTCCACCACCAACTTTATGACCCAGAGAGTCGCCGACCTCTTGGGATTCAAACCTACCTTGTGCCGCATACCTGTAGGAGCTCTAAACGCCATGAACACATATTGCAATAGAATGACTACAGCTACCATAAAATCAAGAGTGAACGGGTATACCAAAACCCTGACCTTTTTTATTGTGCCTACGATATCCCACATCGTACCCGACCAACCGATTCCGCGAGAATTAATGAAAATACCGGCCAATATTAAACTCGCGGACCCAACCTTCGACAAACCAGCCTCAATCGATTTACTGATTGGAGCAGGGACCACCCTTTCGCTATTGTCCGTCGGTCAAATCCGACTCTCAGCACCTCGAGAACAGGAGTTGTACGCCCAAAAGATCCTTCTTGGATGGGTAATTGGCGGATCTCCACCCACAAGAAAAAGAATCACACCGCAACATTGTCACGTCACCAACGCTGCAACCACCGAAGAATTTGACCTGGAAAAATTTTGGAAAATAGAAGAATGTCCTGCCACGAGGAGATTCACCACCGAAGAAGAAGAGTGCGAAGAGCACTTTCGAAAAAATGTTTCGCGAGATCAAAGTGGTCGATATATTGTAGCACTACCTTTTAACCCACGTTGCTCAAAATTAGGCAATTCCTATCATATGGCATTGAAACGATTCGAAAATTCAGAAAGAAAGTTCAAAAGAAACCCCGCGCTACAGATTCAGTACGACAACGTTCTACGAGAATATCTAGAATTAAACCACATGTCTCCTGTTCAAACCGATTCGTCATCCTTCGATGGTTATTATTTACCACATCACGCCGTGATAAAGGAGTCCAGCATGACGACGAAGCTTCGCGTAGTATTCGACGGCTCCGCGAAAACAACGAATGGACTATCGCTCAACGATATGCTTTTCACCGGACCCACCATACAATCAGATTTGTTTTCTCTTTTAATTCGATTCCGAAAACACCCCATTGTCATCACTGGCGACCTTGAGAAAATATACCGGCAGTTTTTAATCAGGAAGGAAGATCGTAAATTCCAGCGTATCCTTTGGAAAAACGAAAAGACCGAGCTTCAAGCTTACGAATTAAATACCGTTACCTTTGGACTCGCACCCGCTCCATACCTGGCAATCCGATGCCTACACCAATTAGCCAAGGATGAAGGTCCCTTGTACCCGAGAGCAGCACAAATATTACAAGAAGATTTTTATGTGGATGACCTGCTCACCGGTGCTCAGAGTAAGGCCGAAGCAAGGAAAATTCGACAAGAAATTACTGAGATTCTTTCTCGGGCAGGCTTGAGTATCCGACAATGGACCTCGAACGACAGTGCGGTGCTCAAAGATATACCTGAAGCTGATATTAATCGACATCTTCAACTTGGAGACACCACCATAAAAACCTTGGGAGTCTTTTGGGAATCATCAACTGATACCATTCGCTTCACCGTAACACCTATTTCAACGAATCGCACAACCAAGAGAACCATTTTGTCTGAGATAGCCAAGATTTTCGACCCATTAGGTTTATTGGCACCCGTCATCGTTCTTGCAAAAATTATTTTGCAAAGACTGTGGACCGAAAAACTCGATTGGGATGAGTCACTTCCACTCGAGTTACATACCGAATGGATCAAGTATTGTGAACAACTACCGTCCCTCACTCAGATTTCGTTTCCACGCACCGTTGTACCACCGAACTATAAAAACATTCAACTGCATGGATTCTCCGATACCAGCGGAAAAGCATACGGAGCATGCGTTTATTTACGCCTCATCGATCAACATGATATCGTCAAAGTCCAATTGCTATGCGCCAAATCTAGAGTCGCACCCGTTAAAACAGTCACCATACCGAGACTAGAATTATGCGGTGCACATCTCTTATCGAACCTAGTTAAAACCACGTTGAATGCATTAAAATTAGAAATCAAAGAAGTGTTTTATTGGACCGACTCCACAATAGTTCTCCATTGGATCAACACCTCTCCGCAACAACTAAAAACATTTGTTTCCAATCGAGTAGCAGATATTCAAAGGAAAACCGATACAAAGGATTGGCATCATATCTCGACAAAGGACAATCCAGCGGATCTTGTTTCCAGAGGTCTTCGACCGGCTGAATTTATTACAGCTTCGATTTGGAAAAGTGGACCACCCTGGCTGGACCAGCCGCAATCTGATTGGCCATCGACAATTACACCAAGGCTCACAGATTTACCAGAGCAACGTCGACAGACTTGTTGCATCACCACCATCGAAAAGTATGACATCTTTAACCGATTTTCGTCGCGGGACAGATTAATCCGATCGATTGCTTACTGCCGTCGATTCCGACACAAAGGACAGCCAAAGGGTCCCTTGACCGTACGGGAACTCGAGCAGGTAGAGAAGCTCATTCTCCGTAGTTTACAACAAGAAGCATTTTCCACCGAAATAAAGAAACTCAAGGCGTCCCAACCGCTCGACATAAAATCTCCGCTCCTGAAATTAAACCCAAAATTAGACGAGGATGGAATACTCAGAGTTGGAGGTCACCTGTCGTTCTCTAATCTACCCCACGACGCTAAGCACCCGATCATATTACCAAAAAATCATCATGTAACCAGTCTATTTATCACCCACGCCCACACTACCCATTTGCACCCATTTGCACACAGGAGTGCAAATGACGTGTAGGGCGCTCAGCGGGGAGGCGTCCCTGATTAATCCGCCTCAGGTGCGCGCCGGCCGCCGCATGCCTGGCAGCTCTCTTAGACTTCCCGGTGCCTATCTCGCTCTGACCCTGGCACGTAACCCTGCATGTATAGAGGGGGGGGGGGGGGGGGGTGAACCGCAAAATTTTCACCGATGATCTCGTAATAGACCCCCTCGTTCATTCGGATCATGCGCTCCTGGAGCAGCGACACCGGGGTTTTTACTGTAGCCGCCATGGTCCACCTGCAAAAACATTTCCTATTTTCCCTAGATACTTAATACGTAGATTATACAAGGGGGGGGGGGCAGGTTACAAGCATCTTAATTCGTTTCCCCCTTTTCCTAAAAAATGGATAAAAGAAAATTTGAAACCTACGGTGGCCTACTCCGCTGCCGTGTCATAGGCAATTTCTCGCACCCGGACCACTACCGCCCTTACGGCCCGCAGATCCGCGGAGGGGAGATCGTCTCCCACCCCCATACCGATCACCTTCTTTCCCCAAAACCGCGCGCGGAGGGTGACCGCGTGCCTCTCTGGACCTTCCGGTCCAGAGACCGGACCAGATTCCCTAAGGCTGCAATATAAAGGCTCTTCGACGCTTCCATATAGGGAGGAGGCAACCACCATTCCTGCCCCTCTATGAGCGCGGTCAACACCCTGATTAGCTCCAGAGCAGGACGAGGATCTCCCTGCTCTACGAACGCGTGCGTCCTAACAGCGAGGGTCCTCAGTCCCTCCTCGACTCTTGCCGCCATGCTTCCCGGGGTGGGGGCCCTGTGGAGAAGGGCCTCCTAATGACGATTCGATTCCAGACATCTTCTAGGGAACGGAGAAATATATCTTCCAGTTGCTGTCTTCAGTGCTGTAGGTCGTCCTTTATCCTGGCATTCTCATGCGGGTATAATCCTAGAATGCTTGAGTCGGTTGGGGTGCACGACCTTTGTATTCTGGTTTATTTTAATACGTATATTGTTTTTACCCATCACCTCTACTATTTTATGCGGTCCAGTATAATGATCGACTAATTTTCCTGACTTCGGACCTTTTAGCAAGAACGCATATTCTGCAACCTTAAATTCTTTCGGATTTATCTTCTTATCATATCGTTCTTTCGATTTCTCTTTTGCTCCGATCAGATTTTGACGAGCCACATTCTGTATTTCATGCAACTGTGTGACGAGTTTTACCAAATAATTGTCATAATCCGGCAACTTATCCTCCACGTGCAATGGTTCGCTCGATGAGATTCTTGCTAATTTACCGAAAACTAACGCGTATGGGGTATGCTTTGTGCCCTCGTGCACACATGTGTTGTAATTAAAAATTGCAAGACTCGCCCATTCATCCCAATCATATTCTTTTCCGACATATTGTTTTAGATATTCCCCCAAAACGTGATGCGATCTTTCTAACGACCCGTTAGACTGTGGGTGAAAAGCAGTTGTACGAATTTTCTTGATTTTAAATACTTTGGCCACTCGTCGATTCAATACGCTTAGAAAATTGCGACATAGATCCGTGAGTATCGCCTTGGGTGCTCCAAAAAGTGTAATAAAATTCTGAACCAACGCGTCAGCAATGGTTGCTGATGTGGCGTTGGGTAAAGGGATTGCAGTACAAAATTTCGTCAATTGATCTTGAATTGTTAATATATATTCGTTATCTTTTCTTGTTTTCGGTAGAGGACCTAAAATATCCATTGCAATTTTATCAAAAGCCGTACCTGGAGTGTCAGCTATGACCATCGGCTGTCTAGTTTTTACTCAAACACATTTTTTTAATTGGCAAGGCAAACATTGCTGAATAAAATGTTGGATATCAATTTTCATTTTTTCCCAATAATAATATTGTCTAATTCGATTAAAAATCTTTGATACCCCTCTATGTCCGCCCACAGCTGAACTATGCAATTCTTTCATGATTCCTTCCCGTTCTTCTTTACTCGGATATCTTATTATTCCATGACAAATTATTATTTTTACTGTACTTCGCAAAAATCCTAATCGCAAAGATGTGGCTATATCGTCCCATGGAACGCTACCCACAGAGTCTGTTTTCGCGATGCTAATACTTTGAATTTTTAAACCTTCCGATTTTTCACGCAGACTGGCTATAGCGCTCTTAATATGCCCAAGGGTCAATGAGATCCCTGCCCCGGAGTCGTCACTGACCGGCAACCCTACGTGGTACCTGCTCCCTCGTTTCACTAGGCTTGCTTGCCCCAGCTGGAGGTCCGGAAGGTACGGTAACTCATTACGGTCTCTCAGCTTTCGTGACCCAAAATCGAAAGGTTCACCACGGGTGTTCAAAAAGTATGCCAGTGTGTCTTTGCGCGTGAAGAAAAGGTCTCTAGATTGAATAATATTTCCTGCTATAATCTCATCATTTACAATTTTTGGTCTTGGATATCTAGGATATCTTCTTCGGTCAAATTCTTTTTCTTCTTTGAGTTTATCGCGAAAATCTCCTCTTCGGTGATTTCAGTTTCCCGGATCACAGGATTTCGCGACAACGCATCTGCGTTCACATTAGTTTTTCCGGCTTTATACACAACGTCGTACTCGTACTCAGATAATTTCAATCTCCAGCGGAGCACACGTGCGTTACCGTCTTTACAAGTTTTAAGCCAGATTAACGGTTTATGATCAGTGACGAGCGTAAAACGTTTGCCATAAAGATATGGTCTGAAATGCAAAACGCTGTAAACGATCGCCAAAGCTTCCTTTTCATACGTATATCTACTTTCAGCATCATTCAATGTACGTGAAGCGTATGCTATTGGTCTATCTTTATTTATTTCACCTTGAGACAAAATACCTCTTATTGCGTATCCCCCGACGCGTCTGCAGTAACAACAAATGGTTTTGAAACATCGGGAAAAATTAAAACGGGTTCTGTACAAAGTCGGTCTTTTAATTCTATAAAACTTTCTTCTTGAATATTTTCCCACAAAAACGGCACATTATTCTTTCAAAGATTTGACAAGGGTTGGGCTAGACGAGCGTACCTCTTAATAAAACAACGATAATAGCTCGTAAGTCCCAAAAATTGGCGTATATTCTTCACATTACGTGGCCTTGGAAAATCTCGAACGGCCTTCAATTTTTGAGGATCAGGCCTTAATCCTGTGCTACTAATAATATGACCCAAATAAACTACTTCTCTTTTCAAAAATTCACACTTATCAGGTTGCAAGGACAGGTTAGCCCCTCTTAGGCGATCGAAAAACTTCGTACATTTCTCCATGTGTTATTTCAACGTTTTTGCATAAATAACGATATCATCCAGATAAACGAATAACTCTTGCCCTTGTAATCCCATCAACACCATATCCATGGCCCGTTGAAAAGTGGAAGGAGCATTTTTCAGCCCCATAAGCATTCGAACATATTCATAATGTCCGTACGGAGTTGTGAACGCGGTTTTATGACAATCATCTGGATGCATTTTTATTTGATAAAATCCCGAGGCTTAGGATTTTTGAGTAAAATCGAAGTGATTGAGTAAAATTAAAGAATATTTGGCTATGTGCGATGTGCCACTACATTATCCCAGGATCCATAATGGTCCAAGAAGGGTTCTTTTTTTGCAATTTCTACGTATGTTCTACCTGCTAGATTAATAGGTCTATCTGGTGTTGTGTTCGCTTCGATAGTTGTGTACAGATTTCTGTGTATTTGATAGCTTCACAGGGTGTGTAATTGTTTGCATTGTTCATAAAATATTTCCTCTATGTATTCGATGTCTCCGTTGGAGACTATTGAGATGTGGGATTGCATTGCACAATGATATACTGATCTATGTATCATTATTTTGCACGGTACAACTTTTATATGATGGAATTCAGCGGTTTGAAGTAGCTGTATTGCTACATTTGTCTTGTTTGGTTTCAAGATTGGGATGACGCATTCTTTGATGTTAAGTAGGGAACTTGTTTTTATGTTCATTGCCGCTGCGCCTTAATCGTATGCGACTATGGCAACGCCTCGATCGATCGACGCTAGTATGTAGACGAGCAGTAGCATCACTATTTTACCAATGGTAAACCTGTAACAGTGTTTATTGTTGTTACTATTCTGTCCGAGGTCAAAGAATTTTTTTTTTTTATGTTGAATTTTAATGTGCTAATTTCGCGCGGTCGCAGTGGACTATCTTCCGTTTGTTTTTTCCAAGTTCTATTTTAATATCGTTACTATCTGGAAAAATTTCCGTAATTTTGTAGGGACCTCCGCAATTATCGTCTAATTTTCCGACTTTTTGATTTTTCACTAAGTAAATACTTCGATTTCTCTTTTTCGATTTCGACTTCGATTTTTCTTTTTCCAAATTCAATCTTGCTGTGTTCCTCAATTCTATCATTTTTGCTAGTAAATTTCTTACATATTCGTCGTACGTGGGGATTTCGTCCATGTCCGGAAATTTGGAAGGCATTCGCGCTGTGTGACCGAAAATCAGCTCATAGAGGCTAAATTTGGTACCCTCGTGAACGCTCGTGTTTTACGCCATAGCTGCTAATTGTAGCCATCTTTTTCATTCATTATTCGTTACCTAATTTTTCAAATAATCGACTAATACTTGATGACTCCTTTCCAATAAACCATTTGATTAATCGTGGAAAGGTGTCGTTTTGATTTGGTGTATTGTGAATATTTTCATTGCCCTTTTCATTACTTGACCTATAAATGCTGACCCTTCATCTGGTAGTATTACTTTGGGACAATTAAATGTGCGGATGAAATGGTCAATTAATGCTTCTGCTATGTGCTCTGCTGTGGCAAGTTTTAGAGATACTGCAAGGACAAATTTTGATAAATTGTCTTGCGTCGTTGAAACGTACCTGTGCCCATTTATTATATTTCGAAAGGTCCAACCGCATCGATGGCCAATTGGTCAAACACGTTTGCGGACGTTTCAGTTTTTACCATTGGTTGCTTTGTTTTTATTCTAACCAGTTTTTTCTTTTGTATACTGACGCATTTTCTTATGAAATGGTCTACCTATTTTTTCATATTTTCCCAGAAATATAATTCTCTTATTCTATTGTAAGTTTTGGTAATCTCTTCATGACCTGCTAAGGGTGAACTGTAGTTTTCTTCTATAATCGTCTATCTCAGTTCTACTGATGGAACTGTGATCTTCCCCTTAGATATTGTTATTATTATTGAGGTATTAGAAAATGTGGTGCGGATGATATTTTTTATGTTAGTCCATGCCAGCTCATATACAGGCCAGTCAAATTAGACCTATTTTGGGCAAATGAAAACAATAATTACAAAAATTTTGAATCTTGGAGGACATGTTTGGATTGGCTTTCTTATAAACATGTCAAAAGTCCTCAAACTTTGAACTTGAGCTAGAACCACCAGCTTGAAAAAAGTGTGCACATTCATGGTTTTTTGCATATATCTTTTTAATCGTTAATTATACCGAGAAAATTGTTATGCAATAAATTAAAGATGAGAAAATTCTCTACAAAAAATGTTGATTCATTTTTTTTCTACGACCGATATTTTTTAAGCAACACAGCGGTGAATGTGTGATAGGTCGGGTAGTAGCTCTAAATACGCAAAAATCGCTGCTATAAGAACGGTGGTTGAGAGCAGCTGTACATCCTCGAGGGTCGTCGAGGTCCAGTTATACAAGTTTACATTGTAAGGATTTTTCAAACTCGTCTATTCTCCAATAACAGCCGGGAAAAGACAATAAACACGTAGAGTTAGGTGTTGAAAGTGTTAAAGTTCATGCTTTGTACAGGAAAAACTATACCCGTTCAGAAAGCATCAAAGCAGCTTTGCATAAAAGTGTCAGCATTCAGGAGACGAACACTGAAAAGAGCGTTGAAAGTCTGTGATTGTCATTGCCCCGATTCGATTTCCGCGAAAAGTGTTTGTACTCGACAGAAAAAATCTATGATGAATTCCTTAAAAAAGAAGAGAAGCCCATAAACAAACGACGAAAAGTGTATAATGTTCGGAGCATACCTTTGAGGGACAAAATACTGTAAGCAGCGAGAAGAGGGATGATAAGTGGGGTGAAGAAGTGACGAATCGCTTGATGAACACAATTGATCTAGTTGCAGCAGATGCAATGTATCATCAATCCTGCATCGTTGCATTTTTTTCGCAAGTTCCGATGAGTAAAACGAGAGGACGTCCACAGGTAGAAGAAGTTACATCGCATATAGAAGAAATTTATACCTACCTTGAAGCGATAAATGATAGTCAAGTGTTGCCACCTGAATTGATGTCTCAGTGTGCCAGATACGTTCCCGTTGAGGGTACCGTAAAATCTAAGTTGAAAGAAAAAAACGGAGACAATATTCTCATAAAGCAAAACAAGAAGCAAATCACTACGATTTGCTTTCACGACGGAGGACTAAAAATTTTAGGCGGATCATGGTACAACGCGAGGAAAAACGATGAGCGTGAAGAACGATTGCGAATCGTGGAGGCAGCTGCAGCAATCGTCAGACAAGGTATACAGTCGCAAGTATATGAAAATACGTCCTACGCTCCGAGTGATGAGTTTTTGGAGAATTCCAGTCGTGTAATTCCTGAAACTCTTGAGGTTTATCTGCGTAATCTGATGTCGAAAAAAAAGAACACGAGAACAGTTGATGTATCAAGAAAATTGATTTTTACAGGTTGTGACGCAATTTTTCGGTTTTTGGCGTCACAGGTCGTCCCGACCAGGTTTTTCTATGTTCTCGAATAATTTATCGTAATTTTAGCAATTAGCGTGTAAGTTCATTTTTCGATTTTGCGTTATCGAAAGCTCCCGTCCCGTAGTTATCAGATCAACGCGAAATAAGACACCGAGTTACCGTGGATAGGGGCCGAAACAATGAGCCACCCGGTATACTCGGTGTCGAAGGAAGTAATTCGTGGGAGTCTAAAGGTTCGAGCGCGACTCTCGACGCTTCGTGAAAAGGTATGGGTAAAGAAGGGCAGGTTGAGTTACGTTTCTGTATGGAAGGCCGTTGGCGTATGGGCCCGCGATTCCCCATCCGCCACGGATTGCCCAATCGCACCGTTATCGTAGTATAAGTTATAGTTGGCCCCCGATTTACCATACCAGAAGAGGACCCCGCGAAGGACCATCACCGCGAGAAACAGGATCCACCCGCCACAACATCCCGGCGTGTCTACGTTATTCGTTTAACGAATATTTGTTTATCGAGTTTAGCGTTATCGTTCAATTGAGTTTCGCGTTATCGTTTGAATTTGCCGGTCAGTTACGTTTCGAGATAAGGCGCTCGAGTCGTTGTGACGATGACGTCAGGAGACGAGGGGGATCGCGAGTTCTCGTTACGCGTGCGCGTACTCGTCCCCCTCCATCCTCGTTATCGTTTCGATCAATTTACCTGTTCGATTCGTTCTCTTTCTGCGTAGCTCTCGATCCGAGTGGTTCGCCGCTCGGAGCTCTCGGTTTCTGCGCTGCTCTCGACCCGAGCGGTTCGCTGCTCGGGAAGCTCCCGTCATGTTACCGCTTTTGCTCTCGTATCGCTACGCTATCGTTTCTCTCGAGCTATCTTTTTAACGTTCTCGCCTTCTCCGTTATTGTTTGCTACCGAATTTACTCTCGTTTCGTTCCCGTTATGCTACCGTTGCCTCGAACTACCTGTTTGTGATCTCGATTGCGAGGAATTTCTGTTCTCGAGTTACCGAAATTATTTTGTCGTTGTCGTCACGCTATCGTACTTTCGAGCTCTCTGTCCATGTTCCCGTCTCCGAATCTATCGTCGTTATCGAAGTAATTTAAGCATCGAATTCATCGTCGTTACCGCAGTTATTTTGCGTTACTGCATTTACCGTCGTTATCGAATTAAGTTAAGCATCGAATTTATCGACGTTACCGCAGTTATTTTGCGTTACTGCATTTACCGTCGTTATCGAATTTATTTAAGTCTCAAGGTTATCGTCGTTATCGAATTTAGTTAAGCATCGAACTGATTGTCGTTCTCGAATTTAGTTAAGTATCGAAGTTACCGTCGTTACCGAATTTTTCTATTCGTTATCGCCTCTGTTACCATGCTTTCTGTTCGTTTTCCTATCAGTTATCGAAATTATGAGCTATCGTGAGAGGAATTAATAAACTAGCCTGAACCAAGGCCCCATAAATTTTCTGTTGTTGAGTTCAGTTATTTCAGATCGTGAAGGCACTCGAGAGTTAGCCAGCCGTCCACGCCCTCTCTCCACAACCTACACACTGAGCGAATCGGGTATACCGTCACCGATCTCGCCATCCAACACGCCGGCGTCCCTTTTTCGTGTTTCGTTTACGTCTTTCTAAAGTTCCGGTTAAGTTTCGCAGGTTTGGTAATTCCCGCCGTTCAATTAAAAAGATTACTTGGCGCTCAACGGCTCTCCCGGCGTCGAGGATGGTGAGATGGGCCGAAGGTGATGCGAATCGCGAGATTCCCGTCACAAGGTCACGCTACTATATCGGCAATAAGGCCACGCTCGCTTTTGTCTTGCGTGCAAACGCGGTATTTTTATACAGAAAATTCGGTTCAAAGAACTTGATAACTCTGCTTTCGAATTTAGGTTTCTGTTCATCTTGCAACGATGCGCAGGTACTCGAAATATCGGCGATCTATCATCCTCAACCTCCAACTCAGCCAGGATCGTTTAGTCAGTTTGTGTTCGGCAACGCTGACTTTTATGTCTGCACCATAGACGGTCTCAATACATTTCATAGCATAGGCGGCATTAAATTAAATACCTGCAAGATCGGTTATCAATGACCAAGAAATAAAAAAAATATCCAATATTCCGCCAGCAAAGGAAATCAGAAAATTTTGCGCTATTTCAATTTCAACGTTTGAGAGTGCTAACGGAACAGGTTTGAAAAGTATTGTTATTGAACATTTACATAGTTTGAATCCTCTAACGGAAGAAGTACCACTGCCACAACTATCCGATGTTCTCTGGATGTGTGGAAACTTCACAAATTGTGCCTCTCCCTTTTGTAAATGCTTCACCGAGAAATTACGACACAATCTACACCGTACTCACTGTATACTCACTGTGTACTCATGTACACTCACTGTTGAAGAATCTCTAAAATTAGGCCAAAAACTTAGTTCGTTACGTTCGATCAGCCTCTTTACGTTACGTTGTTGCAGCATCCACGAGAGATGAACGGATATAAAAAATATCCGTCCAGGTGAGGCTTGGCGGATTTAATCTCCTGATGTCATTCTTGGATTGCATTGGGTATATAATGGCGGGGAGTGGTTTGAAGGAATTATTCAGCGTTATTTATTAGTCCAGTCAAAATCGTCCTGAAATCGACTTTTCGAGCCGAGTGGCTAATTTTTGGATATAAATTGCATGAGAGCCTCCCAAAAGTAGGTGTGAAGTGCCAAAGTTCTCACCCCCCGGGGTCGGGTGGAAAAGCGTGAAACTACCCCCTTAAAACTCGTTTTTTGCCGTTAACTCGTAAACGACTAAAGATAGGGAAAAAAGTTTAGGATAAAAGTTGTAGAGCGTAAAATTTTACGTAAATAATGTTCAATTACTTTTTCCGCTAATCCTAATATTTAAGATTTTACAGCTGTGCAAAGATGAAAACCTTAAAAAATTCATAAAAAATCGAAAAATTATTATTTTTCAACTTTTCTTGTATCAAAAAATCGGAAAAAATATCACCTTTTTTTCAAATTTTTTAAAAAATTTTCCACTCATTGGTTTACGAGTTATAACAGTTTTAAAAATTTTCATATCGTTAATTTCGCTTAAAAAATTTTTTTCTTCCACCATAATTTTTTTTTGCAAAATTTCGAACAAAAAAGTCTTTGACGACTTTCTCCTAACTATTGCGCCCTTCGAGTTACAAAAAAATTGAACCCCTGTAATTTTTCGAGTTCTACGCCGCTGGCTTATAGAGAGGGACAGACAAACATATGTCCGTTTCGCTTTTACTCATTGCAGGGTTGGGAGCGCTGGCGCGCATGCGCCTCCGTATACGCTCCATGAGTGAGAATGAAACGGGAAACATTTTCTCTCTCTCTCTCTCTCTCTCTCTCTCTCTCTCTCTCTCTCTCTCTCTCTCTCTCTCTCTCTCTCTCTCTCTCTCTCTCTCTCTCTCTCTCTCTCTACTGCTGCGTAGTTTCGGTTTGACTTTCCAAGCTGAACTTAAAACATCTCTATAATCCAACCGCTACAAAAGACTAAATATGTTTAGTTTCATTATAGCAGCAAGCTGGAAATTTTTTTTTTAATTTTACAAGTTGCCGTTTCAAAAATAGCGACTCATAATACCGAAATTCGCGCAAGTCTAATTTTATTCAATATGCTATTTTTTCATAGATTATTCTGTAGATATTTATGTCTCTATAATGTATACATGTAGAATTATTATACCTCATATTACAGAATTGATGCATAACGTGTAGCAAAAAAATGAGAATATTTGTTTGGGTGGCCGGTGATGATAAAGCTTATCGTTCTTGTATGATTTTCACGCGTGTCGAATTTTTTTTTTTTTCTTTTTAGGGCCACCCTAATATAAATATATATGAGACATTCCACGTCAATTCACGTGGTCATCGGCCTGACTTCGGATATTTAGTTGACGAAATTTTTTTAGGCATATTTTGGTTAAAAAAAAGGTAATTTTTTTCAGATTTTTATCACTTGTTTTACCCCATAAAATAATTTTTTTCCCCATAACTTTTGAGTAAAAATAAATTTGGCCCAGGTTTAAAATTCTGAAAATTTTTCCATAAAATCTAGGAATAAAAAAAGGATTTTTATCGCAGTTACAGAACGGGCAGAGAATAATTTCAATTTTTTTTTTCAATTAAAGGGAAAAAAAATTATTTTCAAAATTTTGAAAAATTAAAAATCCCAATGATTGTTTATTGTAAAAAAAAAAGAAAAATAAAATGTCTCTTGGTAAAAATTTTTTTCACCATCAAAATATGGGGAAAAAAAAATTTTACCAAGACATTTTATTTTTATTTTTTCTCTACAATAAACTATCACTGACATTTTTAATTTTTAAAAATTTTAAATGTCAATGATAGTTTATTGTAGAGATGAAGAAAAGAAAAATAAAATGTCTCTTGGCAAAAATTTTTTTTACCATCAAAATGTTGTGCCCGCGAATTTCGTCTCGTGGGGATGAAATCGTCGAGGACGGGTTTGTGGGTGATTGTCAAGGTTGAGTAAATCTCCAACTCGAGTATTACAAAATTACGGTCTAGTTTATTCGATGATGATAAAGTATTGATTACAATATTGTTCTTGGTTATTTTGCCTTGAGACCGACTGACTGCAATTTGACCATAGCTTCCGCTAAGGATAGCTCGCTTTATTGAACAGCCCTGTTGCCAACCCAAGTCTGCCTTTTTATATTATTCCTGTAATGACTATTCGTTCGATTTTCTGGAGAGGTGGAATCACACGAACGTCGCTTGACGACGTGTGTCTCAAAGTCACCTTTAAACTGCTGACTTTGCACACTTGCAAAGTCACCTTCAAACTGCTGTGTTTGCACAATCAATGGCTAAATTGAATATAATTCTACATGATGAAATCGGGGCACAACACCCCTCCCCCCTTGGGAAGACGAAATTACTAATTTCGGCGTTATTACTTTGCATTGTCGTCTCTTGGCTTACAATGTGTTATTCATACAACAATCCTTAATATAGAACTTTAGTATATATATTTCCCAAGATAATCGTGTATTCTCGTGTACGATATAGTTCCCAATTTTATTTTATTTTTATCGTGTACCCGTTTGTGGTGTATTTCTTTTGAATGTAACGTTCATGTTTGGATTTACCCTCCGTTTCGTTGCGCGCGGAAGGCTTTCTGCTGCATCAGCAGGGTCGTTTGCCTCTGGTGTGGTTCTCGCGCGACGGCGTCGCACGTACATATATATACCCAACAAAATTATTATAGCTACTATTCCATGTAGCGTATAGCTTCCTATAATATGCTTAAATGTTGGATCACCTTTGATATCCAACTTTGTATTAAACTTTTCGATTCTTTCTCCTATTTTGTTTATCTCCGATGAATCCATAATTATTTTATCGTTGTAATAATGTGTAATAGAAGGATGAGGTATTTTTATTTTGCTTGATAAAAATGTCAGATTGAACGGTGGTAGGAAGGTTATGACTTCCTCTTGGTCGCTTTCTTTTAACGTTTCTATTCTAAAATTTTCGGAGGTGACGGAACATTTCCCGTCCAAAGCCAGTATGCCTGTATTATATATTGTAACGTATTCTATTGCGTTTTCTTTGCATTCTATCGTGAGTGTTTCCTCGACGGGCGCTATGTATATCCAGCGTCCGTCTTGTTCCAAAGCGATGAGCATTGTTTTGCTTATGTTTACTATTCGTCGTTTACAACTTGTTTTTTCTATACTCTGTCCCCAATATGTATTTATTTCGCAAGGGGCGTCTGCCTGTATAAATTGAGTTGCGTGTTTTGGGTGACAGAAGTATTTCTTTGCGTCTTGTTTACAATTGAGCAATTCTTTTTCGCTTAAGTATAAATAACTTTTCTGCTTTCGATTAATTATTGCGTATTGTTCTGATGTTTCTATAAATTGAAATGTGTTATTTTCCATCCTAGAGGGTAGTGGATATACTTTGTTAACGTAAAATTCGGTGTGTTCTATTAATGGTATTCTTAGAACTAAGATGAGTACCCCTGAATTGCTGAATGCGTTTATGTTAGTGATCTTGAGCAGGCTGCTTATTTTTTGATGATCTAATGGCGTTGGAAAGTTAACTCCTCTTGGTAAATGAGGCCACGCTTTTACTAAATATTCTATCAATTCAGTATAAGATATCATTATGCTAATTATCCCTTGTTTAATATTTATTAGAAAATTTGTTAGCTGTTTTATCTCGTCCCGTAGTGTTTGTACCATTATATTTATTTTAGTTATTTTTTTGTTTATTATTTGTACGGGCGTTATTTCTTTTGTTTTGTTACACAGATCGTTCTGTAATTCTGATGTTAATTGTATCAAATGATATTCGTTTGCTAACATTTCGTTCGATATTTTTGAGTTGGAGTGTACAATTTGTAAATTCTCTTTTAGCGCATCATTTGCGGTTATTTGTTTTTTCGAAATTGCGTTTATTCTCTCTTTTATTTCTTGGATTTCGCTTGTATCCATGTTTCCAGTGATTTTTGTTGTTATTTTTTCTATCCCATTAATTAAACCTCTTATTACTATACTTTTATGCGTTCCTGTTATGTCGTACATATGTTTTTTATTAGCGTCTGTACTGAAGTCATAATGATTTCTTCTTTTATTCCCTGACAGGTTTCTATTAATTTTATTAATGATGTTTTCATTTTTTGTTCTCTTGCTATGGTGAGTTTGAGATCCATTTTTATTGCTAGTTTCCAAATGTCTCGTGTGACGAATAGCGTTCCGATTTCTTCGTAATAGATTCCTGGTGTTCTATTAAATTTTTCCACTTGAAAATTTCTTTTTATTGGTTTACCATTGGCTCCCTTTGCGAGCATAATCAATGCAAGCAGATTCCTGAAAATGACACGTTTTTTCTCCTTTTATTCTTTAAAACTTCTTTGGGTGAGTGTAACGTTGAGAAATGTGTCGCGATTCTCACGGTTGGACCTACGTTTCCTGTCTTGTGCTGTGTCAGCTTCTTTACCGTCATATTGTGCGTTGTGTTAAGACGTGCTCTTCTTTTACTCTGCTCTAGCAGCTTCATTAATTGCCCTACCGTCTCCGAGTGAACGTCGCTGCTCAACATTGTTTAAAGTAAGTGTTCCCTTTGTTTTAATTTGTCTTTTTTTTTTTTTTTTTTTTTTTTTTTTTTTTTTTTTTTTTTTTTTTTTTTTTTTACTGTGTATATAATATAATATAACTGTTTAATATAGTTTGTGTATTTTAATTGAGGAATTCTTTCTTCTTTTTGTGTTTCAGAAATCTTCAGCATCATGTCTTTCTATACCAAAGGAAACTGCGTGATTTTTGAAGGAGAGGGGGTCGATCTTCAGTTGGTATGTTTTTTCTTTTCCTATTGTATTCTTTATTTTATTCAATACTATCTCCCCCTATTTTGCGTTCCTCCCTTTTTTTTTTTTTTTTTTTTTTTTTTTAATTATTAATCTTTTAATCATTGTGCTCTTTTCTAATCCTCCTTTTTTTTTTTTTTTTTTTTTTTTTTTAATTTGCAGAGTTACTCCCGGGTGCCGACGGGACGGTCACCGTGGCGGGGAACTTGGCTTCCCCAGTTCGTTGCGGTGGCCAAGGGGGTCCGGGCGCGGAGGCGTCGGCTCCGCGCTCTCCTCATCGAGCTGTGGCGGGAGGATTCCTTTTCCCGCGAGTGCGATGAGTGGGACCCCGAGGGGGTCCCTTACGATTTATTTTGTTTGAGGTCCCTGTTCGGTGAGGGCTCGGCTCCCCCTCCACCCCCGACTTCGTGGTTGAACTACGTATATTCTTTAGGACTATAAATAATGGTGTCCCTTTGAAAAAAAATTTTTTTTTTTTCGAATAAATTTATTTAAATTTTATTGTTTTGTGTGTTACGTGTTTTATTTCTGCGATACCTTTCCCATTATTTATATGAGTTTTCTTTTTCTTTATTTATTTACTTATTTATTTTTCACATTATTGTTGTTATTTTTAATTTTATTATTTCAATTTATTTAAATATTTCATTCACTTTTTTTTTTCCATTATTATTATTTTTTTTTTTTTTTTTCAAATTGCCACATATGGCTTGATGCGGTTCACGTGTACACGGATGCGCTTGCGTCCGCGGCCGATAGTATAGTTTACGTCTGTGTGTTTAATTTTTATTGTGTATGGCCCTGTCCACTTGGGGGTCAGCTTGGCGGACCTCCCGCGGCGTACGGTGGGGTCCAATAGTAGTACTTTTTCTCCTGGCCGGTATTCTACCTTACCGGTGGTCGTATCGTATCTTTTCTTTGCTTTTTCTTTTTTACCTTTTAATTCTTCTTGTGCCACTTTCCATGTGGCTCTTAATTTTTCTCGTAGCTCGGCTACGTAGTCGTCGTAATTGTACGTTTGGCGCGGTGGCTGTTTCAGAGCCGTCGGTAATTCGGCTGCTTTTCCGTATACCAACTCATACGGCGTATACCCTGTCGCTGTATGTGGAGTGGTATTGTATGTGAACATTGCGTATGGTAACCACTCGTCCCAATCACGTTGATCTTCCCTTATATAATTTTTTAAATATTCTGCCAAGGTCCTGTGCGACCTTTCTAGCGCTCCGTTTGACTGCGGGTGATATGCGCTAGTCTGGATTTTTTGTATGCCCAATAATTGACACATTTCTTTAAATGTTTCGCTTAGAAAATTTGTTCCTTGGTCCGAAAGTATTTCTTTCGGGGCGCCGTATTTGCAAATGATTTCTGTGACTAATTTTTTCGCCACTACACGAGCTTCTTGTGTATGTATTGGTATTGCAGCGCTATATTTTGTGAGTAGGTCTTGGAAAGTGAGTATGTATTTGTGTCGTTGATCTGTCTCGGGAAGAGGTCCTACTATGTCGACTGCACATTTTTCGAATGCTCGTGTGGGGGTGTCTGTAATTACCATCGGTGCTGTTTTAATCCTTGTTACCTTATTTCGCTGGCACTTGTCGCATGCCGCAACATAATCTTCTATTTCTTTTCTCATTCCGGGCCAGTTGTATCTTTGTCGTATACGTTCTGTCATTCTTTTTGCTCCGGGGTGCCCGCCGAGTGGGGCGTCGTGATACTCCTTGAGTATTATGTCTTTTTCTTTCTCGCTTGGATATGCGTGATTCGCTTCGCTTTTTTCTGTCTCCTCGTCGCTCGAGTCTGTGTCTGTGTCACTCTCTCGCAGCGCTTCTCCCTCTTCCGTGTCGTCCACTTCGGTCTCGCTGGGACCCTGTGTGTGTGCATTGGAAGGGTATGCGTCAGCCTCGGGCTGCTTCCTCGGCCGTCCTCGCCGTCGAGGGGCCAGCTGTTCGGTGTCGTCGACCGCCTCACCGGGTGTGGGTCGGGGCTGGGGAGGGGTCTTCCTTGGGCGTCCTCTCCCGCGCTTCACGACGTTATCAACGTGCTCTACCTCGCTACTCTTTTTCCTCGTCAGCATGATTGTATACATTCTGCTAAGGGCGTCGGCGTTTGTATTTTTCTTTCCTGCTTTGTACTCGATGTTATAGTCGTACTCTTCTAATTTTATTCGCCATCTCATAAGCCTTGACCCTGGATCCTTTACGTTAAAAAGCCAGGTGAGTGGTTTATGATCTGTGATTATCGTGAACTTTGTGCCATATATATATGGTCTGAATTGTGTCACTGCCCAAACTATTGCCAACATTTCTTTTTCCGTAGTAGAATAATTTTTTTCAGCTTTATTTAATGTTCGACTGGCGTAACATATCGGTAAATCTTCTCCGATTTTTCCTTGTGATAAAATTGCTCCGATTGCTTTGTCGGATGCATCCGTCGTAATTACGAATGGCTTTTCGAAATCTGGATATTGTAGTATGGGTGCGGTGCTGAGAGTTTCTTGCAGTTTTTCGAATGCCTGCTGACATTTTTCTGTCCAGTCGTATTTTGTTTCCTTTTTTGTTAGATCTGTTAATGGCTTTGCTATTTTTGAAAAATCTTGAATGAATTTCCTATAATATCCTGCTAATCCCAAAAATGATTGTATCCCTTTTACATTTTTTGGCACAGGAAATTCCTGTACAGCTTTTATTTTTTCTGGATCTGGCTTGACTCCGATTTCCGTTATAATGTGTCCCAGATATTGTGTTTCTTTTTGTAGGAATTGGCATTTTTTCGGCTGTATTTTTAATTTCGCTTCTCGAAGTCGCTTGAACACTTCTCGTAGCCTATTGTTGTGTTCTTTGAAGGATGATCCGTAGATGACGATGTCGTCCAGATATACGTAGCATTTAAGTCCCTGAAGACCTGCTAGTACTGCATCCATGAGTCGCTGGAATGTTGGGGGTGCGTTTTTTAATCCAAATGGCATTCGATTGTACTCGTAATGTCCAAGTGGTGTTGAAAATGCTGTTTTTTGTTTGTCTTTCTCTGCCATCGGAATTTGATGAAATCCTGAGGCGAGATCGAGCGTTGTAAAATATTTAGCACGGCCCAATTGGTCCAATATTTCGGTAATATTAGGCAATGGGTATGAGTCCCCTTCGGTTACTTCGTTGAGTTTCCGAAAATCCACGACTACTCTTTTTTGTACGTTTCCTTGCGCGTCAGGCTTTTTTGGAACGACGAGTAGAGGAGCGTTCCACGGGCTCTTGCTCGGTCGTATTATGCCATTCCTCAGCATTTCTTCAGCTTGCTTCATTACTTCTTTTTTATGAGTCTCGGGTAATCTGTATGGACGTACGTTTATCGGTGTGGTCCCATCTTTTATCTGTATTTGATGCTCTACTATATCGGTTGTTCCAAGCATTTCCCCTTCCAGGTGAAAAATGTCGGCGAATTCTTCGATGAATTCAGTGAGAAATTCTTTTTCTTCTTCATTTAATTCGGAAGTGCCTTTGACCTCCTTCCATATTTTTTCTTGTTTCTCGATTCTTTCGGCTTTACCGAGGACGCAGATTTTTCTTTCGTTTGTTTCAATTTTACCTTCTTCAATTTCGATTTCTTCTAGTTGTACTGTGGGTCTGTCAATCTCGACCTCTTTTTGGCTCGTATTTCGTACGAGTATAATACAAGAATTTCCGTTCGACTTTGTGATACTTTCACCTATCATGATACCTGGCTGTAACTCTATGGCGGCTACGCATCCTATGGTTGCCGTCAAGGTTTTTGCGTATAGCATTTTTTCAGCGCGAGGTGGGAGTTTTATTTTTTTCGTTCCGTTGATGAGCGGCATGCTATGTCCATATATTTTTATTGTCTTACCACTCAATATGTCGACGTTATGTTCCATCATGAAATCCTGTCCCAGTATACCATCTGTCTCTAGTGGTATGTTGTCGCTAATTACGAAAAATCCATGTTTGATATTTACTGCTGGAGTGACAACTTCCAGTATTACTTTGCAGATTGCATAAAATTTTTTCCCATCAATTCCTTTTAATTCGACTGTTTCATCGATTACTTCTGTTTCGTCTCGTAATGTACCTTTTTTTATGAGGCAACACTGTGCTCCAGTATCTGCCTTTAGAGTCAGGATATTATCTTTTGCTTGGGGTGATGAGATGTGGAAATCGCTCACCGCCAACTTCTTGGGAGTCGTCTTTGTATTGCAAATTTTTTTTGATGCGCCCTGTAGCTGTTCGCTCGCCGCGCTGACGTGCGATCTTTCAGTACGAGTCTCTGCCCGTATGGTGTCGATTTCGAGGGAGCCTATTGTCTTCCTGCTTCCTCCGTCGTTTCTTGCCTGCCCTCTCGGTGCGTCGCGTTGGTACCCGTTCGGTTTCGTCCATCTATATTGATCGGGTTGCCCTTGTGATCCCTTTTGTTGCTGATGAGTCCCTTGACTCTGATCCATTAATCTTTTTCGACACTCTTTGTACATGTGTCCCGGTTTATTACAATAATTGCACGTTATATTGTACTGATTTGCATTTTTTGTGGGTGCTGGTAAACTGTACCGTCCGTAAGATTGGAAATTGCTTCGACAATCTTTCGCCATATGTCCTGCTTTGTGACATTTATGACACGTTACTGGCGGACGTTTTTCCTGATGCGTCTGCCTATTTATTGATTCATTACCCTGTGCCGTTTTTTCTTCTTCCATTGCGCCCTTCATTGCTGTTGCGAGGTCTGAGAAGCCTCGAGCCTTTACAATAACCTGAAATTCTCGCCTGAGTCCTCGCTCGAAGTTATGGAGTCCCATTTGGCGTACGTAGCCCTCAATGGCTTGTTTTTTGGCGTCATTTACTTCTGTCGCTGTACTCGCGTCTATTAATTCCATCATAATTTTTTCTAACCTTTGACCGAAAGCCAATACTGACTCGTTTATTTTTTGTTTGCTGGTGTTGAACTCTACTTGTAGGGCTGCTACTGTTCGTCTTGTGCCATACAAGGCGGTCATTTCTTCTTTAAATTTCGCAAAACTGTCTATTTGCTTGTATTTTATTTCTTTCGCAGCTTTACCTACTACTTTTGTTTTTAATACGGCTTTTAAAAGATCGTCTTTGTCTGTGAGTGCAATACTCTCGTCAGCGTATTCGTATGCGTTTATTATGTCATCTACTTCCTCGGGCTTTGTCCCGTCAAAACGAGGTATTAGAGTTCTTGCCTCTTTTAGGGTCATATGTACTGGTGTGTTTTCTGCCATTGTGTCGTCTATGTGTAGCA
This sequence comes from Rhorus exstirpatorius, assembly GCA_963564615.1. Lineage (NCBI taxonomy): Eukaryota > Metazoa > Arthropoda > Insecta > Hymenoptera > Ichneumonidae > Rhorus > Rhorus exstirpatorius. Next base: position 2,013,954 of record OY751314.1, on the reverse strand, counting down.
ATGTTCCGGTTAATAAAGTAAAGTCAGCTAAATTTATTTCTGTACGGCGCTCGGTATCTACTGCGTCTTCAAAATTTCTTATTATTCTTACGCGTTTTTCGGGCCTATTTTTTGGAGTGCCGGGTGAACGATTTGATTCGTCTGAGCTACTAACTCTACGGCGTTTTTTGTCACTTTGAAGGTCAACTTCCTCTACTCTTTCGTAATTAAGTGATTTATCAAAAATTGAATCTAACGATCTAGAAAGTACGCGCCTACCTGATAAGCGTAAGCGTGTGACTCGCTCGTCTTCCGACATGCAATTTTATTTATTTATACCTTTTTTTTTCTGGCTTTGGAGGGTTACAAAATTAAATATGTTCCGTCACTTACAGTATGATGCTCTGCTTCATGATGTTCGATGATTTCTTGTAGATGATTTGCCCTTGTACTTCTGCGTTGTCGATCTTTTCCCTCTAGTAGTTCTGCGTTGTCGATCTTTTCCCTTTGTCGAGTCGTCGGACTCGGGTTGAACGGTCTTTGTCAGCTTCCCGTTGAGTCTCTGGTTTCGTAGTCGGTACTGCTTGATGATCCTCGGGATCCACTCGATTATGTTTGTATATATTTTTTTTTGAATGAGTCTGTTGACTCTGGCGTCTGGTCTCACTTCCGACTCGGTCGGGTTTACACTCTTTTTTTTTTCCAGTTCTTTTCGCGTTCGTTTGTCGTGACTCGATCACTTACACTCGCGATACTTTGTAGCACTTGCTTCGTTACCGTGAATTTGATTTTATCGAATTGTGACAATCCCACCGCTGCCACCAATGTTGTGCCCGCGAATTTCGTCTCGTGGGGATGAAATCGTCGAGGACGGGTTTGTGGGTGATTGTCAAGGTTGAGTAAATCTCCAACTCGAGTATTACAAAATTACGGTCTAGTTTATTCGATGATGATAAAGTATTGATTACAATATTGTTCTTGGTTATTTTGCCTTGAGACCGACTGACTGCAATTTGACCATAGCTTCCGCTAAGGATAGCTCGCTTTATTGAACAGCCCTGTTGCCAACCCAAGTCTGCCTTTTTATATTATTCCTGTAATGACTATTCGTTCGATTTTCTGGAGAGGTGGAATCACACGAACGTCGCTTGACGACGTGTGTCTCAAAGTCACCTTTAAACTGCTGACTTTGCACACTTGCAAAGTCACCTTCAAACTGCTGTGTTTGCACAATCAATGGCTAAATTGAATATAATTCTACATGATGAAATCGGGGCACAACAAAAATATGGAAAAAAAAATACCAAGAGACATTTTATTTTTTATATATATAAATTTATATTATTTATATATCATTTATATTATATATAAATAATTAAATATATATAATATCTATGTAATATAAACCTCTGTATATATATATTAGGATGGATCAGAAAAAAAAATTTCGACACGCCTGGATAAAAAAAAGTTGATGTGTGTGCTAAAACAAATTCCTGTGAAGGGAGAGCCCTATAGCTCAATTTTAAAAGGTCGCACACGCGACTTTGGTATTTCGTACGAAAGTCGAAAAAAAAAGAATGTTGGGTCACCCTAATATATACATATGCAGGTTTTATAAACGAAATGCAGTATATACAGGCACGACAAATTTTATTTACAATATACAGTATATACAGGTTTTAGAATTGCAAGAAAACAAAAAAGAAGAGTGATTTAATTTTTTTACCGCACTTTCGTTTCATCTTGAACTACAGTAAAAATTTGAAGAAAAAATAGCCCCTTCAGGTCCAAAAAAAATAAAATACATTTGTTCCCGGTTTTTTTTTTTTTCAATTTGTAGGGCGTTAGAAATTTTTCGATAAATTTAACTCTTGTGTATTAGAAAAGAAGGTGTTTACACGGTTCAAATTCACTGGTAAAATTTGGTTTTTCGTCAATTCATACCCAAGATACCTACGCGGTCAAAGTTACGGTGAATGATAAATTACGATAAATTCATACGGTATCTCCTGTACCAATTACAATTGAGACCTATAACTTGTGACACTGCGTCACAGGCGAGGCATACGCCTCGCCGAAGTCCGTCACCACACGCCAAAAACACCGAAGAATGTAAATTAGAATAAGAACTAACAAGCCTCGAACAATTAGCGAAACTCCGTCGTCCCTCGTCGCTCTTCTTTCACCATCCCCGTAGCCCCATCTCAACCCGATAATGTCCCCAATGATCCCGTTGTCCTACAAATCCCCAAGAAAGAGTATTAAAAGAAACCCTGTGGACGACGAAAAAGAATCAGCTACAAGGACAGCGCCGCATATGATCACAGTCTTCGCCGAGAATCCCACTCACACCGCCGCGCCGAGGCCCTCACACGGATAGAACACCGAGAAAAGCCGAACATCTGCGAGGGCCCGGTCGGTATATCGAGCGAGTGGGATTATTGGAAAAATCAGCATAAAGCGCGCAACGTCACGTCTTACGCCATCGAGAGAGCCAGTGTCCACAGGGAGCCCTCACCCCTTCCCCCTACGATCTTTGTCGCCGAGTCGATCGTCGCGTGCCATCGTCGGCAGCACCTGCCGGGCCATCCATCATCGAAGGCGCGTGCGCCAGCGACGGCGACTTCGGTGACCCAATAAGCCATCGATTATTGATCCCTCCATGACCTACCTTTACATTGCGCAAGCCCTTGATCCCCAAATCATTCCTAGATTCCCCCTACCCTTCCACCCCAAGCTGTCCCGGTGAAGAAGAGAACGAGCTCGTCACTTCGGCGAGAGCATAGCGAGAGAATAGTCGAGCGAAAATTACCATTGTATCGAGCCATTGCGTGAGAGAGAATTGTAGAACGAGAAAGACCGGACACGTGGTCGAGACCGCCATTCTCGGTATCGAGGACCACGACGATCATTGCGAGCAAGAATTGAAGCGTGTGGAAATCCCTCCAGCGATAAAGTAAGCCCTTTCCATTACCTTTTTCATTCTGCTGCCCAAAGAACATTTTTTCGCGACAAAATACCCTTTTTTTTGTATCAATCCGTGAGTGTGTGGTGACGCAGCGCGACCCTCCCTTCTACACTTCCGCGATTTTTCGAGCCCGTAGTCCCCATTTTCTTTTCTTCTCATTTATAGTAATTTTTCCCTGTTCAATTGCGAGTTGATTTATTTTCAATAGTACCGAAAACCCGACGTGGGTAATTATTAAGAGGCCATCGCGCCGGGAAATCCATTGACCCTGAGAAACTGTAACCCCCCCCCCCCGTTTTTTTCTTTTGTACGAGTTTTAGAGTTAAAAATTTTGTCGATCAATATCGACTGGCGCCCAAAAACCATTAGCACAGTTTTCTTTTCTTTTGCGTTCATTTTTTTTATTCTTGTTTAACACGCATCCTCGCCACGCTCGAAATTGTCGCGTGGGCGAGCCGCCAGATTCCCATAATAAATTTCGGTATAATTTTCTTTGCCTACTTATTTTTTTTTGTAGATAGACTCCCCTTTTTTTGTGTTTCTTTTTTTTTTGCTAGTACCCCGGGTTCGCCCGGGAATAACGTCCGGCAGCTCGCAGAGTGCCGTGACAAACTATAGGAGGCTCTTTGCATGATAAAAAAGAACTAAATTCCCGTGGATCCCGTGCCACGCATGGGTCAAAAAAGTTGATTTGTGTGCTAAAATAAATTCCTGTGAAAGGAGAGCCCTGTAGCTCAATTTTAAAAGGTTGTTCACGCGACTTCTGTACGAAATACAAAAGTCGTGTGAGCGACCTTTTAAAATTGAGCTACAGGGTTCTTCTTTCACAGGAATTTGTTTCAGCGCACAAGTCAACTTTTTTGATCCACGCGTGTTGAAAAAAAAAAATCTTTTCGGCCACCCGAATATACATGTGATCCATATAGCGACCACTCCCGCCGTTAAAAAGTTAATCCACGTCCATCTCGTCAATAGCTCCAGTCTGATGGTCTACTTCATCTAGTTCCATATGGAATGTGTCCTCTTCTTCTTCATATCGTTCTTGAATCAGTGGTGCCGATTGTGATGCGTTTGTGCAACTTTGCCCGTTGCAGTTTTTGCAAAGATGGGTGCAACGCAAGCCTGCTTTGCAGCAGCTGCATCGGGCTGTACTGCATTTTGTTTTGCATCCGCATAAAACCTGTGAAGCATATACAGGGTGTCCAATAGGAAGGTGTGAAAACTAATAAATTGGTATTTTGCAATAAATAAAGGAACCAGATCAGTGGAATTTTTTTTTAATAGAAGAGAGTTGTCATTTTTATTTTATGTCAATTTATTACAAAAAAACGCTGTTTCCATAGAAAAAATTATATATTTAAGCAAATACTAAAAAAAATGTCAAAATCAATGATAAATATTTTCAAAATGTGAGCCATTTGAATCACCACAGTACTCTAATCGCTTTTTAAAACTATTAAAAACGTGTTCTATAGTTTCATTTGAAATGCCATCGACAGTCTTCCTTATTCCTTTGACCAAATCATCTACAGTTTTTGGGTTGTTTTCATAACAGTGATCTTTAATATAACCCCACAAAAAATAATCACAAGGATTGAGATCGGGTGAATAAGGGGGCCATTCCATCCCTGTTCGTGTAAATCGAGGATATCCAAGGCCGATAACTCGATCACCATAAACTTTATTGATGGTTTCGAAAACTTCTTGTGTTCGATGAGGTGCTGCTCCGTCTTGCATAAAGTAATAATTCTTAACGAGATGTTTTTTCTTTGCATAGGGAAAGTATTGTGTCTCCAACATCTCTTTATAGCTCTGTCCGGTAACAGTAGATTCAAAGAAATGCAGGTAGATCCCTTTTATTGATACAGCTGCCCATACGGATACTTTTACAGGATGAAGAGACGTTGCCACTACGACTTTCGGATTTTCTGAACCCCAAAAGCGATAATTTTGTTTATTAACATAGTCATTTATCCAAAAATGGGCTTCATCGGAGAAAATTATTTGTTTTTCGTTCAATTCTCCATTTTCCAACATTTGACACAATGAGTTGCAGAACTCTTTTCTTGTTTTCATGGCATGTTCAGACAATAATTGATGCGTTGTTATTTTGTAAGGATGCATTTTCAAAAAATGACGTAGAATATTGTGCAACTACGATTTGCTTATTTTTAAAGCTTGAGCGGCTTTACGGATTGAAGACTGAGGATTTTGTTCAAAATAGTCTTTAACTGCTTTAATCGTTTCCTCTGTAGTTACCGAGGTGGAAGGGCCTGACAAATCTTTTCTACGGTCCTGTAATGTTCCGTACTCTTTAAAATTATCGATTACTCTGCAAACGGAAAAAAAAAAAAATAGTTACAATCTAAAAAATTTTGAAACATGAGATCTTTAGATCTGATTGTTCATAAACCTTGATATAAAAAATATTCAATTCTTACCTTCTAAGAGTAGTTTCGCTTCTGACTTTTTTACTTCCATACTTCGTACGAAAGCCTCTGAACGCTTCACTATAAATTTTCCCTCTTGAATAATAACATTCAATGAGAAAAACTTTTTCTTCGATAGTTAGCTCACTCATTTTTAAGAAGACTGTCCGCTTTCTACCACAGCTAGAATATAACTGACAGGTCTCAGGTACAAATTTCTGAAACGCAGGGTTCCTTACAATGTTAGAGAGGGAGGGGAGATTCGATTAGTTTTCACACATTCCTATTGGACACCCTGTACATATTCCTGATATTAGTTAGTGCTTTAATAACAGATAATTTTATTGTGTAGGTATATCCCTCTCGAAAATTTCAACATATAAATCATTTTAACAGCATTTTTTTATTAGTTTGATCAGACTTCGTTGTTATGAGTGCAAGAGTGGTAATAAACATCGTGAGCAGTACAATATGAAATTTTATTTTGTATATTTACCTTTTCCAGGAGTTCTTTCGGAGCCGGTGATTTCGTGGTCATAATCGGAAGCATTATTAAATTAGTTCGCTTCCATCCCCATTCTTCGGGATCCATATCATGGCCTAACCAGGTTTGGATTTGTAAATATACTCTCTTAGAATGTTCGCGCAATGCAGATTCAGTTGGTGGTAACACGGCCAAAGACATCTCTTTTTTAACATTCGCGATTGATGAGGTGAAATTTTTGTACCGCAATTCACCAAGCGATATGTTGCTTTGATCATCATTCTTGTACAGATGGACGATAAATTGCTCTGCTGCCGAATATATCTCATCAGCTGTCTTCCTTGGTTGATAAAATATTTCGACCACTTTTTGTAGGTTTTCATTTTTTTCAAGTATAGATACGGCTGTTTTTTTTTCCTTTTTTGTACATTGCACTGGTAGTGTCGCATCCTGCGAATGCGTGTGCGAATAATATAAATGGTTGCAGGTGTCGGTGGTATAAAGTCGAGTATAAGACGTTATTTTTTTGTCCCGGTGTAACTTTATAAAAGAATATAATGTCCGTATCACTAGCCAATCCAATTAGTAATATTAGTAAATCGACGTCGTTGCCGACTATTGTAACGACTCCGTCGAAATTTCGATTCACTTCGATAGCCGTGCGTACTATCAAAGTGTCTGCATCTTCAGTGGCGATTTCGGTTCTGATATTATGTCGTTTTAAAAACGTGCATAATAAATTAACGAATTTGTATTTATTGGCGACATTTGATAGAAATTTCGATTGGCTCAACGTTACCAACTTATCTTCAGCGATTTCAACATCATGTGCGACACATTTTTCTCTTCGACGATATCTCTCGTACGACTTAATCCCGATCAACTCATTATTGTATCCATCAAATACAATCGTAACTTTATTTCCAAAGTGTTTGACCACATATGACATATAAACATGTAAAATGTCACCATAAGTTTTGCTATGAGGCCAAACAACGAAGTGTAATAACCACCTTCCATCTACTACGTAAGTAGAACTTGATAGAAGTGATTCCGACTGGATGAATGGCCGAAACATTTTATACAACTTCGAATTTGGTGTCTTCCTCATTAGTCCATGTTCGTCGAATAAACTCAACGGAAATGGTGACAGTTCGTAGGTAAAGGCATTTCTGGTTAGTTCAGCATTACCTTGAAAAAGAACTGAAATCCGTTGAAACAAGAGGAAGCTGTCTACAGTAACGAAGTGTTCGTCATTGATGTTGATCGCATGTTGTGCAGCAGCTAGACTTTTAACTTTTAAGGCTGTGGAAACCGAAACATTTGCAGCATTCTTATCAACCATCAATTCCATCCCTTTCAATCCTATTTAAACTGCACGGTGGCAGTTGATGTTGAGTCCGCCAATGATTCCAGTTGATAGTAACATTAACGACCCTCTAGAGTCGAAAGGTGAATGTTCGTTGAGCCAAAATAGGAAGTGCTCGATGTCTCTCTTTTGGTCTCTCTTTTGGTCTCTTTTGATTCGACTTTTTGATAGGTCAACGTGTTGTTCGCTTGTTGCGGATCGTATGTCACAATAAGCCTCTAGGCACTCCATTATATCAAACGCGGCTGGCATTGCGAGCAAATATCGTGCAACGACACTTGGAGTGACACCTCGACCATGTCTCAGATCATTACCAAAAAATTGATTCAACGTTTGTTCGATTACCATGTCACTCCAAACGCCGGACCATGCTTTGTCAGATCTACGAATAGTGAAGTAACCTTCTTTCGTAAATTTATCGAATTCCACCGGGTCCATTACATCTTCCAGGTTAGCCATGTCTTGCAGGTACATTTGTGCACTTTTTGCGTATGCAACGTGACCGGATGCATGAAACAGGGGTAACATTTTTTCAATACTTTGTAAATGCAGTTTCCAATTTCCTGAACGCTCTGCTTCGATGAATTGTAGTGCAACCATAACACATTTGAAATACTGTATCCATAATTTCGAGGTAGGGCCATTTTGTTCAAGGTGATGCAGTTTATTAACGAACGCTTTGGTCATTTCTTGAATTGTAGGCTCTACATTATAATCCCCCATAAGCGGAGGCTCGGAATCCCAATTTTCAAATAATGCCTTAGTAAAATCGTTAAACTTTTCTCCGTCGTTGATACTCCTACAAATAATAATACCGAGCGACGTAAAAGATAAAATGTGGGCCCGTATGGCTCGTGAGAAAGCATGACCATCTAGCATTTTTTTAACCGATCCCGGAGCGTAAACTACAGACCACAGATCTTCGAGTCCACTTCCACCCATAATGTAACCGATTGCTCCCAAATAAGACATTAATAAATGAAAACCACCCAGGCGGACGATAACATTTTTCAAATCCATTTCAGCTGATTGTGCGACTATTGAACGAGCTCTAAAATAAAGAGGCTGATCGAAAGTGACAAAACAGGTTTTTTGGTTCAATTTTCGAGTTTCCGCTGCTGAGTGGTGTAGAGCAGTATTTAACGTTGTCCATTTCGAAGGTGGTTCATTTATGAATGGTAAGCAATGAATATGTGAGCGTGAATATGTAATGTCATTGGTAATAATTTCCATGAAACCTCTCCATGTTGGTAAGCTTGGAATTTTGAAAGACTTGGCCCACAAACATGCTGAATAACTGGGTGATAATAGTGGAGGAGTACCGAGGCGAAGTTTATCAGTTGATACAAATTTGATGCTTTTGAGGCCGCTTGAATTGAAGGTCCCACAGGGTATGGTTTCAATTGTCTTCTGTGATGCTAACACTGACGCTGATGGAATTTTTTTACATTTTTTTGAGCTACCTTCATAGCAAACTTCGAAGTCTGGCGTGTATACGGCGATTCCACCGAGGCAATGAAATGTCGCGTGGCCGTCTAAGGTTTGAACGTTGTGGTCAGTATTATCATGCACAAACTGAACGAAGGCATCACCAATATTCATCTTCGGCGGATTCATTATGGTAGAAGCTTCATGTAGCTGGATATTGTAGTAAGAAGTACAAAGACCCAATTTCGACAGTATGTTAATAATCAACTTCGAACCACTTTTTCTGTACACATAAGTGCCGAGTGCTAATTGCAAATTTGAAATGAAAGATTTTGGACGAAGAAGCGAAACAATGGTGTGCGCAATGTAATCACGTTTGATGAAGTTCTCTTCGACATTTTCCGTTATTTCACCAAGCAACAAATCACCAAGAAAGCCAATTAATATCGGCGGAATGTCTCGGTGCTGAATATTTCTCAGTATCACAGGTGAAATTTAAGATTTCGTCACGGAGTATTTCGGCGGCCACGGTTAATATAGTCTTTTTTTCCATCTCACCGAGCGACCCTTTGTTACAAAACCAATCACTACAAATTTTTGACACATTAAATGTTTTGTAGTAGATGATTGTTTCCCTGCCCCGATGTTGTAAAATATATATTTTATGGCCGTACTTTTGCTTTAGTTTATTTAAGAGAACTTTAGGAGACACACACATTTCACCCATTATTTCCTGTAGCTCTGAGTATTTGAACTCGTATTTGTCGCTTTCTTCAATATAACTGCAAACCGTATCGACTATGTCCTGTACTTCGGCGTCCACCTTGGGTACCTTCGGTTCCGTAGAGGGTACTATTATAAATTTGTCATAGCACTTTTTATGGTAAGAGGCGTCCACGCTTGCAAGACAGGATATGGCTTTCAAACGCTGGATTACCAATCTTCCTTCTTCGTCGGATCTTCGCTCCGCAACTTCTATCATCCGATCTTTCACATAATTGTGCTCATTGTGTAGATTCGCTTGTGTGCACGATCAAGCGATTGTGCGCAGATGAAGCACATTTCAGTGAAATTAAAATCAGGAATGAAGTCTGAAGTTTGTGGTGGCGGTGACGATAGTGCAGATGGTCCTGGCTGTGGTATTCTGGTTGATGTTGCATTCGTTGATGATACAGCATATCGTGTCCTGCAAGATCTGTGGAAACTCACAGACGATTTGCCAGACCACAGATTCCACTTCTCATCTTTTTTTTCCTTACTTTTTTTTATCAAAGTATTCAAACCCTTCTCGCGAACATGAACAATATTGCCGGCATCGTTGTGTACAGATTCGTTGCAGATCGTACAAATAACTTGTTGGTCCATTTTTCCGGGCAACTGCAAAACGTTGATGAAAAGATAAAAATTAATAAATCAGTGTGACCATTCGTTGATAAATAACATTCCAAAAAAGGAGAGCTAAGGCCAAAAGCAAGTGCACGCTGCCTCTCCTCTCTCCGAACATGTAGTCAATGTGCCTGCTCGATTGCTCATGTGTATGTTTCATACGGGTGAGTAAGAGCGAGCATTCTCGAAATTTATCCTGCGCGTCTAATCGTCTAGCGCTCGTTTTCTACGTTACGACTTTTCGTATACCAAGGTAATGCGAGTCAAAAATTAAATTAAATTAAACCCGAGTCAAAAATTACTGTCGATCTATCTACGCTGCATACTATACTTTTTGTAATGAGTGCACGGAAAATGGTTCTTTTTTGTCCCATTTCGGAGCAGAAAATAATTTTTTTTGAGTCAGGATTCAATTCGTTAATTTTTTTGTCCGTGGATAAAAATGCTGGTCAAAAATAAAAATATAATTATCCGAGAGTTTCGAGTGTCGCCGCGCGCGATGACACTCGGAACTGGAGGACAATTATTTTAAGTTTTGACCAGCATTTTTGTCCTACGAAAAAAAAAATTAAAGAAATGAATCCTGGCTCTAAAAAAGTTATTTTACGCTCCGAAATGAGGACAAAAAAGACCCACTTTCCGTGCACGTATTGCGAAAAATATCATTAAGACATGAATGAGTTTTATTTTTCGCACCATTACGATATGTTTTTTAAATTATTTTCGGCAGTATTTCCAAACCAGATGACTGAACTAAAAAAGCCTAGTCTCCTAAAAATTGAAAATCCAATTGCATATTCGAATTGTTAAGAAAAAAAACAGCATGCTTAAAAATAAAGTTTCATTGTAGGATAATTTTCAACTTAGTTAATTATTTGTCAAGTAAACAGCGAGTACTTCTCGGCGTGCAGAGCCTCGAGCCCCCCACCACGCTGCCCGGCCTTTACTTATTGTCCCGGCTGCCGGCGTTCGGCGGATTTCAATCATTTTTTTTTATTTACATAAAATGAAAAAATTCACGGCAATTCCTTGAGGTGTTGAGAGAAATTTTATATTTTTTTTCGTTTCTTACTATCAATTAATTAAAAGAATTATAAGCGAAATGAAACTAAAACGCCATTATCTCTGGTTTAATAAAAATATTCCTTTTCTTATCTTTCTTTAAATTACCTGTCGAAGAAAGAGGAACAAGAATCTATCATAATAGTATATATGATAAAAAGTTAATTGTCAAAATATCTATATTTGCTGAAATCACAAAAAAATTGCAATTTTCGTGTATAAGATTTTTTTAACACACGGAAAGAACTACCAATGAATTGACATAATGATTTTTTTTAACCTCGTACACCAAGATAGCCGGAAATGACAGCTGTTGTACGGATTTTGGTTTGCCACGTATTGTGCTTAACTATATGACACAGATAAGTAAGATTTGCACCGTTATCTGGGGGACAATTCATATTACCTGTATCATGAGTTCCAAAGCCATACGTTCATTACTCGTCAATTTATAGCAAAAAATACAAAACTCAATTTTCATGGTTGTTTGCATTTTGCAGCTAAACGAATAATAATACTCGACCGCGCGAGCGTTTGTTTTTTTAGAGAATGATAGGACGAACAACTTTCATATTCACAGTTTTCGTGTACAACCCATAGGAAACAATTTTTCCCGCGAAATGTGATTTTTCAATTGTTTAACCATTGTTTACGGCCAAACCCAGAGGTAACTTTTTGGATTTTTTCCGGGTATGTTTGTGGGGATTTAATCTACCTACGAAAAAATCGGCTCATCTATGTTATGCCAGAATAGAACTTAATGTCATTTGACTGGACTAATATTATTCACAGCTCGCCTCGGTATGCGAAAACTCGTGTAACGTAAAACGACGGCCCAGGATGGCTATAAGTGCTAGTTCAGAGCTCAGACCCGGCGGAAAACGCGCGGTTGCAAATCAACCATGCGGTTGATAGTTACAATTGGCAACCGCGCGTTGTGTCGACTAGCGGCGACCGTTACGCCGGCGAGGAGCGCGAGGGTTTTTTCTACCTAGATTTTATATTAGAGTCACGCACACTATTTAATGCTCGGACTCATCCAATTCTTGAATATAATATATCTTTGTATATGTACAAGCATTTGAAGTTACAAAGTCTTCGCAATTTTCTTGTATATTTGATGAATTTCGGTACATTTTGTCTATACTAAATGCACTCTCCCCAAAGTGAGAATGTGTTGTCGTGTACTCAGATACATTTTTTTTTACCATCAAAGTTTCGTGTGTACTGCAAAAGACTAGTATGCATATATACAAGTACGCATTCACACTTTGGTAAGAGTGTATTAATTTACAGGGTAGCACTTACCTAATAATTCAATCAATGCAGCGTATCAATTATGAAATGAGGTACGACTGCACATTATAGTTTCTGTTTTCATCACTTTTTTCACCACAGTTTCTTTTTTCAACTTTTAAAACATCAATATCTGAAAACTTCGTCAAAAAAAAAAAAAAACGCCAACGTAGAAACACCGTTTCAATATTAAGAGGCGCGAGTGCGGGTCGCTGTGATTTCTGTTTGATTCTAATTCGTCCTCATAGCGAAACCGAAACTAAGCAACAGTAGAGAGAGAGAGAGAGAGAGAGAGAGAGAGAGAGAGAGAAAATGTTTCCCGTTTCATTCTCACTCATGGAGCGTATACGGAGGCGCATGCGCGCCAGCGCTCCCAACCCTGCAATGAGTAAAAGCGAAACGGACATATGTTTGTCTGTCCCTCTCTATAAGCCAGCGGCGTAGAACTCGAAAAATTACAGGGGTTCAATTTTTTTGTAACTCGAAGGGCGCAATAGTTAGGAGAAAGTCGTCAAAGACTTTTTTGTTCGAAATTTTGCAAAAAAAATTATGGTGGAAGAAAAAAATTTTTTAAGCGAAATTAACGATATTAAAATTTTTAAAATTGTTATAACTCGTAAACCAATGAGTGGAAAATTTTTTTAAAAATTTGAAAAAAAAGGTGATATTTTTTCCGATTTTTTGATACAAGAAAAGTTGAAAAATAATAATTTTTCGATTTTTTATGAATTTTTTAAGATTTTCATCTTTGCACAGCTGTAAAATATTAAATATTAGGATTAGCGGAAAAAGTGATTGAACATTATTTACGTAAAATTTTACGCTCTACAACTTTTATCCTAAACTTTTTTCCCTATCTTTCGTCGTTTACGAGTTAACATCAAAAAACGAGTTTTAAGGGGGTAGTTTCACGCTTTTCCACCCGACCCCGGGGGGTGAGAACTTTGGCACTTCACACCTACTTTTGGGAGGCTCTCATGCAACTTATATCCAAAAATTAGCCACTCGGCTCGAAAAGTCGATTTCAGGACGATTTTGACTGGACTATTATGCTCCGACGTCAGTAGAAAAATGCTGTCAGGTCATGCATATGCAAGTTCCGTTCGAGCTCATTTATTGGCTTAAATGGCTTTGTCAAAAATAATTTTAGACAGTCTTCAGGTCACTAATACAGAGCGCGAAGAAATGAAAGACATGCTCAGCGACTCCTTTGCGGATCCGTTATCATTGCAAGCAATAAACGAGAGCTCGCTGGTGAACAAAATTCATGAGAGAATAAAGAATCAACTACATCAGTTGCGAGGAAATGGCGCAGCAGATGCTTTGTGGATACAATATTTCCACATGCTTACTTTGATGAAAGATTTTATTCATGCGGAAAGATCGGGTGATTGGAACGGTCATCTTCGTTGCACCCAGCAAATGATCCCGTTTTTCCATGCAAGTGGCCACTTGTTGTACGCCAAGGCTTCTCAGCTATACTTTCAAGATATGCTAAAACTGAATAGAACAAAGGGAAAAGAAGAGTACGAGAAATTTGTTACCGAAGGATATTTCACGATACGAAGAACATATGCGTTTTGGAGTGGAATCTGGTCGGATATGAACATAGAGCAGACGCTAATGCGAAGTATGAAATATACCGGAGGTCTTACTCGCGGGCGAGGAGCCACAGACAGCGTGCTCTGCAAATGGATTTTATGAATGGCTGCTACCCACAACATTTGTACACCTTTGGAAGGCTTTGGTCAGCTTCGGTGGCTTATTTTTTTCAACCGTTGAGCAACACGTCGATTTTGGAGAATCTCAAAAAATAAGAGATAATGAAGATGTCAACAAGCTCTCAAAGTTCTTGTCAACGCACCTCCCATTTCTAGTCACCACAGAAATCATCTCACTAGTTACAGGAGTTGTTGAAGATGTAACAGTGAATTGTTATGATGCTGTTAGAATTGGGCAGTGCGCAATGAGAAAAATGATCGGAGATGATTTCTTGACGGTAAAGTTGGCGCGTAAAGAGAAGGTTCTTCCTCTCGATGCAGGATTTTCCGCAATAAAAATTCACGACAAGATTGTAATAGTCGATCCGCTATCACTGTTTCAAATAATAGCTCTTAGTAAATAAGCGAACGAGGAACTAGCTACTTATTTTACGCGCGAGCTCGCTCCATTTCCATGATCTCTCTTCAATGAAGGTGGCAAACGCTGTATGAGATTTTTGAGAAATCAGACCAAAATATCATTTTAAAACAATCACAGAATATTATTGATGGTGGATTTCTCCTACACCGAGTGATTTGGATGCATCATTCAACTTTTTCTGCAATTTGTATGAACTACGTGAGGTATATACAAAACCATTACGGTCAAAACTGCACTGTCGTTTTCTATGGTTACTCCGATACGAGTAATAGTATAAAAAAAGCAGAACAGAATCGACGGTGTACTGGTAAGGTAGCTGCGGACATTCAGTTTACCGAAAACATGAGTGTTACCCTCCGACAAGAGGAATTCCTATCAAGCGCCAACAACAAATCGCGATTGATTAACATGCTTTCGCCTGAGGTAAACCACAATGGGATCGCAGTTGAACAAAGCAGGGATGACGCAGACACTCTCATTGTCAACACTGCAGTTGAGATGACTTCTGTACACGAAAGTGTTGTCATTGTTGGTGAAGACGTTGATCTTCTGATATTATTAATTGCGTTGGCTCCATCGCAGAAAAATATTTACTTTGTGAAGCCTGGCAAGAGAAAAATCGAACGCAGTGTATATTCGTCGCAGCAATTAAAGCTAGATGCTAGACTCGCGAATAGTATTCTCTTTTTGCACGCTTTCTTTGGATCCAACACGACTTCGGCAATTTTCAAAAAAGAAAAAATCACGACCGTCAAACTATTTCAGAAACAATCAGAGCTGCAAGATATCTTTGACATTTTCAACGATTGTAACTCTTCGTATGAAGCTGTCGCTCGAGCTGGAGAACGCTTTTTTCTTTGTTTATACGGGGCACACTCTAAGAAAAATCGCTGAATAATCATCGCTTCAACTGTTTTGCAGAATCAGTAACGAAAATAAAACCTAATATTGCTTCATTACCACCGACCGAAGCAGCTGCAAAACAACACTGTTATCGAGTATACCATCAAGTGCAGAAATGGCTGGGAAATGATTTGCATCCCGAACTTTGGGGCTGGAAATGACTGCAAAATTGTCTTGTTCCTATTACAACACTGCAACCCACGGCTCCCGAATCGCTATTGAACCTTGTATTCTCCAACTGTACGACTGGCTGCGGATCTATGTGCGGATGCAGGAAGGCGGGAATGAATTGCACGATAACTTGCGTCAACTGCTACGGAGCTTGCCTCAACTCAGCACTTGTTGATACAGACGAGAATGTTGACGATGAAATTGGAACGAACCCAATTATGTCATCGAAACTAACCTCAGGTCTCTGTGTGGATGCTACCCAGGTGACAGAGCTGACCGAATCAGCAGATACAACATCAAGTGAATTCATCCTCGAAGATGTCCCCAGCACTATTAGAGTTACGAAGAAGTTACGTCGTTAATCACGTGAGTAGGAGGAAATTTTGAAACAGAAATAATTCCCTCGTAATCCTCGATATTTCATTTAATCAAATTGATAGCGTGTTTATTCGTTCTCTATTACACAGATGCCACAACAATGCGCGAATTGATTTCTGGAACTGCCTTTACACGATCGTCTGACATTCACCGCTCTGCTACTCAAAAAATATCGATCGTAGAAAAAAAATGAATTAACATTTCTTGTACAGAATTTTTCCATCTTCAATTTATTATATAACAATTTTCTCTGCATAATAAACGATTCAGAAGATATATGCAAAAAACCATGAAAGTGCACATTTTTTTGAAGATGGCGGCTCTAGCTCGAGTTTAAAGTTTGAGGACTTTTGACATGTTCAAAATGCGGGGGCTGGGACGTAGGTCCTTATTTTTCCCGGCACCTGCGGTTGGGTCACGTCTGCGTCTTTGTCTTTCCTAATTTTTTTTTCTTTTTCTGTGATTTTAATTTTTCCCCCGCGTGTGTATCTGCTCTGTCTGTGCAGCACGCGCAGGTAGTTGTTTGTGCTGTCGCGTGGATTTTCGTATTGTTTGTGTCTGATGTGTGACCGTGGTTTCTTTATTGCGATCTTTGCTGTCTGTGTGTACCTAAGTTCGTCTGCGGAGTTCTTGTTGGTCTGTCTGTGTCTGTGTCGGGTGAATTGTCGCTCAACGGTGGTACGTCTGCTGCTTGTATACCCGAGATATTTTCGAAGTCATCGTTTACCGTATCATTGAAAAGCTTTATGGACGATTGAATACCATGGATTTGTGCTTGTGTCTCAATTACTTGTGGGCCTTCATCCCCTGATGTGTGTATTATTTTCCCTAAATCTGTTCGATTTATTTCCATGTTTACTATTTTTTGTGTGTCATCTTGATTCAGTATCTTTTTTGCTCCTGTGCCTAATTGATTAGCGTCATCGATTTCATTTGTCGACTCGCTTACATTTTGTTTCTTATACACTCGTGCTGTTGGAGATAGGGTGAGATTGGCCGATGCCAAGTCTCATTTCTTAGTCAAATCGATTGCTAAGTGTCTGAAAATTGTATTTTTTTCCTGCCCTTTGCAAGCATGCAGCCCGATGACTGTCAAAAGGGAGCGAGATTCCTTTATTTTTCAAAGATTCCTGATTTTCCAAAATTTCTTTCTTTCCCAAAATTCTTAGATCTTTCAAAATTTATCTATTTTCTAAAATTCTTTGATTTTCCAACATTTCCTTATTTTCTAAGATTATTTTTTCTAAAATTTTTTGTTCTGCCAAAATTTTCTGACTTTCCGAAATTTTCTCTTTCAAAATATTCTGTCTTTCTGAGAGTCTCTTCTTTTCCACAATTTCCTGTTCAAAAATGTTCTGTTCATCTAAAAATTTCTGATTTTCCAAAATTTTCTGTTGCAAAATGTTGTGTTTTTCCAGAAGTTTCCGATTTTCCAAAATGTTCTGTTTTTTTTTAAGTTTTCTAATTCCTCCCAATTTTCTCTTCTAAAATTCTCTGATTATCCCCGATTTTCTGTTCCATAATTTTCTGATCCCCCCCCCCCCCCCCCTATTTTCTGATCTTCCCCAATTTTCTGTTCCATAATTTTCGGATCCTCCAAAATTTTATGATTTTCCCCAATTTATTGTTCCATACCTAACTGTCTAACTTTCCACAATTTTTTGTTCCATAATTTTCTGATTCTCCAAAATTAAATTTTTTCCCCAATTTTCTGTTCCATAATGTTCTGATTTACAAAGTTTTCTGATTATCCTCAATTTTCTATTCCATAATTTTCTGATTCCCCCCTATTTTCTGATTTCCCCCAATTTTCTGTTCCATGATTTTCTGATTCTCCAAATTTTTCTGATTTTCCCCAGTTTTCTATTCCTTAACTTTCTGCTCCTCCAAAAATTTTTGATTTTTCCTAATTTTCTGCTTCTCCAAAATTTTCTGATTTTCTCCAATTTTCTGTTCCCTAACTTTCTGCTCCTCCAAAATTTTCTGATTTTCCCCAATTTTCTGCTTCTCCAAAATTTGCTGATTTTCTACAATTTCTTGTTTCTCTGAGGTTTCATCGTTTTCTAAAATTTTCTCATTTTGTAAAATTTTGTCACTTCGTAATGATGAGGGAGGATGTTTGCTTAGGAAGGGTATCTTTGAAAAGGTGTAGCTACGGCCGATAGATTTATGTTTTTTCACCACCTTTCTTTTCCTATCGCCCACTAATTCCGTCGTCTCGTTGGAGTTTTCGTACAATCTTTTTAGAGCCATGTGTCGATCGTCAGGTTGATCAGGCCTATCGTCTCCGCTTTGATTACTTTCTATTTGATTTTCCGATATTGAATTTCTACTTGCGTGTGGTTTTTGTGCACCCCCGCGCTAACAGGCCTAAATTCGAGTTTCCTCTTCTGATCGAGTGATGAGGCAAATTCCAATAAATCTTTCTCTGAAGTGTCTGACTTCGATGTAATTTCGCGATATTTCATTGGAATGAAGCCTTCGAAGTCTTCCGAGGAGTCCGACGATTTATTGACTTCTATGATGTTTTTCCTATTTTCCTTTGAATTGTCTAATTTTGATTTAATTTCGCGATAGTTCATTGACGTGAAGCGTTTAAAGTGTTCCGAAGATCGATTCTGACCTTGCAATTTTGGAATCATCACATAATGGATGACACGAAAATACAGCAAAGTGGTTAGATTTATGAAACGAAAACAATGCATGAGGGAAACCAGGGCATATTTTATTTTATTAATCCAAACACGTCAGCGTAGCTTCAAATCTAGAGTCTAATTCTCTTCTTCGACTTACTACTTACTAATCCTAAAGTAAATTGAATTACAACAATAATCAGTTATCGGATTTTGTATTTGTTAATACATAGTACATTAATGTAGTTCAATGTATGAATTGCGCATGATGTATGATGCGCATAGTGATGATGCTCGGCGTTATTCTTCCTCCGTTGAAGCGACTGGAAGTATAACGAGTTTGGTTATTGGTCGAGTGAGTGTCGTAGTTGCCGTTTTGATGGTTACGACTCTGGTGAGGCCGTCGTCCCCTGGGAGAATGTTGATGATTCGTCCCAGTGGCCATCTTGAAGGCGGAGTGTTCTCATTTCGTATGAGACATAGCCGCCCTTTTTTTTAAGTCATCTGATGCTTGTTGCCATTTTTTCCTCGGAATTCAGCTTTCTATATATTCTCGCGACCATTGTGTCCAAAAGCGGTCTTGCATTTGTGTTAGTTGTTGCCAGCGAGACAATCGTGATGTAGCGATGTCCAGAACCATTGGCTCAGGGATTGCGTTGAGGGGTGCGCCTATGAGAAAGTGTCCTGGAGTTAGAGCGGATAAATCCTCTAGGTCGTCTGAAAGAGCGGTGAGAGGTCAAGAATTAGACACGCCTTGATTTGAGTCGTCACAGTACTCATCTCTTCGTATGTCAGTGTGGCGTCTCCGATGACTCGGCGAAGGTGAAATTTGGTTTATTTCACAGCAGCTTCCCAGAGTCCACCGAAGTGTGGTGCTGCAGGTGGATTGAATCGCCAGGTTATTCCTAGTAGACTTTCTCCGTTGGTGAAGGAGTCACGTTGATTCGTGGCGCCCTTCATTAGTTTTCGTAGTTCTGTGTCCGCACCGACAAAATTTGTTCCTTGATCGCTGTATATTTCGGTGCACAGCCCTCTTCGTGAGATGAAACTTTCAAGTGCTGCGACAAATGCTTGGGTTGAGTAGTCTGAAGCGACGTCTAGGTGTACTGCTTTAGTCACCATGCAGACGAAGATAACGAGGAAGGCTTTCTTCGTTTTGTGTCCTCGTCCTGGGGATGTCTTGATATTTATTGGTCCTGCATAGTCTACGCCCGTGAATTGGAATGGTCGCGCCGGGGTTACTCGAGGTCGTGGCAAATCAGCCATGAGCTGTTGAGATGGTGCCGCCCGCCATCGAGCACAAATGACACATTGATGGATGCGTGTTTTGATGAGGTTTCGCCCTCGAGGGATCCAATAGCGTTGTCGCAGTGTTCCCAGACTAAGCTGCATCCCACTATGCATTGTCTTTTTGTGAAGATGATCTATCAACAAGGCTGATAATTTTGATCTTTGCGGCAAGATGATGGGGTGCTTCGCGTCGAAGGCTAGTAATGAGTGTTTGAGTCGTCCCTCGACTCGTAGGAGGCCCTCCTCGTCTAGATAGGGAGTTAAGGGAATCAATGGACTCCCTTTAGAAAGCTTGTTGTCTGATTTGAGTGTTTGAAGCTCTAT
This sequence comes from Rhorus exstirpatorius, assembly GCA_963564615.1. Taxonomy (NCBI): domain Eukaryota; kingdom Metazoa; phylum Arthropoda; class Insecta; order Hymenoptera; family Ichneumonidae; genus Rhorus; species Rhorus exstirpatorius. The sequence goes on along the minus strand of OY751314.1, from coordinate 1,993,709 downwards.
TTGAAATGTTGATCTTGCACAAGTCGAATCCATGTGACTTCCGCTCGTTTCACTTCGTCGGCGGATAAAAGGTGGCCTGAATGTTGATGGCGAGGTAGCCACTGGTTGCTCTATGCAGTGATCCTGAGTAGCTTGGAGTAATGGGAAAATTGGTTGAGGAGCTCGTGTTCTACTGGCGTTTCCCTGGTGGTTACTTTGTGAACTGTTGTTCTTTCCTCTGGAAGTTCGATCAGTTTGATTTTTGTTTTATTCTGCGAAGGCTCTTCGTTGGTTGAAAGGAATTCGGGCCCTTGCCACCAAAGTTTGTGCGCCAATAAGTCTTCCGGGGTTAGTCCTCGTGAAGCGCAGTCAGCTGGGTTGTGTTTTCCAGAAATTTCGATTCCACTTGACGTCTAAGGCAAGTGTTTGAATCTCTGAGCTCGATTTGCCACGTAAGTTTTCCACTTCCGAGGTGGCGATTGGATCCATCCCAGGGTCACGGTTGAATCTGTCCATAGAAAGGTGTTGATGTTGTCCCACTTCATGATTTTGCGGGTATGGTGAGTTATTTTGGCGAGGAGGTGAGCTGCGCAGAGCTCGAAGCGTGGCAGTGATACTTGATTCAGCGGTGCGACTCTGCCCTTGGCGGTCACGAGTGAGACTTGTCTCTTCCCCTTGCTGTTGATGGTGTGACGTGCAGGGCGTTATTGCACGATTAACAAAGTAAATCCCTTGTGCGAAACACAAGGGTTTATATTTAATTTTGTTTAGGATAAGTTTTCCGATAACGTCTCATACGGGCCCGTTCCTTTAGATAGTTGGAAGAGGAAATTATGGTCAGGATAAATTAATTGTAAGTAACTTCTTTCCCATCAAGAGTCCAATATTTATTTAATTAACAGAATTTAGAAAAGTCCCAAATATAAGGTTCCAAGAATACAATTTAATAGTTCATAATTTAAAAGGACTCGAACGAACAGCTGAATCGCAAGATAACAAACTCTCACAATCATACATACAAACACACACGCTACTCACTCAGTTATCGGCACAGCTGACAATATAGGCTGCCGACCTTTACGCTACCTCACTCGCTCGCTCTCCCGTGGTATACCGATGTTCGCTCTCTCCTTTCGGTACAGGCTCGGTCGTTGGCATACGCGGCAACCACAGCAGTTCGTCGCGCTCACGTTACACACCTTACACTCTGTCCTCGATTGCTTGACAGCTCTTGGACTCACTCGTACATTGAACACTTAAATTTACACGACAGAATGTTCGTGGCGGAGGTTGATTGTAATTCCTTAAACCTAGCACAAATCGACTTATAAACACGACGCGCGCAACTCGTAGGCTTCGATACGATTCTTGTCGACTTACAAACGGCGACTTTATGTGTGAATCGCGGAACTACACCATGAGAATTATTGCCGCTATGTGAAGCGATTTGTGGAGTTACTCCGGAATCAAGCTTTACGCTATCGTGTACATCCGGAGACTAATTTGTCCCAGCTCGCTCAACTGGCGTTCTGTCGATCGCCAGGTGAAAGAGCGGGGGCAAATTTTGTCAATTCAACAATCCTGCACGCACGAGCATCGACTCGCGCTCTCAGGACGTTGCACCGGAATTCCAACTGTGCTATGTGGAAATATTGCAATTATAAAACACAAGCAATTTTAGAGACAGCTTCGGCTAATCCCCAACGGTCATCGCCCCGTGTTGCCAAGCCGCCAAAATGGTTACTCGGAAACACGGCACGTGACAATGGTTCGGAGATAGAGGACGGCTGCGTAGGCTCTTTCGCAAGCGTCCGCGAATCCGTGGAGTTTCGTTGTATCAGTTTTCGAAAGCTAGCGGGGGATCCGAACTTCGGAGATCTGATTCCACTGGTTGTAGAATTTTTCCCAGTCATTTGTGATGTGTTGCGGGAGCGGGTCATCCCACTTAGCGTTTAACAACCACGTTGATTGGATGGTGATTTTTGCGCGAGTTGATATTGGTGTTAGCCAACCCAAAGGGTCGAAGAGTTGCACCGCTTGAGCGAGGAGTGACCGTTTTGTTATGGTTTTTGCGATCGTAGGTCGGACAGTGAACGAGAAATTGTCCGAGTGTTGATTCCATCCACTGAAATGTAGTAGAACTGGAAGGCTGACTCCCGTGGTGGGGGCAGCGAATTCGCACGCAGAGAGAGATAGCTTAGCGGAGTATATCGGTCCTTTTCTGTACAGTCGGGTAAAAATATTTGTGCCACATGACGGGTTGCAGCATACACAGTAATGTGTCGAGCAGTCGAGCTGGACCTAATATTTTTGACTGACTGTACGCGGTGCGAGCGAGACAGGTATACTCCGCTGAGCTATCTCTTTCTGCGTGCGCCCCACCACGGTAGTAAGCGTTCCAGTTCTACTACATTTCAGTGATCCCATCGCAGGCCTAGCGTTGGATGAGTCTCTTCGGTAGGAGCCCATGATAGGTTCTCCTTAACTAACCGGTCCTCGTTCGGGATTCCTGTGAGTACTGTGGCGTCGTTGGATATCAATTTCTTCAACGGAAATCCGCCCGCCATGGTCAATTGTCGTAGTTCTTGTTGAATACTGAGAAGCTCCGCTTTGGTGTCGGCTCCTGTCAGTATGTCGTCTACGTAGACGTCTCGGAGTAGTATGGGAGCTCCGATGGGGAATTTCATTCCTTCATCGAGCGCGAGTTGCCGGATTGTTCTGATGGCGAGAAAAGGGGCGCATGCGAGGCCATAGGTGACTGTGTTGACGCGGAATTCGCTCGTTTTGTCGTCACTCTTGGCTTTCCACAGGATTCTCTGAAAATCTCGGTCATCCTGATGTACTAGAATTTGTCGATACATCTTCCCTATGTCGGTGGCGATTACGAACTGGTGGGTTCTGCACCGAAGAATCACATCTGATAGTGATGGTAGCAGATTCTCTCCCTTTAGGAGGAAGTCGTTGAGGGCGATCCCTTGTTGAGTTCGCCATGAGCCGTTGAATACCACTCGCAGTCGTGTGGTGGAGCTAGAGTCGCGCCACACGCCATGATAAGGTAGGTAACACACGATCTTCAGCTGATTTGGTTGCTCAGCCTTTTCCATGTGGTTCATTGTTTCGTATGTTGACATAAACTCTGTGTAGAGTTGCTCGAGCTCTTGGTTTCTCGTGAAGCGTTGGAACGTGTGCTTGAGCGTTCTTTGTGCGGCTTTGCGGGTGTCTGATAGATCCATTCCCTGTGCTGATGTTGGTAGTCGTACGATGTACCAACCTTCGGTAGTCCGTGAATACCCGTTTATGAATATGTCCTCGCATCGCTGTTCTTCGGTTGTTCGTGGAGCGGGTTTTTGTGGTGGTTCTTCTTGCTCCCAAAACCGTTGAACGATGGACGACAGTGAATCGCTTGTTGAACAATGGTGATTCATGGTTGTGTCCTTTGTTGGAGTCACCTTGGTGGCTCCTGAGAGGATCCATCCGAAGATGGTTTTTTGTGCAATGGGTTGATTTGCACTTCCCTTTCCAAGACCAGACTCCATTAATTGCGCGTATCCGTCGGCTCCGAGGAGGACATCAATGGAATCGGAGAAGTCGAACTCGGGATCGGCTAAGTCGAGCCCTTTGATGTGACTCCATTCGAGTTTTGATGTTTCCAAGTTGCTGGCATAGAGAGTGAGTTTTGGGAGGATTAGTGCTGTTGTTGCTACAGAGTTATTGTTATGGCAGGCTGTAGCTTTTAGCACGACCCTTCCCTTTGCGAATGCGGTTTGCACTCCACCCACGCCACAGATGCTGACCGCGGCTTTTGATCGGGTTAGGTGGAGTCGTTATGCGAGTCTTTCAGTGATCATGCTTGTCTCAGACCCTTGATCGATGAGAGCTCGCGTTTGGTGTAGATTCCCATGTCGGTCTGCAACTCGTACTTGAGCTGTGGCTAGGAGTACGGAGAAGCAGGTTTTGTGGAGTTTGTTTGCTACGTGCGCGTTGGTCTCTGGTTTTGAGATTGCCAATGCTCCGTGTAGCGTGGTGTGGTGTTTCTCCGAGCACGTGGAGCATACCTTTTTGGATGGGCACTCGTTTGGCTTGTGTTTGCCTAGGCAGTTCGTGCAGCGGTGGTTTTGAGTGATAGTATCTAACCGTTCCTTTGCTGTTTTGCCTTTGTAGTCCGGGCAGAACATGGTGTAGTGATCTTTCTTACAGACGACACAGCTTCCTGATTGTGGGCTGCGTTTTTTATCTAAGGAAGAATCGCTAGTTTGTGTGGGTTTCTCGCTTGCTTCATTGCCTTGAGAATGATGCGAGGTTTTGAATCGCGGTGAAGACTCAGATTGTTTTGACTCTCCCCTTGATGGTTGAACTGCGTCGAGTGTGTGGATTCGGCGCTCGAAGAAGTTTTTCAGGTGACTACATGGGAGGCTCCGATGCCTCGGTGAGGTCTCCCAATCGCGTCGGGTTCTGTTGTCGAATAGTTCGGTTACCATGAAAACGTACAAGTCGTCATGTTGTTCGATGGGTCTCCCAATGGCGTCGAGCGAATCTCTCGCGGCTATCATGCCGTGGAAGATTTTTCTAAGTTCGCCGGCTGATTCTGTCTTCGCCTTCGGGATTGATGAGAATTTAGTTAGAAATGACCTTTTCAGTGCCCGTTTATTCTCGTAAGCGTCGCTTAGTGTTTTCCACGCTTGCGCATAATTTTCCGTGGTGACTTTTAAGTTTTTTATTAACAGGTTTGCTTCCCCCTTGACGCTTCCCTTGAGGAAGTGCAGTTTCTCCACTTCGCTGATGGACGTGTCTTTGACGACAAGTGATTGGAAGATATCTCTGAAGGATGGCCAATCTTCATAATTTCCCGAAAATGTGGGTAGCTGGATGCGTGGTAGTGAAGATCGATTCGATTGGTCGTTTCTTTGTTGAGTCGGATACGAGGGGGTGCTGGTTTCTCCTGCGTATTTCGTGATGTAGTCGAGGAGAGTGCCTCGTTGTTACATGTAGATTTCTTCCATTGTTGTTGCGAACGTTTTGTACTCGTGGTTTTTTAGTTCGTCTTCGAATTTGTTGAGAAGTACTTCGTGCTGGGTCTCGAACTTTTCCCAATATTTGTCGAGATTGAAGATTCGTGTTTGGATGGCCCCGGCTGTGATGTTCGCCTGGCCAGTTTTCCTTAGGTTATCGACGATGCATGATACTCGTTCTAGCAGCTCCGTCTGGCTTCGAATCAGCTCGTTGAATGTGTGATCCATGTTGCTTGGGGTGGTTATATACGAGGGTGAAGCGATAGTGGCGCTCTCTTTTGTCGAGTTGGTGCGCAAAGCCTGCCCTCTATATCCGGCTGGAAGGACCAAAAATGTGGCTAGATGTCGCTAGCTGAGTTGACTGAGCCACAAGAAGTGGGGTGAACGCTAAAAACGTAGTCAAGGCAATCGAGAACCTTTGAGTTTCATATTTCTCTAGTTTATTGCGAATCCTTAAATCTATATATTGCAACGATTAACGAGTCCCGTCAGTACTCGTTGTGCCATCTTTCGGGTCCGACATATAACATCGATCAATATCGATCACTGGTGGGTTCACCCGTGTCCTTCGGTCACGTGGTGTTCCCCCAAACTTTATCGATTACCGCGCGTACGCATCGTTTCTCGCCCCAGTCCGCCCGGAGTCGTCGTGCGTCGCACAACGCTTCGTATATTTTGTGCCCCTTTTTTGTCTCCGATCCTCGCGGTCGTATTTATTCGTATATTGTCCGGTGAAGTGTGTGTGTGAGCGCGGAATTATCGCAGGTACGGTATCATAAGTACGTTTCATAATCGAACGAATTGTCTCGGGTGTTCCCGGCGTCATAATCCCAATTTATTGCAGCTCCCGGGTGGAACTGGGCTGTTTGTGCACTCGAGGGACCAAATGTGTTGTACCTGCGGGTAATTTAGTCGTCTCATGCGTGAGCGACGAAAATTCATCATAAAACTCGCTGAGGCGAGCACGCACGACGAAATTGTCGCTCGATTAAATTGAAATTCCGACTGGGGAAGAAGTCTCCATCGTTCTTCCTGCGGGACGCCATCTTATATCGATCATTATCAGCATCGCGAAGGCGATCCTGCGACGAGATCATCGTCAGTCCGCATCGAGCATCTCACTCTGAGGAGGACGCCGACTCCACACGAGGCAGCGGCCATCTTCCCATTCCGCCATTCCATCGAGCCACGAGGCGTCAGATAAGTCTCGCATTATATTATGCATTCTCCGCGAAATAACTCGTCGATCGAGTTCGCGACTCTCCATCTCTCACGAATTATTTGGACGATCGAGTCGTCCAAGCGACGCACTTTCTTGCGTATTTTGTTTTGTCAATAAGAAACACGTCGCGCATCGTGGCGTCTAACGTTAACGTAGTATATCTATATTTCGTGCTTAAGCACGCGTGAAGTCTTCGGACAAAATTCGGACGGGATTATAATCCCCGTCGTAAATGCGGCTCGAGCCCAACTGTTAACATTATCATTATTCTTATTTTTGTTTCCTCGTTTTGTATTACGATAATAAGTCGGTGTCAATCACGCTCGGATTGATCACCCGAGCTTACGAGTTATGCGTATGTTTTCGATGTAAGCGGTCTCGTGTACGATAGCACATGGCATTCCGAGTTCCGAATAATGTTCACCCATCGCATGAGATAACACTGTTGTGCCAGATTGTCGAAATAATTTTCTACCGTTACACGATCAATAACAAAACAGAAAAGAAAATCACGAGGTATATCGTGATCCGAGCGGAATAAAAGCGATACGTGTGTTATTCAATTAATATTATTGATTTTTTTCACCTTGCACCTTTATTTCCTTCGAAAGTAAAGAGGCAATTTGTTACAATATACAATGCCTTATCAGGCGCTCTTTCTTTCCACGAGATTGTGGGTTTGGACTTAGTCCATTTCAAGTGACATTTCGTTGAGATGGGCGGAGTGAAGCTCTGCGTGTTGAGAATAGCTGGCGGTGGCGTGTAGCTGCGTCCAGGTGTAGTGGGCGGAGTCGGAGGCGGCTGCTCGATCGCGATCAATGCTTGTGGGCCCTTCCACTCGCTGTCAGATGATACTGTCTATGTGCCGATAGTCGCTCTTCCTCCCGTGGTCTGCGTTGAGATAGAGGCATGGCCAAGAGGAGATCTCTGAAGAGGAGAGATTGATACCGGTGTCGTGCCGGAGTATGACGGTGACGTCTGTCGCGCTACTCGGACGTCCCACAGCGAGAGAGTGCTTCGAGGTGGGCGTCTCCTCCGTATTGGAAGAAGCTCTGTGACGTGCAATGTCCACGGAAGGGACACCTTGGGAAGATATCCCTTTGAATTGCTGACTTTCGCCAGAGTGAAAAATACTACTCGAGATATCGAGTAGGAGACTATGTCCTGTCAACGTGAGGAGTGAGACGAGTCTTCCGGCTGAGAGCCGCAGTCGCTTTTATAAGTCCGTCCCAAGCGAGCTTTGCTTGCGAGAAACAAGTTGAGCGGGTTCACTGTGAGTTCTCGGTTCTCCCGAGAGTGGCGCCTGACATATGCCGCGCCGGCTGACTCGCTCAGGCTCGTGACGCTCGATATGTGAACCTGGCTCATGGTCCTTTGGGTTCACACCCTTTCGTGAACAGTAGAGGAGATTTGTTCTCGTTGGTCCAAGTGGAGCAAGGGAGGAGTCAAGCTGATGCCACGTGGGCGTACTTGAGGTAATTCGGTCGAGTTTGGCCGAAGTCAAATTTCATCAGTAATTCAGATTTATCTACGTACAATTTAACCATATGAAAGCTCTGATAAATTGAATTGTTGCATAAAAAAATATTACAAGCTTCCTTTAGGCGTGTAAATAATAAGTTAATAATAATTAATACCCGGAATAATGACAGACTCAACTTGACTCATTCTCTACGTTAGGGAGCGAGCTAACCTAACCTTACGCATAAAGTTACTAGATTGCATTCGCGAGTTTTGTTGTATGCTCTAAAACAGTATAATGAAGAACAGGGGGAAAAAAGGCTCGTCTCGAGGCGAGTACAGTTGGATCAACGCCGGTATGCAATGTGCTCGGAGCTTGTCTAGTTGACATTGCATATCTTGCCGAAATACTCAAATGTGACAGTTGTTGAGAACCACTTTTGCTGGCGTTCATCGAATCTGAATTGAGACGCGGATTAGCTTTGGTTTTCACATGTTTTTTCCCCTAGTAAACTTCTGCTAGCGAGCAGATCCGGTGTATGACAAGGAAAGAGCCCACGGACTCGCATTAATTATTGAAATAAAAAAAAACGTAAGTAAGTTTTTTTTACCCTTAAACGATTTATTTTTCGTGTATACTGAAATTTCGATAGTTGGCGCGCCATCTGGGCCTTATGCCCTATAAGAGCAATGTTAACTTATTCATTAATTACGCCCAAACTACACGGTAAATTAATTTGAAATTTTGCAGACATGTAGAGCAAGGTCAACTCTTTTGATTAAATACAAAAAACAAGGTGTTAAAGGTGAACCTCAATTCGTCCGAACTACCTTAAGGGCGGGTTTTTTTATCCTTAAAAAGTTTAGTGATCGTTGCGAGTTTCTTGTGTCTGTTTTACATACATTTTCTTATAGATAAACATGCCGGCGTTTTCCTGAGAAGAGGGAAACGTTTTTTCAGTTGCAAGATAAAGAATATTCGATTATAATATGAATGTCGCCGTTTTCTTCTGGCGCGAGACGCGTTTACGTGGGAAAGCAAATAGTCTCGAGAAATGTGGGGTTTTTCGCTTTGTATGTTGAAGATATAATTTTATGACAAAATGTGTCCGCTTTCCTCGGGAAAGGGCCGTGTGCTGATCAAATGTTTACGAAGATATTAGTTTTGGTACATTTGGGGACCAAATGTATCAACTGAGTTGGATTATTTAGTTTAGATATTGGATGGTTTTGAGATTCTGTTCTCATCTGGTTTTTAATATAAATATATGTTCTTTTCGTGATTCTTCCCGTCTTCCCGAGATTGATTGGTTACAGAGTTTGATCGTATATAATAATTGTACAAGAAATGATTATTCGATGAGATTTATTTTATCGGCTACCGTATATTCTACTGTCGTTAATTTCAGGTTGGTATTTGAAAGAGTGTAATAAAGAGGGAGACTCTGATGGAAAAAATATGCCGGCGGGGATGTAACAGAACTATATAAATTTACTATATATTTAACAAATACAAAAGCAGATAGAGGGGAGCAGTAGCGCGGTGGTAACGTTCCCGGCTCACACACAGTGGCATGCGATGGGGCCGGGTTCGATCCCCATCACCGGCACCAATGGAAAAATTTTCTAAGTGCTTTTTCTGCGACCCTGGTGGTTCGGAACCCACCTAAAAATGTATAGGTCCAAAGGAATCAGCGCCTTGGTGTGGTGACCGGAAGGCTGCGAAGATGTCTTGGGTTCGATTTCCGATGCCGTAGCACGGCAGATGAAAGCACAGCGGGCTCGGACGTAGGTCCAGAAGCAGGGCGTATGAACTACGACTGCCTCTGTCCCAAAGTGCTGACACCTAGCACGTGCGAGACAAGCTTCGGCAGCGAGAAGCGTTGCCGTAGCAAAGCAGATGGTAGAAGCACAAACGGGCTCGGACGTAGCTCCAGAGGCAGGGCGTATGAACTACGACTGTTTCTGTCCCAGATGCTGTTATCTACCGGATGCGCGGCAAGCACCGGCAGCGGGAATCGAACCGGGGACAAACATACGAGAGGAAACCAATGGCCGAAGGTGATGGGAGCCCGCAACCCTCAGAGGAGTCGGTGTAAACTACCTAACCTAATCTACAAAAGCAGATAACTGACTATTGTTGCAATTCAATATATTGTAGGATTCGTAGGTAGTGAGTCGAAGAAGAGAATCAGACTCTAGATTTGGAGCTACACTGCCGTGTTTCGATTAATTAAATAAAATATATCCTGGTTTCCCTCACTCATTGTATTCGTTTTAGAAATTTAACAATATTACATTGCTGTATTTTCGTATCATCCGTTATGTGATGATTCCAAAATTGTAAGGTCAGAATCGATTCCAGTGATCTGACAAACCCCTGAAATACCGGGCTCTGCAGGATTTCGCGATCGCGAAATCAACTCTGCAAGAAGGCGGTCGGAAATTCGGGAGGGCGGTTTTCGTCATTATTGATGCAACCAAATGTTATCCAAACAGATAATCTCTTCAATTGTTACTTGGAAAGAGCTTTGTAATATTAAATAAGACGAACCGAAGCAAAATAGTACCAATTTAATGGGAACGTGATTGCACGTGTATAGGGATAGTTCATTCCTTATGTGACATTATTTCGAAAAAAGCAAAAATACGTATCTCCTACTTTTTTCTGCTCTTTCAGATGCAATTAATTCCATTCAAATATGAGCAATAGTTTTTTAGTTTTAAATAGTTTGTAACTTTCAACCCCTATAATTTTTTACCAGTCAGCCACGTCGTGATCGGACAAGATGCATTTTTTGATATTCGCCATGAGAATTATCCTCCAATTCGTTTCATTCAAATATCTCAACTGGAAGCATGCGAAACTGCGAAACTACCACTGGGGATGCCCAACTTTGGGGGTTGATTTCAATCCTTTAAACCGTTTTTGCGCAGATAAAAAAAAAAAACGTGTGTCTTAGATTTCGATGAAAAATAACGTATCCTAAAATGACAAAATTAGAGGGGGACACCTTGGAACCTTTCCTTGTAAGTCGGGGTTCGTTCGCCTTTAAAATTTGATTGGAAATGCTAATTTTCCTTCTATTGGTTTTCGCGATAGAGAATATGCGTTTGTGTTTTGTTTGCCTGATTTATATTAGATATCGAATTACAATTCTTTTAGCCGTTCCTTCCTCCTCATCACACGTGAAGTGGGGTCGTACATCGAATTCACCCATACCAGTGGTCTGTGGTCAATCAGTAGGGTGAACGGTCTACCGTAAGGATACTGTCTGAAAGTTTTTAATGTGAGTACTGTTGCTACCATTTCTTCTGTGTAGTTTTATGCATGCTTTTCTTTTGTTTTATGCGTGCTCTTCTTTTGTTTTATGAATGCTCTTCTTTTGTTTTATGTATGCTCCACTCACCGCGCGTCGCCGCACCATCGTTTCCGCTTATTCCCCGTTGCCGGTCTGTACCGAAATACCTTAATTTTGACCGCGTACTATTCTAAGGATCGTGCGTAAATTACGATATCGTCCAAGTATACGAATAAACGCGTTGTATACGAATACGCGTTGCTGACACGGTCCGTCCCCCGTGCCCAAGGGTTATTTGCATGATCAGTCTTCTCGTTTTGTGTACTCTCCTCATCCCCGTCCTCACTCATATCAAATGGGTATAGAAGCATTACGGGTACCACTACTCTTACGTCCTTGTCTAGGGTATGGATTGCATAAAGGTATGCTATACCTTCATCGTTCATAACCAAAGCTTCTCCTGCATAAATACCGTCCGGCATTTCTGTACACAGTACGTAGCCTTCTTTGATTTTGTTGTTAATTCGGATGAACATCAATGTATTTTGTCTTGCAGGTAGTAAATGCTTTCTTAGTCTGAAAAAGGGTAGTATTCCGTCGATTGTTACACATGTTGTTTCGTAATCAATTTTGCCTCCATGCACGTGCATAAATTCCGAACCGATTATTCCCGCGAAATTTAGAGGAAAGTTTTTCGGTGTGATATTGAATTTTCCGATCAAATCGTTGATGTGAATATCTGTTTGTCCTAGCGTTACAGGTTTGTCGCTTTTTGAAACACCGTTTAACTCGTGAATTATCGACCTATTGGTTCGGTTTGGATTTTTGATTTCGTTAATTTTTATTAAATTTAATTGTGACGTTGATGTAACGGCCCCATCCTATAGCCTAAAAAACTATTTTCCTTTCCCACGCCAGCTCATCAACTTCACTCTCGCTACTAGTCCACTCGCACGCTTAAACCTTACATATCAGCTAAACCTAATACTCCTTTCCGGTCAATCTCACAACCGTCAGCACCTTAGCTCCAGTTTGCCCTTGGTCCCACGGGCCTTGTTCCTCTGTCTTGACGACATCCCCTCTACTCTCATTGTCCTCTCCTTCCTTTCACCTCATTAGCACTGCAGTTCATCATTAACAGTCAATCAGTTCGGACGTGCACTCCTGAATTAACCGTACATAGAATAAACTATCAGTCTAACATATCTCAAAGTCTATCTTCATTCCAAATCTATTAAACCCGTTCGCCCATTACATTGAATCAATTAGAAATTTCGTTTCTCGGTGTCCAAATTCTTTTCATCCTATCGCTATGCATGGTGAGTTATAATTTTGCAAGATGTTAATTATGTTACACTCTGCTGATCAACTCTTAAAAAGTTGGTGAGTGACGAAACGATATTTTTATCGAAATATCGAAATTTTCGAGTTTCATTGTCCCCATTTTATTCGTCTTGTGATTGGTCGATTGGCAGACAAGGATTGACACAACTGTCAGTTTGACAGTTGTGACAGTGATTAGTCGATCATCGAAACTAGATTAGAGCGCTCCAGCGCTGTCAGAAAACCGTTCGCGCGCGTGGTGGACCCTAGTAATATTTTGAATCTTTGATTTATTGCTTTCGGGTCTCGGTAAGCTGGGGCATCGCACGCGTGTTCCCCGCGTCGGTGGTGTCCCGACGGGGGATTTTCTCGTTTTCCGCCTGGGGGAGAAGAGCGCCGATCCCTTGATTCTCTACGTATCGTTTCGCTTCATTGAAAATTCTTTTCCTACAATCGCTTAATTCGTGAGCTCTTTTCTTGTAACAATTGCATTCCAGAATATTTGGGGTATTTGTTTGAAATGTGTTTGTATTGCCAAAGTTGTTGGGCAGTCTGTTTTGCGCATACGGGGTATAATTTCCCGTTGGATCGTTTGTTCGGAAAAAAACATTTATCTACGTTATGATTATTTCTTTTACAGTAGCCGAAAAATTTTGCGATTTGTTCTGTGTGAGGCGCTATATGTCCAAAGTTCGTACGTTGTACAAAGGTATCGTCTTGTCTTTGATTTCTGAAACTTTGTTTGTATGGGATTAGTGCGTTGTACCCTTGAGTAAAATCCGTGCGTGGTATAAAAGTGTTGTTCGGTTTTCGATTGGCAAAATTTTGTTCGTAGAGATTTCGTGTATTATCTCGCGGTGTTAAGTTACTGTTTGATCTTTGGTTCTTAAAATTTTGTTTATAAGGAGATTGTATGTCGCTTCCCTGAATGGACAAACATTTTTTAGATTGATGGTTCTTGATAAAGTTCGGGAATTTTTTACTCGTCTTCCACTCGTTTTGCTGCTGGGAGTGCCTAGAATGTGTGTGTATGTAATTGTTTTATTATGTGTGTCGGGAGACCTCATACAAATGCGTCGATTGCTTGACGCGTGGCCAATTCGACCTCTGCCTGCTTGTTCGATACTACGGGGCTTGTATTGATTCTATCTATATATTCTTGTAAAAGTTCTGACACTCAGTAACTGAAATCTATTAATTCTTCGTCTGATTTTTGCTTCAAATCTCCGAAATCTTTACTCATTACCGGTAATAATTTTGTTCTTGCGAAATTTAAATGTAGGAAATTGGATAATTCATCGACCGTTTTGCGACCCGTTTTGGTTGCTTGTCGCGATGCTTCGCCTTTACATTTTCCCACTAATCAATAGACTAAAAAATTTTCCTCCGCGTCTTGCAAAATTTCTCGTGCTTTTCTACACATTGTAGTAAATGAATATACTGAAATACCGTCTGGCTTACCATCGAACTCAGGCATTGATCTGACATATTCTTTAAAATCATAACGCAAGTGAGAATTATTTGGATATGCATTTCTGCGCACGGCCTGGTCGATCTCCATAGTGTTATTATTTGTCGTTGACATATTTATAAATATAAAATTCGACTTACGTTACGATGAAAATTGGTAAGAAATATAGATATTGTCGATCGGAGATGTCATTGACTCGTTGCCGGTACCCGCTGTTTGCGAAGATGCGCTGTCGAGATACGCGCTATGGTATCGATGCTCGGGCCCGTCTTTCGGCCTCGTGTGCTGGTGAGCACGCTGTTAGAGATTCTCGGCATCGTGTTGACCCTGATGACGATTAAAGCACCGGTGACGATGATCGATGGCGTATGTATTTTGTATGTACTTTTTTTTTTAAGTGAATGCTTCTTATGTAACGCCGCGAAACCTAGAGCATTACTTTCCACCGTCAGTTCTGTTAATCCGAAGGAGAACAAAGAGGAATAGAAGAGAGAGAGAGGTATAGTTTGTAAGCGAGAAAGCGAGTGCCTCGCCATCCATAGTGCTACGGCTTAGCTTCGTCATCCATAGTATACCTGGGTATACGTGTATTAGTAAACAGCGGCGGGTATATGAATGCTGTTCTATCCGTTAAATGTGTGAGTCCACCCTACGTGTGAGCTCACTGCGCTTCGTGCGGCATGTAGACAATGTTCACCACCATTCGTTAGAAGCAGGTAGTTGGTATCGGAAAGGTGTTCACTTAAGAGAATAACCTTTCTCTTATATACACACCAAAAAACGTCTTTATTAGTTCAAATCAACGGATAACAACGATGAGAAAATTACTAACGGTACAAAATGTTGGAAGAAATATAACGGTTGATTGATAGGTAGAATGTGGAGGTATTTTCAGGTATTAAAAAATGCGCTTTCGCCGAGAAATACGCTCTCCGAAGTTTTCCTCAGTTCGATCGTACGATATTATATTAACTACCTGAAAATACCTCCACATTCGACCTACCTATCAACCTTAATATTTATTCCAACATTTTTTACCGTCAGTAATTTTTTCATAGTTGTTATCCGTTGATTTGAATTAATAAAGACGTTTTTTGGTGTATATATATGAAATGGGTTATTCTCTTAAGTGAACACCTTTATTTATTCCGACACAAAATTACCAGACTGCGTCAGAATCCATATATCACACTGGAACAACAGCTTTTTGATTGCATCAGCTCAAGGAGGGGCTTATCAATAGTTTCATTCAATTGTCAAAGCTTGAACGCCCACTCAAATGATCTCATAGATACAGTGTTTCAACACACAAAGATTATAATGCTGTCAGAAACGTTCATGAAAGGAAACGAGCCATCAACATCGGTCCCGAATTTCGATTTTATTGTACGATTTCAACGCGAAGAGAAACGGAATTCTGGAGTCGCCATTTACCACCATCAACACGACGAATGTTACGTTGTAACGCTTCACTTGCCAATTGAGGCCCCTTACTCCAGTGACGGAGAGGTCACCGTGTCGAGTTCTGGAAGAATAGGAGACCTATGTGCAATTAAATGCAAAATGGAAGATAGTTCGGATCAGAAAATTACTTTAATAGCAATTTATTTTTCGCCCAATACATCGATTAAGGATCATCGCTAAAGCGTTATTGCCCTTAAAAATAGGCAGTTCTCAAGTTTTAGCCGATATGCTAGGAGACCCTGTGCATTACCGTAATGAATCGGTAATTCTCGCAGGAGATTTTAACGTCAATTTTTCATTGCCACAGGCTGAATCACTCCTTCAATGTTTAGAAAAACATTTCTCGTTAAAAATGATCAACGGCAGGAATGATCCGAGCACTAAAGGTGGTCAACGATAGATGCCGTATTTTCAAAAAATATCGACAAAATAGCTCTGAAACATTTCGTGTCATATTTGAGTTATCATAATCCCAATGATGGTATTGTAGAATTAGACGATTTTATGAATAATAGACATGAGAGCAATGAAAATATATAGAATAAGAGATCAGAATTAATCCATGCCAATTTTTTACTTACAGATACAAATACTACTTATGTGCACAAATAAAATTGATTTCATATCTATAACTAATTCCTACTTCTTTGCTAACCCTGTCAATTCCTTCCCCCCCCCCCCCCTTCTATACAAATAAAATTTGTAACGTCAACATCAACAAGAGGTACGAAGACAGTAAATTCAGCTGTAAACTCATACATACAACGGATAGAACAGTGTGAAATAAGGACAATCCTGTCATTTCGTGTTTTCATGCATGTCAATCTCTTTTCTTTTCCTCTCACTATTCTTTTATGTGATGAGAATAACAAGCGAGTTCCGTCGATCACATACGAGTGTTCACTTCTGACGCGAGTACCGTGTGTACACGCACCCGGTTTTTTCACACGCGAGTAAAAAAATGTGTAATGAGTTTTTTGAAGGCGATATTCCGGCTCTCGCACGAAATTTGTTTGGGGAAGCGGAGACGCTTGTTTACATCCTTATATATACCGGGAACAAAGAGGCCTTGTGTGGGCCTGACGACTCATCGGGGCCTCGACGCCTCGACGCCTCGACAGGACGAGGCAGATTAGAATTAGAACGGACGCGAACGGAACAACATCTCTTCCCTTATAATCATCAATATTGTATCTCATTTACATCAACTTTTATATAAAGAATCAATTTCGAAACACATTTTAAGAATTTCTTACAGCTCAGAAGTGGGATTAGAATTCAGTTTATCGCGATAGTCGTTAATTGTGACGTGTACGTTATAGTGAGAAATTAAAGTGTGTGAACTCCTTGTGAACTACTTGTTAAATTAAGCGGTGTTGTGAAGTGCTACTGTTTTTGCAAGACAAGATGGGGCGTTCGCGCGAGAGACGTTCTGATGATCGGGTAGGGTCGTCAGGCAGGAAACGTGAACGCTCTCGCAGGAGGTCTCGCGGTAGACATCACTCACCGAGTGATCAGCATACTCCCAGCACCAGTGGCACTTCGGACTGGCAAGGAGCATTTTTGAAATTGATTGAGACCGTGGCCGTCTCCGTAGAAAATCAGGGGCCACGAAAAAGCTTTGACGGCAAGAAGTCGATTCCATCCTTCGATCCGAGCCAGAAAAACCAGTCGATCGAAGTGTGGATTCAAAAAGTGGAAGAGCTAAGGAAGATTCACGGCTGGGATGATACTACCGTCAGTAGTTTTGCGCTGGAAAATTTGCGAGGCGTGGCTAAAAGTTGGTACGATGGATTAACAACGATTGACTTCGACTGGACAGAGTGGAAGGGGAAGCTACTCGCAGCATTTACCGATCATACAGAATTGCCAGAGAAGCTTGCTACGATGTTAGCACGGGTGAAAGCCAAAAACGAAAACATGATGAAGTACTTTTTCGAGAAAGCTGCCCTCGTAAACGCATGCGGCATTAAAGGGAAGGACGCTGCAGCTTGCATCGCTCATGGACTCTCTAACTATTCATTGAAGATGACAATTAAGCGAAATGATTTCCAGACACCCGAGGAGCTACGGGTCTTTTTGAGCAAGACGGATACTACGACGGAGACGCCCAGTGACAAAGACGGTTATAAAAAGGACAATGACCGTATACGACAACATGCGGATGGAAAGTCTAAGTGGGTCCCGCGACAAAGCCCACAGGAGAAGCGAAAACCGAACGAAGAGTCGGGAAATCCTCCGAAGAAATTGACAACGCTACGGTGTTATCGTTGTAACGAACCGGGACACTTATCTAGAGAATGCTCGAAAATGAAGGATGACTCGGTGAAAAAGGTCCGGAGTATCGGCACTGGACGGACGACTGTAGATGCGCGATTTCACGAAGCGATCCTCAACGGCACTCCTCTACGGGCTTATATCGATGGAGGGAGTGAATGTGTCACTCTGAGAAAGGACGATTCAGACAAAATGCGTCTGGACTTAAAACCAACCGACGTTGTTCTTCGAGGATACGGCGGTGGTGAGGTCCGCCCGTACGGTGTTACCACGGGAGTAATGAAGATCGACCTAGCTGAGGGGCCGGTTGACGTGCTTGTCGTTCCAAACGAGACTCAGGATGTATCGCTCATCGTGGGACAACCCTTCTTGGGTCTGCCAGGTGTCACGACGGTGCAGAGGGATGGTCATCTGCGAGTATTCGACAAATCTCTGGCGACCTTGCCAGAAATGGAGCGACTGCCACCGCAGAAGCTGACTCTGTGGACTGTGGAGGAGACCGTGATTCCGCCACGTCATGGAGCAGATGTCAAGGTAGTGGTCAAAAATGATTATTCTGGTGACTTATACATAGAGCTTAGCGTACGAGGCGAGGAGGGTAGAGAGCATTGCGTTCCGAGATGTGTAATTAATGCAAAAACGGGATTATTGCCAGTACTAAACTTGTCAGATCAGTCGTTAAGAATTTGCAAAGAGAAAATCGTTGCCAGGGCCGAGCTTGCTAGGGAAGAGTCCCACGTTGGAAATAAAAGTCGACTAATGTGTAGGGTCAATAAAATGGAGATGGGTGGTGTTCCGAGAGAGCAAATCAAAGTAGACCCTGGCATTACAGAAGAAACAAAGAAATGGTTATTCAGACTCCTTGATTCTTATCGTGATTGTTTTGCGTTCAACATCTCTGAACTAGGAGCAACACAAGCCTCGGAGATCCGTATTGAACTAACGAGTAACTCGGTAGTAACTTATCGCCCTTATCGACTATCGTATTCGGAGCGCGAAAAAGTCCGTAAGATTATAGATGAATTAAAAGAAAGCAAAATTATTCGCGATTCGAATTCTCCGTTCTCGAGTCCCATTCTATTAGTACGGAAAAAGAATGGAGAAACCAGAATGTGCGTGGACTATCGTGCTCTGAATGCTGTTACGAAGAGGGACAGATATCCGTTACCGCTAATCGAAGATCAATTAAATAGCCTTCAGGGGAGTGCGTGTTTTACGAGTTTAGACTTAGCTTCAGGGTATTATCAAATACCGGTCGCAGAAGGGTCAATAGAGAAAACGTCTTTTGTTACGCCAGACGGCCAGTACGAATTTCTTCGAATGCCTTTTGGTCTCGCGAATGCACCAGCGGTTTTTCAACGTATGATGAACAGAATCATAAACCCTCTCAAGGGTCAGATTTCTGTCCTGGCGTACATGGACGATATTCTGATCCCTTCGAAGGATATTGCGTCTGGCTTATTAGCCTTGGAGTTAGTATTACAGGCGTTACGGGACGCAGGACTAACGTTGAAGCTCAGCAAATGTGCATTTCTCGAGAAAAAGGTTGACTATCTCGGGTATGAGGTTTCTCAGCAAGGGATACGGCCGGGTGACCATAAAATCGAGGCGGTTGAGAAATTTCAAGTGCCTTCAAACGTACACAACGTGAGGCAATTCATCGGTCTAGCTAGTTATTTTCGGAAATTCATCCGTGACTTTGCCACGATAGCCAGGCCTCTAACACAGTTGACAAAGAAAGCTGTAGCTTGGCGTTGGGGCGAAGAGCAACAGCATGCCTTCGATGCACTCAAACAAATGTTGATATCTAGACCTATTCTAGCTATATACAAGCAGGGTGCCGAGACTGAGTTACATACAGACGCAAGCCAGCTAGGCTTTGGTGGGATTTTGTTACAGCGACAAGTCGAAGGAAATTTGAAGCCGATCGCGTACTTCAGCCGCCAAACTAGCAAAGAAGAACAAAGGTACCATTCTTATGAGCTCGAAACGCTCGCAGTGGTAAACAGTTTACAGAGATTCAGAGTTTATTTACTAGGAATTCGGTTTAAGATTGTTAGTGATTGTAGTGCACTGCGAGCGACCTTTATTAAACGAGATTTACTGCCACGTGTGGCGCGGTGGTGGATCCAATTGCAGGAATTTGATTGTGCTATAGAGTACCGAGCCGGGGCAAAAATGCCACACGTAGATGCACTGAGTCGCAACCCGGCTGAATCTGCTGATAACTATGAGGAGATAGAGGATGTAGGGTTGTTACACATCGAACTGGGGGATTGGTTATTGACCGCTCAATTACAAGATCCGCGACTAAAATACGTACACGAGGTGCTCAATAGAGAAGCGAATGATTCCGAGGAAAATCAAATCAAGCGAGATTTTGCGTTGAAAGAGAATCGGGTGTTCAGAAATACTCCGAGTGGTCTCAAGTGGGCAGTACCACGTGCGGCAAGGCAAAGGATCGTCAGGCTATGCCATGACGAGATGGGTCACTTTGGGGCAGCAAAGACGCTAGAGAAACTACAGGCAGACTATTGGTTTGGCTCAATGAGGCGTTACGTCAAGCGGTACGTCGCCGCATGTTTAGACTGTTTGTACAATAAAGAACCGGCTGGGAAAAAGCCAGGTCATTTGCACCCCGTGGAGAAGGTTCCAATGCCTATGCATACGGTACACGTAGACCACTTGGGGCCATTCATAAAAAGTACCCATAGCAATTCGTATTTGCTCGTAATCGTAGATGCGTTTACTAAGTTTGTGTTTGCAAAAGCAGTAAAAAATACGAAGACGGTGTTTGTCGAACGATTTTTCAACACGATAGGCGAGACGTTTGGTTTTCCTCAACGTATCATCAGCGATCGTGGCAGTGCGTTCACAAGTAAAAGTTTTAAAGAGTTCTGTAGCAAGAGAGGGATCCAACATGTGGCAACTGCAGTAGCTACTCCAAGAGCAAATGGTCAGGTCGAGCGTTATAACAGAACCATTCTTAGCACACTAGCGGCTAGCTTGAATGAAGAAAGAAAATGGGATCAGGAACTATCAAGGGTCGTTTGGGGATTAAATAATACGATTAATAAGGCAACTGGAAAATGTCCTTCAGAGTTGTTGTTAGGTTACCGGCCTCGTAATGCAGTTGAGTCACAAATTCTTAATAGCATTGGAGAGCATTCCTATAATAGCGACAGAGAAGGGACTCGAAAGCTGGCTGGAGAAATTATTCTCCGAAATCAGAAAGAACAGGAAATAAACTTTAATAAAAGAAGAGCCCCTCCTAAGAAATTTAGCGATGGAGACATTGTAGTAAGCAGACGGGTAATAGGCAGCAATGATGGCTCAAGTAAAAAGTTATTGCCGAAGTACGCTGGGCCGTATCAAGTCACTAGGGTACTAGACCGTGACAGATATGTCATTGAGGACGTCAAAGGTGCTCAACGCACGCAAAAGCCATACTGTGCCGTGGTCCCGGGTGAGAAGCTGAAGCTTTGGCATACGGGAGTTAGCGACACTGACTCGGATAGCGACGAGGAGGGGATGCGGACTTCAGGCCCGCTTGCTACGCAAGGCGTAGAGGGTAAGCCGTTGAAGCCTTGATCGAGCCGGGGTACAAGATGGTATTACTGGGCGTTCGGCGCTGTGTCTGGGCGAAGTGGTGTAGGTGCAGTCGTTTGGGGTCATTGATTCCGGAATGACGGATTGACCTGTCGGCGACTGGCGTCAAATACGCTTTATGTAGCAGCTATGTGAGGGGCTGTTACATCGTGGACTCGATGGTGCGCTAAGTAGCGGCAGTCCACATAGGTTGTGCATAGTACACTGAAACCGCATCCAGACTATAACAGTATACTGGTACAATGTGGTACATAGAGTAATGGCACATTTGGTAGTGACGACTACACGGTCGAGTCAAGATCAACGGTTGTTGGACCAGTGATGGTCGTTGCATGAATCGCTCAATAGGCATTGAGCGATAGAAGGGGGCCCAGCTTTGATTGTTGGTGTGTGTATAGTAGATGCAGCATGACTTTAGTCTAAGAGTGTTGAGAGCAGATTATAACCCTATAACTGAAGATCCTTATTAATCACTGTTAACCAACGGGCTTAATGGGGACGCGAAAAGGGGCAACACTGCAACTTTTTCAATGTTGTCCTTTGTTTCATGAAAGAACGCAGAGTAACTCGGAGTATGGCGGCGCAGGGAACATTGGCACCTGCCAATCCATCTACAAGTGCAGGATAGTCGAAGCCGGCAGTACAAGGGGTATTGAGATTTGGATCTTCCATCTACGCGAGGACGCGAGATCATCAGGACGGCCGAACTGAAGGCGATATTCCGGCTCTCGCACGAAATTTGTTTGGGGAAGCGGAGACGCTTGTTTACATCCTTATATATACCGGGAACAAAGAGGCCTTGTGTGGGCCTGACGACTCATCGGGGCCTCGACGCCTCGACGCCTCGACAGGACGAGGCAGATTAGAATTAGAACGGACGCGAACGGAACAACATCTCTTCCCTTATAATCATCAATATTGTATCTCATTTACATCAACTTTTATATAAAGAATCAATTTCGAAACACATTTTAAGAATTTCTTACATTTTGCGATTTTCGATGTTAATGTTTTTGTTTATGAAATTTTTCCACACATGAAAAAAACATATTTTGCGGTTTCCGTTGTTAATGCTGTTTTGTTTCTGATGTATTTTTTTTTTTCACACGCGAAAAAAATTTTGCGCTTTTCGAACTTGTTTTTTCCCATACAAATCGCGCTGGTATGCCACCGCTGCCACCAAATTTATTATACTATTAGATGTTACGTCCTAAGAGCGTCGGTAAGGCAGAAACTCTTGTAACCCGCAATATGCGAGTCCAATGAGTCTGATATGAGCGGTTTCTGCTTGTTTCCTATACGATACCGGAACCAATAGTGTATTATTTTTTCGGGTATACGAGCAACCACTACAAATGGCTGATTTGCCGGAAAAAAATGTAGATGATTTCGAAGATTTTTTATTTAAGGATGTACCGGACGTACCTTCCCAACCAAAAGTGACTTTCGTCGACAATATTGCATACTTCATGATAAGATAAAAATCGTAAAAAATTCAACTACAGTAAAGACGATAAGAAGATTACTCTTTAATAATAATAATGCCCAAAAGTTATCAATAAATTGTTTAAACAAAACATTGTTTAAAAAGTTTTTAGGGAATGTTTTTTTTTTTTCATGTGAAATGAATTCGTTGATTTTTCTGACTACACATGAATTTTTTTTAAATTTTCTCATCATTTTGAAATTTCGATTTTCGGAAATTTGTAAATGTTGTATTTACGAAATTATTCGTTCAATGCCCTGGAAACTTTTTATTTGTAATATACAACGTTCTTATGAAAACATATCTAAAGTTCACGATTTTTCCTTCATTTTTCAAAATTTAAAAATTTTCGAAAAACGAAATTTCAAAATGATAAGAAAATTTTTAAAATATTCATGTGTAGTTATAAAAATCAACGAATTCATTTCACGTGTCAAAAAAAAATTCCCTAAAAATTTGT
The DNA here is from genome assembly GCA_963564615.1 of Rhorus exstirpatorius. Classification (NCBI taxonomy): domain Eukaryota; kingdom Metazoa; phylum Arthropoda; class Insecta; order Hymenoptera; family Ichneumonidae; genus Rhorus; species Rhorus exstirpatorius. The sequence continues at coordinate 1,970,646 of OY751314.1, read as the reverse complement.
TAAACAATGTTTTGTTTAAACAATTTATTGATAACTTGTTGGCATTATTATTATTATTATTCAAAATTAATCTACTTATCGTTTTTGTTATAGTTGAATTTTATCCGATTTTTATCTTATCATAAAGTATGCAATATTGTCGACGAAAGTCACTTTTGGTTTGGAAGGTACGTCCGATTCATCCTTAACACATGAACATTTTTTATTCAATTTGTGAATGTTGATGATCTTGGTTGGAAAGGCCAAGATGTATTTGAATACGAATGAAGAATGTTTGTTACAGTTGGTGAATTTGATTAACAGACACTAGAATCGTGCGAATGATGCTTATGATTTAAACGCGATTCAGACGAACGAATTTTTAATATTCGTTCGTTGAAGATGGTGAGTTCCGTTTTCGAGCAATACTATGTTAGTTAAAGTGTGCACAAAAGTAATGTAACGTGTGGAAGTATCAATGCGTTGTTTGAAGATAATGTAATGACTGGGTGAGTAAAGGCTCGGGTACAATAGTCGTAACCGTATCTGTAACGGTAACTTTAAGAAGTTAGGAGGCCGAGTACTGTGTTACCGTCTACAATGCGCATTGTAGACGGTAACACAGTACACGGCTTTCCAACTTCTAAAAGTTACGGCTATTGTACCCGAGCCTTAAGTCAGTGAGAGTCAGTCTGTTCAAAGCCAAAAAGAAAAGACAAAAGCCAAATGCAAAAAGTGTCTTTTTTGAGAGTGTTCGCTTTTATTATCACCTCGGGGAATGGAGTTCGGGGAGGTGGAAAGTTTGGAGTTTGGTAGGGAAGATTTGTTTTCGTTGGTCCGAGTAGAGCGTCGGAGGAGTCAAGCTGATGGTGCGTGATCGTACGTAAGGGCGAGTTTTTGTCTTTAGAATAATTTGGTGACCGTCGCAAGTTTCCTGTGTCTGCTTTACATATATTCTTAGAGTAAACATGCTGGCGTTCTCCTCGAAACAGGGAAACATTTTCGTTTGCAAGATTTTATGAAATGAGTGTTGTCGCTTTCTTCTGACAAAAGACAAATGTGCATGGGAAAACAAACAGTCTCGAGAGATGTTGGTTTTTATGTTGAATATTGAGAATGTAATTTCATGGCATGATGTGTCTGCTTTCGTCCGGAATGGGCCGTGTACTGAACAATTTTTATTAGAAAACGAGTAAGATAATGGTTTTGGTGCATTCGGGGAACAAATGTATCAACTGACAAGGAAGGTATCCCAGGTCGATCTCTTCGATTTTGATCTAACTCATATATGTTGTAGTACATCGAAAACTAAGCGATACGTATTTTTTTTATCTGCCATTAAACACTTTAAAGGGGTGAAACCACCCTCCAAAGTAAGGCATGTCAAGGGGCCATTTGGCAGTTTCACCCACAAGGACATAATATTTTTTAACCAACCCAACTGCAAAAGTTTTCTCATAATGAGAAACGAAAAATCTAATTTTCTCGATAAAAAAAAAAAAAAAAAAAACAAGGGGGTGAGCCACCCCTAAATATTATTACATTAATGCCAAAAATGGGCAAATTCAAGTAAAAAAATCTGAAAAAATGTATATTGCGTATGAGCACGAAATAATATTGACTTGTTTTTGGATCTTCCCGAAAAAAAATATTGGCCGAGGTAACTACCCCTGAACGCTGTTTATCTTGCGTGTATGCGAAAAATGGTCAAATTCAAGTCTAAAAATCTGAAAAAATGTATAGTGCATATGACACGAACGAATATTGCCTTGTTTTTGGATCTTCCCGAAAAAAAAATATTGGCCGGGGTAACTACCCCTGATGAACAAAATTCATTCAGGCGGTTTTTTCTCTACGTACACGTTTCAAAGGTGTTCATGAGGAATTTAATTTTATACAAAAAAAAGCTAGAGATGCATTTAGAAAGAACTTTGGCTATCGAAGGAGAGAAACAAGTACAGTGCCTTGTCCAGTCGGTTACATCTACTACCCATAGTTACACAATACAACCGCTGATATCAGCTGAAGGGAAACTTTTATCACCTCTCTTTTTGGTTTTGAAAGAACAAAGTGGCAAGTTCGGGCCGGTTGTAGAAGCAAATTTATTCAGACCTGTTAATATTTATATAGTGGCATCAAATTCTGGAAAACTTACTTCAGGTATAGATATAACATTACTTTTATTCAACATTCTAATTCACAAAAAAATACCTTAAGTCGCATTAATTTCTTTTTATTTATTTCAGATCACTTTAAAACTTGGTAGACGGAAATATATTTTCCAAATGTAGGACAAAGCAGCGTATTATTAATTGATTCATGGAGTGGCCCTTGTCCTGCAGTAGTAGCAGAAACTACACCCCGAAATAAAAATATTATTTTGAAATTTATACCAACAGGGACAACAGGAAAAATCCAACCTCTGGATGTATAGGGTTTTAGAATTTGGAAAAATTTTGTGCAACATTTTTCAGACAGCGCCATCCTGATGAATCACGAAATCAATCTTCATGCAAGAAATAACATTATAAAACTGCAATCTTTGGTCCACAATCAGTTATCTTCTCCGCGATACATTAATTTTTTTAAATACTCTTGGTATAAATCTGGATACATCGATGAAAAACGAGAAGAATTCGAAAATTCAGTTGATTTCAGTTTCGAAGCTTCTTGTAAGACCCATTGCGAAATCGAAGGCTGCACAAACGTTGCTGTTATTCAATGTTCATGGTGTAAAAAATCTTTCTGCTTTAAACACTTTTTCGACGACTATTCATTATTGTTCAATAACCGAAAATTAATAATTTTTGGTTTATCATTTTCGTAACGATAAGTTATACTAATAAAACGTATTAAACTTCATTCGAAAAATTACCTTGTCTTTGTTCCCGATGATTTTTTTCTTAAGCATTTGATGATATCGTGAGAAAACAAAAAAACGTTAACAATTCAAAGCATTTAGGGGTAGTTACCCCAGCCAATATTTTTTTTCGGGAAAAACCAAAGACACGTCGAATTTCCTTTGGGTTCATACGCAATATACATTTTTTTTTTTCAGATATTTAGAGTTGATTTGACCATTTTTCGCATACACGCAAGATAAACAGCGTTCGGGGGTAGTTACCCCGGCCAATATTTTTTTTCGGGAAAATCCAAAAACAAGTCAATATTCTTTTGTACTCATACGCAATATACATTTTTTTCACATTTTTAGACTCGAATTTGACCATTTTTCGCATACACGCAAGATAAACATCGTTCAGGGGTAGTTACCCCGGCCAATATTTGTTTTCGGGAAAATCCAAAAAGAAGTCAATATTCTTTTGTATTCATACGCAATATATATTTATTCACATTTTTAGACTCGAATTTTACCATTTTTCGCATACACGCAAGATAAACATCGTTCAGGGGTAGTTACCCTGGCCAATATTTGTTTTCGGGAAGATCCAAAAACAAGCCAATATTATTTCATGTTCATACGCAATATACATTTTTTCAGATTTTTAGACTTGAATTTGACCATTTTTCGCATAAAAGCAAGATAAACAGCGTTCAGGGGTAGTTACCCTGGCCAATATTTTTTTTTGGAAGATCCAAAAACAAGTCAATATTATTTCGTGTTCATACGTAATATATAGTTTTTTCAGATTTTTTTAATCGAGAAAATTACATTTTTCGTTTCTCATTATGAGAAAACTTTTGCAGTTGGATTGGTTAAAAAATATTATGTCCTTGTGAGTGAAACTGCCAAATGGCCCCTTGACATGCCTTACTTAGGAGGGTGGTTTCACCCCCTTAAAGTGTTTAATGGCAAATAAAAAAAATACGTGTCGCTTAGTTTTCGATGTACTACAACTTATATGAGTTGGATCAAAATCGGAGAGATCGACCTGGGATACCTTCCTTGTGAGTTGAATTATTTAGTTTAGTTATTGGGTGGTCTCGAGATTCTATTCTCAATATAGTTTTGAATATTTAAATATATTCGTTTCGTGATTATTCTCGGTTTCCTGAGATTGAATAATTACAGATTCTTATCATGTCTATTAATTGTACAAGCAATGATTATTCAAGGAGATGTATTTTATCGGCTACCGATATTCTACTGTTGTTAAATTTCAGGTCGGTATTTGAAAAAGTCTGATAGAGAGGGATACTCAGATCGAAAAAATACTTTGGTGGGGATGTAACATTATCGCAAGAGGGATTCCTGTCACATGTCCTATTATTCAACAAAACGCCCTTAGTTTGAATAAGGATTTGAATGGGTCCCTGATTTTCGTGCCAGCGACGGTTGGTTGCAAAAGTGGAAGATAAGAAAAATTGTGCGATTCTTAAAATCATCAGGTAGGTCTATTTTAAATTTTGAAATGGTCTTACATTTCTATGTTTCAATAGGTACAATTTTTTACTTTTTGATTATATGTTCAGGATTTTGAAATTAATTCAGTGTTCCATGATTATTTATCTTTAAAAAATGCAAAATATATTTAATTTAAAAAAAAAACGTTTCTAATACGTAAGTGAAAAGTTATCCGCGGATGTTGAGTCCTCAGAAAAATACAAAGTTGAATTTGACAAAATTGTAAAATCTAAAAATCTCTCTTGACCACAATGTTTTAACTTCGACGAGAGCCCTTTGCAGTTCAAATAAATACCGACGAAAACTCACTTCAAACTCTTTTTGAAGATTGGATTTTGATCGAGTTCGTACCACGCGTAGAAACTTTTCTGCAGGCGAACAATTTACCCACAGTATTTATCATTTTCACATGTTTTTATACATGTAACACTTTTATTCCTGACTTAACCATAATTTTCACTATTTGATCTGAAAAATGGGACAAAAGTAGCTTTTTTCGCTCTTTAGTTTCTCTCCTCATCTGCGGGAAAAAAGTGGCACTTTTTTAGTATTATTTTTTTTTTTTAGTTTTTCAGTTTTTCTCTTTTTTGAATTTTGAACCATTTCTTTCTGTATTTTTATAAACCTTCAATATTATCACAGTTTTCAGACTAATAATTACACATAAAAAGGAAAAGCTGTGATGATCTTTTATACAAAACGTCGATAATGTGGCCAGAGTTGAGTCGAGAATAAAGTTCTATATACAACACAGGAATAAAAGTCGAATAATCTCTTGTTACATAATTGACTATTCTATAGCTTTTCTCATTTCGTAGGTCGCAGTATTATTTGTTGACAACTGAAAAGCGCACAAATTTCTCAAAGTTGGAAATTTGGAAGTCGCTTTTATCCCACCTAAAGTGACATCCTTGATCCAACCGCTGGTTCAAAGAATTTTCCAATCTCTCAAATTGAGTTATCAAATGGAATTGATTGACTCGATCCTCAAATCTCAGGAGGAAAACGTTTTATTGGTTGACCATTTGAAGGCTATTAATAATTAATATGACTCACGTAATATTTTGGACTGCTTCGGTATGGGACAAAGTAAAAAATTCCACTATATATAAATGCTGGAATAAACTCTGGCCAGTAAGAAAACAAAACGCTGAAACTCAAATAGATGAAGAATTGGGCGCAAGCACTTTTTCTTTAGATAATTCTGCATGATGTGAAGTAGCTTCAGCGAAAAATGACCACCAAGTACACGATTTGTTGAATTATCTGCAGAATATTGATGATTGCAAAACACTAGAAGAGAATGATACATTGAATTGGCTAGCGAAACCAAATCGAGGTGATAATTTTTTTTTTAACAATATTAGTATCTGCACTTACGTTTCAACATGTACAATTGAAAAATGTATTTTACATTTAATTACAGAAAAACAAGCGTTAACCAATGAAAAAATTATCGAACAGGTTCGTGCTTAAAACGTGGATTATTAACTTCATTAAGAAGAATCGGAACTTGTCCCGGAAAATGCCGGAGCCTCCTATTTTCAGGATAAGGAAGAGGATTTTTCATTTCTTACTTCATTCGGTATGATTTTAAGCTCAATCTCTTAGTTTGAATGACTTACTTACATAATATGAACATTTATAATCAGTAATTATTTACGATCTGTATCTGATCGCGCTAATTGTGAAATAAATATGTAAATTTGTAACTGTGAAATGTATATACATAAGTACTTTACGAGCCTTTCCCCGAAAAATACGTATTTTGTACTCAAATACCACAAAACCAAATACATTTTTTTTAAAGTTGAAACAAATTCAAATCACGTTTTTTTCAAGTGAACATGTGATGAAAAACGTTATTGATTCCAATTTCTCTGCGACCCTACTGTGAGCGGTGAGTTTGGAATTCAACGAGCATCATGACAGGTCTAGAGTGGGGGTAACATTCGAGGACGGATTAGAGGAATGTGCCCTACTTGGAGCGGTTCTACTAAGAGCGCTGACTGAGTTTGTAGGATGCATGATTGACATACTTGCCGCAAGCGGCGCCAGCCTAGATATGTATTTTTTCCCATTTGTCTGTGAGAGGCGCTATTCTCGCTTCTTAGACAGTCACGTGTACTCGATGACTGTCAAGAATACGCTGATTATCCAAACTGGCCTATTATCAAGAAAGCAAATAAATAAAAAACGTCATTTGCGTAGATGAAAAATTTCGTGCATCAGCCAAAAAAACGGTGTTCAATATGTCAGGTTTAGCTATTGACCGGACTCCTGGGCTATCCAAATGATCAAGAAAATCAAAACTGAGATTTAATTCATAGAGACGTCCACAGATACAAAATCTAGAATAATATTTATTGGAGAGAAAAAAAATCGTTCATGAAAACTATGTATATCAATTTATGCAGTGTCTTCTGCTTTGTCGATAATAACAGATCGTCCGGTGGATTCCGTCTCTATTGTGTGCTTTTCATTGAATTTTAGAATGTTCTCCTCATCCTCAATTACAACCATCTCATTTACATTCTTTTTTTCAGCGATTTTTTCAGGAGACCCCAAAGCATACATTTTCTGAACGATTTTTGACTCAGCCTTATAATTAATCGTTTTACTGGTGGTTACACAGTTCGCATTCTCGGTTTCAGCATTCTCCGATGTCTTGATACCTCCAACTTTCTTATTTGCGATCATCCCCTCGTCTTCGGCAACCAATTCCATTGTTTCAGACTCGAGAGTATCTTCGGCCTGATTGGCCGCCGACTGTGCAGCCTGCGTGTGAGCCGAGGTGTCATGTTCGAGAATTTCTCGAAGCGCCATAGTTGCGTAAGTCGATGACTTCAACGAAAACTCAAGAATCAATGCTTTGTATTTACCCTCTGTAAAATAATTTTTTATGAATATTGTACCTCGTGCAGGCGTTTCGTCTAATATAAATATGTAATAAAAAATTGTGTGGGAATTAGCAACATTGCTGCAACTAAATAATCCTAGCTGTTAAATCTCGTATCAGTCAATGGGCGTGCACTTTCACTTTGTACGATACAATATTCCATACTGATGGCAGCAAATTACATATTTTAGGGGAAGTAATTTATAAAGTTGTGACATTTGAGGAAGGTTTTTTCTCAAGGTTAAAATTGAGGATCAAACGAGTTCCCAACTGCGCGGTGGAAGAAATTTCCCCCTATTTGTAAAAAAAAAACACCCCCCAACTGATACTCTGTGCTGGTTCTTCTCATTTAACTGCTAAGCCATTGGCACAGCTAAAAAACACTCAAATACGGATTTTCACGGCAAATATCTGACAAGCAAACGTTCCCAGGTGTCCCCCTCTGATTTTGATGAACTTTTGATATGTTGTAGTCCTTGATAAAATAAGAGATACGTATTTTTTTATACGTGCTCTTAGGCCAATTTCAAGGGTGAAATGAGCCCCTAAAGTAAGGGTTTGCAGCTGGTAATTTCGCTGTTTCACATAGAAGCAGTGCTCCGATCGAAATGAAGCCAATTGCAAATGGTTTCTTGTGTTCAATAATGAAGTTTACATGTCCAAGATTTCATGTACCCTTGTTGAAAAGGAGTGAACCACCCCTTATAAATTTAATTTTTATACGTTCTTTGGCAGAAGAAATTAAATTATTGACTGATTTTGATGAAACAAAAACCAAATTAAAGAGCAAAAAAATGGACTTCACAGGTTTTTAGTTTTTTCAAATAACCAAAATAAAAGGGCAAACTACACCTAAAAAGGAAGATTTTTTGCACTGAAATATGTTCATTCAATTGCAAAATATTTCTGATGCTTAGTAATGAAATTTAATTGTTCGCCTTTCTATGCACCCTCGTCGCAAGGGGGTGAACCAAGCCTTAAAAGGTGCATATTTAGGTTTTTTGAAAAGTTACATTCTGTAACGATAAACCACTACAGAACGAATTATTAAACGATGTTTAAGGATCGAAAGAATAGATAATAGAATTTTTCTAGACACGAAAATGACAACATGTAAGTTACGAAAGAGTTGTTATAATCGAGGTACATATTTTAATGCCAAAAAATATCATCGCGCTATAAGATGTGTTCAACCTTTTAATTTTGGAACTTCGAAAAACCGCTTAAAAATACAATCAGTATTTTTTCTGCTACTTATTATGGCTTTCAATCCATAAAAATCGCTTAACAATTTGTTCTGTAACGGTTTAACGTTACAAAACGTAACTTTTCAAAAAGTATATAAATAAACCTTTTCATAGGTAGTTCGCACCTTTGCGACAAGGGTGCATGGGAAGGCGAACATTTAAATTTCATAACTAAGCATTAGAAACATTTAGCAATTGAATAAAAATATTTCAGGGTGAAAAAAATCTTCCTTCTGAGGGGCAGCTTACCCTTTATTTTGGTTATTCGAAAAAATAAAAAAGTGTAAACTTTATTTTTGGTGCTCTTCAATTTGGTTTTTGTTTCATTAAAATCGGTTGATAATCCAATTTCTTACATCAAAAAACGTATAGCAATAAAAGTTCTTAGGGGTGATTCACTCCTTCACAACAAGGGTAAATGAAAATTAGGACATGTTAACTTCGTCATTTAACACAAAAAACCTTTTGCAATTGGTTTCATGTCGATCGGAGCACTGCTTCTATGTGTAGCATTTAAATTACCAGCTGCAACCCCTACTTTTAGGGAATGATTTCACTCCTTAAATGGGCTTAAGGGTACGTATAAAAAGACATGTATCTTATTATATCAAGGACTACAACACATCCAAAGCTCATCAAAATCAGAGGGGGACGGATCGCAATGTTTCCGAGGGTTAGTTTACCTCTTTATTTTGGTTCATCGAAAACAAGTAAAAGAACGAAAAATTTATTTTTTTATGCTCTTTAATTTGATTTTCGTTTCATTAACGTCAGTCAATAATCCAATTTCTTACACCAAAAAACGTATAAAAATGAACGTTTTAAGGGCTGATTCACCCTCTTGCGACAAGGGCGCATGGAAAGTCGGACATATACCTTTCATTTTTGAACTTCAGAAATAATTTGCAATCAAATAAAAACATTTTAATGCAAAAAAAAATTTCTACTGAGGGGTAGTTTGCTTTTTTATTTTGGTTGTCCGAAAAAAATCAAAAATACCTAAACCTTATTTTATTGTGCACTTAAATTTGGTTTTTGTTTCGTTAAAATCGGGCAATAAGCAATAATCCGATTTGTTACATCAAAAAACGTTTAAAAATAAATTTTATAAGGGGTGATTCACCCCCTTACAATAAGGGTGCATGAAAAGTTGGACATCTTATCTTCATTATTTTAGATGAGCAACATTTTAAAATTGGTTTCATGTCGATCGGAGCACTGCTTCTATGTGAAACAGCGAAATTACCAGCTGCAACCCCTAATTTTGGGGGCTGATTTCACCCCTTAAATCAGCTTAAAGGCACATATAAAAAAAAATATGCGTTCCTTATTTTATTGAGGATACAACATATTCAAAGCTCATCAAAATCGAAGGGGGGACACCTGAGAATGTTTCCTTGTGAGAATTGACTGGCTTACGAGGAGAGTAGATATAGGTACAAAATTGTAGAGCGGAATTTTTCCTAACAGAAACATGTACTACGATTTTTAAAATGGTCTTTATTTGGGTGCCTTTTCACGAGCAAGTTATTCGCTGAAAATCGAGCGAATGATGGTCACGTGACCGTGGTTATTCCATTATATATGCTGTTTTTCCACTCGCCCGTGAAAACGAAAGTGGCGAAAAAAACCAGCGTCAATCTATTATTCGCTCGCTTTCTGCGACTAGTCGCTAAAAGTTCGAAAATTCAAACTTCCAGTGAATAGACTTAGCGGTAGGAATGTCAGTCACGTGACACTTTGACGCTGAAAAAGCAGCGTGTATTCACCGCCATGAAATTGCATCTTTTACTTTAAAATTTTTTTCTCCAAATGTGCGTTTCGTAATTCCAGCTCGTTTAAACAACCACCTCTGTGAAGTTAGCAACCAACTTTTCAAAAAGTAACTTTTTTTTTGCATTCGTTTGTACTCGGTTTGTACCGGATTATACCACCGTTGATTTCGTTTGTACCTTAGAGGGGGGATATGGAAGCTGAAAAAAATGGTCTGCAACCCATATTGGGCTACCTCATTTTGATTAACGCCATTACAAAGACCATTTGTACCCGTTTCTACCGTAAATTTGTTTTTTCAAAATTTTTTTAATCGATTTTTTTTATTCCCAAAAAGTAATTTTTTTGCATGCACTTGTACTCGGTTGGTACCGGATTGTACCACCGCTAATTTCTTCTGTACCTTGGGGAGAAAAATGGTCCGCAACCCATATTGTGCTACATCATTTTTATTAAAGCCATTACAGAGACAATCATCTGTACCCGTTTTTACCGTAAACTTTTTTTTTTTTTAATTATTTTTAATCGATTTTTTTAACCCCTTGAGCGGCAAGAAAAATTTCACGCTGAGTGCCCTAAACGCGGATAAAAAAAAAGTATTTGGATTTTCACTAAATTTGGTAACCCGGGGTTTTCGAGGTCGCTGATTGGTATCCGGCGATAATAACCTTGTCACAAAATCTCCCGGGACAAAATCTCCCTAGCAATCTCCCGAGGAGAAAATTCCTCCGGTCAAAATCCCCGCTTGACAAAATCCCCCCTGGAAAAATCCTCCCTGGACAAAATCTCCCTTGACAAAATTCTTCCTGGATAAAATTTCTTCTCAATATCGAATTTATTATAAATAAAAAGCATAGAGAATACTGAACAGAGAATGGATAGAATGGACGTACATTATAAGTAATTCACGTGTGTGTGTATGCTGTGCTTACGTTTCTGTTCATTGGTTGAAATAGTGATTAGGAGATAGAGAGGTCGTTCGATCGATCATTATTGATCAGTCGCACGTTCGTCTCTGCCGTGTAATCATCTCTGTGCTGTTGTCATTAAAGTATTAGGTATGCCGTTGAAGTTTTTGTCAAGTCAAAAAAAAGGGGGTAAGAGATTAGTAAACGAAGGATTTTTATATACTTTTCATGGAGAGGGTAAAAATAAATTTATTTGGCGGTGTATTTTATACAAAAGTTCATGCCGTGGATTGTGCCATACGTCAACGATGACTCGTCATGGAAATTGTTTGTTGTATTTGCGGAATGCTTATGTAGAACAATGATACGATGTGGGTTATTGTAGTGGAGTCGTTTTTGTTCTGCAGGCGTTATATTGAAGGAAACGACGCATAATCATGCCCCAAACGCAGGCAAAGTCGAAGCTGCAACCGTTAGGCACAAAATTCGGCGAGCAGCACAGAAGAGTAGGGAGCCAACTTCTTTGATTGTTGCAGCGGGTTCTTCATAAATGGATAATAATTAATCAACATGTAATTGTGATTGAATTAATAAACGTGTAATAATATTTGCGGAGGGGAATATTGTCCGGGAAAATTTTATAACGGCGGTTTTTTTCAAGGGGGATTTTGTTCAGGGGGGATTTTTGCAGGGGAGATTTTGTTCAGCGAGGATTTTGGCCGGGGGGGATTTTTCCGAGGGGGATTTTGACTCGGGGAATTTAAAAAAAGGTTATTAACGACGGTAACCCGCTGATTACGAATCTGCCTTCAAAATGGCAGATCCAACAGGGCGGACAAAATGCGAGAATTGGTTTGAACCGGATGCAACTTGGTACTCCGGGGTTTTCGAGGTCGCTGATTACGAATCTGCCGTCAAAATGCAGCAATTCAAAATGGCGTATCCAATATGGCGGACAAAAATGCAAAAATTAATTCGAATCACATATTGGGGAGCAGTAGCGCAGTGGGTAGCGTGCTCGGCTCGCACGCAGTGGCGCGCGATGTGGCCGGGTTCGATTCCCACTGTCGGCACCAATGGAAAAATTTTCTAAGTGGTTTTTCTGTGACCCCGGTGGTTCGGAACCCACCTAAAAAAGTAGGTTCAAAGGAAACCAGCGCCTTGGTGTGGTGACCGAAAGGCTGGGAAGATGTCTCGGGTTCGATTCCCGATGCCGTAGCACGGCTGATGAAAGCACGATACGGGCTCGGACGTAGTTCCAGAAACAGGACGTACGAACTACGACTGCCTCTGTCTCAAAGTGCTGACATCTAGCGTGTGCGAGACGAGCTCCGGCAGCGAGAAGCATTGCCGTAGCACAGCAGATGGAAAAAGCACAAACGGGCTCGGACGTAGCTCTAGAGGCAGGGCGTACGAATTACGACTGTTACTGTCTCAGGTGCTGACATCTAGCGGGTGCGCGACAAGCTCCGGCAGCGGGGATCGAACCGGTGACAAACGGATCCGAGAGGAGACCAAGGGTAGATGGTGTTGGGAGGTGTAAGAACTCATACCATACCATAGTTCGAATCATATGAGATTCGGTACTCGGGGGTTTTCGCGATCGCTGATTACAAAATTGCCCTATCATCATAATCAGCCCTATTATGATCAGCGACCTCGAAAACCCCGGGGTACCAATTTTCGTGATAATCGATCGACCAAATCACGAAATATTCGATGTGCGCCATATGGCATCAATGCCGCTTCGGACACGTAAAAAATATGCGCCATATGACGTCAATGCCGCTTAAAGGGTTAATTCCCACAAAGTAATTTTTTTTTGCATTTGTTTGTACTTGGTTGGTACCAGATTGGACATTGTGCTATATCATTTTTATTAACGCGATTGCAAAGACAATCGTTCGTACCCGTTTTTACCACCGTGAAATCGTTTGTACGCGTTTGCAACAACTAGTATATCGTTTGTACCCGTTTATACCAATTATTACATCGTTCGTACCTGTGTATACCACCGTACGTGAAAACGTTTTCACCCGTTTCTACCAACGAGTATAATTGTTGGTACAAATTAAAATTTCACCGGAGTTCATAATTGAGAGGGCACCGTTCCTACAGAGT